>JAFIRS010000428.1:0-739976 GCA_018342105.1 Gonioctena quinquepunctata | reverse complement strand
GAAATACTTTTGACAACCATGATTTGAATAAAGTATCATTATCATCACGTAATGTCATTAGAATAGATCTCTCCCCGCTATCGGGTTATACAAATCATCCTTTACCAGAGAGTATGTTGAAAGCACCGATGGGTAATGATGATATTGGTCTTTGTTCAAAGCTCCCACCCTCTTTTCAATTATTGAAGAATTGATTCTCTTCAAATCTACAACTTTTGGAAGAAAAGACATAGTAAGACTGTATGAAAAAAATATAGATTATTTCACCTTATAAAAAATACACTCACTCAATTGAGAAACTTCTCGTACTCTGTATTCACTCTGATGATATTATCTAACATCTGATTTCCCATCAACGACTCCACACATTTTATAAGAGACATCCCCACCCCATTTCCAGTAGATGGGAGTGTGAAGGTCAGTGCGCGCTTGAACATCAGCACATTCATCAATACTCGCAGTTCACTCCTACCTCTCACAGGATGAATGCCCTCCTGCTTGAGAGTACAAGGATTCATGAAGGTCATGACTACACAGAATATGTATGCCTACACCACAACTTTAGTCAAGGTCAAACAAACATCGAGATCAAATCTTAAGGTTGCCGAAACAATCCCAACATCAAAACTCAAGGTCAAATCTCAAAGTCAAAACTTAATGTTATGAATCTCAAGGTCAAACTCAAGGTCAAAACTGAAGTCGAATCTCAAAGTCGACGAAACCCCATGTCAAAACTCAATGACAAATCTCAAAGTCAAATCTCAAGGTCAAACACACACACATTGCACACCTGCAACCATTCAAGGTCACACGTGACGTCATAGTGGTGGGGGGAGAGCCAGAACCGGCTTAAATCTCCTACTCCAAATTGCCGAATTCATCTGGATTATCTTCCAAAATTTCAAGGATTAACGGTTCTATTGCGTTTTGCAACAGCTCCAGATAAACCTCACCAGTTAAATTAGTATTCAATAAAAGAGGCGCAACGATGTGGTTTCCCAGGATACCTGCCCAAACATTCACCTTCTGTGGAAATTGGGTATGTGTTTCACGAAACAGGTGAGGATTTGCGTCACTCCAATACCTCACATTCTGTGTATTTACATTTCCATTTAGATAGAAAGTACTTTCGTCACTAAAACAAATTGTTTTGGCATAGTCTGGCTGTTGGTTAATTTTAGTTTCCATATTTTCACAAAATTATAGTCTTCGGTCTGGGTCGTCGTCTGAGAGTTGATGAACCATTTTTAATTTGTATGGATGAAATTTGTTTTTTTTCAACACCCTGTGTACTGTACTTCGACTGACTTCACAGGTAGATGCAACGTGAGTTGTTGAAGAAGTAGGATTAACTATTACTTCTGCCAGTATATCAATTTTTTTCTCATCAGAAATTTGTGGTCTGCCAGATCGTTTCGCATTATTAATACTACCCGTTGTTTCAAACTTACGAAGAAGCTCCCTTAAATAAGTCCTCGAAACGGGGCGATCGAGAAACCTCTCATTAAAAATGCGTTCTGCTGCATGAATAGTTTGTTCAGTTCCACCAAGAATTAGGATCGCTGCTACTTTATCACCTAGAGCACGTACCATTTCGCTTCTTGAAGCACTTAAACGTTCGGCTCACAACAGTTTAACAAATTATTAAAATGTACAAAAATATTAAAAGTACCAAAAGCTGCTAAAACAGTTAAACGTTCGATCAACAATACACAAATTATTAAATGTACAAAAACTTGGACAATTACAAAAACGTCGAATAAGGGAGACTAACAAAAACTATCCAGAGGCGGAGCTTGAATTTGGAATTTTAGTATTAACTGATTTAATTCATTACAGCTTTGCGTTTTTTAAAAGCGAGTTGCCAAAACTGCCATAAACACAAACAAAATTAGTATCATTGAATAGGTTTTTTCGATACCTTTTAAAAGAGGTGTCGCTTGCCGTAGGGTTCCATTTAAAATTATTGGTCACAATGGCCTTGTGACGTCATCTTTGACGATTTCGTCATCTATCATCACTAGTGGGGAAGTTTACAACCTTTAATATTCAGTTTCCAAATTTCACTTGTTTATGTATAATCGTTCCAAAAATAAGAGGGGGAGGAGGGGACTTTTGAGAAGCACTGTACACACAAATATCGATTCATGATGTTCATAATTGCGGCTGCGACTGCGACTGGACTTTAGTCACTATTTTCTATCGTTCAAGATAACCTCTTGTGGGGTATTCATGTTGAAACAGGAAACATTAACAATTGAATATTGAATGGAAATATTTTTCTGTGAATTTAAAAATAACTTCATTTTTATCGTGGATTTTTAAATTCACAGAAAAATATTTCTATTCAATATTCAATTGAGAATTTCAACACACAAATGTTATTAGAAGAGTTCACTTTACAAATAATTTGGTTATGATTTGCTTAGTGTTCGTCAATGACGTCACAATTACGTTATCTACGTGATTTTTTGAGCAGGCTGAGCAATTCAAACGAACAGGACTTATATAGAGAAATAAATATATTTTTTCCCATTTTTATTTTGGTCAGAGACTACCTATAATCTTACTCTGTTGAAAGAAAGGGTTCTCAGTAATTCAGACGAAGAGTAGTATAACGTGGGTATAATGAAAAAAAAAAACATAATCGACGCACGAACGCGTGGAATCGAAGAAAGGCGTTTGTTTTCGGTCACCTACGCGCCAGCGCTCTGCCCAAAACACGCCCCTCCTCGCTGCGCTATAATGAGCGTCGCAACTTTTATTAATCAGAAAGTTCCGTTATCGTTACCTCCGTTTATCCGCAGCCGAGTTGTTGGAGTTGGGAGTCGAAACGAAAACTCTGCCGAAGCGATCGGCATCCACGTTCACCTGCAGATACACAACAGGTAGGTCATTCATTCAATTGTTTTAACGCGCGCGCCTCCTCGATACGCTCGCGGGAAGGGACATTGGGTCGGGGGTCACTAGAACAGGTGGTTGTTTCTATTGAGGATTGCTCCGTGGACCTCTCTCGTGTCCGTATCTCATAACCTATCCCAGTTTACACTTAAAGAAAGTCATACGCAGGAGATAATCGAAAGGATTTTACCACGTTCGCTACCAAGATCTTAAAATTTTCAATACCGAGTGACTACAAAAAAATATATTTTATTTTGATAAAATTACATTAATTGTGGTGTAACCGAATCAGTAAATATCCAGAGCCGGATTAAGAGGGGGGCAAACGGGGCTGCAGCCCCGGGGCCTCCACAAGAGAGGGGACTCCACAATATAAATTTATAGGTAAAATTTCCTAACAAATACCGAAGGATATGCAAAATTATATATAAAAAATCTGACAACGAAAGAGCAGTTCTCCCACTTTTTCCTCTCATTTTTCGTTTTAAACATTCAAAAACATGTTTCGTATTCTTGTCAAAATCCATGGTTAATATTAATCTTCGATCTGATGAATCATGTGTATATGCGAGAAACAATCACCAAGTAAAACATCATACTATTATACAAAATTTTATATCGTATCGAAATTAGCTGTAAAAACAAGAACAATTGAATTAAAAAAAAAAAAATTTTTTATTAAATGAAGGATTTTCTGTATTCTTCGAATGACACAAGCGATCTAGATACACAATGAAATTCAATAATCATAAGCAAGAGAAAATAATATTTCAATTTACGAATATGATTGCATCAAATTATTTATAAGAGCCCTGTGCGCATTCCATAATAGAACAAAAGTTCAAATTCTGTTGACTATTTTTCTGCCGATTCTACAAATACTTTGCCCGTCTACACCTGTTTTTCCTATTTATTAGCGTTGACAAGTGTCCGCTGAGTGACGCGCTTGTAACAGAGAAATCCCCGAAATCTGAAAGTGTGAGTCTAAGAGAAAGATGACATTCCGCAACAATTGTAAATCCTTCTGAAAAGGACTATCTATCTATCTAAGATGTTCTACTATCAAATTCTTGAAAACCAAAATTTCAGAGCTACATTCTCAAACATTGAAATTACAGTGATTATTTTTTGACATTGCTAGAAACCAATGGAAACGTTCAATTCAAATAATTCATATACGTTTTGGCCAATCAAT
Source organism: Gonioctena quinquepunctata (assembly GCA_018342105.1). Classification (NCBI taxonomy): domain Eukaryota; kingdom Metazoa; phylum Arthropoda; class Insecta; order Coleoptera; family Chrysomelidae; genus Gonioctena; species Gonioctena quinquepunctata. Next base: position 735,880 of record JAFIRS010000428.1, on the reverse strand, counting down.
AGTGGGAATATTCTACCTAGAAAATTGTCGCGGGAATAATTTGAGGTTTTTGTTTTTATTGTCTGACAACCTATATTTTTAATTTGACGTCTGTCATCAATTCGCATGAAAAGTGTGAAATGAATCAAATCCGGTTTAGTACATTATATAATTTTGCAAGGAAATGTGTTTATGATCGTAACATCAAAAAATAATCTAAAGAATACCACACGAGAGTTCGATATAGTAGAAAATAATGATCTAGATTTCTTTCTCAAACTCGTTGGCAATAGCCACTCGAGCCAGTTGGTCTCTCTTGTCTATTGCCTGGCAACAAGTTTTCGAAAATCTGTCGAATTATTTTCACTCTCTTGTGATATTACACCTGAGAATGTGATGATGTCAAATTGCACTGGAAAGCGCTCATTTTCCAAAATGAAAAAAATAGGCGAATTACGATGAGACAAAGCCGCCTATCAAAGTTATCGCTTCTTAACATTGAGAATGATTTTTTCCGGATGCTGGATTTGACCGAAATCGTCAATGATTTTTCGTCGAAAAAAGCTCGCAAGAATCCATTTGTTCACGCTGTAATTTAATTTATTTCTTGTATTTTATTATACCTACATATGCTCGTGTCGAAATAATTTGATTTGTTCCGCAATAAATTAAAAAAAAAAAAAAAAACTTGTTTGAAAAATAATTAGGGGCCTCCACTCCTTTGTTGCCCCAGGGCCTCCACATCTTTTAATGCGGCCCTGTAAATATCGGAGGTAGAGAAAGGACATTGGAAAGGACTTTTGAACCCGACTCATACAGGGTGTTTCCAAATGACACTCATAACGTCTGCCTGTAGATACCTCTCGTAAAATTGGACAAAATGATATAAGGAATGAGCGGTCCAACCTGATTACTTTTCGAAATACAGGGGGTTAAAGTTAAAAAAAATGCTTTTATTTGATAACTTCAAAACGGATTAATATATTAATTTGCAAATTAGCAGGTCGTTTTTAAATGTAAAAAGACGTATTTTAGTGAAAAATCATGTTTCATATCTAGATCCAGTGGTGTGCAGTTAGAAGAGTATGTTCCCTTTTTTCCACCATTTTCTACGCCCGTGGTATTTGAAGCTATTTTTATTTTTTTTGTATTGCTTAACGATTTTCACGTAAAAAACGAATAACCGCAACATACCGAAAATCTTGTGCTCTTTAAGATATTTAATGTTTTATGAAGTCTGCAAGATCGCTTTTTATTAAGAAATAGGTAACCAACAATATTTTTCTTGGACTTCTTTAAGGTAGTTCCGCCACGAGACAGTTGAATTAGGAAATTATTTTCGACGGAATCGAAAAATTTCAAAAGACTTTTCGATTTAAAACGCGAAAAAAATTTTTTTGAAGGTGGTCACTTGCCCCCCCAATCGACTCTAGAAAATTTCTTCGTTATAGAAAGTCGGCGACTCATAGAATTGATGTCCCCGAAAAGCGCAGCAAAAAAAAATGCAGACCCGCCCCTCCCCCCCTCACTAGAATTCATACGTCATGGGAAAAAACTATCGTTTTTCGATAAAACTTCAATGGACTTTTTTGTAGTACTCTTTTTGAACTTTTTGGGGGTGGAAGGGGGGGGTTGTTAAAATCGATGGGGTCAACTAGGAGAAGGAGTTTTTTTCGCGTTCAGACCCTTAAATGGTCCCCTGTCCTTCTTTAAAAAGTCCCCTGGCACAATCCGCATTTCTCTACGACCCCCCCTTTAGGCTGTGCGCTTCCCCGTGGACTATTTTGAATAACGAGAGTAGTTTCGATTATATCTGTCAAACTAGATGGTCAATCACTTTGATTTTTTTCACAATATCTGTGATATCCTGTTCTAGCTCCTCCTCGTTTTTCATAAACTTTTTAATTTTAGTACTAACGGTAGAATTAATAATGTGATGTTTGCCTATGCATGATCCATATGTTACGTGTTAATTGAGTCAAATTCAATTATATATATCTCGGGTTCGGGATGGTGAATCTTGTTAAAATTTTATAGAGGTGTTGTTCACATGTTAAACAATACGTATGCCAAATTTTAATAATTTTCTAATTCAACTGTTTCGTGGCGGTACTACCTTAATAATTTTGACTTAATTTTTTATAACTGCTACACTTTTAATGATTAGAAAATGTAACAGGACCTAATTTTGGAGACGCTTCTGAAATATTGAGAAAATATTGTTAAAAAATATTTTTTCCAAACCATTGTTTTTATTAACAAAACAATATTAATGACAATAAAAATAACATACAATTTACAAAATTAAATAATATCCGATGCAAACTTAATTTTATACTAAACAGCCAACAAATTACAAAAGATGTTCAACATTTCGTCCATTTACAATAATACATAATATGCAACGATTTCTCATTGAACATCGCATACCTTGGAAAGACTCGCTATTGCCAGAAATAATTTCTGTAGCCGCACCGATTCCTGCTATCAGTTCCTCCTCCTTCTACTATGGTATCCTACACAAGGGACTCCATGTAACCCCACAGAAAAAAATCGATTGGATTCAAATCCGGTGACCTCGCAGGCCACATATTGGGTCCACCTCGCCCTAGCCAGTTATTTCCGAATTGTTGGGTTAGAAGTTGTCTGACTGCTTAATGTACATTTGCCCCATCGTGCTGAAACCATACATTACCCATATTTGCTCTAATATGCAATGGTGCAACGTCGTTTAATAGTCAGGCAGGATTTCTCTAAAAAAATTACAGTAAATATCACCATTGAGTTTTTATTAGGTAATAAATATGGACCCACTATGCAATCTCCAAGAATGCCTGCCCACACGTAAACCGAGAATTTTTCCTGAAATCCCCGTTCTCGAATAACATATGGATTTTCTTCAGCCCAGACATGGCTATTCCTTGAATGGAAAATTCCTTCATGTGTGAATTTGGCTTCATCAGTAAATAAAACAAATTCGGTAAATTGTATATCTTCTAAACATTTTTGCCTGTAACAATTGGCAAATGCCACTCTTTGAGGATAATCTGTTGGTTTTAGGGCATGAACTCAGGTATACTTATAAGGATACAACAGTTGTTCATTCACAACTTTCCACACAGTTTTGTTACTTACATTTAAAGATTTGGCAATGGTACGTGTGCTTAACTCTGGTCTGTTTCCAATACGATTGAGAATATCCTCCTCAAACTACACAGTTCTTACATTTCATTTTCTACCGGTACCTTCTATTTTTAAACTGAATTGTCCAAATTCACGCAATCTCCTGTCAATTTGAGCAAACGTTGTGTGACATGGAAATCTAAGTCGATTTGGGTATCTTTCTCTATACAAGCGCTCGGAACGTCTACCATTCTTCCTAGTCTTCCCGTATATTAGGTGCATATCAGTTATTTCTTCAAAAGTATAATTCATCATACCAAAAAGTATCTTAAAGTTGCACAAACAAATTTAATTGCAAATAATTTATTTTGGTTTTGACTTTAAACAGAATGACATTTACCATTTCATCTTTGGCATACACAGCTTAATATGTATTATCATAAGTGTCAAAACACTGGTCTTCGGTTAATAGTAATTTTTTTAATTATTTGCTATTTCATGATCTACTCATTAGTAGTGAAGTAGTTATTCAAGAAACCCAAAAAAATATTGTTGGTTCTTTCATTAATAAAAAGCGATCTTGCAGACTTCATAAAAACATTAAATATCTTAAAAACCACAAGATTTTCGGTGTGTAAAGGATATTCGTTCGTTTTTTACGTGAAACCTGTTGAGTATTACAAAAAAAATTAAAATAGCTTCAAATACCACGGGCGTAAAAAATGGTGGGAAAAAGGGGACATCTTCTAACTGCATACCACTGGATCTAGATATGAAACATGATTTTCACTAAAATATGTCTTTTTACATTTAAAAACGACCTGCTGAATTTCAAGTTATTGCCATTTGCATTTTGTCATTTAAACAAAATCGTAGTAGGCGATGGAACATCGACTCCGAGTTCGCCCTCATTTCAAAATATGCGCTGAACCTATAAGGAATCGACGGGAAAAAAATTGATTGAGTTATTTTAAATGGTTCTGAAATAAGTTATAAATCTTTATGTAGATCTATGCACGACATACATTGACAAAAACTATTAACAAATAAGTCGACAAAACCCGGGTGCATTATACAGGGTGAAAAGTACTTTGACAAACTTCAGGAGCTGATTCCTCACAATATTCTGATATGAATTGTTCAAATAAATATATGCCCGGAAACGCTTCGTTTCCAAGATACAGGGTGTTAAAGTTTTATTTTTATTTGCGTTTTTTTTAAATAACTTTTGAAATACTTACCTTAATTTAACGAAAATTGGTAATGGGAGGTTTCTTGAGGTGTCGAATTTGAACCTGATGTTATTATTGCTCTTACTCGTAGGGGGCGCCACCTACACGTCTTTTTCATTTTTGAATATTCATAACTTTTTTTAGCATACTTCTAGAACATTTTTCAGTAGAAGAATCAATGTCTCTATCAGATCTACGTAAAATAGGTACCCTTGTTACAAGTCGCTATAAGCAATCGTTTTCTAGATATTTGGACTTGAAAATTTCAAGTTATTACCATTATTTTGCATTTTTCACAAGAATGCTTAGGAAATGAATTCGACGTTTAAGTAAGTAGTTTTGGTAATTACATATTATGTGACAGTTAAACGTTTTGTTGTTTTGTTGAAGTTTCTGTAAGTTTTAAAACACTAATTTTGAAAAATGTATTATTTAAACAATAATGCTCATTTAGCCGATATGCATTTCGTGTATGGCCTTGCGGATGAAAATGCGCGCGAAGCAAGACGTATTTACCAGGAGCGATTTCCTAATCGCGATTTGCCTTCAGCTCCAACATTTACCAGTCTCCACCGTCGTTTGGCAGGTAGCTTTAAGAGGGCAGCTGATATTATTGGAAGACCACGAGCAGTCCGAACCCCAGAATTGGAAGATGCTGTTTTGAACGCTCTCGAGGAGAATCCAGAAACAAGTACAAAAATAATTGCTGAAGCTCTCAATTCTACTCAGTCCACAGTTTGGAGGATTATCCACGATCAACACTTTTATCCATACCATATTCAAAGGGTACAAGCTCTTTTGCCACGAGACTTTCCCAAACGCATTACTATGTGTCAGTGGTTTTTGAGAAAATTGGGTGGAAATCCTCAATTTTTAAGATATGTACTCTTTACGGACGAGGCAAACTTCTCCCGAAATACTATCACAAACTTTCATAACAACCATGTTTGGCCTCCGCAAAATCCGCACGCAGTTAGTGAAAGACATTATCAGTATTAATTTTCTGTAAATATGGGCGGCAATAATTGATAATTACTTGATAGGACCTTTCTTTCTTCCGTTTCGACTGAATGGCGCAACTTACGGAGACTTTTTATAAAATGAATTGCCGGGACTACTCCAGAATGTACCATTAGCCAGGGAATTCCTTAACACTGTCTATCCAAACTGATGGATCGGTAGGGGTGTACAAGAACCTAACCAGGCGTGGGCACCAAGGTCCCCAGATCTAAACCCGCTAGATTTTAATTTTTGGGGATATTTGAAGTCACTAGTTTATAAAACTCCAGTAGCGAACGAGGAAGATCTAAGAAACCGAATAGTAGACGCCTGGGAAACAATAAGAAACACACCAATAATTTTTGAGCGGGTACGAGATTCAATGACTAGAAGACTGAATGCCTGTATCTTCGCTGAAGGTGGACACTTTGAACAATTTATTTTAATACAAGTTTCCTTTATTTTATTTTATTCTACATATTCGAAATTTCTTGAAATAAAATGTTGATATTTCTTGCAAATTTTATTAAAACAAATACAGATTTTGCACCCTTGTTACAAAAATAACTATTTCAAACGAGTAAAAATAAATAGAATAGGTGGCGTCCCCTACAAAAAAACAAAACTACTTACTTGAACGTCAAATTCATTTCCTAAGCATTCTTGTGAAAAATGCAAAATAATGGTAACAACTTCAACACGCATCGATTATCAAATAATCGACTTGAAATTTTCAAGTCCAAGTATCTAGAAAACGGTTGCTTATAGCGACAAATTCAGCTTGTTCACGTAGATATGATAGAGGAATTGATTTTTCTACTGAAAAATGTGCCAGAAGTACGCTCAAAAAAGTTATGAATCATCAAAAAAGGAAAATACGTGTAGGTGGTGCCCCCTACGAGTAAGAGCATTAATAACATCAGGTTCGAATTTGACACCTCAAAAAATCTCTAAATACCAATTTTCGTTTAATTAAGATCAGTATTTCGAAAGTTATTTGAAAAGAACGAGAATAAAAATAAAACTTTAACACTTTGTATCTTGGAAACGAAGCGTTTCCGGATATATATTTATTTGGACAATTCATATTAGAATATTGTGAGGAATCACCTCCTGAAGTTTGTCAAAATACTTTTTGAATCACCCTGTATTGACAATTTGGTCCAAAAATGTAACAAAAAATTGGGGTTGCCATTTGAAAAAACAGAACTGAGTTGTGTATCTTATTTTGGGACATTCTGTATATAAATAGAAATATTTTTCGAATGTGCCTCATTGTCGGACCAATCGTTTAAAAAAAAATCAACTCGATAGCTTCGATAGAAAAAAGTTATGGAGCTTTCACGCATCCCTGCATCACCATGTATTCGAAATTATTTTTTCGCTGTCATTTGAGGTAAATAGAACTTACTAAAACGTCATCAATAATTAATAATGATTATACCATTATTTTCATTATTTTATTTATCGGGCAAATACTGCAAATAGGAGCTATTCCTGCTCCAAACCTTACAATCTTTAGAATGCATTTAGGAATTGAATGAGCTATCAAAGCATTTTCCATCGTTGCCATTCCATCTTCAGAGATACGTATAGAGGATTCAATTTACTTTACAATATAATTTAAAGAAAAATTATATATCCAAAATAAGGAAGTAGATACCGACTTTGGCACACTCTGTATAAGTGTAGGATTAAACATATTTTAGATAGAACAGACTTGATCGATATGACAGCATACCAAGTTTCAAGTTTCTGGTCCAACTGCTAGTTGAAAAACCTCAAATGCACGGCCTACGGAACGTTAATCACCCTGTAGATGCGCTCGGGGTTTTATTTTTTGCATGTGTGCTTTCTCAAGTAAATGGAAACATACTCATAAATGGCATTTTGTAATAACGGGACCGAATTTAACAAAGCTAATTATGCACTAAAAATCTTTTTTTTAGATATCTCCAATGATGCTGATTATTCTGATAACGTTGGCAGTGACCTTGAACCTTGCCAGAGCCGTCATCATCACTGCCGATTCGGTTATGGAAGACGAACAGCCTCTGGAAAATGCCGCCGTGACCCTCAAGTGTCATCGTAAATTATACACCTACCTGGTGACGCAAACGGACGAAAATGGGAAACAATGCTGGGACAAGATATCCGTTTGGGCCTGTTGGGGTCGGTGTGACTCCAATGAGGTGAGTTTTTTTTTCATATAATTCAAAAGATAGATCATTTGGTACCAACAAGACGGAGCTCCACCGCATCACAAACATATTGTGAGATATTATTTGAACGATGTTTTTCCCAATAGGTGGATTGGAAGACGTGGAACGATTGAATGGCCGCCTAGATCCCCCGATTTGACTCCTCTCGATTACTTCTTATGAGGTTATTTGAAATCAAAAGTATATTTCAATAGACCATACAATATTTCTGATTCAAAAGTTAGGATAACGGAAGAAATTAACAATATAACCCCTGAGGTCCTTCAAAATGTTGTAGGAGAATTCCAAGATCGTCTTGCTTATTGTCAAGAAGTGAATGGTGGTCATTTTGAACATTCAATTTAATTGTAAAGTTAATTGAAAAATACTTCCTGAACATTATATATGTGACATTATTTCCTTCATTCTACGTAAAGTATAAAAAATGTACATTTTCAAAATAAATTTTCTCAGTTATAATTGCACCAAATTTGAAAAACTCAATATTGCTGAACAGAGAATGAAAATCCCTTTCGAACAAGGTACCACACGACGCCCTTTCTCATTTAAATTTTTTGAGGGGATGCTCATAATTCAGAGGTGCAAGAAGGAGGTAATATTTTCATACTGTTTTTTTGTCAAATTGACAATAGAAATTGACCTGTTTCAGGATTTTTAAACAAATACATAATAACGCTAAAAATGAATTAATTCCATTCCTATGGACCGCACCGTATAATTTCAAATATTCTCATGTTGGCAATGAGATGCGCATAAAATTCATCGTTCACTGGATCATCTATCCTCATATCAACGCCTACCATCATGAATGTTTGTAGACGTTGGAGGTTTCCATAATTTTTTTCATCCCGCCTGACACTTATTGAAAACATGAATGCGGTTATTTGACGCGTAAATCCCGAAACTTTCTACTTCGGATTTACAAATCGTTTCCCATACTCAAATTCGTCATAACTGATAAAAATGAGTTTTTCCTCATGAAAAAAGTAAGACCCGCTTGGTGTTTTTCATAACATGGGATAAACGAAATAAAATTGTTCTGATGCGGAAATTTATACTATTCCAAACAATTTTATTGTTTTTTGGTCCTGCATTTACGGTATTGACCATTTTGAATTGCTTTTCGAATCGAACTATATTAAAATTATAAACAGAATTGTAGATGATCCTTAATATCGTATAAATTTTTTGTTGGGAGGGGGTTCGGATAATACATTATTTTTCAAAATCGAAATATCAAGAATAACTATTTTTTGTGTTCAATCTGGATAAATTGTACGGCATGTTTTTGAAACTTCTATATACTGGTATCAGAACAGAATAACAAGATGATCTGCACAAATTAGACATGAAATGTTTCATTGAGGTAACGGAGATGCCACAATCTAGCGGTGCACTATGCCAAATAGTATTGCTACATTTGATCCACATTCCTGAAGATGATCTGAAAGGAGTTGAAGAACAACTAGTATACAAGAGCTACAATTCATTTCAAAGATAATCTCACTGATGTATTCAAACAAGAGCCCTTCAGAAAAACTTACGGAAATTATAGATCTGTCGAACGGTTTGACACCATGTTATCTGATTCCCATCTCAGAAGTCCTTCCAGATCCTCGTTGATAGTTCCCTGTTTGGTGCAATTCGGGTTGACAGGATATGTTGGAGAAAAAGTGTAGGGACCAGAATGGAGCCTTGAGAAACTGGTGGGTATGGGTTGGCATTGGACGATACTCCATCTACGATAACATTTATAGATCTATCTATAGATACCCAAACGCTCAGTTGAAGAGGCAGAGGTAGAATAGAATATATCGAGCACCATGATGAAATTCCGTCAGGTCCCGTAGCTTTGTTAATATAATAATAATAATCGCTTTTATTTATAGAAAATGGTTAACAAAAAGAAAGGATTGATCAAAACTTGACTATCAAAAGGCAGAGTTAACTCTAGTTCGAGCTCATTAATGAGTCGAACAAGTGTTTTCTTCCACTCAATCTGCATATCCAAATTGGAAAGAATACGTCGAAAAATTCATTGGAAAAATATTAGTTCAAGCATTCAGTTATCAATAAGGGTGGTGGTAGGAGGAGCTTCACCTGATTCTGGAGAAGAATTGTCTGCAAATATTTTGCCTAGTAGGTTGGCTTCTTCTTCAGGGGTGGTAGCGAGTATTCCATCACTCCTGGAGGGGAGGAATGAATATGGATCTTGATCCCCTGAGTCCCAACGTAATAGGAACTACTAGCTCAACAGAAACACTATGTTTATGACAAAGTTCGGAGAAATTACAAAAAACTATTGAAAATGGAGAAGAAGAATTGAAGGCAAATAGGAATAAAAATATTAACATTATATAATAAAATTAACGCATTTGTTCAAATGGCACAGAGTAATGAGAAATTATAGATCAATCCTACCATCGAATATGATTTCTCTCAATTTTATTCTAAATTTAACTTTTTAGTTTATGGAATAAACATCATGCCTAAACAGTAGCTTTCCATATAAATATTACGGTGATTTGGATTGGATCAAGTTATGAGTGAAACAACTCAAATGTAGAATCCATCTTTGTTTCATCGTCAACTATCCGGAATCGTTGATTTTACCTGAAATGGAGTTGTGTTTTCTAACACAAGCATCTGTACTAGTTGAATTCGATCGTGATTTGTTAGGCATGAATAGTATACTATACAAATTTTGGAAAAATTGTAAAGTAATTTTAGATTGGAATAGAACTTCCTCATGGTTTTTGTCACACTAAATCTCAGTTCAGTGTCCATATTCAGTCCCAAATGTCTCGCTGAATCAACGATTCCAAGGGGCACCGAATCAATTCTTATATTCATTGTTCTCTCAGCTGATTTCGATAGTTTTTGTTTCCAAAGATCAGCAATTCAGATTTGGCAAGATAGTAAATAATAGTAAATTGGCGTATCATCCATATAGAAGTGTCATTTACAATGTGATAGCTAGAGTTCATGAATTGTTGAGTTGAAAATATCATTATTAGCAACGGACCTAGAATTGAGCTTTGAGGAACGCTAGTAGTAAGTCTCACTAACACTAACTGAAAACACTCGGAAGATAATTCTTGATCATAGGATGTGAACTATTGGTGAAGCCATTATAATGTAATATAGTCAATAAAGTTGATGATTTAGGCGATCAAATGCATTCGAGAAATCTAGTAGGATAAGTGTGGTCAAGAATGGTTTCATCAATAGCAGAGAATACCTGACTGATTAACCGGCAAAAGTTTATGATTTTCTAAGTATCCTCTTATTTGTATGTTCATATTTTTTCTAGAATTTTCGATAGCATAGGTAATGCTGATTGGTCTTAAATCCTTCAGGATTTTTTATTACTAACCTTGGGAAGTAGGAGAGAGAACATGTGCTATTTTGCAAGAGCCTGGAAAAAATAGAATTATCTATACAGAAGTTAACAATGTGTTATGTATACAATCATGTGGGGATAACAAAGCAGAATCATTTTCAAATTTGTGTTGTCTGCCCCAATTGCATTGGATTTGATTTCAAAAAAAAAATTTTCATAGTTTCTACGACTGGAGTAAAAATGGACGTTCTTTCGATAAATCATAATTTATTCCTGAGACCAAATAGTCCCTCAAAATTTTCCATAGAGATTTATCACTCTTATCTTTCCTCATTCTGTTTGAAAAATATGCCTTTTTGAGTTGCAGACGTTTCTGATTTGTTTGTAATATAACCAATCTCGTTCATTTTTTATTTTCTTGAATTTTGCAAGAGCCTTTTCTTTTTGTCTTATAATTTCCTTCAGATCTGGAGTGAGCCATGGAGCGTATTTTTTTGTTATACGTGCATTCATTATTGGAGCATATTTATTGAAATGATCTAGCAATAATTGATGGTAAATAATTTTTTTCATTTATGTTGTTTCCATAAATAATTTGATCAAAATCAAAAGAGAGTGATTTTGATTCAAATCCGAGAAATCTTCCTATAGCTGTTTCAGGGTTTTCCAATCACCAGGATGGCTACGTGGTCTTTCTCGAAATCGAATCCAATCACTCGTAGAACTAGTACCTTCGAGCAAAGGAATAATATGTGGAATATAACAAATCATAGATGGCGATATCTATAATTTGCAAAACGAATCTTGTGATTCAAAGGCAGAAAGTTTCCTACACATTGAAGGTATCCAACAAGTATTGGTATGACCAGTCCATGGCACCAAAATTCAAGCTTCCAGCTCGCCACTAAATAGCAAATGAAATTGATTTGGATACAATGCCGAGAATGCCACTATTAGTCAGGTGGCTTAGAGATGCATTTCAAGATTACCGTTACCTGGCGGATAAAAGCACCAAATTTGGTATGAAGGTACCTTAGGGTATACTTACTAATTTTAGCCTAGGAACCCTCTGAAATTTCGAAAAATTTTAGAAAAATTATGTGTTTTTTTATTATTTTCTTATACTTGCTGCATTTGCCAATTAACAAGGCTGGGATACTGCAATGTCTTGACCAGCCAGGTCAATCAGAACCCCCTTCAACTTATGACTTTAAATTTCTAGACGGTTCAGTCATCGTCTATTGCCTGCCCACTACAAGTGTGGATACCTTTAATCAATATGGCTGATAAGATATTTCTACCTTACCTTCATAAGCAGCTGGAAAATTCCCAAAGGTTAGATGTTGTTTGGGACACCTACATTCCAGACAGTTTGAAGGAGTCTACCCGGGAAAAAAGAGGTAAAGGGATCAGAAGGAAAGTGTCTGGCAACACCAAACTGCCACGTAATTGGATGGACTTTCTCCGTGACTCAATGAACAAGACGAAATTATTCAACTTTTTGACTTTCAAGATTGTAGAGTTCAAATGGCCACCAGACAAAGATATATATGTCACATCAGGGAAAGCAGTTGCACAAATTGGTTCAAACATACCAATGGAAAACTGCAATCATGAAGAGGCAGATACAATGATTGTGGTTCATGTACTACATTCACTACAGCTAGGGGCAAAGAGTATTCTGGTGCGTACTGTAGACATAGATGTGATTGTCACACTTATTGGCACATTCTATAAACTAATAGTGACTCAACCTTTGGCCGATATATGGGTGGCCTTTGGCATGGGCAAGCATTACAGGTTTTTCCACATCAACGCGATCTGTATTAGCCTGGGGGAGTCAAAATCACGAGCACTACCTGTGTTGCACTCATTCTCTGGTTGTGACACAACCTCCGCCTGCAGAGGTAAGAGTAAGAAGTCTATTTGGGAAGCATAGCAAGCATTTCAAGACGTCACTGATACATTTGTGTATTTAGCTACTCATCCATTCCAACTGCTGAAAGCTGATTCAGAACACTTTAAGAAGCTGAAGCGACTGACTGCTGTTCTGTATGATAAAACCACTCCTTTCAGCAGTATCAACCAGATAAGAAAGGAGCTCTTCTGTCAGAAGAATCGAGCAATGGACAAACTTCCACCGACTGAGGATGCTCTTCTACAACATATCCGTAGGGCAGTTTATCAAGCCGGTATTTGGACGACTAGCACAAAAACACAGCAAGTGATTCCTTCACCGCACGATTTTGCTTGGAATAAGGTTTTAGAGTCATGGGTACTAGTTTGGATGACAATTCCAGAGGTTTCCTGGTCATGCCGGGAATTGATTAAATGATCCTGCAAAGGAGACTGCAGCAACTGCAAATGTGGGAAAGCCAATCTGAACTGCTCACCACTATACAAGTGCAAGTGTAATTTACAATGACTGTTGCATACTAAATTCCATGGAATGAATAGCTATAACTTTTTTTCTTGAACTCTTTTAGCGTTACATTTATACCTATAAATTACTGTAATTAATAATAGGTATATATTTTATTGTATATTATTTAATATGTAGCCTAAGTTAAGTTTGTACTATACTTGTAGCTGGCTTGACGCTGTTATTAAAAATTTATATTAAAATAGCTTGTGTTAAACGTGATATTTTGACGTATTTATCGGCCATTTTAGATTTTAGAGCCGTACATAAATTTTTTTAGAAATTCCAGAGGGCTCCTAGGCTAACATTTATTAGTATACCCTAAGGTACCTTCTTACCAAATTTGGTGCTTTTATCCGCCAGGTAATGGTAATTTCGTTAAGCCACCTCACTATATCCACCTAGAGCTGCTTCATGTTTTTTCAATCATCAGGGAGAGTGGTCATTCACGAAATGAAATCCAATCACTTGGAGAATTAGGTTGAAATTATCAGTGCTTGACCTAAGAAACTCGACAAAAAATAATGAAACAATACAACTTTTTATCGGAAGATATAAATCCAACTGTATTACTGTTATATTAGGCCAACCAATAGAGGTTTTCCCCCCTTAAATAAAGACGCAAATAGCTATAATACCTTTCAAAAGATAGTTCGTAGATGAAAACCCCGGTGTCGGCCCCAGCAAAATCGCCTCGTGGAATTTCAAGAAATATTGTCAAAAATGACCACTTTTTGGTTTTTTACGAATATCTTAAAAAGTATTGAATGAATCGTTTGACACTCGATGGACCTTTTGTAGGAAATTCAAAAACCTACAAAATGGTTATTTGCGCAACTGGATCGGTACATTTTCCATTGAGAAAATCCGTCAAAATCTCCAAAAACAGACTTTTTTTAAAAAGTTTATAATGTTTATAAATTTAAAGCTGGACAAACAATCTTGCAAGAAATGATAGATAATAACATGTAGTTCATTTGTGCGCAACATGGTTTCTGTCCGATTTGTAGTTTTTACACAATCGCGTTATAAACAATTTAAGGGCTTATCTTTCAAAATGCGCAGATTTAAGGAAAATCGTCGTATTCAAATTCTGTAGACGGTATCTGGAAGTAGAGATCAATATCTACAATTCGTTGATTTTGAATTTTCACTTGAGAGGTGGGAAACGTGTTGAAAATGTCACTGAAAGTTGCTCCAAACTCTTGAAAGTGCGTTCGAGGCAGAGTTGAGTAGCGGTAGTGGAGAACGAGCCGGCAGAGGAGTGTGTATCACTGCGCGGCGGGTTGCTTATACCTTGGCGCATATTATATTAGTGCATATAAGTTATTAGCGTGTTTTTGCATTCGTTTTCAGTTATTTGATGATTTAGTTTTTTTATTAACTATTATATTGCATCCGTTAGTGTGGCTAGTATTGAAAGGTAAGTAAGCTAAAACACCCTTTTTCACGGATATGTTTCCCTTTAACATTATTCAGTTGATAATCATAAAACTTACTCATACAATTCCTATGAAACAATAGTTTATTTTTGGTATAATACTCGTCGTTACAGTGTTCCGAATTACGAATGCGCAAATGTTCTTATTAATTCATGTATCCGGATACTCTTAAGCTGTTCTAATATAGTTTCGATCGTTGATTGATTCTTTACACGTATAGCATCTGGCTTGTATTCGTAAATTTTCTCAGAACAAAAAAAACAGTGAGTTGAAAAATTAAATTCTAGATCTTCAAATTTACATTGTCGATTTTTATTAGAAGCGGTATGCTGATCTTTATTCGCCTTTATAGCAGTTTGTATGCTACTTTCCTTGGTGTACAGCTTTTGGCAGGCAATATGAAGACTAACTTCTTTCAAGTCTTTCACCTTCAAATGTTTATTATCCGTTCTTCTTTTGCTTGCCCTTATCAAATTTTCGATGCCTCGTTCTTCCACGACTCTTGACTTCAATGGTTCCAGTACAAATCGGACAAGTATTGTCAATATCATCCCACTGTTCGTTCTCATTATCTTGTTGAAACACAACAACTTCATTTTGATTGTCACCATCATTGTTCCTAAATTGAAGAGAGTAATTATCAAATATCACAACAATCTCTAATTATCATTTGAAAATTTTGAAGTAAAACTAAATAATACTTGATCTGCATAATTTATTTGCGATAATCAATTACAAATTCAATTTTTTCTATAAAAGTATTTACAATTTCAAAAAGATATACCTAAGAGAATTTTAATATATACCATTTAAAAAAAAAAGATTTAAAATTATTGCATTTTGTTCTAATTTCCTGTGAATTCAATTCTCCTGTGAATTTAATAAATAAACAGTCAATATTTCCTGTACTGTATTTTTCCCTAATTAATACGAATCGATAAATCACTCAATCACAATATTACTAAATATTAAAAGTGAACTAATACGTTGTATATAAAGTTTGAAAAAAGAAGCGCTCAAGGTCGAGAACACATCTGTTTGGGAGGGTTCAATTCAATTCCCTCACTATCGCTACTCGACTTTCAAGCCTTTGGAGCAACTTTCAGTGACATTTTCAACATATTTCCCACATCTCAGGTGAAAATCCAAAATATACAAATTTTAGATATTGATCTCTACTTCCAGCTGCCGTTCACAGAATTTGAATACGACGATTTCCCTTGAATCGGCGCATTTTGAAAGATAAAACCCTTAAATTGTTTATAACGCCATTGTGCAAAACATCCGACAGAAACCATCTTGCGCACAGTTGAACTAAATGTTATTCAAATGATCATCAAATATGAATTTTTTACAAATGGTCTCTTTTAAAGGTTTTTCGGATTTTGTAGGTTTTTTAATTATCTACAAAAGTTTCATCGAGTGTGGAACGGTTGCTTCGATACTTTTCAAGATATTTGTAAAAAACCAAAAAAATTGTAATTTCTTGTAAAAAAGATCCCCAAAGCGATTTTGCTGGGGTCGAACTATCTTTTAAAAGGTAGTGCAATTTATTTGCGTCTTTATTTAAGTGTGAAAATAGCCTCTATTTGTTGGCCTATATGCGCGAATAATTGGCGTCAAACATACCCACCCACACACACAAATCTATCCATTTCTGTTGCGTTCATTTCGACGAATCAATTGTCAGCGAAAGAATAATTGATTGATCCCATAAATCATATTATTACATTATTCCCTGGAAATTCAACATGTACACTGGCGTTTATGTGTAATGGATAAAAGATGTATGATTCAGAAGTATTTATATTTTATATCGGTCATAAAAAGATATTGATTTGCGACAATAAAATCTGAAGGAGTTATTGAAGAGAAAATATAGACAAGTATTTTCATTTTCCATAAAAATGGGATATATTTTGCGAAGGGAAATGTACACATTATTGCGACAGGGAGAAAAAATCGATGACAAGGTTAAATTCAACTCAAGATTTTTTACAACTCAATCATTGATAGAAAATTAAAATGAATATAATACTTAGTCATACGAAAGTGGAATCCACTGACTGACTAACTCATTACTGTCTCTCCGATAAGTTGAATCCTAGATATTAACTATTGTTCACGCTCCTGAAGAAATAAATAATTCAAATCTCCATAATTTTTATCAACCAATAACTCAAAGATAAATATAAATATCCACATCATTCCATAAATATTGTTCCATGTACGTATATAAAAGTTGTGCACTTTATTTTTCAGAAACCAATTCCCTTATGAGATAGGAAAATGTAAAAGCCAATCTTAAAACTGATGTTGTGGCCCATCCATAATGGAAACGTTTTATTATGCTTCGAGCTATTACATCGAGGTGAAAGCAATGTATAAAATATTTCAAACAAACCAGAACAGTTAATTCAGTTGAGTGGAACAAAATATTATGCGATTTTCCATGAGAGTTGCTGCTTGACTGGCACACTGAGAACTTTAACGAAAAAATTATGACTATATACGGGAATTGTTCTGACTTTTTGTAGGATAATTTTCAATGCGAATTCCTAGTGGGTTGATTAGTTAGATAGGATCGTTGGTGAGTAAAGTGTTGGTGCTTGTTGATTCCTAATAAAAAATACAGTCCGTTTCTTTTATCATAACTTGACATTTCTATATTCTAATTTATCGGACCCGATATCGGGGGGCCGACGTCGGGACTCGAAATCGTGACGTGTGTAGGCTCGTCGGCCGACTAAATAATTGCGTTCCCGATATCGGATTGTCGGGTGGCCCGGACTTACCGACCAAGTAGATTGGCCCGATCCCTCACCTTTTTACAAGCTTTTGTTTAACTTGCTTCGTTCGTATGTAATTATGTCATTCGTTCTGTCACTCTTTCCGGTTCAAAATTTGTAATCCATTTTTGTAGCACTTGTCGACATCCGATTGAGCTGAAATTTGGCAGGTGTTCATGATTCCGGTGACAATTCATTATGAAATTTTTGATAGAGGAAAAACAAAATAGTGGCTCTAAGATAGCGAACGAGTTTTGTGATTATGGTACGATAAAATTGGTATTTGGGGGTTTTCGGGGACGGATAATGTGAATATTCAAAAATGTAAGATGGCGGACAAGTTTTGTGATTATGGTCCGATTCGATTTAAAATTGGTATGTGGGGGTTTTCGGGGTCGGAGATTATTAATGTTTTGTCAAAATTTATAAATTGAAGATGACGGCTCCAAAATGGCGGAGGAGTTTTGCTATTATGGTCCAATTCTATTCAAAATTTGTATGTGGGGGTTTTCGGATGGGAGATTATAAATTTTTTGTCAAAATTTATGGAATTGAAATGACGGCTCATGGAATTTTTGTTAGAGAAAAAACAAAATGGCGCTCTAAGATGGTGGACTGTTTTGGAGATCATTACATTGGTTGAAAAAAAAACACAGGGACTCTCGCCCTTCTCGAGTTATACAGAAAAAACATACTATTTTTAGTTTTTTACGCATATAATTTTTATTTCAAAAATGGAAAAGGAAAGTTTTATTGTATCTGTCTATTTTTACACGCTTTATATTAGTTTCACTTGTATGTTTGTTTGTTTGTTTGTTTGTAACCGACTCCTTTGGTCGCGATTTTGACCCACTTCCAGACGTACGAATGATTTGAAATTAGGCAGGTGCACATAATTCCGGTGACAATGCATTAAGAAATTTTTGACTGAAGAAAAAACAAAATGGCGGCTCCAATATGGCGTACGAGTTTTGTGATTATGGTCCGATTCGCTTTAAAATTGGTATCTGAGGGTTTTCGTGGTCGTAAATTATGATTTTTTTGTGAAAATTGAAAAATTCAAGATGGCAGCTCCGAAATGGTGGACGAGTTTTGTGATTATGGTCTGATTCGCTTTAAAATTGGTATCTGAGGGTTTTGTGGTCGAAATTATGATTTTTTTGTGAAAATTGAAAAATTCAAGATGGCAGCTCCGAAATGGTGGCCGAGTTTTGTGATTATGGTCTGATTCTATTCAAAATTGGTATGTGAGGGTTTTTGGGTCGAATATTATGATTCTTTGTAAAAATTGAAAATTCAAGATGGCGGCCAGTTTTGTGATTATGGTCTGATTCTATTCAAAATTGGTATGGGGGGGTTTTTGGGGTCGGAGATTATGATTACCTAATTTGATAAGATTATTCCATTTTTTAATTTGCAAAAAAATAATAGTTTTTATAAATAAACCACACTAAAAAGTAGGAAATAAATAATAGTTTGATAAAACTAAAAAACACGCTTTTATAGAAAACCAGACTAAAAAAATAGAAAATAAGAAAAAAATATATTTTATTTAAAAAAAAGCGTGGGGTGCATGGTATCAATAATTATATAGTACATTACACACCGAGGCGATACCATGCACCCCACGCTTTTTTTAAAATAAAATAATTTTTTTTCTTATTTTATATTTTTTTAGTCTGGTTTTCTATAAAAGCGTGTTTTTTAGTTTTTTCAAACTATTATTTATATTACAAGTATTGATAAACAGTCAAAATCCAAATTCACTTAATTATCTTGTCATTTTAACGACGTGTCAGCTGAAATAACTAACATCATCAGTGACAATAATTCTTAATTACGGCCCTGTCGTAGTACTTTTGAAAATTCGCTTTGATTTCATCAAAACGATGATTGCTGCGTTGCTGTCCGATGAGATGAGAATAGGTCCTCGACTTCTGTTGTCGAGGCTTTCCTGAATGCAGGTGAGTATAGCATATACTTCGGTCTGGAACACTGAGGCGTATTTGCCTAGAGGAACTGAGATTGCAACTTCCTTGTATACTCCTGCGCCGGACATTCCCCCAAGTCTTGATCCATCTGTATACCAGGTTGATCCGTAGACACCGGCCATTTTCTACTCCCGTATTATAATATGCAAATTAAATTTTTCGGATTTTCATTTCGAAACAGATTTTGGCGAATAAAAATACGTACGTTTCATTATGAAACGAATTTTCGGCCTTTAGAAACACGTACTTGGGAATAATAAAGTGGTATGTTTCTACATACTTGTTTGACATATAATTTTAATTGACATTCAATCACAACGCGTCAAAAGTACCTATAAAGATGTCGAGCAGTGAAGAATGATCTTGTACACCACCAGAAATTCTTGTTTTTATCTTATTATTTATTGTTCGCAGGAAAACTAGTGTATGCAACGATCATGTAATGGCTATTAATACACTCGCACACCTCGTGCACATGTATTAATAGCTATCATTACATGATCGTTGCATAATATACTATTTCGGAATGACTTTAGGCCTATTTTTTTGACATTCGTTAAAGTTGACGCTTGCGCCCTCCAGCGGTTTTTTCGGATTTCTCTCGTTTTTTACATTTCTACCACATGTACCACATTCTCGGAATCCGCATCATTCGATAGGAAATTCATTTCCGTAAAAGAGGCTAGAATTTCAAAACAATATCAATCTGACCCTGAATTGTTGACGCCAGTGACCGGAAAAACGTGCATTTTAGATGACATCCGTGTAGAATTTAAAAAATAATGGGAAAAAGTTATTTCAAAAATAACTTTTCTATGCGTAAAAAACTCTGCTGAATCCAAAAAGCTAAGCTAAGGGAGCTATGGTGTCATAAAGGGTAGAAACGTCGAAATGCTTGCGGAAAAAAAAATATTTCTCGCTTTTCGAGAGTTCTCTATCACTCGCTGCTTTTACGATGGTCGTAAAAAGCGTTAAAAGTTATAAAAATAAGAAATACGGTTGGAACGGTAACGCTTTCTTGTGGGACTCCATCGGCCACTTCCAAGGACTTCGATATATACAGTGCGGTCCATAGGTATGGAATAAATTAATTTTTAGCATTATGTATTTGTTTAAAAAACCTGAAACAGGTCGATTTCTATTGTCAATTTGACAATTTACAGTATGAAAATATCATCCCTTCTTGCACTCCTTCGGAATTATGAGCAGCCCCTCAAAAATTTTAAATGAGAAGGGGGTCGTGTGGCACCTTGTTTGGAAGGGATTTTTATTATCTGTTCAGTAATATGAAGTTTTTCAAATTTGGTGCAATCATAACTGAGAACATTTATTTTGAAAATGTAAAATTTTGATACTTTACGTAGAATGAAGGAAATAATGTCACATAATTTTTAGGAAATATTTTTCAATTTATTTTACGAATAAATTAAATGTTCAAAATGACCACCATTCATGTTGAAAAGGGAAACATTCTCAATTGAATATTGATAAAAATGTTGACGACTGGACTACGGGGTGTTGTGAACTAACCCACCACACCTGTAATACCAGACGTTATTCGTTAGGTTGGAAAAACAGTATTAAAAGCATCGACTATATGAATATAGTCGAACCGGATATGATATATGGAGCGGCCTACAAATATCAATATCCTTTCTTTCAATACCGGAACATGGGTTGTTTATTCAGGAAGTACTACCGTTCAGAAAGATTCGAACCAAACAATGTTTTAATAAAATAATAATGCACTCATAAAAGTTAAAAATGTATATATATATTTAATAAAAACTGACACAATTCTATCAATCGTCTATGGACGTATGATTTGCAAACAATATTCGTACAATGAAAACGAAATTAGCGTATTGGCAGATAATTCTGCAGTGGCTTCACAATAGAAATAATTTTACTAAAAGAACAATCTTGAAATCAATTGCTACAAACAGCTAATAATAATTCTCTTGAAAGAAAAGTGCCATGTGAAGTGGAATGAATAGAAAAATCGAATTAAACGGTTTTCTTCACATAAAGGATTCAATATAAAATTGAACCAGAAAATGGTAGATCTCAGGTGAAAAACAACTACTTTCCTGGCAAATACCACGCAGAACATTGAATGATATTCACCTGAAAATCCATGCATACTTCCATAAAATATCAATGGACATTGAATGCAAATGTTTCTTTCTGATAAGCTCGATTATGTTTAATTTATGTCGTGTTCACCTAACAATCCGCATACCGGTTTCAGGCTTCTTGGCCCTCATCAGTACGGAGTAGTCAACCAGCCAAAGGTGCAAAGAACTCTGGCTGAAGTGAGACAAACGTAAACAAACCATCATCGATCTTGTAACACCTATAGGTACGCCGGAAAGATAAACTTTAACTGGCGGTACCTAGTGACAGAAAGAAACACTCCGAAAATCTCCCACCTCGATAGGTTTCTAAATAAAGATTCCTTCTCAGTAGGATGGCAAGCCCGTCTAGCATATAGTGAAAGAAAAGTGCCATGTGAAGTGGAATGAATAGAAAAATCGAATTAAACGGTTTCTTCACATAAAGGATTCAATATAAAATTGAACCAGAAAATGGTAGATCTCAGGTGAAAAACAACTACTTTCCTGGCAAATACCACGCAGAACATTGAATGATATTCACCTGAAAATCCATGCATACTTCCATAAAATATCAATGGACATTGAATGCAAATGTTTCTTTCTGATAAGCTCGATTATGTTTAATTTATGTCGTGTTCACCTAACAATCCGCATACCGGTTTCAGGCTTCTTGGCCCTCATCAGGATTTTCAGGTGAATATCATTCAATGTTCTGCGTGGTATTTTTATGTTTTTAATTCGATTTTCTATTCATTCCACTTCATGGCACTTTTCTTTCACTATATGCTGACGAGCTTCCACTCCTACTGAAAGGAATCTTTATTTAGAAACCTATCGAGGTGAGATTTCGGAGTGTTCTTTCTGTCACTAGGTACCGCCAGTTAAAGTTATCTTTCCGGCGTACCTATAGGTGTTACAAGATCGATGATGGTTTGTTTACGTTGTGTCTCACTTCAGCCAGAGTTCTTTGCACCTGGCTGGTTGACTACTCCGTACTGATGAGGCCAAAAGCCGAAACCGGTATGCGGATTGTTAGGTGAACGACATAAATTAAACATAATCGAGCTTATCAGAAAGAACATTTGCATTCAATGTCCATTGATATTTTATGGAAGTATGCATGGATTTTCAGGTGAATATCATTCAATGTTCTGCGTGTATTTGCCAGGAAAGTAGTTGTTTTCACCTGAGATCTACCATTTTCTGGTTCAATTTATATTGAATCCTTATGTGAAACCGTTTAATTCGATTTTTCTATTCATTCCACTTCACATGGCACTTTCTTTCCTATATGCTAGACGGGCTTGCCCTCCTGCGAGAGGAATCTTTTATTTAGAAACCTATCGAGGTGGGAGATTTTCGGAGTGTTTCTTTCTGTCACTGGTTACCGCCAGTTAAAGTTTATCTTTTCCGGCGTACCTATAGGTGTTACAAGATCGATGATGGTTTGTTTACGTTGTGTCTCCTTCAGCCAGAGTTCTTTGCACCTTTGGCTGGTTGACTACTCCGTACTGATGAGGGCCAAGAAGCCTGAAACCGGTATGCGGATTGTTAGGTGAACACGACATAAATTAAACATAATCGAGCTTATCAGAAAGAAACATTTGCATTCAATGTCCATTGATATTTTATGGAAGTATGCATGGATTTTCAGGTGAATATCATTCAATGTTCTGCGTGGTATTTGCCAGGAAAGTAGTTGTTTTTCACCTGAGATCTACCATTTTCTGGTTCAATTTTATATTGAATCCTTTATGTGAAGAAAACCGTTTAATTCGATTTTTCTATTCATTCCACTTCACAGGCACTTTTTTTACTTATCTGTTTTTTTTCCGATATTTTTGGTTTTTATTGCCTCAAACGGGCTTGCCACTCCTACTGAGGAGGAATCTTTTATTTAAAAACCTATCGAGGTGGGAGATTTTCGGAGTGTTTCTTTCTGTCACTAGGTACCGCCAGTTAAAGTTTATCTTTTCCGGCGTACCTATAGGTGTTACAAGATCGATGATGGTTTGTTTACGTTGTGTCTCACTTCAGCCAGAGTTCTTTGCACCTTTGGCTGGTTGACTACTCCGTACTGATGAGGGCCAAGAAGCCTGAAACCGGTATGCGGATTGTTAGGTGAACACGACATAAATTAAACATAATCGAGCTTATCAGAAAGAAACATTTGCATTCAATGTCCATTGATATTTTATGGAAGTATGCATGGATTTTCAGGTGAATATCATTCAATGTTCTGCGTGGTATTTGCCAGGAAAGTAGTTGTTTTTCACCTGAGATCTACCATTTTCTGGTTCAATTTTATATTGAACCTTTATGTGAAGAAAACCGTTTAATTCGATTTTTCTAATAATTCTCTTGTTGAGATCTTTGTAATCTTGAAAACTATGGAAATACTTGTAGACACATACACATTTTAAGGGTTGGGTTTTTTATATTGAATCCTTTATGTGAAGAAATCAGTAGTTTTAAACGGCAATTAGCTTAGAAGTTATTATTATCAGTTCGTTTTCTCCCGCGTCAATCGGTTATTCTAATTAATTCGACCGGTATATTCGTATACAGGTAAGGTTTTTCTAAGTGATAGTGAACCATTGAAATTGCGGAATCCCGTTATGATCTCTGTTTTGTAAGCTTTGACAATTTGTGGAAACTATACTGTTCACTCGTGTTTTTACTAGGAGCTTCAATACTTGATTTGAATCGGCTGAGTTCTATGTTTGCTGAAGTTAACTACACTGGTTTGGAAACTCTCATTATTATTGCACGATACTGTAATTATACTGACTTTTTAACCTAACTTTTGAGAATGGCATATTCTCGTGTTCACTGTGGAATACCAAATCGAACTACTTTTTGTTGACATGAAACTCACGCTTTTATATGATCTTCAACGCGGGAGCTAGTGGGCGGAGCTTAGTGTGTTTTATGAGTATGTTAACGCGGTGACATCGTAAAACTGATAAGGGACTTGTTTGTCTAACCCGTTCTGGTTTATCTTATGTTATAATTGGATAATATTTTACTGAATGACAGGTATTTATGATCGCTGGTGCGTTATCGCTGAGTTAATGACCAACAAGTGTGTTTATGAATTTCAGAGGTGTCTCGACTCCCGGTGATTTATAAGTTGTTTACCTCGTCTTTCAACTGCTCAGTGTTTATCGACTTAGTTTTGGTAATTATTTAAACGGACTTCCTTATCTCGCTGTGACTGTAACGGGTAGCAATAAAAACTTTGTTTTCTCTCCTAGATGAGTCATGTAAGCATTCGGTATACGATGGTTACGTCTTGTAATTATCTTTTAAATGCATTTCTGTAATTACAGGTCATAACATACTCGATGCAACCCTCAAATAAATAATTTTGATAAACTGAAAATTTTTTTCGGATTACAACTCTTTCAATAAGCAAAATGTTTTAACTTTCTGAAATATAATCCTATTCTAGCGCCAAATTTTATAAGTCTTGCTTTGACAATTACAATAGATTACTGTTTACATCTTCTAGAGGATAATTATAATCTATCCACAAATTTATTACCCTCACTGCTCAGTACTTAATTCTAATTTTCTTAAAAATAACATGCAAATAATCATGCAAACACACAATAAAGTCTTTTTCGTCCATGGGGTAATTTCCATACTGTAAGGGTATGTACTCGCCTTCTTCAACGAGGGGATTTTCTCACTTCTATTCCGGTGGGCATCAATTTAACTCTAGCCGTTGGATCCTCTGGGAATTTTTCCTGTACCCGCGGTTGGGTACGAGCAGCGATACGGGACATTTGTTCCTCTTTATCTTCTCTAACCATCTGGCTTTTTGGGGATTGTAAAGCCTTCCATACGTTTTTCGGGTCAGCACTCCGTGATAATTAGTTGGTATCGGGGCTAGACAGATAACACAGCCTGTGTTTTCTGGTTCAGTGACAAATTGCATTCCTTTGCATAATGTCGTACATGGTATTCGGGTTTCGGTGGCCAAACGGTGGTAATTCATTCGTTTAAAAATCTTCGTTCCTGGGAATCCTATTTTGTGCGGTACCATTAACACAGGTGATTTGTTTTGTGAATGGTGGTTACTATATTCTGTGCGGAGTGCTTGAACTCAAACCACACTGTGAATTCGCAATGCTCTAGAATCTGCTGGTCTCATCATTTCGCTTCGCCATGCTGGATTGTCCACTGCCATCGTTTCAGAGATATTTTCTTGGGTTTCAACAATAATAGTCCACGATATTCCTATCAAAACCTTCCATATATGCGCGGTTAGTAAATTTTATCAATATTTTTTACTTAGGTACTGTACAATTGTAAACGTCGCGATGTTCTAGTGTGAATATTCTACAAATCCGTAAACACATTTTCCGAAAATCGTGATTATATTATTTATCTGTATTATGTAACTCGGCGATTCGATATTCTATAACTGTTTCTATTTGCATTAATTTTCATAACATATCTCGTTTGTGGTTTGTATAGTCTGTAATCCGTACAGTGTTTTTTTTTTTCCTTTTTTTTTTCCTGAATGAATCCAAATTTTTAATTTTTTTTTTCCCGTTTTTTATTCCCTTATATATTTTTTTCAGTTTGTTCCCGTACTATGATACAATCAATTTAGTTCCGGTTTTTCATTAAAGTATCGTGGCATTTCGTATTATTATTCATTCCATTTTTTACAAGTCCATTGTAACTATAAATATGCTTTGGCAAATTTACCTTCAGGGATTTTTTTCAATTTTTCTGCGTCTTTTGCAGTCTGCTAAAACTATAATAATTACCATACTATATATACGTTCCTACATTCTGGTGCATACTGAAAATTTTCTTATTTACTGATATCTAAATGATTGAACCAAATTTTTCATGGGTGTCATTTGAACAGTGCCGCGTGTCATGGGTTGTGTAAGGGGGAATTTATTTTCAGAAATGTTTTCTTCATTTTCTTTGGACATTTCACTTGGCTGACATTTTCCTATATTTTCGGCATCAACTATTGGTAATTCATCTGGCATATTTTCTTGAGTTTGAACTAAAACTTGATCTAATTTTACCTCATTTTCTTGTGTCGCTTGTCGACTGATTTCATTCATGTACTTGTTGAATCGATCAGCGTTTATTATTGGACGCTGTGTTTCTCCCACTGGTTGAATTTCAAAATTAACGTGCGATGTCGTTTTCAAATTAGATTTTCCTTTCTGTCTGGCTAAAGTTCTAATCTTTTTCCTTTCGGGTTTATTTCTTTCTTTACTTTCGTATCTATATTAAAATCTTCTCCTATGCTTCGTTTTTTCGGGGTTAAAAATCCATTTTCTGCAATACCCAGTAATTTCGTATCTTCGGAGTTCACTATACTTTTTGCTTGAACGTTACATACATTCAAAAATCTGGGCGGTAGAATTTTGTCCTTAGGCAAGACATTTTCATCCTTGTGATTTACGACTGTAGGAAAAATCTTATCTTTGGCGACTGTTATTCCTAGGTGCTTGGCAGATTCCAACTTCCTGGTGGATAGAGCATCTCCCTTGGGTGATCTATCACTTAAACTATCTTCCAATGATTTACTATTTTCTACATTTATCACCTTCCTTCGATTCCTTGATGCATTAACTGTTGCAATTTCCGTTCTTCCTGAATATGTCTGGCTACTTTCGGGAATATTTTCACTTTCAAAAGCTTTCATACCAACTTTTTCCATTTTCTGACTATAATTTTCTTCATCCTCGCTGTAGTGCTGTCTGGGCAATGTTCCGTTACATCTCTCCGTTTCTTTAGGCAGGGAAATGCTCGTTACCTATACGTAGGCATTCCCTTGTCGACTGTCACTTGTGACTATCGGTCCCTAATGTACAGAGTGCGTCGGTTTTTCCATTTTCCATAGGTGGCACTTTTCTAAATTCCCCTCTTCTCTCTTGTTGCTCGTTTAAACGCATGTTTCGCTTTTCTCTTGTTCCAGACGATTTTCCATATTCTTCAATTTCAACTATTTCTTTGCAGACTAGCGTCTCCTTTAAATCACCAGTCGCTGACATCTTTGAAACTGTTTTTTCTAAACCTGGTGTCACAATTAAATCACCGGTCCCTGATATCTCTATTTGATTCGAGACTGCAGATCTCGTTTCATGACATGAAAATCTGTTGATAAACACTTCGCGGATTGCTTTGGGCGCGCTTTCCTTTTCAATCCTAATTTTCTCCAGAATTCATCCAATCATTCATCCTGATCGTGACATCTCTCAATCGTTTTCTACTTCTTCAAATCTATTTTGCAACTTCCTCTGTTCGTCATCCGATTCGTTTTGGCATATGTGTTGGATTTTCTTCTTCAACTCGATAATTTCCCCTGATAAATACATTTGATTTTCTCTCCAATCAATTTGCACGTTATATTTTCGTAAAAAATCTAATCCCAGTGTTATTTCAGTACTACGATGATCATTTTCAACTATTAAGAATTCATGTTCAATAACTTTTCCTTCCTTTACTTTGATTGGCAATATAACCGAGCCAATATAATGAGCGAAATTTCCTTGTCCATTCCTGAGGTTATACGGCAAATCATAATTTAATTTCATACCTCTAACAATATTAATATGAGCCACTGATACTTGAGATCTCATATCTATGGATATATGCCTCAAAATTCCTGCTACTTCCAAACTAATTATTTTTTTCTGTTCATCGTCGATTAGTATATTTTCCTCTTGCCTCTCACTATTTAAATAGTTTTCCCGCAGCTTTCATCTGAGGCTTGTTGAAGCTGCCATTCCATTAAATTCCTGTTATATTTTGCCTTTTTTCCATACTTTTCCCATTTTCTGTCATTTCCATAGCTATTTCCTGTTTGCTGTCTGTAATTTATTCTCTTAAAATTTCGATAACCATTTCCTGTATGTCCTCGTTCATTCCTGCTCCCTGAGATCGAAATCTATTTTCTTTCGAATTGTTAGAAAATTCTTTTCTATATTTATTCATTTTTCCATATTTTTTAAATCGTTTTTCCTTAGCGTAGTTGGCAAACCATTTTCCTGACTCATTGAATCTCTTATTTTGAAAAATATTCCTATTTGGACAACGATATGACATATGTCCGACTTCTTGACATGTTAGGCATACGCAATTTTTCATATAACAATCTCCTGCTGTGTGACCTTTTCTGTTACAATGTGTGCACAATATTATATTCGCATTGAAAGTTCTGAAATTCATATTCGGTGTATTCGTAATTTGCTCAATTAATTCTTCTTTTTCTGCTAATGTGATGGCTTCTTCTAAACTGACAGGACTTTCAGATAAAACTTTTTTTCTAACAGGATCTAACAATCCAATTGCAAATTGTACCAATAAATCTTGCTCGTATTTTTGCTCTAGTACATTGTCAATTCTATTATTTCCTGTGAGGTGCCTTATCTTTGATGCACATATTTTTCATATTTTTAATCTTATGAAAAAATCCTAACTGATTTTTCAATAATTCCTTTTTGATTAATTGCCAGTTGTCGGTATTTTGTAAACTATATTCTGCTTCAATAAATAATCTAGCGATACCTTTCAGTTTTACTCTAACTATAGAACTTATTTGACTGTCTGTCCATTCTGCTACAGCTGCCAAATCTTCAATTTCACGAATAAAATCTTTGATTTCTGTGGTACCATTATAAAAAGGAATATTATCCAAAGTGATACTAATTTGCGGTTCATATCTAACCCTCGGCACTGTTGTCTGAGTTTCCATGATTTAATTATTTTGATAAAAATCTCCATTGATTGAAAATAAAACTTCACTTGCTTTTTCGAATACTTCCTGAGTTTTTGATCGGTATAAACGCTATATCTATTTATTTTCCCAATATCGTGTTTGCAAAATAACAACGATATTATACTAAACTATTTTCACAATTTTTCTACTCATTTACTTCTGTTCAAATTAGTCTTTTTTCCACTGACACTTATTTGTAAAATAAAAAATTAAAATATTTATTAAAAAAATTTCAAATTAAATTTTTGTTTGACACTTTTTTTTTCTGTGGAAAATATCATATATGCGTTAATGTACTTCCTCAATTATTACTCGCACACCTGACATCAATGTTGACGACTGGACTACGGGGTGTTGTGAACTAACCCACCACACCTGTAATACCAGACGTTATTCGTTAGGTTGGAAAAACAGTATTAAAAGCATCGACTATATGAATATAGTCGAACCGGATATGATATATGGAGCGGCCTACAAATATCAATATCCTTTCTTTCAATACCGGAACATGGGTTGTTTATTCAGGAAGTACTACCGTTCAGAAAGATTCGAACCAAACAATGTTTTAATAAAATAATAATGCACTCATAAAAGTTAAAAATGTATATATATATTTAATAAAAACTGACACAATTCTATCAATCGTCTATGGACGTATGATTTGCAAACAATATTCGTACAATGAAAACGAAATTAGCGTATTGGCAGATAATTCTGCAGTGGCTTCACAATAGAAATAATTTTACTAAAAGAACAATCTTGAAATCAATTGCTACAAACAGCTAATAATAATTCTCTTGTTGAGATCTTTGTAATCTTGAAAACTATGGAAATACTTGTAGACACATACACATTTTAATGGGTTGGGTTTTGCCATAAACATAAATACAGAAAAACAAACATGAGACTCACCCTGTTTAACACTTATTCACTGGAGTAGTTTTAAACGGCAATTAGCTTAGAAGTTATTATTATAAGTTCGTTTTCTCCCGCGTCAATCGGTTATTCTAATTAATTCGACCGGTATATTCGTATACAGGTAAGGTTTTTCTAAGTGATAGTGAACCATTGAAATTGCGGAATCCCGTTATGATCTCTGTTTTGTAAGCTTTGACAATTTGTGGAAACTATACTGTTCACTCGTGTTTTTACTAGGAGCTTCAATACTTGATTTGAATCGGCTGAGTTCTATGTTTGCTGAAGTTAACTACACTGGTTTGGAAACTCTCATTATTATTGCACGATACTGTAATTATACTGACTTTTTAACCTAACTTTTGAGAATGGCATATTCTCGTGTTCACTGTGGAATAACAAATCGAACTACTTTTTGTTGACATGAAACTCACGCTTTTATATGATCTTCAACGCGGGAGCTAGTGGGCGGAGCTTAGTGTGTTTTATGAGTATGTTAACGCGGTGACATCGTAAAACTGATAAGGGACTTGTTTGTCTAACCCGTTCTGGTTTATCTTATGTTATAATTGGATAATATTTTACTGAATGACAGGTATTTATGATCGCTGGTGCGTTATCGCTGAGTTAATGACCAACAAGTGTGTTTATGAATTTCAGAGGTGTCTCGACTCCCGGTGATTTATAAGTTGTTTACCTCGTCTTTCAACTGCTCAGTGTTTATCGACTTAGTTTTGGTAATTATTTAAACGGACTTCCTTATCTCGCTGTGACTGTAACGGGTAGCAATAAAAACTTTGTTTTTCTCTCCTAGATGAGTCATGTAAGCATTCGGTATACGATGGTTACGTCTTGGTAATTATCTTTTAAATGCATTTCTGTAATTACAGGGCATAACAAAAAGATTTTTCTGTGAATTGAAAAATCCACGATAGAAATGAAGTTATTTTTTGTGAATGTCTAACAGAAAACAACTACTTCCCCGGCTAAAGCCACGCTAGACAATGAACTACATCTGATAGTTATTCTGAAAAGACCCTAACTCAAAAGAAAAAATCTAAAATTGAAAATTTGCATTTTTATTCAGATAGTTATTGGATTTTCTATTCCAGTCTTAATTGAGAACTCATGATGATGAATGAGGCAAAGAAGAATGTTTTCCAAAAAAGAGTACTCACCAGAAATCATTCGTAACATTGACGCAAGAGAGACATCGCATTCACTAGGTCTTCAATACATTTTTGTCGACGAAAATCTATTTCACGCTTCCACGATCATCAGAATGACCGGAAGAAATGGGAAACACACTTTCAAGAAGCAATCTCACTTTGCAAAGATGGAAAAAGTTGGAATCATTTCTTTTGGAGAGACACTTTGAAATCAGTGTTTTCTGACATTGAAACCTGTCATGGATATGATAGATTGATTTGTTGAAATATGAACAGGATGTTCATAAAATCAGATGTGGAATCATCTGGGGTAGATTTTCTCCTGATTCCATTGATTTGAACTGTTATATTTTCAACAAATCGACCACCATTCACTTCTTGACAATAAGCAAGTCGTTCTTGGAATTCGTGTATAACATTTTGTAGGACCTCAGGGATTATGTTGTTAATTTCTTCCGTTATCCTAACTTTTAAATCTGCATATTGTCTGGTTTATTGAAATATACTTTGGATTTTGAATAACCCCATAAGAAATAATCGGGTATTTTCTTATCTGTTTTGCTAAACGTCAGGAAAAACTCGTTCAGGACTCCAAAAAACCCACATAAATAATGTAATGTCAATCTAGTAGACTACTGTTATTTTGATATTTATAAGTTGTTAACACACGTCAGTTTATTGAAATATATTTTTGTGTGTATTTGATTTAACTATGGCTCAAAAGAGAGTTTGTGAAATGTTTAATAATAAATACCCTGCTCAACACGTCTCAACAGTCTACAGTTAGCAAAATAGAAACAAAATTTGGTGAAACTGTACATGTAAAAACTATTCAAAATCAGCTCGAAATGTTGAATTGAATGAGAAAAAAAGTTAGATGTATGTTAGCGATTGAGGAAAATCCGCATATGACAAGTAGACATCTTGCCGCCGACAATGATGTAAGTAAATCATCGATATTGAGAGCTTTACATAAAGAAAAATGCCATACTTATAAAGTTCAGTTGGTTCAGGAGGTTAATGAGGATGATCCTGATAGAAGGCAACAATTCGGTGAATTGATGATGGACAGAATGGAAGCAGATTTGCAGTTCATAAACAAAATTGTTTTTTCGGAAGAGCTACTTTCCATTTGAAAGGTGAATAGACAAAACTGTAGATATTGGATCAGAGAAAATCCTCATTGGATGTGTGAGGCTCACACACAATATCCTGAAAAAGTGAACGGTTGGGCTGGTATCATTAACAACAAAATTATTAGCCCTTATTTTTTTGAAGACACAGTTAATGGTGAGGTTTATCTAGATTTTTTATGAACTTTTTACAGTCTAAATTAAAAATACTTTTTCCTGATGTTAATGATCCAAATGCAATAGATAGATCAATTTGGTACCAACAAAACGGAGCTCCACTGCATTACAAACGTATTGTTAGAGATTATTTGAACGAAGTTTTTCCCAATAGGGGGATTGGAACACGTGGAACGATTTAATGGCCGCCTAGAACCCCCGATTTGACTCCTCTCGATTACCTCTTATGGAGTTATTCAAAATCAAAAGTTTACTTCAATAGACCAGACAATATTGCAGATTTAAAAGTTAGGATAAGGAAGAAATTAACAACATAACCCCTGAGGTCCTACAAAATGTTGTACGTGAATTCCAAGACTTGCTTAATGTCAAGAAGTAAATGGTGGTCATTTTGAACATTTAATTTAATTGTAAAATAAATTGAAAAATACTTCCTAAACATTATGTGACATTATTTCCTTCATTCTACGTAAAGTATCAAAATTTTTCATTTTCAAAAGGAATTTATTTTAGTTATGATTGCACCAAATACGAAAAACCTAATATTGCTGAACAGAGAATGAAAATCCCTTTCAAACAAGGGTCCACACAACCCCCCTTCTTATTTAATTTTTTTGAGGTGGTGCTCATAATTCAGAGGGGGTGTAAGAAGGGCGTAATATTTTTGTACTGTAAATTGTCAAATTGACAATAAAAATCGACCAGTCTCAGGTTTTTCAAAACAAATACATAATAACGCTAAAAATTAATTTATTCCATACCTATGGACCGCACTGTATGTACAACAATTATTCGAACTTGCTAAGTTCTATTTGATAAGTAAGTTTCAACCCATTACAAAGCAGCTTCTCGTACACTATCATAGTCAAGCTTTCGCAGAAGAAGCGGGTAATGAAAAAAATATTGCAGATTAGTTTGTCGATATACACATACACAACCTCCTCTAGATGAAGATCTGCAACATGAGGCGGCCAGATTATAACTATCAACTACATCTGGATAGTCCAGAGATTTCAAAGAAGTATTTATGCGATCCACTTTGTATCGGATTCTACAAATATTAATACTGAGAAGTCGTATGCGTCCTCTCCATTTATAATACACTTTGATTGTCAGCTTGTGTGATCAGATTCAACAACATTAGAACAAACAGGAGGTATGTCAATTTGAATGTTATATTCTATTCCATTATTTACTGAGGATCCAGTTCATCTACGAAAAAAATGGTTACGAGAGCCCCCCTCGCCCATTGGTTCCTTCCTAAAAGGTTTATGTGAAGTTAGCCACACTTTTCCAGCCACGCTTTCTGACGTGTAGACTGTCGACTGTGGGATAGCGTGTTTTTACTGCCAGTGTTGCCAGATTGATCAAATAAAATCTGAATTCGATAAAACAAACCCAGCTACACTTTCTAATTAATAATGTGCAGGTATAGTATCCATCCTTTGAACTCGCCATGGATTTGCCTCAAAATAACAATCTCCCCTTGCGAATGAGTGGGTTGCGCTGCCACGAAAATAAAAAACCATTGGAAAGAGGACATCAGAATGCATAGAGAGTAATCAATGGCTTTCTTTGGACGGCCGTTTATAACAGAAAAAATTAAAATAATTTCTCAGGCTATAAAAGTCAAGAAAGAGTCGCGCTGCCACGGAAACAAAAATACCATTGGAAAGAGGACATCAGAATGCATAGAGAGTAATCAATGGCTTTCTTTGGACGGCCGTTTATAACAGAGAAAAAAATTAAAATAATTTCTCAGGCTATAAAAAGTCAAGAAAGAGTCGCGCTGCCACGGAAACAAAAATACCATTGGAAAGAGGACATCAGAATGCATAGATAGTATTCAATGGCTTTCTTTGGACGGCCGTTTATAACAAGAAAAAAATTAAAATAATTTCTCGGACTATAAAAAGTCAAGGAAGAGTCGCGCTGCCGCGGAAACAAAAATACCATTGGAAAGAGGACATCATATATTTCTCGACTTCTCGAAAGATGTATTTCAAATCTTATTTCTAGTAGATTTGGTGCAAAAAAAATGCAGGTCATCAGGTTTTGTGTTTGGTTTCAACTTTGTGAAATGCAATAAAACAAACCTTGGAAGTTTATTTTGAAAAAAAGGAAACGACGTTTTTTCCTATGTAGCGCTTGTACTCTTTCCCAGCTTCCATCATCCCCATTGTTTATATTGTTTGTACTCCAACTGTTTAGATATTCTATTTGCTTGTGGATTGGTAGTATTAATCTGTCTAGTAGTAACATATTAATGATTTCTTGGATTTCTGCTGGTTTTAAACAGTAAAAACAAATAAGTTTTTATTTTATCGGTTGAATTTCTCTTTGTAACGAAATAATGTTGCCAATAGTTTTACGAGAAAAACTGACATGGCAAAATCGCGAGACCAAAGGTCGAGCAATTTTAACAAATGTAAGTTTTTTGAGCAAAAATACTGATGGAAAAATTTTGAGTTTAAAATAAATATATCCTTAAAAGAAAAGCTCGAGTGTTTTTGGCAAGATATATTAACGACATTCATATGAATGAACAACAACAATTATTATCTTTCTTGACACAATTGAATTATTTGAGTGAACAGTTATCAAATACACAATTGTTACAAATTGTTCCGGTATTCTTTCTGATTTGAGGCTCGTAAAGAACTAACAAGATTGTCGTGATGTGTAGGGACAATTTGGAGGTAGACTTACTCCTGCTTTGGCTAATTGAGAAACTGTACTAGCACGGTTTGAATGATTGGTAATTTTATTATTTGTGATGTCGAGTCCAATTTTAGTTGCAGAATTTTTGCTCCAACTAGAAATCGTATTGATACCCAGTGGAACATTTTTATACCAACCTTTAGAATTTGAGTTAAAGAAAGTCGTTCACATGTTATGTTTCCATTTCTTTTTTGTACGAGTAATTTTAGCAATCTAACGGGACAAACATCTTCATCCATTTCATCTTCTGGTATCCATTTGCTGTCCGCTAATTTTTTCGACAAACCTTGTGCTGTCTTTGAAAATATTGAATTGTATTAAAATATCCCTGTTGGAGTTCCATCTTGAATTTTTCTTCGTTAAAATGGTATATTTTACATTTTACAGCTTCTGCTATATGAAAGAATATTTTTTGTAATCCTTCTGGTTTTCCTATATTCCAATGCTACAGAACATACCTTTCCTTTCTCTGGAATAACTTGTAATTCTTTCCGCTTACTATTTCTCGCATCATGATCTCACATGCATTTTTGGGGAGTCATTTTTTAAAACTGGAATAATGATGTTGGAGTTATTTTTTAAAAGCTAAAACTTTATTTTCATATTTTTTATACTATTATAAGTATTTTAAAACAATTCTGGCAGGTTATATATAACCGGTCGCGAATCAATCTGGCGAATTTTTTAAATTATAAAAAAACTATTTTTGAAGTTATTTTTTAAAATCAGTTACTTTGGGAAATGTTAATATAAACAATAATAAATATTATAAAATTACTCTGGCACCTATTTGTCGGTATTAATATTGTCTAACAAGTTAATCAAGGTCCGCGCGTCTCCGATCAGCTTTACAAACCTACATCTTGGGATTTTTTTTTTTTTTTTAAAATCATAATTTAATAATTAGTTTAAAATCAATCTGGCAGTTATTTACCGGTCCCAATGTTGTCTGTTATAAAGTACCCCCGAACTTCAATGAGCTACATCTTTATTGTGTTAAACATTATCAATGATACATATTTTTTTTTTTTTATTTCAATTTTTTTTTTCTTCCTTATCATAGTCTTTGGAAAAAATTCGTTAAGTTTGTGGTAAAAAACAAATTATTATTAATTGTAAACTAAAAAAGTCATATTATTGCAGTATTGCATACAGACTGCCTTTCATCAGATTTTGTAGGTATAAGTCCCATTAGTACTTTCTCTATTCTGATAATGAGTGATTTGGTGTTTGTAGTTTAAGCTGGTAAAAATAAGGAGGCAATGTGGGTGATTTTTGTGCACGAAAACGGTACCTAAAATGACCTCTTGAAGAAGGAGGAAGTCAATATATCTCAGAAACGGTATGAGACCGCCCGTTTTTCTTTCAGATTCGTGTTCAGAATGCAAAAACACGTAAGAAAAGTCAAACAGCTATTTTCGGGAGTATGAGCACGACCCCTTACCTTAGCATTTACTAATTTTTTTCTTGAATCATCTTCGCAGTCAAATTCCAAATTGATTCAACTGAATATTCTTTATAATCTTCTCCTTTTTTTTCATATTAAGGCCCAATCCTTTTATATGTCTGCTTCTTCTTGTAACGAAGTTATTTCCGACAGTTCGTAATTTTGAACTTGACAAAACTCCATAAATTGTCTCCATATTGACGCTTTAGTGTTTTTTGTGGATTGCGGTAGGGATTTTTCTATATTTTTTGTTATTTCTTTT
This sequence comes from Gonioctena quinquepunctata, assembly GCA_018342105.1. Classification (NCBI taxonomy): domain Eukaryota; kingdom Metazoa; phylum Arthropoda; class Insecta; order Coleoptera; family Chrysomelidae; genus Gonioctena; species Gonioctena quinquepunctata. The sequence continues at coordinate 698,635 of JAFIRS010000428.1, read as the reverse complement.
TTCAATAACAACAAAACTCAATAATTATAACTGACAGATCAAACAATAAAGTGACGTACCGACGTTCGGCTACCAGAAGTGGTCTGGTTGTGAGGACATGCGTTTTGTCGGTGAAAAAAAACGATGCACCTTTTTTTATCAACAGTAAAAACACAAGAGCTTTTTTTTATCGGATAAATTTCTTTTTGTAACGAAATAATTTTGCCAATCAGTAATTTTACGAGAAAAATTACTGATGGAAAAATTTTGAGTTAAAAAGAAATTTATCCTTAAAAGAAAAGCTCGAGTGTTTTTTGGCAAGATAAATTAACAACCGAATATATGAATGAACAACAACAATAAATATCTTTATTGATACAATTAAATTATTTAAATGAACAGTTATTAAATACACAATTGTTATAAATTGTTTGGTTTGGTGTACTGATTTCAAAATTTTCTTCTCTGGTATTCACACATGTAGAATATTCATTTTGATTTTTCTCACTCGAGGCTCGTAAGGAACTAATAAGATTTTCGTGATGTTCAGGATCAATTTGGAGGTAGGGTTTAATAGAGAGTTTAAGATGATGATGAGTGTCCCGTTATCTTTATAAGTTGTTGGTCACTTACTCCTGCTTTGGCTAACTGGGAAACTGTACTAGCACGGTTCGAATGATTGGTAATTTTATTATTTGTAATGTCGAGTCCAATTTTAGTTGCAGAATATTTGGTCCAAGTAGAAATCGTATTAATACCCAGTGGAACATTTTTGTACCAACCTTTAGAATTTTTGTTTTTCCAAAAGGGATTTGGAGTTAAAAAAGTCGTTCAGATGTTATGTTTCATAAAGGGATTTGGAGTTAAAAAAAGTCGTTCAGATGTTATGTTTTTCGACCCACCCTGTGTCGTCTTTGAAAATATTGTATTGTATTCAAATCTTCTTGTTGAAGTTCCATCTTGATTTTTTCCTTCTTTAAAATGGTAAATTTTACAGTTTGCAGCTTCTCCCCCCCCCAAGCTAATTCATAAGAAGCTATATGAAAGAATCTTTTTTGTAATCCCTCTGGGTTGTCTATATTCCACAATTTTGCTATTTTTACTATATCTTTCTTGTTCAATGCTACAGAATTTACTTTTCTTTTCTCTGGAATAACTTGTAATTCTTTCCGTTTACTATTCCTTGCATCACGAGCTTCTTTAAAAGTTATGTCGGCAAATGGATCAAATTTAATATTGTATTCATTGAAATATTTTTCTTGAATCATCTCCGCAGTTGAATTCCAAATTGATTTAACTGCATATTCTTTATAATCTTCTCCATTCCTCTTTTTCATATTATAGGCCCAATCCTTTAATATATCTGCTACTTTTTGTAACGGAGTTATTTTCGACAGTTCGTTATTTCGTACTTGACAAAACTCCATAAATTGTCTCCATATTGACGCTTTAGTATTTTTTGTGGATTGCGGGATTGCTTTTTCTATATTTTTTGTTATTTGTTGAGTCGAAACTTCCCCAAAACGACTCATGCTGTAATGTTTCAGTATCAATTATCAACAATACTCAAATAACTGACAGGGCAGACATTAAAGTGACGTAAGCATACTAGATGTAGACGCTTAAGAGGAACAGGCGTTTTTATCGGTGATAAAAAACGATGCACCTTTTTTATCGCTGTCAAAATGACAAAACAGTCATCTTTAAATGACACATTTTATATAGGAGTTAATTTATAGCTGTAAAAATGAAAAAAATATCATCATTAAATGACACATTTTATATAGGAGTTAATTTATCAATAACAATTTTTGGCGATGTACCACTCCATACTCCCTATATTCCCTATATTATAAATGTTTGAATGACTTGGATTATTTCAATGATATCTTATGCATGTCTGTATCAAATTTCAAATTTGATTATTTTATATATCTCTGGTTTCAAAAATTTTCAGTCTCTGTTTTGTTTGTTTTCTTAGGGCTCAAAAATCCTAATGTAAGAAATACAGTGTAATGGTATTATAATTTTCAGACCTTTCTGTCGTTTTACCCCTTGCGATATACTTACAAATCGCAGTTTAGATCGCCAAAGATGTTTGACTTCTGTCACATGTACTGAGTTGCACAAGAGCTTTTTTTTACAAGCTGCTCGAGAGAAAAATACAAAAAAAAAATTTTTAAGACAAGCTTTCATTATACAAATGCACTAAAAAGGAAAAAATAATTTCTTTCAAGGTTTGATCTAGGTTATTCTGTGGGTAACAGATTCAAAATATTGCCGCACAAGATTACCTATTTTGTATCCGCGGCAAGCTTTTGAATCTGTTACTCACAGAATAACCTAGATCAAACAATGAAAGACATTATTTTTCCTTTTTAGTGCATTTGTATAATAAAAGCTTGTCTTTAAAAATGTTTTTTTTATAATTTTTATTAACAACTAATAATTTTTCATTTTCGTTTATTGATTTTTATTATTTATTTGTATTTATGATATTAAATAGTTTAGTGATTTCTATCTAATTTATTTTCAATCTCCGACCCCGAAAACCCATAGATACCAATATTGAATAGAATCGGACCATAATTACAAAAATTGTCCGCCATATTGGAGCCGCCATTTTGTTTTTTTCCCCTAACAAAAATTAAATTAAATTAAATTTAATAATGCATTGTCATCGGAATTATGTACTTCTGCCAAATTTCAAATCAATCGGACGATTAGAAGTGGGTCAAATTTAACTTTCAAGATTTGATTACACACAGATACACAGACAGACACCGGGACAGGTGAAACTAAATAAAAGCTTGTAAAATAGGTCCATTTGAAATAATGTAGGGGGCCAATAATAGGATGAGAAAATGTGTTCTCCTAATATTTCTAATTTTGTGTTTCGCGTTATTTTTGCAAAAATCAATGTATACAAATGCGCCGTATATCTGGAAATAAAAGCGTTGAATAATGATTTTTCTGATCGCTGATTAGCGACAGCTCGTGTATCATGGTTGATTACTCACTTAACAAGCCCTGGATTGGGTAATTCTTCCGATTATTTAAACGAAAAAAGTGTTCTTTCAAATATCCTAGAAAATGGCTTACTTCACATCGATGACTGTCTCAATTTGTTTCAGATTTCCGACTGGCGCTTCCCTTTCAAGAAGTCCAATCACCCCGTCTGCGTCCACTACGGCAGAAACAGGGTGTTCGTTACTCTCAGACATTGCGAAGATGGAGTCAAGGAAGGTACAGATCATTATGAATATCTGGAGGCTGATGATTGCAAATGTCAGGTTTGTTCCTCTTCTGACACCAGTTGCGAAGGAGTCCGCTACAGACCTCAGAGATCCGATCCTGATAATCTGGGATTTTAATTAATATTCGATGTTGAATATATCCACCCTCAAGTATATTTACAGAGTTTGAATGGACTTTTCCTACGAAATTGGGCGCATTTGACAATTAATTCCACTGAAAAAAACCGTAGAATATTTAGCAAAAACACGCCTGGAACAAAAACATAATTTGGAATTTAATTTATGCAAGATGTTCGTATAGAGTCGATAGTAGAAAATAGAAAAAATTTTGCCAAAGAGAAAAATGTCAAATGTTGAACTGTGTGGTAAATGTCTACATTGCAGGCTGCCTGAGATAGATATTCAATTTCAAAGTGAAGAAAACATCTAACCTTGTTACATCCTAACTGGTGATGAAGTCAGAACTAGTTGACTTCATACTCTGCTTTGAGGCACTTATCATAATGATCACAGTCACTGGTAAGAAACAAACGACACAAACACTATTGAAAAGGGAATTATTCGCAGTTGCATATTGTTTTGAAAAATCACGGCTATTGTAATGATTCATGATTCAGACATCGGGTGAACTGAACACTGTTGCAAGCGAGATTCTCGCATACACGGTTTACGAACAAAAGTTTGTTAGATTCTTCTAGTGTTTTCTGATTGGATGGTGAATGAAAGATCCCAATTAGCAACCAATCAGAAAACAGTACGCGATGTGCAGGAGAATTTGTTATAACCTGATAGGGGGAGACTCTAAAGACCCCACCACTGACCAGTTATTGTTAAAACCTGAGTCTATACAGAGTGTTATGAATACACACACCACTCCGAAAACCCAAGTGTTTGTCGAACCTCACAGTAACTTTTATTAAAGAAACACTCTAGAAAATCCACTAGAAGGATTTTACAAATACCGTCAAATGATGTCTAACTATACTGGTTTTATCTGTATTCACTCTACTCAAATACTAATTCTTTTTCACACAATTGACAGTACAAAAGCGTGTCTTATAAAAAGTCGTTAGAGGTTCTATACTGAAGATTGTGCAACTAAACATTGACACAGAGAATGTACTTAGAGAGCGGTCAAATCCAAGTAATTCCTTCAATATATGATCGAGGTTCGTTTAATCTATGTACTCAGTCATAACTCAAGCTATCAAAACAGATGAAATAATAATATGGTTGTAATTTAAAAGATATAATTAGGATCCATTTTAAAAAATTAAAACCTAAATCAATAAAACATAATAACATCAAGAATATGAATGTAAACACAGCAGTAAAATCATTGCAATAATCAATATCATATCAATTACACAGTCTTATAATTTTGAGGCATGAACAATATATTCTTATTCAAAGGTAGAAAAATCAATCATAGTATATATATTTGATACTTATTTCGAGCTTTATCAGTATATTCTAAGGTTGTATTTATCAAGGTTCACAAATCTAAAATACTTAAATCAATTCTCTGGATTAAGACAATTAACATTGTAATTGCTTTTCTTCATTGAACAACAACTTTAGTATATTGTAGGACTTTAAAACATAATAGCATAATTTTCCATAAAAATCAATGGATAGTATTAATCGTTTTATACATTTTTCTGAAACAAGCAACTATAAAAATCTGATGAAATAATAAATATTTATCAAAGTAATTGAATTACACTTCAATGAATTTAAAGTATGAATGAGGAAAAATGTTCATTTTATAAAGCCTGGTACCCAATAAATCAAAGAGAAAAAATATGTAGTCTCACCCTGTAATAGACACGATGTTCACTTCACTGAAATCAATTCCGTTATTCAATCTGGAGAAATCCCAATAAGTAATTTATTATTTGATTTACAACAGGAGCAATGATGAAGTCGGATGAATTCTTCTAATTACATATCAATGTATGCAAATATTTTAGAAACTCATCGGTGTGAGTTCTAATGACTGGTGCCTTGAAACTTGGTTGCATCTGATTAACTTGAAGTAGAAAAGTCTTTATCTATTTGACTACAACATTATCTGATCAAAAGGTGCCATTTAAAATACATACTGACTTGTAATGAATACTCGGATGGAATACCGAATGGAATAGAATGGAATCGTTCCAACTCTTTATATATCCTCGTTTTACCACATATAGAGAAACTATAAACGACTATATGATGACCAATTGGCTTCGTGTTATTTTTAAATATAATTGTTACATTGTCTCTGCAGCGGTATGACTTAGGGTCGTTTATAAATAGAGAATCTATTTTTCTGATGAACTCATAGTTAGATACTATTTTAATGGTACATCCATGTTTGGGAACCCTTTGTTTCAACTTCAGGGCATTCCACTTTTTATTTATAAATAAATTAGTCTCACGCATAGTTACATGAAATTATTTTTAAAATGTTTGATTTCATTGAGTTCAATATTCGTTAGGATAGAATAATTTTTACGTAATAAGAAGTTATATTTGAATACTGAATTTTCATAGGTTACAGGTGAACGTTCTAAATGAATATATTCTTTCGAATCATATTTCTTTTCCAAGCTCTATAAGCAGATCATGACAAATTAATTTGAACATTATCGTCTTTGTCATTTGCTGACTCTTAAGACTAAACTCCGAGCTGTTCCGTGCGTATTTTGAAGAGTAGAAGACAAGATGAGTCACTCACATTTATGTATAAAGTGATAAATTGGTTGGATTCCGGAGTCGCCTATCACTGTGCGGGCGTTCACTAGATATCTAGTACGAAAACGCCCGCACAGAGATTGGCGACTCCAACCAGAATGTAAATTTACTACTTCATCCATAAATGCGACGAGTGATTCTTCTTGTCTTCTACTCTTCAAAATACGCTTAGAACAGCTCGGTGTTTAGTTTTAAGAGCTAGCAAAAGACGAAGACAATTATATACAAATCAATTCTCCTGCACATCTCGTACTGTTTTCTGATTGGTTGCTAATTACGATATTTTATTCACCAGCCAATTAGAAAACATTAGTAGAATCTAACAAACTTTTGTTCGTAAACCGTGCATGCGAGAATTTTGCTTGGCAACAGTGTTCAGCTCACGTGTTCTGAATGTCTGAATCATTACAATTTTTCAAAATAATATGCAACTGCGAATAAGTCCCTTTTCAATAGCGTTTGCGTCGTTTGTTTCTTACCTGTGATAATTATGATAAGTGCCTTAAAGCATAGTATGAAGTCAACAACTTGTTGACTGTTGTTGTTGACTTGTTGACCAAACTGGTGATAAAGTCACAACTTTATCACCAGTTTGGATATAACAAGGTTAGATGTTTTCTCCACTTTGAAATTGAATATCTATCTCGGGCAGCCTGCAATGTATATAATTACCACACAGTTCAACATTGTCCAGTTAATGTTCATGCATTCGGCAATGGCCGAAGTTTTCTTCTGAGCATGTCACCTGAAATTAGGCGGGAGGCGCTACCCAAAATTTTGTTCTGAACAAAACATGTTTTCAAAAGATTTTTTCAGATTTTTAACCACTGTAATTCGTTATAAAATGGCATTATACACTCATCATTCACGGGGGTGCAAGAGATTAGATTACACCCTGTATAGAATGATGAAAAAATATAATATAATACTTATCTTCTCGTGGAAAAAGTTCTCCAACAGAATCATGAAATAACTGTAGAATCTAGTACATCATCAATGTCATAGTTGTGACATCTACAAAACAGCTACTTCATTTGTTCATATCTTTTGAAAAATATCCTATACTTCAACTGAGACTCCTCAGGGTCCATCTACTGGTTGCTTGAGAGGGAATGAAATAATTTTATTGTACAAACCTTTGTTCTGGTCGTTAGGCTGGAATCTAAAGTTGAAAACTCTATCTCTATGAATCTATCTTCATATTTATCTATTGTAAATGGCACTGCTCACAATAAACAAATAAATGTCTATATATATCGATGTTATATATTCGTGTATATCTATCTGCTGTTATTGGATTGATGTTGATGCCTGTTTGAAATAAAAACTATGAGAATGTTCCATAAAAAATGTGTTTGTGTTGAAAATGTGTTATAAATTAATACAATTATTTCCTTAAAATGTGTCTTGGTGACCAATTAATTAACCCACCACCATATTGCTATGTTTTCTACAAGCGTGCTGTCCGCTATTTATATGGTCAGTTTGTCCCACAAAAATGTAGTAGTTGAGTCCGCTGAAGTTTTGTCATGACGTCTTCAAGTACAAGTCCGCTGAAGTGGCATTTTGGGAACTCCTTTCTCTTTCCAAAGCATTCTGGAGAGCGCATACAAGAAAGTAAGACAGTCGCTTGAGACGTGTTGGCATATTCATCAATATTTTACTCCATCGATAAAATATACGAACATGCACTACGAAATCCAGAAAATAGCATGGATTCCGCTATTACTAGAACATATATGCAACATATTTGATTAAAGAGCTGAGCAACAAATCAGGCTCTTGCTAGACGTTCGATCGACCACTGAACTGTACACGGAAGAGTTACATTTATTAGTAACTCAATAATCAATTCCAATTTCGATCAGAAACGATATTGGCGTTAACTCTTTCACTGCTCCTGACGTATATATACGCTAGCCGCTTAACTGCTCTAGACGTATATATACGCATCGAAAATAAAAATTAGATAGGATTACTGTATTTGCATACACTTGCTGATAATGTCATTTATATCTCTAATCTGCAAAATTAGTCTAGTTGAATCTTCGGAATATCCAATCTTGGGAAATTCTCGGCAGCAATAAAAAAATTGTAATACTTTATTAAAAAAAATACAATGGCGTTTGTATACCCTCGACCAATTCTAATGGAACAATTTTTGTTTTGCAGAAATGCGTTGTTGCCAAGTTGGTAACTTCGGATTACTGCTCTTGACGTATATATACGCTAGCCGCTTGACTGCTCTAGACGTATATATACGCATCGAAAATAAAAATTAGATAGGATTATGTATTTGGATACACTTGCTGATAATGTCTTTATATTCTAATCTGCAAAATTAGTCTAGTTAATCTTCGGAATATCCAATCTTGGAAAATTCTCAACATAAAAAAATGGTAATACTTTATTTAAAAAAATACAATCGCATTTGTATACCCTTGACCAATTCTAATGGTACAATTTTTGTTTTGCAGAAATGCGTTGTTGCCAAGTTGGTTACTTCGGATTACTGCTCTTGACGTATATATACGCTAGCCGCTTAACTGCTCTAGACGTATATATACGCATCGAAAATCAAAATTAGATAGGATTACTGTATTTGGATACACTTGCTGAATGTCATTTATATATCTAATCTGCAAAATTAGTCTAGTTAAATCTTCGGAATATCCAATCTTGGGAAATTCTCCGAAGCGCTAAAAAAATTGTAATACTTTATTAGAAAAAAATACAATCACGTTTGTATACCCTTGACCAATTTTAATGGTACAATTTTTGTTTTGCAGAAATGCGTTGTTGCCAAGTTGGTTACTTCGCATTACTGAAAATCTGATATGGGGATGATTCGAAGTGATTACTATACTAATCAATCAGGCAAATCTTGGACGCTAGAAATCATTTGGTAAAGTTTTATAGAAATATTGTTGGAGAATATCGAGATAACTCTTCTACGCAATAATTTTTTTGGTGTAATTTTCGTCTCCAGAAAATGCGTTGTTGCCAAGTTGGTCACTTCGGATTATTGGAAATCTGGTATGGTAATGGTTCAAAGTGGGTACTATATCTATTAAATCAAGTGAATTTTGCAAAATAAATCGTCTTCGCAGAAATGCGCTGTTACCATGTTATGGACGTTGGTTGTCGTTGAGGAAAGATTTTTGGAAATTTTAGATAAAAAATTAATATAAATCTTTTTCCAAATCGGTAATTATAATTTTATAATGCGTGGTTGCCAAGTTACAAAAGCTGAAAAATAAAAAAAGATGAAAATTGTATTTGAAGAACACGAACATAGATCTTCATCTATTTTGATTTTGTTCTTTGTTCTCCGTGCATTAAACATACTACGCCCCTGGAAAATGAAACGCCACTGGCCAGGATTCCAAGAAAACATTATCAGTATCAGTATTTGTAGATTGAAAATACTTCCAGAAAAAGAAGTCCAGTGGGTTGCAATCTGGTGAGCGAGAAGGCCAAGGTATTGGATCTGATCTGCCAATCCACCGATTCGGAAACAGTAAGTTTAAATAATTGCGCACAGTTAAACGAACATGAGGTGGAGCACCATCGTGCATAAATCATAGACGCTGACGAATGCTTAAGGGCACAGAGTATAAAAAACTTTCTAAATTGTTTTGCAAGAAGTGTGAGTATGTGTCGCCATTTGAAATTCTCGGGGAAAAAAAAGGTCCAATTATTTCATCTTCCATTATTTCGGCCAAATCATTTAGGCTAAACTCCACATGATGACGTTTTACCTAATCTTGTGCGGATTTTCTACAGCCCAGACATGAATATTGTGGAAATTTACTACTTCATCGCGGCTAAATTTAGCCTGGTCAGTAAAAATGATACGGGATAAAAAATTCGGATTTCTTTCGCACTTTCCAGGTACCCACCTAGTGAACTGCAAGCGTCGCGGGAAATCCCCTGGAAGCAATCCTTGAACACGTTGAACATGGTATGGATATAAACTATTTTCACTAAACCGTGAAACACAAACGTCACACTTACAAGTAAATGAAATTGCTGTTACAATTTGAACGTCAGAAGCGTCAAAGAGGGAAACAAGGTAAAAAGTCATAGCCCACTAAGTATTTTAGTTTGTTACTTCAATATTCCCGTTTCATTTGCCAGCAATTTTCTTGAAAACTGTTAGCTGATTCAAAAAAATGCAAAAGTCCAAAATTCCAGTTTTTTTATGGCCAACTTAACCATGATATTCAATTTTTTTTTCGAAAATAGAAAATTTTGGCTATAAAAACTGTAGGCAACCCTCATTTACCCCTTTGAATCAGTTACCTTATTTTTTAAGCAATAAATGAATAGAGCGTATAAAAAACAAAGAGCCTGTGAATTTTCCGAACATTTGATGCATAATTGTAGCCACAATTCAAAATTTGCGAATTTTTTCGCGCAACTAGCGATGTCTGTAGCTTGGAGGGGGTACATTTAAGGACACATGTTTATGGGAAAAAAGTCTTATTTTGACCCAAGGAATGCGCCCTCGAAATATTTGTATTGAATTTTGTAACACCCTGTACATATTCAACTGACATTGGATTAACTTTAACAAAGCACGCATGAAGCTTTCGCGGACGAATCGTAAGGTGCTAGCTGAGTCCGTAATATGGGGATGAGTCCGCGAATGCCATTTGCGTACGTGCTACATACAATATTTTTTTGTAGAGGTTTTTCAAAATAAAGAAATATCAATAATCAATCAAGTAAGGCAACTTTAGGAACTTAAAAAAATTCCAAAATTGCAACTTTTACGTACTTGTCCGTGAAGTGTTGCCATGGCTATGGCAATACTTTACGAACAAGTAAAAGTAGCATTTTTGGATTTTTTTTTTATCCTGATGTAGTTTTGAGGAGCGTGTACAAAAAAAATATTTCATAATATAAAACACCGGTTCCCTCTCGCAGAATAGGTAGACGAGTACTAGATCGGAATCGATAATTACGTTTAACTGAAAGACATTCCCTTAAATTAATTCCAAGGACTAAAAATACAACGATAAAGTTTGCGCGAAACAGCACAAAAGACGGGAAATCAGACATATATGTCGCACATGTGAAGTACCATCGTGTCTCATTCCTTGTTTAGAAACATAACATACAAAAAACATTTTTAATTTTTTTTTTATGGTATTTTGTATGTTTTTTCCAGTTAATATAAACGTCAATCCAAAATATATATATATATATATAATTTGTTTTCTTCGAATACCCGATGAATTGGCCCACACTGCTCTAGATGTATATATACGCACAACCTAAAATATTGCGCATGTGAAGTAATATTTCAAAAGTCATTTTCGCAGTGAAAGGGTTTTAATCACAATCAATGACGAACGAGGAAAAACTTAAAGTCTCTCAACCAAGTTCGATATGAATTGAAACAAATAGTAGACTACAAGCAGAAAACAACTACTTTCCTGGCAAATACCACGCAGAACACTAAAGGATAACGGCCTGGAAATCTACGCAAACTTTCATTATCAATAAAAATGTAATGCAAATGTTTCTTTCTGATAAACTTGATTATGCTTGAATTGTGTCAGGTCCGCCTAACAATCCGTAAACCGGTTTCAGGCTTTTGGCCCTCATCAGTACGGAGTGGTGACCAGTCAGAAATCCTAAGACCTCTGGCTGAAGCGAAACCCAACACAAATGAAAGCACCTTTGTAAGTGGCGCCGCAGTGGCGGAATTAGTCCACATAGTATTCATCTGCATTTGCCTCTTTGATAAATAGAGTATTTTCAAAATTCCACAGTTTGAATTCGTTTGTCACAAACATGAAAACCGCAGTTGCATTGTGATTCGGCCTGTATAACCTTTGAATAGAATTGAACCCCAGTTTCGGAAATTGCGCTAGAAATGAATAAAAATCAGATTTAGACGAGTTGTCTGCGAACCGCGCAAGGCTACATAGAAGTGCTGAACACGTGTACTGCGAACGCATGTCATCGTAGTGTCCACATGTAATTCATTGTCAAGTTGAAAAGTGTTCTATATTCGTGATGGAGCAAGTGCTTGCATTACAAGGCACATTGTTTTCAGCAGCAGCATTGGTGCGATCGGGTCACGTGTGTCAGATGCGGGAAGTGAAGAAATTGATTATTCAAGCATACATGCGAATGTGGTTAGCTAAGTAGTAGCGACAACAAATAAGTACTCTGTCGAATTAGAGATGAATAAATACTTTCACAAACAATTGATAAAATTCAATAATAAATCACGTGTCTAATGTTGCAGTAAATTACACGAATGAAAGAACTATTGAAGAAATATTAATAAATATGAAAGAAATATAAGTAAATATATTGAAAATGTTGTTTTCTTTTTTACATACATACATTTTCACATATTTTCCATATTGTTCGTTCACTGTCAAAATTTGTTTTGTACATGTTTTTTTTTTATAAATCTCTAATTATTAGTATGAAAAAATTGCATTGTGTATATCATTGTGAAAATACATCCAAATACATTAATGTCACCGAGTTGTTCAACAAAAATATGTGCGAAGAAATTATGAATTGATTATGAAATTTATAAGTATGTACCGTACAAAGTCAATAGCAATGCTGCATTTATTGCAATTTGTCAATAATTTTCATCAAAAAAGTAATACTAGTTGTTAATTAGTGTACAATAATAACAGAGTTTCTACTCACTTTACTCCTCGTACTGCCAGTATATTTTCCCTTTGGTCACGTTTGTGGTTCACAGTGGAAAAACCATAAAATTTATTATTCGAGGGTGCATTTGAACGCGTGTTTGTACACCCTACAACACACCAGTGGTCACCCGAAAACTTCTTTTTTTACGTCCTTCATTTACATTTGATTCGAGGATATTTGCGGCCGACTCGTTCATTGTCATTCATTTATTATAAGCGCACTTTCAACACTGGGGGTCTCTTTGATACGAAGCTTCTACCCGCCGAATCACAATACAAATGTCGTTTTGACGTTTGCGATGAAAAGAATTAAACTATCGCACTTTGTAGACACCCTTTTTATCACAGCGGTAAATGGGGATAAGTGATAATGTCTGGACCAGTTTGTCCGATTCCACCACTGCAGCGATGCACGTTAAACTCCTCCCCCATGCTTAGTTATCTTTCAGAGACTACTATCTAACAATTTTTCTGGACTCATTATTTATTATTTGATCACATTATCCATATTTCTAACATAAACAGTATATTGATAACAAGTAAAGAAGTAGGCGGCGCTGCTGCAACCCTCTTGAGATTAAGAGAATCATCTCTACATTAGCGTACTGGCTGAGCTGAAAAAGGTAAAAAATGGACAGGGGGAAGTATGGAGAAAAATGGTAAAAATGTCATAGCCGGAAATTTTATAGTTTTGATTGGTATTTGTTACAAAATCATAAAAATTGAATAAATAAGAATAATAAAAAACAAACATAACATACCATAACATAACAATATTTATATATATATATATATATATTTTGTAATGGATTTGTAAGATGATTTATTGTTGTTATGATTTGATATGATAATTATTTTCGCTCCGCTTTGGAAGCCAATTGTAATGATGGGTTGTTTTGTTAATTATTTAATTTATTATTATTATGATTACAAATATTTTTGCACTGCTTTGGGAAGCCAATTGTTAAGATATAACAATTTTTGTTAATTTTACCCACAAATATTTTCTCTACCTTCTTTGCCTTCATGTTGGGTACCAATTGTTCTGATATGATAATGGCTAATTGTTGATTTTGCCTTTCGTTGGGAGAATTGTTATGTTATTCAATTACTAATTTTGCCAAATTGTTATGGAATAATAATTGCCAGCTAACGTTATTTGCCTTTATGTTGGTTGTCAATTGTAATGAAATAATGATTGTTATTTTGTCCTTGGATGTCAATTTGTTATGATTGGGTAAAATATAATGATTTCTGTTTATATTTATGTTTTGTAAAATTATTTCTTCCACCCAATACCATAACAATTTTATTGAATATATGTGAAATTTTTATTATTTTTACTCTTTGTAATTCCTTTTCTTACCACGACTAAACTCAGTTGGAACGCCTTCGCCTCAGGAGTCGGTACTGGCAAAAGAGCCACTGCCTGTCTTGATGTCATTCGAACTATTTCAGTTCAGTGTTTATCGGTGAGATATTAGCATATCATTGTGGAAAGTAAACCAGAAATTATCAAAAACAATCATTTCCTTTATTCAGGAAAACTTATATTAACCTGGCCTGCGATAGATAACTTATAGCTATGAGCAATTGACAAATTTTCATAAAATAATGAAAAACAGTGATGGATATTGTAAATATAACCTCACTTTTTTCTTTTGAGTTGGAAGAATTCTTTTATAGTTCAATACCAAATTATATAAAGTTCTACAGATATACGAGTTATTTTGTAAAGTGATTCTGTTTGTGATGTACACTAAAAGGGTTTATACCTGGAGCTGGAATGTCGCTGATGCATTACCTGGCCATAATCTGAATTCCTGTTTCATCCACTCCTCTCAGGAACTCTCCATTGCAAAGGAACCATCCAAAATTCCCGAAATCAGCTTGGACAAGTTTTCATGTGGAGGACAAGAAAGATAATCTTCTTTTATCCTTATTTATTTTGAGTCGAAATTATCCAGTGATTGAATTGGTTTGTTATTGTAGGAAAAACTACCTTATCATTAGTGAAAATCCTCAAATTTTTTTCTCTCAAATTTTGTACGTGGCTTCTTTCTAAAAATTTTTTCAATCTCCTCGCTTTGTTTTTTCTTCACCTGGATACCATTTCTGTTTTGTCTTTTTATTTGAATTTTCAAAATCGCGCACTTTCACTAATTTGGTGTTATTTGAGAAAACTTATCAACTAACATATTTTACATTTCTTATAAACTAAATACAATATTTGATCATAATTATCTTTGACGTTTCTGTGTTCTTACTTTTCCACAATTTCAAATCTTTTATCTAACCATCTCTGTTCCCTGATTGGCTATTGTCATCAAGAAGTTTCTTGTTCTCCCATTGGCTATTTTAGTTAGATGCAATTTCATATACTGTATGTTTCAACCTTATAATTTTAATCCAAAATAATTTTGTAAATCCAGACTTTCTGTTGTATTTCAAACAATCATGTGTTGTAATCATTTTTGAAAATGCAGGAAAATGATTGCATTATAGTATTTGCATATATTTACCTATCAATGTTATACAGAGGCTTCATAAAGGAAATATAATCTCAAAAAAATGTAAAAACAATATCTCATGAACTACTAACTATTAAATATTTATTATTTTTGTGGATATTTTAAGAAATTATTTCTTTTTGACCTTTAAAATATATTACTGGTCCTTCCTAACATAACAATATATATATATATATATATATATATATATATACATATATATATATATATAAACATATACATATTTAATTAGAAAATCCTTCATGAAATTGAATAACAGAAGAATTGAATGAGAATGATAAAAAAAAATAAAAAGAAAAAATAATTTCTTCAATTATTTGACCTAGGCTATTCTGTGAGTAGCAGATTCAAAATCTTCCGCGAATATAATATAGGTATTCTTGCGAGGCAAGCTTTTGAATCTGCTACTCACAGACTAACCTAATTCAAACAATTAAAGAAATTAGTTTTTAATTTTTTCCTTTTTTTGTATAAAAGCTTTTCATAAAAAAAAATTTTTAATCATTTTTATTTATCTCAAAAATCTTATGGTACTGATTGGTGGAGGAAATTTCTGAATACCGATACATCTTTAAATGGATTGGAAGATAAAAATAGTGTATTGCACGTTCTCCAATGTACTATGAGGAAAAATCCTTCCACGATTTCCAGGCATACTCAAACCGCAAAATCTTTCGGAATAACGTTTCGCTGAAGTGCTTGTTCAAAAAAGAAGTTGAATTCTTATTTAAGTGCCCGTGGATTTCTCTCGGATCCCTACGACTGAAAGTACATACACGTAAATCGAATTCGTTTCCCACGAATTACCGGGATTTTTTCAATTACGAACGATTGTGTAGCGCCTCCACGGAGTTCGCAAAGTGACTTTCCGTTAATCGAAGCATCCCAGATTATACAGGGATCTGCAACAAGGTGTCACTTACCAATTTCGTTCAAATGAATACTCAAACAAAGGCGAATTTTGTCATATATTGTGTTCACATCAACTCAAACATCTAACTGCCAGTCTGAATTTGAAGCAGTAGTACATCGGCATTTTTCGCGTTTTCTCTTCCCTTTATGGAAAACTTTGAAAAATAATTGTGGTCACCTATCCTATCCTATACTAGATAAATGCCCAAATGTATCAATAAGAAAGAACCTACAATGAAATTTAGTCAAGAAAAAAATTATAAAAAAAAATATTCAAAGGAGAGCTTTTATTTATGCAAATACACTAAAGAGGAAAAAATTTTTTTTTTCATTGCTTGATCTAGGTTATTCTGTGAGTAACAGATTCAAAAGCTCACAAAATAACCTAATTAAAAAAATGAAAGAAATTGTTTTTTCCTTCTTAGTGCATTTGTATAAAAGAAAGCTCGCCTTTAAAAATTTTTTACAATTTATTTTTTAACTTTTTAGTTGTTTTTATTTACAAATAATAAAAGCTTGTTTTTATTAAATTTTTTTCGTTTATTCATTTTATATTTGTTAGTATTTATAATGTTGAATAACTAGTTTATTAATTTCAATCTAATTTATTTCCGAATTTTGACAAAAACATCATAATCTCCGATTCCAAAAACCCCAAGATACCAATTTTGAATAGAATTGGACCATAATCACAAAAATTGTTCGCCATATTGAGGCCATCATTTTGTTTTTTTTTCCGTAACAAAAATTTCACAATGCATTGTTACCTGAATTATGTACACCTGCCAAATTTCAAATTAATCGGACGATTAGAAGTGGGTCAAATTTAACTTGCAAGATTTGATTACAGACAGATACACAGACAGACAGACAGACACCAGGACAGGTGGAACTAAAAATAAAAGCCTGTAAAAAAAACTCCGACCCCTAAAACCCCCCGATACCAATTTTGAGTAGAATCGGACCCTAATCACAAGAATTGTCCGCCATAACAAAAATTTCATAATGCATTGTTATCGGAATTATGTACACCTGCGAAATTTCAAATCAATCGGACGATTAGAAGTGGGTCAAATTCAACTTGCAATATTTGATTACCGACAGACACACAGACAGACACCGGGACAGATGAAACTAAATAGAAGCTTGTAAAATAGAAAAGAATTCCCAAATTTATTTCCTTGATGTAACAATAGAGAAATTTTCAAATTGTGCCATCGGCCTTTTTAATAAAACAACAAATTTTTTATGAAGGAAGGAAGAATATTCATATGGTAATTTTTGTATTTGAATTTTTAAGAAAATGAAGCGAAATTGAACGTATTCTCAACTATACTAGGACGTAACTGAATGACAAAAATTCAAATTAACTAGAAAAATGCAGGTTGGCAAAACCTCTCTGTGAAACTAAAACAACATGCCTCGAGAGATGTCAAATATAATTACAAATTGGCACCTAAGCATGATTATTTTCAATAATCTAAATTAAAATTACAATTCTGCAAGTCATTGAATTGGAGATGGAATTGACAATTGCTCTGAAACGTTGGAAACATATCAGTGTTTGAAAATAAAAACAGGTTATTCATAAAATCAGATGTGGAATCATCTGCGACTGAATAAACTTTAGTCACCATCTTCCATCGTTCAAGAGAAGCTCTTGGGAGGCAATCATGTTGAAGAGGGAACACTCTGAAAATTGAAAAATCCACGATAAAACAGGAAACATTATTAAAAAAAGTCTTGACAATAACGAAAAAGCAATCGCCGTTTTCCTAGATCTCGCGAAGGCTTTCGATACTGTACCTCATGAACAACTCACTGACACACTCGAGCAGTATGATGTCAGAGATGTGGTATTGGAAATCTTCAAGAATTATTTGAGTAACAGGAAACAAATAACTAAAGTTAGTAATGTAAATAGTGACACCTTGTAACTAAGATAGGTATTCCGCTTGGTTCACATCTGTTTACAAGCTATTATTTAGTTTCGTTCGTGTTTTCTGACATTAAAACCAAATTTCAAAGTGTCTCTCCAAAAGAAATGATTCTAACTTTTTCCATCTTTGCAAAGTGAGATTGCTTCTTGAAAATGTGTTTCCCATTCCTTCCGGTCTTCCTGATGATCGTGGAAGCGTGAAATAGATTTTCGTCGACAAACATGTATTGAAGACCTAGTGAATGCGATGTCTCTCTTGCGTCAATGTTACGAATGATTTAGGGTGAGTACTCTTTTTTGGAAAACATTCTTCTTTGCCTCATTCATGTTCATGAGTTCTTAATTAAGACTGGAATAGAAAATCAAATAACTTTCTTAATGAAAATGTAAATTTTCAATTTAGATTTTTTCTTTTGAGTTAGGGTTTTTTCAGAATAACTATCAGATGTAGTTCAATATCCAGCGTGGCTTTAGCCGGGGAAGTAGTTATTTTCTGTTAGACATTCACAAAAAATAACTTCATTTTATCGTGGATTTTTCAATTCACAGAAAAATCTTTTTATCAATATCCAATTGAGAATGTTTCCCTTTTCAACCTGAATACCCCACAAGAGGTTATCTTGACGATGGAAGATAGTGACTTAAGTTTATCTTTCAATCGCAGATGATTCCACATCTAATTTTATGAACATCCTGTTCATATTTTCAACAAATCTAAATATAAACACTTTGTTACTATAGTATAGTAGATACTACTACTATAATATACTTGGTATCATTGCACAAACAGGTGTTAACTCGCCTAGGTGCATTACTTATAAATTATACTATGAACATATTATTACCACCTATAAATGTATTTATTACTTTTTTGAAAGAAAATTGATTTGATTTGAACTACTACCCCTGCTAAAGCCACGCTGGACATTGAACTACATCTGATAGATATTGTGAAAGGTCCCTAACTCAGATGTAGTTAATATCCAGCGTGGCTTTAGCGGGACAAATAGTTGTTTTCTGTTCGAAAAAATGTTAGGTACCTGTCAAAAATCAATTCGTAAAGTACTAGAAAGTAAAATAGGAGTTATAAATTCACAAAAAAGTGTAGAACGTGCTTTCACAGATCATGGATGTCAAAACTGTCATAATTCAGCCTCTATAAAAAACATCCTCTCCGTTTTCAATTTTGTTCATATTCATTTCACTTTCTTCTGTAAGAAGTTCAAACTATGTCCTTGAGGTGGTCAGTTCGTATGAAAATTCAATACGGTAGAAAAACCGTGTTAGTAGTGTTAATAATTTCCATTTAACTGACCTAGATTTCTATCACGAGAATTTGTAGTGGAATTTTCATAATTAATAAGTTCCATGTTGCGAACTACGAACATAATTCAAAACTTCCGGGAACCCAATAAAATATTCATGGTATCGAGAATCGCTAGCTTAGAGCGTATAACGAAGAATAATGTCGAAAGGGGATGGAAAAATGCACTTTCTCTCTCTCTCTCTTTCTCTCGTATTCAGTGTGATAGTTTGGCAATATTCTTGCTTACGCAACGTCCGGCATAAAGGTGCGGCGTGTGCAAAACTTTTTTTATTTCACATTTGACAGAACATTGTATTTCTCATAAAAATATCTGCATTATCCCAAACCCTACATGCATACGGGAAAGATTAATAGATGGGTGACACTATCAAGAAATGTTAATAATAAATTTCAATCGTTGGATTTGCGGGAATTCGGTCGAAATGTTGAAGAAAACCAATTTTTAACTACTCGACGTTTCGAAACTTTATTGTTCCATTCTCAAGACTCTGAAGTACAAAAACAAGAACATACAATTAAAATAAGATTCTAGAATGTGTTTTTTTTTTTATAAAAAACGGAATAAATTAAGTAAAATAACATCGATTCTCAAGACTCTGAAGTACAAAAACAAGAACATACAATTAAAATAAGATTCTAGAATTTGTTTTAAACAACAATGATGAGTACTTACATTTAGTATGGCTTCGAGTTTAAAAGGGTGAAATAATAATTTCGACATAAAATATAAATAGATATTCAGGTTCATGAAGACGTTAACACAGACATGAAGTGAAGAAGCAACTGAACGGTCGGTGAATCGTGTTTTATAATGTAAAAGTTCATGAAAGAAATGAGTATTGAATCGGAAAAGCTGTTCAATAAAGATCTAGGATTAATGTTTGGTTTTTCTATCAGATTGAAATATGTGTAGGTTTTCAATATCGGACCTTTTGTTAACACATTTTGTTCCATGTTTTGTTATTTCGATCATTTCGTTCAAGAGTCTTTTTTTTAAATCGTCTGTTGTCCTATAATACTGGCTGAATCAAAGTCGAAAGTATGAAGTGATGATTTACAATGCTCTGCAAGACTAGTGGGATTTTTGATAGCTTTGAGCGGGTTGTGTATATTTTTACAATCCCTCATGTGTTCTGTCAGCCTCTGCTTTGGATACCTCCCCGTTTGTCCTATATACACCTCCTCACACTCAGCACATGGTATTTTATAGATAATATTGGACCTTAGTTCTTTTGGTGTTTTAGTTTTAAAATCCAATATTATCCATAAAATACCATGTGCTGAGTGTGAGAAGGTGTATATAGGACGAACGGGGAGGTATCTAAAGCAGAGGCTGACTGAACACATGAAAGATTGTAAAAATATACACAACCCGCTCAAAACTATCAAAAATCCCACTAGTCTTTGTAAAATATTCATACTTTCGACTTTAATTCAGCCAGTATTATAGGACAACAGACGATTTAAAACAAAAGACTCTTAAACGAAATGATCGAAATAACAAAACATGGAACAAAACGTGTTTACAAAACGTCCGATATTGGAAACCTACACACCTCATATTTCAATCTAATAGAAAAAACCAAACATTAATTCTAGATCTTTATTGAACAGCTTTTTCCGACTCCAATACTAATTTCTTTCATGAACTTTTTTACATTATAAAAACACGATTCACCGACCGTTCAGTTGCTCCTTCACTTCATGTCTGTGTTAACGTCTTTCATGAACCTGAATATCTATTTATATTTTATGTCGAAATTATTTATTTCCCTTTTTAAAAAAACCAAAAAGTACCATCATTTTTTTTCTGTAATGTGTTCGAAGTGTTTTTATGTTTATTAATTTTTTTAACGATGTTATTTTACTTAACTTATTCTGTTTTTTATAAAAAAAAAACACATTCTAGAATCTCATTTTAATTGTATGTTCTTGTTTTTGTACTCCAGAGCCTTGAGAATGAAACAAAGTTTCGAAACGTCGACTAGTTAAAAATTGGTTTTCTTCAACATTTCGACCGAATTCCCGCAAATCCAACGATTGAAATCATATTCAACGGTCGCCATTCTATCCAACTATACAGTTAATGATAAACTTTCATTTTTCAGTGTAGGGAGAAATAGTATGGAAACCTTTTGTAATGAATCTCAAGTTTATTTGGCCAAATTTTTCCTTTCATCTTTTTTCCCAATGCCTTTTTCATCGTCCTCTGCGTAATAAAAGGATTGGGAAGATTTTATTACCACCGAAAATTTGTGTTCTTTTTTTTAGTTTTGGTCGGTGTTTCTAGCTGTATAATACAACGGCAACAATGGATGCTTTCACGAGTCCTTCCGGCTATACACGAAGCAAGGCGCGCAGAAGTGCGAACAGACGTGACAGGCATGCGCAGTCAGGTGTGACCACCCTCTACTATGAAATATGCAGTGCGGCGCGAGCGGATCAGCAGACTTCGAGTCATCAATGAGACTTTACCTGAAGATGGAAAATGTGATTATGCCGAAACGTGGAGAGAAATCGAGAAAGCAGTTCAACACATCCGCGACATGAATATTTGCAAGATATTTTTTCTCCTAAACTCCTATGGTGATATTTTTTTTCAGTAATATCGACATATGTAAAAATTTGTAATAGATACGTTAACATAAGTTAGATTGTCTAAAATTTGGGTTTCTATAAAACACGAGAAAGTAGTAGATGAAAGTCCGTTGTGGTTCCGTACAGCATAAGCAATAGGCGAGATCACTAATTTCTGGAAAAAATACCACAATGTCCAGAACGATGAAAAAAGTGGCTGTTTTTAAAAAAAAAAATTTTTCGAAATAGTTTTTCGAAAAATAAAATCTTAAAGAAATGCTCCTGTTTGAATACTGCGAAAACCGCGACAGGATGTGACGTAACAAGTTCAGATCTATCGCCGATTGCTGAGCGCGCAAGATAATTACAGAGATGCCAAGCGTTATTCATATTAATCGAAAATAGTGTGTGGCATATCAGACAAGAAAATTGAATAAAAAAATGTGGACCAACCAGGTTTTAAACCTGGGACCTCTCGATTTCTAGTCGATCGCACTTCCAACTGTGCTGTTGGTCCTTATTCGGAAAGCGGCGATTCTCATTTTAAATTCAACTCTGTATTAGTATGCGAAGATGATGGGGGTTAATGTGACTATGAAAACATTCACGCCTGCACACCTAATTAAATTATATTGGTTTTTCAGCTAATGTCAATCACATATAGGATTATCGATCAAGTTCACACCCGAAATTTCAATGTGCATGACTCAGCCAAGTATATACAGAGTGGCCCATTAATGTGAGGAAGTACAGTATCTCGCCTATAATGAGGAGTATGATGAAATGTTTCAGATAAAAGTTAAATGGTTTACTTTGTTGCTTACTTTAAAAATATTGTGGAATATACAGAGTGTTCCTTCGAAGCGGGGCAATACAAATCATATTTTTTTTAACTGGACCCCCTGTAAATTTTTTCGCCGTTGAACTGAGCAAAATGTTTTACATAAGGAGATATTTCCTTTTTTTGAAAATTTTGCGGCGTTGTCAAGTTATTGCTGAAAGTAAGAAAATCTTCGGAAAAACAGACCACCACAAATGCCATCATAAAAATGTATGGATAAAATTTAAGCAGAATTATTTGAGACATGCAACACCAAGAGTGAGATGAAATGTCAGTATGGACTGAAAATTACATTTCTCAAACAGGACATTTTATACAGAGGCATTAACTTGACAAACTTCGATTATCAAAACTTTGATTTTTTTAAATGAAACACCCAGTATGTTATGTCACCATTTTGAAGAACTACTTCATTCCTACAATTTTTGTCAATATGACTTAGGAAATTTGCAATTTTATTTTATTTCGACTAAAACTGCGTTATCACTTTAATATTGTCAATATGACTTAGCTACAGTGCTAAAATAATACTACCGTCTTGAAACGGTTCATGGTCCAATAAATGCGTCATGAATCTCAGTAAGGCTATAAATTTGACATTCAATGATCATGTTTGCCATAAAAAGAAAGAATTACTGTCATCCAATTTTTATCATCGCTTTATATAGAAGCATTTGAAATGAATTTCTCCACCGAAGAATTGACCGATATGATTTTTGTACTGGGGGCAAGTGATAAAAACTGTTCATTAGCGACCAGAATTTATAATGAACGATATCCAAACAGGCGACAACCCAGAAAAGAAGCGTTTGAAAAGTTGCTTCTTCGATTTACTCGAACAGGAAATGTCGCATATGAAAAAATAGAAAGAACCAAAACTGCATTAGCTGAAGAAACTGAAATGACTGTCCTCTTGAAAGTTATAGAAGATCCTCATATCTCGCATAGAGAAATATCCAAACAAACTGACATTAGCCGGACTGTCATACAAAGAATTTTGAAAAAGAATAAGTTTCATCCGTACCGTTTTCAGTTACATCAAGAGTTATTAGATGATGATTTTGAGAAAAGACTAACATTTTGTGAATGGGCTCAGCAACAGTTGGTACAAGACACGATATTTTTTTAATTATGTTTTATTTTCCGATGAAGCAACATTTCATAAAAATTGATTTGTATATAGACATAATTTCCATTATCATTCAACAGATAACCCCCATTTCTTTCGAACCACCAGTCAGACAAAGTGGTCCCTAAATGTATGGGGTGGCATAATTGGAAATTTCATCGTTGGGCCATATTTCTTTGAGGGAAGAGTTAATGGCTTGATTTACCTCGATTTTTTGGAAAACCAGTTACCACAATTAAGTAATCATTTACCCATTCGAATCAAACTGAGAATGTGGTATTTACACGACGAAGCACCTGTTCACCACACTGTTAATAATTATTTAGACACTGTATTTCCCAGAAGATGGATAGGTAGAGGAGGTCCTTTCAAGTGGCCACCTCGCTCACCAGATTTGACAAAAATGGATTTTTTTATGTGTGGCTAAGTTAAAGATCAAGTTTATAGAACACCCCCATCTACAAAGGAGGATATGAAAAATAGAATTAGGGACGTATTCCAAAATATTCCAGTCAGCATGTTGAGGCGAGTTAATGAAGAATTTCAAAACCGAATACATTATTGCTTGGAAGTAGCCGGTGGTCACTTTGAGCAGTTGTTATAAATTTCTAATATTTTTTTATATTATCGTTTCAATTATTTACTCTCATAAATAAAAAAATAAAAAAAAACGTTTTTGCCGTTTACCAGCTGTCCTCCCCTTATGAACGGGCAGCCCTCAGAAGTCGGAACTTGTGCGAGCCAAGGATTAACGAGGTCTTACGTTTTAACGTGCGATTCCTAGCACTTTCTCTCACGACTGGCAGATAGAATGATTGAAAAGCGATGCTTCTAACAACACGGGCTACCTGGTCCTAAATACTTCAACGAAAACATGTTTTCCAGACTTTTCCCAACCGATTTTCAGTTTTAAGTTTGACATTGCAATTATGTTAAATTCCAGTAACAGTAACTGTCAAAATCCTAGCTGGCCTTACGTAAATATAAAGAGAATTTTTGACAAATTGAAAATTGAATTGCAAATTTCACAAAATCTGTCAATCAACAAAAATTGTAGGAATAAAGTAGTTCTTCAAAATGGTGACATAACATACTGGGTGTTTCATTTAAAAAAATCATGTTTTTGATATTCGAAGTTTGTCAAGTCAATGCCTCTGTATAAAATGTCCTGTTTGAGAAATGTAATTTTCAGTCCATACCGACATTTCATCTCACTCTTGGTGTTGCATGTCTCAAATAATTCTGCTTAAATTTCATCCATACATTTTTTATGATGGCATTTGTGGTGGTCTGTTTTTCCGAAGATTTTCTTACTTTCAGCGAAAAGTTGACAACCCCGCAAAATTTTCGAAAAAAGGAGATACCTCATTATGTAAAACATTTTGCTCAGTTCAACGGCGAAAAAATTTAGATTTAAAAAAATGATGATTTGTATTGCCCCGCTTCGAATGAACACTCTGTATATTCCACAATATTTTTAAAATAAGCAACAAAGTAAACCATTCAACTTTTATCTGAAACATTTTATCATACTCCTCATTATAGGCGAGATACTGTACTTCTTCACACTAATGGGCCACCCTGTATAAATAATGAAGTGGTGGATAGTGTCTGTAATTAAATATTAATCGAAAATAGTTTGTGGCATATCAGACAAGAAAATGAAAAATAGAATTGAATTAAAAAATGTGGACCAACCAGGATTCGAACCTGATTTTCTTGTCTGATATGCCCCAAACTATTTTCGATTAATATTTAATCACAGACACTATCCACCACTTCATTAGTTATTCATAATATTTCCTTACAATGTGAGCAGGTCAGAAAAATAATTACATAGCACTCGGTAGACATACATATTATTCAAGAATAAATAAATCAAGGACAGCTATCAAATACGAAGTTTCAATATAACACATGCTGACATAAGTTCTGATAAAATCATAGGATGAAAGAGAATAACGTTTCCTCAGAAGTTCCGCAAAATAGTGACACTGGTAAATCAGGAAAATGAAATCAATGGACTTACGGCCTCAAAAGAAGCAGCAATAACGCTGTTTTTGAATGTCTCACTGAATTTGAGGGTTTTATTCCAAGCAAATTCGTGAGTTTGTGATCTCACCTATAGGCGAGGTCACGTGAAATGATTATCGCTTTAAATATGCTTTAAAATACATAACGCATATATAAATGTAACCAGAATACATTTTTTGAGTAAAATTTCAATTGCAGCAGTTTCCTTTCGTTTTTGAAAATCACCAAATTTTGAAGCTACTAATATTGGCGCTCTTTGTGATGTAAACGACCGAACAGCCAATATGCGTAATCGGGTTGATCGTGACTGTGACGTTAAACGGCAATGTTGCCAAGTTTCTCAAACTATAAATGTCAGAACTAGAACACTATTCGCAATGTCAAGATTTGATAATATGTCAACGTTGCAAAACTGATTGAAGCTGTCAACTGTGGGATTGGTTGATCGGGTGATAACGTCACAACATTTGAATTTTGCCGACTTTAAATATTTTTTTAAGTTTTTAAAAATTTAAAAACAAAAAAAAATTACCAACAGAGTTTTCAGAAGCTGTGATAACCGTTAAAAATATTTTGAAATTTTCGTGTCCCCGCTCATTGCTCCAAATTAGCAAAAGAGAACTGAAACTAAGAAAAGCTGGTGCGGACTGAAAAAATAATGGAAAGGTAAGTGAAATTCCACAAATTCAACTGAAGAGAAATTATAGGTACAAAGAGCTTGATTCAAATGTGACATTGCAGTTGAATACATCAAGCCGGTGATGATTTAGCTTGGTAAGTGAATGGGTGATAATAAAAATAATAAGTTTATTCGATCTCAGATAATAGACATGGCATTTAGTTAAATATAAATGAACAAACATGTGAAAAGAATACCACAGAAGTAGTGGTGTATTGATTTTATCATGGTAGACTCACTCACATTATAGTGTCTAAGATGTTCTGCAGAAAAAAACCATCGTATGAAACTTATCTTAGTATAAAAGTAATAATTATAAAATTCAAAATCGATATGGAAGTAGAAACAGTATGTATATATAAAAAAGAATGCATGAGGAGATGTGTATATAAAACTTAAATTAAATAACTATCATATAAATGTTTATATAAAATGAAAAAGAAAAAGAAAGAAAATTGGTATATACAGAACAGAAAGATACACTAATCCTATCAAAACACATTAAATGATATAAATTCCGAAACAAATCAGTACTCTAAAAATAAATGCATAAAAAAGGTAGGCACGAGAGGGTATATATTAACATTAAGTAAACAATAAAAAATATTGGTATAAGTAAGAGGTAAAGCACAATAGATATACGAATCATATTTAAACCACATTAAAGATGAACAGATTGAATTGTATGCTTAAACGGAGTGATAAAATAATTTAGGGTGATAAATAGTATGAAGGTAAGATATTTCAAAGGGAATAACATCCTAGGTTAGCTGCGAGTATTGTATTCGCTTGCAGCCAATGCCTAATTTTTTTTAACATTGAGGTGAATTATTTCCCGGATTTCTGAGGGGATTTTGTTGTATAATTTTGGACCAAGATAGACATGATTTCTTAAGGTAAGTGTTCTGTTAACTTCAGGAATATGTACGGCAAGAGGCTGATTTCTTCTGGAGTATTTATTCTTTGTAGGGTTTTTGTTTTTGGCGAATTTTTCTTTGTTTATTATACACTGTAATTAAAGTTCCTTGATATCGAGGACTCGCGAAAGGTCAATGAGTTCTACTGTGGAAAATTTTCTGTGTTTTCCATAAATGATTTTTAAAAGCCATTTTTGTAGAATAATGATTGGGGATAATGATTATATGCACCGCCCCATGCTATCAAACCATACCTGAGTTGTGATTCCACCAAGGCGTAGTAGATAGACTTCAACTGGTCAATATTTATCATAGTTTTGAAATGCCTGAATAGGTAGAGCAAACTTCGTAGTTTCCCTGCTAGTTTTGTTATATGATGATTCCATTTCAGGTTGCAGTCGATAGTTAAGCCCAAGTAACTAGTTGAAGTGGCCGGTAGTATTGGAAAGGTTATTGTTGGGGTTGTTTGGAAATTGGGGAAAAGTTATCGAAATGAATGTTTTGTATACTGAAGGATAGGAATATAAGAGCTGACTCTGCCAGGACCATTAATTGATCATGGATACAATCAGATTGCATGGGCAATTGCAGCTGATGAATGAGAAAGAAGCAGAAATAATTGATGAGAGCTAACTCTGCTAGGCGTACTGATTGATAATGGATCCAATCAGATTGTCTGGGCACCATCTGATGAATGAGAAAAGGCAAAGAATTGATGGGAGCTGACTCTGCCAGCCATACTCATTGACCATGGATACAATCAGATCTATGGACAGCGGTAGCTGATGAATGAGAAATAATTCAGGAGAGCTAACTCTGCCAGGCCCACTGATTGATCACGGATACGATTGGATTGCCCAACAGCATCAACTGATGTAAAGGGAAAAATTATTTTTTTTACTCTGCTCAGCCCACTTTTTGATACTGATCATATTGCGAGGCAGCAGTAGCTGATTAATGAGAAGTAGAAAAGAGAATTGATGAGGCGCCTGATTGATAATGGATCTGCTGCAGCTGATGAATGAGATATAATTGATGAGAGCTGACTCTGCCAGGCCCACTGATTGATCACGGATACGATTAGAATGCACGAACAGCATCAACTGATGGATAAGAAAAAGTGATGATAGGTGACTCTGTTAGACCCACGATTGCACGAATAGACGGTAGATTTGAAAGTACGAGAACAAATGAAGCATTCTCATTGCTGTCTGGAATTATGATCATATGATTTCAATTCAATAATGGTTAGCATGGGGTTATTTTTTTGCAGATGAAGAACTAGGACGAGTGGGAAATATTATTTGGAATAATTTCAAAACTCACCTACCTACCCAACTCGTACACAAATGTCCGAATTTCTGTACCCAATTGGTCAAGAAGACTTCGACAAGGAGGCAAACTAATATTTTGTTGGACCTATTCAAAAGTTA
The DNA here is from genome assembly GCA_018342105.1 of Gonioctena quinquepunctata. Lineage (NCBI taxonomy): Eukaryota > Metazoa > Arthropoda > Insecta > Coleoptera > Chrysomelidae > Gonioctena > Gonioctena quinquepunctata. The sequence continues at coordinate 669,649 of JAFIRS010000428.1, read as the reverse complement.
CAAATTGATTCAAGGAATCAGTTTTTTTCTGTGAAAAGTTATCCTAACTCTCTAAAAGGAATTAGAAGTATAAATAATCATTTGTGTCACCTGAAGCTAGAAGAAAAATCGATTACCAATCATCGCCGCAGACGCGGACTAATAATCTGAATAATAATTTAGTAATTATCAAATAAGTGTGGTCATGATGGCAGACGTCATTCTATTTTTTATGATCACTTTTACTGAAATACATTAATATGCTGATGAAATCAGTCTGATTATTTTCAACACCTGCCAGTAGAGCTGTCAGTCATCTGCTGTTGTCACAGAGCTACGTACGATTAACGTTTATTAGCTTTCACCCGTGAATTCCACATTTTTCCATAATTATTTTTCAGGGAATATCGATTCCCATAAATCTGCCCATCGTATGCTTATAACTGATCGGGAAAGATATTCGCTTGTAGACGCCTTTAGATTTTCGTACATGTACTGAAATGAATTCAGAATGACAATTTTCTCGGGATTGGTGTGCCATTTAACAGACTTGTTCTTAACCGAGGAATAAATAGGAGGAGGTTCTCTAGTGACGCGTATTTTTTTTTATGTTTATTCATAACTTTTCACAGATTAGTTCGATTTCGATTTTTTTTTTATTGGATAGGGTATACTTCGAAGTTGGTCCCATTTGAATTTGAATATATATATATATATATATATATATATATATATATATATATTCTAGCGGACCCGACAGACGTTGTCCTGTCCAAATTTTTATGTTCCCTAAAATGTTTTTCCCGAAAATTTTCCCGTTACCCTTTTTGTTTCCCCTTTTGTTTTCCCTTATCCCCTTTCCTTTCCCGTTATCCCATTTTTTCGTTATCCCGTTATTCCCGTTATCCCGTTTTCCCGTTATCCCGTCATTTTTCCTGTTATCCCTTTTTTATTTATCCCGTTATCCGTTTTCCCTTATCCCTTATCCTGTCATCCCGTTTTCCCGTTTTTTCGTTATCCCGTTATTCCCGTTATCCCTTTATCCCGTTTTCCTGTTTCCCGTTTTTTCCTTTATCCCGTTATTCCGTTTATCCCGTTATTCCCTTCTCCTTTCATCTCGTTATCCCGTTTTCCCGTTTTCTCGTTATTCCGTTATTCCCGTTATCCCGTTTTCCTAAAAAAAATAAGAAATAGGGGTGGTTTCGTAGAAGGGTGAATAAAGAGTAATATGAATTTTTTTATTCTAAGTAAAAATAAAAATCTTGCCAAAAAAATAGGGGTTGATCGTAGAAGGATGAGAATTTAGGGTTGTATGTATTTTCGAATGCTGTATCATAAAAAAATTAAAACAAAAAATTTTGTCTGAAAAATAAAAAAATAAAATTAAGGGGTGGACCACCCTTGATATTTAGGGGGATGATTTGTGAATCTAAACCATCCAGGGCTCCACCCAAACGCATACAAAAGAATTCATTCAAATTGGTCCAGCCGTTTAGGAGGAGTGCAGTGACAACACACGTACAGTAGAATTATATATATAAAGATATATATATATATATATATATATATATATATATTGTTTTTTTCTTGAATCCTTTTGTATAAATTTCGAGGAGTTTCTTGGGTTATTGGATGGATGGGATCCCCCATATCAATGGGATCCCCTATATCTATCAAGTCCAATTGCCCAACTAATTATGGAATCACTAGAAGAATCTGTCATAGAGAAGTTAAATTGCCATATACCGTTTTTCAAGAGATACGTTGACGACTGCATAATGGCTATCCCTAAAGATAAAAAAGATGAAGTCCTAAAAGCATTTAACGCGTTTAACACAAAATTACAATTCACATTAGAAGAAGAAAAAAACAACGAAATAAACTTCCTAGACATGACCCTCATAAGAAAAAATAAAAAAATCCTCACAAAATGGTACACAAAAACTACCTGGTCAGGAAGATACTTGAATTTTAACCATCACCCCTTCAACCAAAAAAAAAGGCGTAATTATTGGCATAACTGACCGAGCAATCATATTAACCCACCCTACTCTACGAAAAGACACCCTGAAAAAAGTTAGACAAACATTAACGAATAACAACTTCCCAATTAAACTAATAAACCAAATCATAAAACAAAGAACTCATAAATTATACAACCAAACAAAACCACAATTAAACACAAAAAAAGATACTAACTATATCCCCCTCCCATACGTACCATTTCTCTCAGAAAACATCAACATCACAAAAAAATTCAATTACCAAATTTGTCACAAATCAAACAACACTTTAAAAAACCTTTTCACACCCCTAAAAAGTACAACCCCAACTATGAAAAAATCTAATGTAATTTACAGCATTCCATGTAATGACTGTGAAAAGGTATATATAGGTATGACGTCACAATTACTAGAAAATAGACTGAAAGGGCATAAATATATGAAAAAGTCAAGCACGGCACTAAACAAACACATCATAAATGAAGACCACAACCCTAATTTCAATAAAACTAGCATTTTAAGCATAGAAAGCAACCCAAGAAAAATTTAAAAAAAAAAAAAAATGAACGACAAACAGACATTGGTAACCTTATAAAATTTACCACAACATTTTATAACCACCATAAGCAATAATAACAAAAAAACAAAAAAAGCATCATACCTAACTACATTAAACGAATTTCAAAAATAGGAAAAAAACCACTCACCCCTAATGTTACCATCAAACACACAACTAAACAATAACCGTTTGTAAACTTGACTTCTCCTCCGAATATCTCCGACCCTTACAAGCAAACTCATAACCACCCGACAACACATCCGTTCACAACCAGATGTAAAGCAATACACTCGTTTCAGAATAATAAAGAAGCATGATATATATATATTATATATATATATATATATATATATATATATATATATATATTCGTATTTTTCGTCAACTTAAATTGGTCTACATGAAACATTATGCCAAGGTATGTTACCTGTTGAGTTACTTATTTCACAAAATTACATTATACATTCTTTCCAGAAAATATCCGCCCTGAAAAATAAAGAATTGAAAATGTCTCCGGCCGGGGACGAAACGTATTCTATTAACAAATATACCTTTTTTACTAAACGAAAGATATATATAATATATATATATATATATATATATATATATATATATATATATATATAGATGGAACTAAAGAAGTTTTACTTCAGTCGTGTGGTCTACAGCACACTCGTTTTTTTTTTTGCTTTTCAGTTTATTTTTTCTCGCTTTAATTTCTTGTTAAAAAGTATTTATACAGTGCTAGTCAAAAGTCCCCTCCCCCCCTCGTATCTTTTGAACGGGTATACTTATAATAATGAAATTTGGAGGGTGGAAATAAACGGATGTAGGCTTCTCAACTGGTCATAACAGGTGACGCAATAGTCATAAATGACGTCACAAGGCCACTGTGACCAATAATTTTAAATGGGAACCTATGGCAAGTGACAGCTCGTTTGAAAGGTATTAAAAATACCTATTCAGTCTTTTTTGGGTTTCTGATTTTGATTGATAAATTGAAGAAATACGAAAATTATAGTTTCGCATTTAATTAATAAAGATTTTAAAGTACGCCTCTGGTTAATTGTCAAAAAGGTTGACGTTTTTGAATTCTCTACTTGTCAAAAGTGTTTATACCTTGAAAATTTACCTAAGCTATTGTTTAACGAGACGTTTAAGTGTTTACATAGGCAAAATGGTACGTACTGTAGCCGACAAAGTAGCAGCTATCTAAATAATTGGTGAATGTAGAAACAATTTCCATGCAGCGGAACGACTGTTTAATGAGAGGTACCCCGATCGCCCTATATCGAGGGTTTATTTGAGGGAGCTTCTTCGGAAGTTTGAAGCATCAGGTAGTGTTCAAGATGCCAAACGATCTGGTCGACCAACAATTAGTGATGACAAAAAAATTGACATAATTGGAGAAATGGTAGTAAACCCTACTTCTTCCACAGCCCAAGTTGCGTCTATCTGTGAAGTCAGTCAAAGGACAGTACATAGGGTGTTGGCTAAAAACAAATTTCATCCATACAAATTAAAAATGGTGCACCAACTTTCAGATGATGACCCCGACCGAAGACTAGAATTCTGTGAAACTATGTCCAATAAAATGAACCAACAACCAGGCTACATACAGACAATTTGTTCTAGTGACGAAAGTACTTTCTTTCTCAATGGAAATGTTAACACTCAAAATGTGAGGTATTGGAGTGACACAAATCCTCACATCTTCCGTGAAAAACATACTCAATTTCCAGAAAAAGTAAATGTTTGGGCAGGTATTTTGGGAAACCACATAGTTGGGCCTCTTTTTCTCAATGCTAACTTAACCGGTGAATTGTATCTTGAGATGTTACAAAATGATATTGAGGCATTAATTCTTGAAATTCTAGAAGATAATCCAGATGAATTCGACAACTTGGAAATAACGTTTCAACAAGATGCTCCTGCACACTATTACGGTGCAGTAAGACGTTACCTAGATGAAGAATATCGTGGTAGATGGATTGGACGACGAGGTTCGATCGAATGGCCAGCTCGGTCACCGGACCTTACACCATTAGATTTTTTTCTATGGGGGTACTTGAAATCTAAGGTTTACGCTACAGCACCTGACAGTATTGCCATTCTGAAACAACGAATTGTTGAGGAATGTAGGGCAATTTCCGCTGACACACTGGGACGAGTACGACAAGAGTTTAGCAATAGGATGCATTACTGCCAGGAAGTAGATGGAGCACATTTTGAACACTTATTATAAGAACTGGTTCTTAAATCTTTATTAATTAAATGCGAAACTATAATTTTCGTATTTCTTCAATTTATCAATCAAAATCAGCCGAAACCCAAACAAAATTGGTATGACTGAATAGGTATTTTTAATACCTTTCAAACGAGCTGTCACTTGCCATAGGGTCCCATTTAAAATTATTGGTCACAGTGGCCTTGTGACGTCATTTATGACTATTGCGTCACCTGTTATGACCAGTTGAGAAGCCTACATCCGTTTATTTCCACCCTCCAAATTTCATTATTATAAGTATACCTGTTCAAAAGATACGAGGGGGGGGAGGGGACTTTTGACTAGCACTGTATTATAGTTATTTATTGTATGAATGTCTTATTAGTGTGTGCTTTTCTTGAGTGTTTTATATGCTAATTAGTCATGAAATGCAAACATTTTATTCACAGCTGGTATGTTATGAACACGAAGACTCTTTCTAAATTGGGGTCTTATTTATACATTATATTGTTCAAGGTAATGATATGGTTTCTATGACAAATTGTTTGTTTATTATGTGAGTTCAGATTGAACTCATAAGACATAAGACACTTAGTGTCTTACTGACCTCAACAGAAGCATATAATATACCAGCTGTGGATTAAATTATCCAGTAACGTTTCTCCTGGAGGCCTCTTCAGATTATAGTTACAAAATCATTTACAAGCTTTTAATTAGTTTCACTTGTTAGTTCGTTCGTTCGTTAGGGTCAAATCTTGAAAATGAATTTTGACAGACTTCTAGTCGTCCGATTGATTTGAAATTTGGCAGGTGTTCATGATTCCGGTGACAATGCATTATGGAATTTTTGTTAGCGAAAAAAAATGGCGGCTCCAAAATGGCGGACGAGATTTGTAGTTATGGTTTGATTTGATTCAAAATTGGTACGTTTTCAGGGTCGGAGATTACGAATTTCCTGTCAAAATACATGAATTCAAGATGGCGGCTCCAAGATGGCGGCTCCAAGATGGCGGACAAGTTTTGTGATCATGGTCCGATTCGATTAAAATTCATAAATTTAAGATGACGGTCCCATGATGGAGGATGAGTTTTGTGATTATAGTCCAATTCGATGCAAAATTAGTATGCGGGGGTGTTCGGGGTCGGAGACTATGAATTGTTTGTCAAAATTCATAGATTCAAGATGGCGACTCCAGATTCTATTCAAAATTGGTGTGAGGGAGTTTTTGGGATGATTTCTTTCAGCTTTAAACTTTCAGAGAAGAGACCTTGTAATAACGATACTCTATTAGAAATTAACATATTAAGGCGAACTGAAAAGCAAAGAGTAATATAACTTATAAAAAGCCTTTTTGAAGACAAGCTTCTATTCAAGCCGTGTACTTGAACGTATAAAATAAGTTTAAGTCATGGCTGACAATGATTCAATTATTTTTTGTTGAATTATTTGGTTTCAAAAAGCTTGTCGCGCGAATTGTAATGAAATTAATACTTCGACAAGTTGTTACTTACCAACCAATCATTTTCCAATTAAATTAGTTGGTACCTACTTTTATGAACACTTCGCGCGAAAACGTTTTTGAAACCAAATAATTCAACAAAAAATAATTAAATAATCATCAGCAATGACTTAAACTTATTTTATACGTTTTAGTAAACGGCTTAAATGAAAGTTCGTCTTTTAAAAGGTTTTTTATTATTCATTTTATTTTTTACTTTACAAGTTGTAAAAATGGGGATGTTTTCTTTATCTTCCAATACAAATTCAGAGTTTGAATATGTTTCCATTATTTATTCCCCAACTTCGACTGTAAATTACTTTAATTTTGTTTATGGTTTATCTCAATGACAAGGAACTCTGATTGTTGGTGGCGATTGAAAGACTTTTTGTATAATTCCAAAATATTGTGGCAACCTGTAGTTGATTACAGTTACAAATCGAAAGCAATACTTTTTGTATGATTCCAAAGTATTGTAGCAGCCTGTACTTTACTTTTTTATTACAAGCTTTTATTTAACTTGCTTCGTTCGTATAATTAATAGAAAACCATTTTAAAGACAAGCTTTTATTTAAATGCACCAAAAAGTAAAAAAATAATTGCTTTGGATATGTGACGTAAGTGATTCCGTGAAAAGTTAGTATTCTATCGATTAAACCGGCTATATTTTGTGCAAAGTTGTACCTGAAATGAGTGATTTGGTGTTTGTAGTTCAAGCTGGTAAAAAGAAGGAGGCATTGTGAGTGATATTTGTGCGCGAAAACGATGCCTAAAAATGCCTCTTGAAGAAGGAGAAAGTCAATATATCTCGAAAACTGTATCACTCATAAAACTATTTTAAATGGAGAAGGTTTGATGTTCGTCCCTACCACAAGTGCTGCCTCTCGTGACAAATTTGCCACACTATTCTCAGGAAAAAGGCTCAATGAATGTTGAAGTTAAAAATGACAAAATATACAGGGTATTCCTTATGAAATAAGGAACTTGCTGCCAATTTCAGGTCATAACCAGGAGTTGTTTGAATCAATTCGGGTGAGTAGATCAATATCGATGATCTTCCGTCCCGAATTTTCAGATATTAATTCGATATCGTTTTCCAAATACGTCGAATTAGTCCTAATCAAGAAAAACCTTAATTATTTTACGCATTTTGTCAACTTATCGTGCATATAATCCTTCTGTGAAATGTAACTTTTCGTGTAATTGAAAGTTCGTCGTCCTGGGGGATTTTCTGATGTCGCGCCCATTCATCCGAAGTATATTTCATGCGTAATAATAGAGTAAAAGTTGCACGCTAGTAGTTCCAGCAAACATTCCTATTGACCTAATGAGCTTGCCCTTTTCATCAAATTGATGGAATGGACAATTTTGAAGAGTCATCGGGCTACGCATTCAATCAAAATTAGGAAGAGAACCTGGAATGGTTCGTTTGATTTTTGTTTTGTTGGGCGCCAACTAGCTCAGTCTTTGGTCTGTTAATAAGTAAATAATGCAAACTGCCACATTGTACTTATAATAGTTATAATGTTATAATTTTGATCAATGCAGAAGATACAATATTTTGTTGTGGTTCAGACACACATAACCCGGGAACCCCGGATGTCTCTCCCGGTTAGGTTAGAGTCTTCCTCTTTTTTTACAATTCTCGCGCGCTATTTTTTCCAGGGTTGCCAGTTACACAATATTCTACAACAAACCATGCACACTTATAATACAGTCAATTTTCTCAAATTCGTAGCCATCGCGAGCTAGATACAAACAATGATTTGGAAGATGGGAATCGTCGAATTTTAAGAGAACTGAATCGGGATGTCACTCGTCCAGCTTCGCTGTATGAATTTATGGCCCATATCAAAAATTAAATCCCAAAAAGCGCTTGGTTATGATGGAATTTCCAGTTTCATGATAAGGAAATTCCCGGATATTCAAGTGCAGTATTCTCGCAGAACTAGGTATACAGGGTGTAATCTAACCTCGTGCACAGCCGTGAATGACGAGTGCAAAATGCCATTTTATAACAAATTACAGTGGTTGAAAATCTGGTTTTTTTTTTGAAAACATGTTTTGTTCTTTGTAAAATTCGATAAAATTTTGGGTAGCGCCATCCGCCTACTCAGGAAAACTTTGGCATTTGCCGAATGCAATAAATATTCAACTCGACATTTGAATAAGGTAGAATGTTGAACTGATTGTGTGGTGAATATATACATTGCAGGCTGCCGGAGATAGATATTCAATTTCAAAGTGAAGAAAACAACTGGTTATATCCAAACTGGGGATATAGTCAGAACTAGTTGACTTCATACTCTGCTTTGAGGCACTTATCATAATTATCACAGTCACTCGTGAGAAACAAACGACACAAACAGTATTGAAAAGGGAAACATTTGCAATTGAATATTGTTTTGAAGGATAATAACACGACCATTGTAGACATTCAGAACACGTTGCCAAGCAAGATTCTTGCCTGTACGGTTTACAAAGCTGTCTACGAACGAAAGTTTTTCAGATTCTACCAGTGCTTTCTGATTGGCTGGTGAATGAAAGATCCTAATCAGCAACCAATCAAAAAAAGGTACGTGATATGCAGGAGCATTAATTTGAACATTATTGTCTTTGTCTTTTGCTGGCTCTTAAAACTAAACACCGAGCTGTTCCGTCCGTATTTGGAAGAGTAGAAGACAAGATGAGTCACTTTTCGCATTTATGAATGAAGTAGTCAATTTCAATTCTGGTTGGATTCCGCCAATCACTGTGCGGGCGTTTCTGTTCTAGATATATTGATATAATATAAATTATTGTTCAAATTAATTCTCGTGCACATCGCGTACTGTTTTCTGATTAGTTGTTGATTATGATCTTAAGATCTTTCATTCGCCAGCTGATCAGAAAACACTGGTAGAATCTAACAAACTTTCTTTCGTAGACAGCTTTGTAAACGGTGCTTGCGAGAATATTGCTTGAGAACAGTGTTCAGTTAACGTGTTCTGAATGTCTGAATCACTACAATGGTCGTGATATTATTTTTCAAAACAATATTCAATTGCGAATGTTTCCCTTTTCAATACTGTTTGTGTTGGTTGTTTCTTACACGTGACTGTGATAATTATGATGAGTGCCTTAAAGTAGAGTATGAAGTCAACTAGTTCTGACTATATCACCAGTTTGGATATAACAAGGTTAGTTGTTTTCTTCACTTTGAAATTGAATATCTATCTCAGGCAGCGTGCAATGTAAATTTACCACACAATCAGTTCAACATTCTACCTCAGTCAAATGTCGTGTTAAATGCTTAATGCATCCGGCAATTGCCGAAGTTTTTCTCTGAGCAGGTCACCTGAAATTAGGCGGGAGGCGATACCCAAAATTTTGTCGAATTTCACAAAGAACAAAACACGTTTTCACATTTTTTTTTAGAATTTTAATTACTGTAATTCATTATAAAATGGCATTATACACTCGTCATTTACGGGTGTGCAAGAGGTTAGATTGCACCTTGTATATTGGTGCTTGGTGATAGTTTCATCTTCCAAGATCTGCCAGCCCCTTATTTTTTTTTGTATGTGGTTAGTCGATGTAAGACCTAATTTGTCGTCTGATGAAGGATAATTTTAATATCTGAATCTGAATAAATCATCTATCTATACAGGATGATTCAAAATTACTTTGACAAACTTCAGGAGGTGATTCCTCACAATATTCTAATATGAATTGTCCAAATAAATATATGTCCGGAATCGCTTCGTTTTATTTTCGTTTTTTTTAAATAACTTTCGAAATACTGACCTTAATTAAACGAAAATTTGTACTGAGAAGTTTTTCGAGGTGTCGAATTCGAACCACCTACACGTCTTTATCTTTTTTGGAGATCCATAACTTTTTTAGCATACTTCTAGCACATTTTTCAGTGAAAAAAACCAATTCCTCTATCATATCTACATAAAAAAGCTACTCTTGTTACAAGTCGCTATAAGTAACCGTTTTCTAGATAGAACTTTTTATGTCTGCCATTATATTAGTCATGAATATGTATTGTTTTTTTATTTTATTAAGTAACGGACCTAGAAGTAAAATGACATTTTTCATATCTGAAATGATCTATCCTGCATACCTGTCTGCACAATCTGTTTATGTGCTGGGCAGCAGCAGCAAACATCAGGAGCTGTAGCAGCCACATTTTCTAATAAACATTTAGTTACTGTATTACATGGAATTTCCAACAATATCACAATGCTTATACATAGAGAAAAATAACATATATCTCTATAATTTCACCATTTATTGAGGAGTGTTTTCTTTTTCCTCATTTATGGGCCTCATTTATGGGCTTCGGCAGAATTGGCGTTCTCTTTTGGGTTAATTTGCTGGGTTGTTCATCATCTGAAGATAATAAATCGTTTCTGTCGAGTAGCAGGTTCTTCATCTATGTTCAAGTCACTGGTATACTCTGCCACTTTGGACTTTTTTCGTGCCTCCAAATATGAATCTGAAAATAAAAACTTTTCAACAAAAAATTAAACCGACGTAAAAATCAACTGAAAAGCAAAAAATTAAATTAACCTTAGTCTTAATGATAATTGAGCTCCTAAACTAATGTGAGTGACTAATTTTGATTCGGCGCCAAACAAACAATTATCGAAGATCATTATATTACTTTGAAGAAGTAATTAAAACGCCGCTATGCATCTCGCTTCCATCATTTTACGCTTTACTTAATTCAATTGCTAGTTAGTAACTCAAAATTAGTTACTCACATTAGTTTAGGAGCTCAATTATCATTAGGACTAAGAAGGTTTATTTTATTTTTTGCTTTTCTGTTCATTTTTTCGTCGGTTTAATTTTTTGTTAAAAAGTTTTAATTTTTCAATTTTTTGTGGCTGGAATCTACTAATAACTGCCTACTTAATTTTTGATTACTTCCAAAATACTTACTTACCTAGCTTACTTCAACTTTTAACTGTTGAATATGATTATCTAGAAAATGGAAACATTCTCAATTGAATATTTAATAGAAAGATTTTTCTGTGAATTGAAAAATCCACGATAAAAATGAAGTTATTTTCTTTGAATGTCTAACAGAAAACAACTACTTCCCCGGCTAAAGCCACGCTGGACATTGAACTACATCTGATAGATATTCTGAAAGAACCCTAACCCAAAAGAAAAATTCTGAAATTGAAAATTTGCATTTTTATTCAGATAGTTATTTGATTTTTTCATTCCAGTCCTAATTAAGAAATCATATAGATGAATGAGGCAAAGAAGAATGTTTTCCAAAATAGAGTACTCACCAGAAATCATCTGTAACATTGACGCAAGAGAGGCATCGCATTCACTAGGTCTTCAATACATTTTTGTTGACGAAAATCTATTTCACGAGTCCACGATCATCAGGAAGACCGGAAGAAATGGAAAACACATTTTATAGAAGCAATCTCACTCTGCAAAGATGGAAAAAAGTTAGAAACAATTCTTTTGTAGAGACACTCTGAAATTCGTATTTTTCTGACATTAAAACCTGTCATGGGGTATGATAGATTGATTTGTTTGAAAATATGAACAGGATGTTCATGAAATCAGATGTGGAATCATCTGCGACTGAAAGATAAACTTTAGTCACTATCTTCCATCGTTCAATATAACCTCTTGTGGGGTCCTCATGTTGAAAAGGGAAACATTCTCAATTGTATATCGAATAGAAAGATTTTTCTGTGAATTGAAAAATCCACGATAAAAATGAAGTTATTTTCTGTTACAAATGATTTCTGGTGAGTACTCTTTTTTGGAAAACATTCTTCTTTGCCTCATTCATCTATATGAGTTCTTAATTAGGACTGGAATAGAAAATCAAATAACTATCTGAATGAAAATGCAAATTTTCAATTTCAGATTGTTTCTTTTGAGTTAGGGTCCTTTCAGAATATCTATCAGATGTAGTTCAATGTTCAGCGTGGCTTTAGCCGGGGAAGTAGTTGTTTTCTGTTAGACATTCACATTCACATTCATTTTTATCGTGGAATTTTCAATTCACATGAAAATCTTTCTATTCAATATTCAATTGAGAATGTTTCCCTTTTCAACATGAAAACCCCACAAGAGGTTATATTGAACGATGGAAGATAGTGACTAAAGTTTATCTTTCAGTCGCAGATGATTCCACATCTGATTTTATGAACATCCTGTTCATATTTTCAAACAAATCAATGATGATCTACTTTAACTATATATTGTTATATAATATATATTATTTTTGATAGTTCTTGTTAGTTTATTTCATCACTTTGTATATAATCCATCCTTTCATATAATGTAATTATTGTGACGGATGCAGGAGGATCTGTCAATGTCAACTACTTATGAAAAATCAATCATCCCCAATTTATTCCATTCCAAATTGAAATATGACCAAGTATGAGGTATACCCTATCTGATAAGAAAAGAATAATCGAAATCGGAAAACCCACTACAAAGTTATGCCTGATAGAATCGGTTAACAAACCAAAATTCAGAGGGTGAACGATAAATATCCTCCATTTTGCTACCCTTAGGGATGGATTTTTTGTTCAAATTCAAATGGGACCAACTTTGAAGTACTCCCAATCCAATGAAAAGAGAATCATCGGAATCGAATTGCTCTGTGAAAAGTTATGGGTGATCATACTTAAAAAATATATACGCGTCGACTAGAGAACCTCCTCCTTTTTGGTTTCGTCGGTTAATAAAAACTTTTTAACAAAAAATCAAACCGTCGAAATACGGAACTGGAAAGTAAAAAATAAAATAAACCTTATTAGTCTCAATAACTAAGCTCCTAAACTAATGTAAGTAACTAATTTTGAGTCGGCGCCAAACAAACAAGCAAATGAATTAGGTAAGGCGTAAAATGATGGCATCGAGTTGCGCGGTGACATTCTGATAATTTTTTTGAAGTAATTTAATGATCTTCGTTGATTGTTCGTTTGGCGCCGACTCAAAATTAGTTACTTATATTAGTTTAGGAGCTTAGTTATTGAGACTAAAAAGGTTTATTTTATTTTTTACTTTTCAGTTCCGTATTTCGTCGGTTTAATTTTTTGTTAAAAAGTTTTTATTTTTCAATTTTTAGTGGCTGAAATCTACTAATTACTACCTACTTGCTTACCCACCTTACTTCAACTAATACCAGTTAAATAATATGATTATCTATTTTTACTATTTGTTGTAATATAAATAATTTTTGTTGTTCTGGTTAGTTCATTTCATTAGTTTGTATATAATTCCATCCTCTCATAGAATATAATGATTTTGACGGATGTGGAATAATGACAGTAGTGATCTGTGTGCACTACATATGTGTGTGCCAATGTTCACAAGTGGAAAATCAATTATCCCCTATTTTGCCACCCGTAAGGGTGGATAATTCCATCCCAAATCCAAATATGAGGTATACCCTATCTATTAAAAAAAGAATCATCCAAATCGAAGAACCCAGTACAAAGTTATGCCTGATAGAATCGGTTAACGGACCAGAATTCAGAGGGTGAGTGATCAATATCCTTCATTATGCTACCCTTAGGGATGGATTTCATCTTTTAAATTCGAATGGGACCAACTGCGAAGTACACCCTATCCACTGAAAAAAGAATTATCGGAATCGGACGTCTCAGTAAAAAGTTATGCGTTATCATACATAAAAAAAATTATGAAAAAAATTAAATATACGCTTCGACTAGAGAACCTCCTCCTTTTTGGTTTCGTCGGGTAATTAAATACACATTATACATCCCTGTTCAAAAACTAAATCTCAATAAAAAACGTGATACATTGCAATGAAATTTATTTCCCCCTGTATACAGGCTGCTACATTTCACTACAGGGATCTCAGAAACGGGCAGAGATACTGCCTTGGTTTATTGTAAATTATTTTTTGCTGAATATTTTGGTAAAGAATAGTACAACTTATACATGCCAAAAATCCCATTAAGAAAAATCTCCATCTTATGCAGAGGCCAATGCGTATTTGGGGCCTCAAAATTCTTGATGGCAGCCACCAGTTTATCGCTGGCATAAGGGGGCCAATAACAAAAATTCTCTAATATCCAGGATGGTATTCTCATCGTCAAATTTGACAACTGCCCAAGATTTCATAGACATTGTTAACATACCTATTGGGAAACATTTGCAGATGGTGTATACCGAGTGTCCCAGATTTTTTCATACAGCCAATATCTCAGTTATGCTGCTTAGAAATTTAAAAAAAATGCACTTGTATCAAACCCGTATGACTTTGAAGCTGTTGTGTCAAAGTCAACTTTTGTCAACTTACCCCTGAGAAACCACCCCCAACCTCAACTTTTCAAGTAGCACCCTATAATTTTTTTTTGAATTGTGAACTGCAGTCAATTCTAACTTCAACGATGTATCACACTTGATATTTTGACAGATGTCAAAGTGTCAGAATAAGCGATTTTGAACAATAATGTACAAAATTCCATAACAGAGAATTTATTGATAACAAAAATTATTAAAGCTGCTCAAAATGTCGACCATCATTATTATTCATGCATGCTTAAAATCATTTCCTTCGTTACTGTGGTGCAGTCGTGTACAATCTTCTCTTGTAAGTCGTTCAAGTCGATTGGTATAGTTCATACACGATTTTCTTCAAATACCCCCACAGATCACTTCATACAGTCAATATCTCAGTTATACTTCTGAGGAATATTCTTTAAAAAACTACACTTATATCAAACCCATATGATTTTGGAGGAGTTATGCCAAAGTCAACTTTTGTCAAACCACCCCCAACCTCAATTATTCAAGTGGCACCATATACATTGTTTTTATGACTTGTGAAGGGTCATCAATTCTAACTTCAATAACTATGTATCACACTTGATATTTTGACAGACGTCAAACCCGCAAACTTAGCAACTTCGATGTCAACAGCATTTGATAATAAATAATTTATGGTGGGTATACATTTTTGGCTCACAGAGTACTTCATTCGAATCGAGTAATAAAAACTGTCAATGTTGTAGATTATTTCTTTTGTTATTTTCGTTTTTTGACAGTTGTTCTTGCACGCTTCTTTCAGTCAGTTTGATATTCCAATCAAGAAAATGCCTTTCACATTCACTCCAAGTGAGTATGTTGATGTTATTAATTTTTGGTGAATGCCGGAAAAATTCCCGTGCTGCCGCCGAATTATACCAACAGCGTTTTCCCGATCGACGACTACCAAATCATACCACATTTTCTTATGTTGAGAACAAAATGAGAACAGGAGAATTTTCAGGAAAAGGTAAGCATGTTCAACATGCTGCACCAGTGCGAACTGAGGAAATGTGTATTAATGTTGTGATCAATCCTTTAAACAAAAGAATTCAAACTTGCCACTGGGTATCATCCACTATTCAACGTCACTGATAGATAAGACAATCAGTTTTATTTCACTACCGAAAACGAATCCATAATTCTAACACCCGTCCAAAGCCAATAACACAAACAAAGCCATTAAAAAATCCCGATAAACGACAGTCACACCAGCCCACATCATTAAGGGCCGTATCTAACTCATAAATCACAGAGTATCGCTACCGAGAAATTCATAAACACACTTGTTGGTCATTATTTCCCAGATTAAGCGACCACTACCTGTCAGGCAGTAAAATATTATCCAATTATAACATAAGATAAGCGAGAACGGGTTAGACAAACAGAATCCTTATCATTGTTACAATGTCCCCTCATTAAAAAAACTCATAAAACACACTAAGTCCCGCCCCAGCTTCCGATCGAAGAATATTATAAAAGACAACGGGAGCATAAAGAGTTAAGTTAGTTCAAAACAGTAGTTCGTGGAGTAATCACGTATTTCATACGAGAAGAAATATAATGTGCATTCATATTAGTACCGGTGAA
Organism: Gonioctena quinquepunctata; assembly: GCA_018342105.1. Taxonomy (NCBI): domain Eukaryota; kingdom Metazoa; phylum Arthropoda; class Insecta; order Coleoptera; family Chrysomelidae; genus Gonioctena; species Gonioctena quinquepunctata. The sequence continues at coordinate 653,479 of JAFIRS010000428.1, read as the reverse complement.
AAATGTCACGAGAAATAAAATCTCTCCACGTGTGAAAATCATCTCAAGTAAAGAAATACTAACATGGCATCCTTTTAAATAGAGTCAGTGTGAAAACAATATTTCACAGCATAATTACGGGAAAGTCTAATCACTCTAACAATAGTTCGTTTCATGCGTCGTAAACACAAAAGTACTCCAGTCGAAATTACTTTTCCAGTGTTGTGCGATATCTCGATCAAATGACGTCTGTTTGCTGATGTCCTTAAATAATAAAAATGAGCAAATAATTCATCCTGTAACTTGATCCGGTAACGAACCATGACAAGCGTCTGAGATAATAATCCGGTTAATCGTGGAACTCTTCGAGTGCGACCCAAGGAAGGCAACTGGACAATTCGACCTAGGTAATGAATTCCTATTATTGAAATTAATGTTTTGGCTTTCTATTACTAGTATATGCTTTTCTTAATATACATGTTATGCATACATATATCTCCCATAAAGCGACACATTGTCGAGAAGTACTAATCCATGGCCCTTTGCCTTTAAGTTCACAATCCATGTTACCGAGAAATCGCAAGTAATAATTTGGCATGTTGTTACCTATATCAAATGTTTTCTTGGTGTTCTTATTTGTGTGTTTATCTATGTCCTATACAATAATTTTGACAATGTACTTTTGGTAAAAAGGTGACTCAGTCTATAAAGATAGGAATGGAAAAAAATTGGAATTTTTTTTTTTTTTTATTGTATTTTTCTATCCCCATTATTAACAGTTTTCTTTTATTTTTGAAAGTTACCACAAAAGTTGCATCCTAAGGATAACAGTTTAAAGTGTCTTTTTTGTTTTCTTTTTGTTTTATCTTATGTATAATTTCGTTTATGAATATAAGTTTTATGATTCCCAGTGCCTTTTTATTGATATAGAGTTCAGCGAACGGTACATACTCCTAAATAAACAACCTATGTTCCCTGGGTGTTAGAAAGAAGGTAATGGATATAGCCGCTCATGTCCGTTAACTTCAGTGCGAATAAATTATTTTATAAATTGCTGCTAATACCCAACAAAATTGTAGTTTTTCGAGCAACTTTTCAACAAAGGACTAATCGAGTATAGGCTTTCTAGACTAGAAGCGTCCTTAGCGTCTTAGGCTAATTATATGGAGTAACGATTTATCCCAACCCAGTGGCGTTACAAGAGGGTTAATCTTTTGATAACGAAACAACGGCTTAACCGTAGTTTAGCCGAGGTGGGATAATGATTATTCCTAAATAATAGTTAGGGATGTAACATTAATGTATTGGCCTATATGGAGGCTCACCCTCATATTTCTCTTCAAGCACTAGCTGAGGAAGTTGGAATAAGTAAGTCGTCTGTGCATAGAATTATAAAAACGCATAGTTCTCATCCTTTCAAAATACACATGCACCAGGGGCTTCGACCTGATGATTTTGAAAGGAGACAAAATTTTATTGCCACTATTCAAGTTTTGCTTGAAAATAATGACAGTTTATTGGATCAGATCATGTGGAGTGACGAATGAAGATTTCACAATAATGGGACAGTGAACCGGCATAACATGCATTATTGGTCACGTGAAAATCCTCATTGGGTGCGAGAAACAAATTTCCAAATCATGTGGGGTGTGCGTTGTTCAATGGACGTTTGATAGGCCCTTATTTTTATCAACACACTCTGACTGGGCGTAAATATCTGGAATTCTTACAGAATGAACTTCAGGGATTGCTACATGTTATTCCTCAACAAGAAAGACAACTTATGTGGTGGCAACAAGATGGTGCTCCACCACATAATCACCACATTGTAACCTAATACCTCGATCAATATTTTCCAGATAGATGGATAGGAAACAGAGGTCCTATCAGGTGGCCTGCACGTTCGCCAGATCTGACACCGTTAGATTTTTTCTTGTGGGGGTATTTGGAGACAATCGTGTACGAAACTAGACCAATAGACTTAAACGACTTACAAGAGAAGATTGTACACGCCTGCACCACAGTAACGGAGGAAATGATTGGGAAATCTTGTACGAGAGAACTGATAAGGCGATTTGAAGCATGCATGAATAATGATGGTAGACATTTTGAGCAGCTTTTATAATTTTTGTTATCAATAAATTCTCTGTTATGGAATTTTGTACATTATTGTTCAAAATCGCTTATTCTGACACTTTGACATCTGTCAAAATATCAAGTGTGATACATCGTTGAAGTTAGAATTGACTGCAGTTCACAATTCAAAAAAAAAATTATAGGGTGCTACTTGAAAAGTTGAAGTTGGGGGTGGTTTCTCAAGGGTAGTTTGACAAAAGTTGACTTTGACACAACAGCTTCAAAGTCATACGGGTTTGATAAAAGTGCATTTTTTTTTAATTCTAAGCAGCATAACTGAGATATTGGCTGTATGAAAGAATCTGGGACACCCGGTGTATAATGATATGAAAAAATATACATAAGTAAATGAGTAAGGTTTGAATTGAAGATAAAAATATTTTTGAAATATGCTAATTGACCTATTTCCAAAAATCTGCAATAATGAAAATTTCATGGAATCTTTCCATTCAAATTTCTTAACTGAACTGTAAAGTAAAATAATATGTCATTTATTTCCAATAAATACCGAAACTTTCCATTATCACAGATGAAACTTACTCTTATTGATTATTCCAAAATATAATGGAACAATGTGATAAAATATTTATTTCAGATATTTGAAAAGTCGTTTGTACATTTCAAAAAATCATTCAAACCATACTTTTTCACTACTTTATTAGGGTACTTATTTTTGTGGTGTGCTTGAAAATGCATCTAGTGAACGAATGTTATCAAGTTATACTTTCATGAAGATAGTGTTGGGGATAATCTATAACCAACTATACCTATATGAAAATATTGAGGGTACAATTTGAATAGTATATATATTATGTAACAGGCTTACAATGAAAAAAATTTGATTCGCGTGGAACCACGAGTATCGAATTTTTTCATTCTAAACGAGTAATAGTGAGTTTATACAGCAAGTAAAATAAAATAAGGAATAAAATGAAGTTATTTAAAAAGTTAAAACTACACAACATCCATACCACGTTTATACAGAAATAAAATAAAATAAGAAGTAATATAAAGTAAGAAGTAAAATAAAAGATGGTTAACTTTTATCTTTTATTTTATTTTACTTGACAAGTTGTTAGGCACATGTACATATTGAATAATTTAGACAAATTGACGAGATAGGATGATACATGACATGATATAATAGCACTCCTCATCATATTTTTGTTTTCATAACCGGAAAACGGTGTGTTCACTGGCATTTTTTTAAATTTTTTTTTGTCTTTGGATGTCAAGATTTTATAATATTGGTGGTGTTGTCAACAATGGCTTTATTTTACTCAAAAACAATAACAGGGACCAAATTTTCAAGTATTCATCATTGAAGTTTGGGGAAACAACATAAAATCCCAAATTTCCATTGATAGCTTTCTTACTTCTTACATTAATTTACTCAGCTCTATAAACACTCTGAAAATTATTACTTCTTATTTTACTTTATTTTATTTCTTATTTTATTTTACTTGCTGTATAAACTTACTTTTACAGACTATATTTTCTCCACGACCAGAAAGTATGAATCAATAAAACTTCTCTGAAAATAATTATTACGACGCCGCCATTTACATCTGACACTGACAGTTTTTAAATCCATGGCAATTTACGTCGTTTAGTTCGATTACGAAATATTCATTAGGTACCTTGTTATAGAGAATGAAAATACATGCAAAACAAAAGCAAGTGTTTCAGAATAAATATTCTAACTCGAGAGAAATAATTTTTACATTCTATTATTAAATAATTTCGGAATTTTTGCATTCTATAATGGTCGTAGAGAAAATGAAGTTCATGAAACTTTGTTCTCAACCTGAAGGAAGTGCCCTATTCAAATTATGCATATTTTAACCTCGTGTATGACCTCACTGAATTTTCACAGATAACTTCATCTTCACAGATAACTTCATTGTGGACTCTGTTTCCACAAGTAATGGTCACCAAGTATAAATCAGACTATTCTGTTCAATAGAAAAATTCTGGATAAGATAAAGAAAACATGAAGAATACATGTAGGTAATGAAACTTTTGGATGTCATTGGCTGTAAGTATATTCTGAAAATCCCAAGTAATCGCTAAAAATCATATAAGCATTGTTATAACTGATGGAAAATTGAGAAATAATGTTCATAGTTTCATTACTTCCATATACAGGATGTCTCAGTTTTAACATATCTAAATTCGCTTAAATTTTCGGTTGAAACAAAAGCTATCCTATTTAAACTTGGTGAGCACGTTACTATCAGTGGTTTCAGTATTCCATATTGATATATAGAGGCGGCCTCGCTACACTGGGTGTTAACTTTTGCAAGCTATCTGATTTTGAAACTTTCTGAATCATTTATTAGGACGCCCGCCACTGGTGAATTATAATGGATGGAAAACTATCCTCATTTCTTCACCTTACTCTTTGTTTTTCATTTGTTTCGATATTTTGCTCAGTTCTCTAATTATTGAAGAAAACAAATTTATACCATGCCTAACAGTTTTGGAACTTGAATTTTTATCTTACATTTAATTATCATTCGATAAACATAAACGCAGACAAATCATTTAAGAATATCATACTTGCATGGTGATATACTGATTACAAGACATTATTTTTTCAACTGATTTTTAGGAAAATAATTTTTTAATATTATAATAGCCTTCAACACTGTATATTTAAAACCAGCGTCTCTACGACAACACGAAAAAATACGTATAGGTATAATATTTTCATTTTGTCTATCGATTGTCAACGTTATACAAGTTGAACCTGAGACGTTGTAACGAATTTTTCGTTACTTCCTTATACATAACCAATTTCTAATAACTTTTCCGGTTATCTTTACGGTGGTACGGGTCAGTAGTCACTGCTCAGGTCGTGAAGAATGCGCTCTTTATTATCGTCCCTTGAAAATGGTATCATGACAGTTGTATTCATGTCGTCAAGCAGTTGTTTTTTCCATAAGTGTTTTTAAATAGAGAAAAAACCGAGAATGGTTTTTTTGAAAAAACAGGTAATTGGTGATTTGTTCGAACCGAAAGGATGATCGTCCTCTTTCTTCGATTGAACCTCAACAAAGGCAGGTGTGGTGAGTGAATTGATTTTGGTACATTACGATTTTTAAATTAAATGGCTATCACAGTTGATATTGGTGGAGTATAATCATTTTCCTTATTTTGCAATCAATGTTGTAGTTGATTAACATTATTTTTTCCGCTTTTTATATGCCTGAATATTCAATTTTGGAGGTTTTTTAAGGGGAAATTCTATATTGTCAGTTTTCGTATTTGAATTATCAGTGAATTTCCGATCAAATTATCTTCATATTATTTAATTTACATATCGTATATGATATTCCCTTTGGCTAATTCCTATCAAGGTTGATTTGTAGTTTGGATTGTAAAGAAAAAAACAAAAAAAATCTATTTCGGCCATTTTGTCAAAATATTTTACAGCACATGTCTATGTGGCTGACGTAGTATCCGTTCAGACGATTGGGGACTAATTTTTTTTGAAATCAGTTCTACGCTTTTCCTCTTTTTAGGTACCAGATAATTGGTAGACTAGCGCTTATTTCACTGTACCAGGGGATTAATCCAAGGATTCCGATTGCAAAGGGTGTATTCGACTATTCTGGGACAGTTATGCAGTTTACCTTATAGGACAGCCCTCCGGTAAGCAATTTTCTTTATTTCATAACTATATGTTTATGAGATTATTTTGGTTTTCTCTTAAGAAAGAATTGCTTCTGGAGAGGAATGTACCTCTGCTTAACTTGTCTCAGAACACTCGATTTAATATATTCCTCAAGCATAAAATTGTATTCACATTTAATAAGTTCCTTTTATCGATTTACTTCTTTCAATTCACAGTGAGAGTTATTTGATTTTTGATCGTTGTAGAATCAATTCATTTCAGTTACTACCTTGTCGCCAAGAGCAGGGAAATTCATTCAATTTTTTGAGAATTACCTGGCTTATCGATTCGAAAAGGGAATTGCCGCCCTATTTCGAAATTACTTTATCTAAGAGAGTTGTGCCCACTGAAAGACGTGCGGTCTCCCTCTTCGGTTTATCTCTGAAATTCTTCAATAAAAGAATTATTTAACTTTATCTTTATCTAAGAGAGTTGTGCCCACTGAAAGACGTGCGGTCTCCCTCTTCGGTTTATCTTGAAAATTCTTCAATAAAAAGAATTATTTAACTTTATCTTTATCTAAGAGAGTTGTGCCACTGAAAGACGTGTAGTCTCTCTCTTCTTATCTTAACTGAATCGTATACTTTTGCGTTAGGGCCTGATTAATATCTTGGTTCATGAACACTAATTTTTTGTAGCTTACTGAGTATTTTGGTTCATAACGCTATATTCTCCTTTGGTACTTGCTTTAACATAGTATATTTTTGCATTGGCAAATTGGAGTATTTTGCTTTAAAATACCATATTTTTTCTCTGGCAACTTTAGAGTATTTTGCTTTGAAATACTATAATTTTTCTCTGGTAAAGTTTCAAGGAAATTTTTATATTTCTTTTGAAATACCTTTACTTATTCAAAAAAAAATTTGAACTCTTCAAGTACATATAATCACCTTATCAAAGCTTACTTTGTTTCAAAATTTATCTGAATTTTAACATAACGTTTTGGGTGAGATTTGTTTAGTTCTGTTTTGAATTTTTCTCATTGTTAATTTTTTTAAATTATCAAAATTAACTTGGAAATTTAAAACCAGAATAGCATATTTTATTGCTACTTAATTTTTTCTTTCACTCTTATCTTCCAGTCATATATAAGGACTGAGGCATTTTTATTGTATGCTATCATTTGCATCTATCTTTTGACCCTAGATTAAATCATAAAAACTTGAGGTTCAAAGGATATCCTTCGTTCTCCCCCATTTTGTACAAATTTTGATTCCTTCCATCTTCTTGGCATGATTTATACCACGGAGTGAAGCCACCTACTGAGACAGAAGGAGTGGTACTCTAGGAGGTCGTACAGCACATCAAATTCAGTCTGGTCCGTGAAGATCAAACCAATTCACGCCAACAAGGGGGTCTAAAACCAATAAATAACCACCAACGACCAGATTCGTCGTCGCACCGCTGAGACCAGATTCGTCGTTGTACCGCTGAGACCATCTTCGAATAAACCAGCCTTCTTCATCTCCCTTCATTGAAGACCTTCTCCGCAGGTGTATACGTATCACCACCGTCTGGAGGAATCTGACTTATTTGTAAATGTCCAAGTTTTTTTCTGGGTTAGAAAATTGCCATGTACATGTAACTTTTCAATTTTTTCATTGCATTTTTTGTCTACTCTTCATTAATCTTGTTAAAGTTTGTTATAAATTCCTCTCACTTGTTTAAAAGTTTTTTTTTTTTAATAACCAGTCACTATTATAATTCAGTCTGGAATAAATTTGTCAAGTTGATTTCCTGCATATTTATTTGCCTTCCCATACAAGCTAGGTGACATTTAATTAATTTTGTTTATCTTTGGCTTTTGTCTTTAGCAAGCCTGGCGCCCAATTCTTGAACTAGTCAAGTTATTTGATGTGTAATTTTTCCAGTGGCCCAATTTGACAAACTAGGGAAAGTCATTAATTGAACCTTACTCACGGCCTAACCGTATCAACCTGAGCAGCCTATCGGCAAAGTGATTTCACCTTCTTGAATTTGAATCAGATACTTCAAATTTGTTTAGTTGATTTCCTGCATATTTATTTGCCTTCCCATACAAGCTAGGTGACATTTAATTAATTTTGTTTATCTTTGGCTCTTCTCTTTAGCAAGCCTGGCACCCAATTCTTGAACTAGTCAAGTTATTTGATGTGTAATTTTTCCAGTGGCCCAATTTGACAAACTAGGAAAAGTCATTAATTGAACCTTACTCACGGCCTAACCGTATCAACCTGAGCAGCCTATCGGCAAAGTGATTTCACCTTCTTGAATTTGAATCAGATACTTCAAATTTGGGGTTCAAAAATAAAGGGTGTTGCAACATCCTGAATAATTGAATATTTTGGAGTTGTAACAATGATATGGAAATGAACACGTGACTCATTAGTAATGTACCTACAAAAAAATAGAAATTTGATTCAATTTTCAAACCAGATGCAATAAAGGAATGATAACATAATCATTATTAGAATTCAACTACATGCATTTACATGCAATATTATGAGAATTCACCAATTCAAGAGGACCTAAATCGCTAGCTAGATATATTCCTAATTGTGAAGATATACAAGGTGATTCATAAAAGTTGCCCTTCTTCAAACATTTCTGAACAACTGATTCAATTTCATTATTGGCTACTATAATATTTTTTATAATAACATCCACAGAGTTTTCTAAGACACAACAATTGTCAGGTTCAAAAATGCTCAATAAAAAATATTCAAAGGAAAGTTTCTTGAATTGTTTACATGTTATTCGTAACAAAAAAGGGCCATTGAAATGTTCACTGGGTTGTTCAGGATAATTTTTAGGTAATGAGGTGTTTAAGAGTTCATTTGATTTTTCTTCTTCAGCGATTCTACGTATTATTTGTTGTAGAGGCTTATCAGTTTTTCTTATGTGTTTCTTCAAATTTTTCATGTAGTTCTCAAACGGAAAAGCGCTGAATATATCTAAGGCTCCAAAATTTACTACATCATCACAAATATGTGAACCACACAAAATAATGAAAGTGTTGACAAAATACCTCAATAAATACTTGCAATAATCCACATTTCCGTTCCATTGTGCACTTGATAAAAATGACAATGATACATGAAGACTCAACAAGTTCACATATTTGTCATTGTCCAATACAGTTTTCAAAACATTGGGACCTAAATAAAATAAAAACGGAACTCAGTAGCCTTCCACCTCTTTGCTTCATTTGAAGACCTAGGCTCACGATTAAATTTATGAGGTACACTTGAAGTAGACTCAACAGTAGATGAGATATATTTGAAATTTGATGAAAAGATAATTTAGCAGGAACTTTTCCATTCATCCATAAATTAACTATCATTTTCTTTACAACTCCTAGACCCACCAAGTGCAATCTAAGGGAAAGTATTTGATCATATCGAGTTCTGGGATCATTTCTGATACTGATGTACCAGTATGATGGTCTTTATCAACTTTCGATCTATATTCTGAGTCTTTTCTCAGATTAAAACTATCAGATTCTGGAAAACACTCTTTGATCCAAGTAAATACCATCAGTTTTACATTTCGAACATAAGTGGTATCCAATGAGTCCTCTAACATATTTTATGGAACATTTAGCAGGAACATCACAAATGAATGCTTTCACCTTACACCAAACAAAATTCCATCATTGATGACATCTAATGATTTATTGACAAAACATTTCAAAAAGTCGTTGGCTTCTTTTGATTTTTCATTACAATGATGAATACCAATGATCTCAACAATGTTCTAATTCAAAAACAAGTTACAGAGAATAGGATACAGTTGACTTCCAGAACTCTTAGATATTGGCAAGCCATCAATATTAATACATATTTCCTACGAATTCATATCCTGAAATAAATGACATGAATGGGATAAAAGCTTTTCCAGACACTTTTTGAAGCCAAAATTGCAATACCGACCAGGTTCAACTATTCCCAAAATGCTTTTCCGAGGTGTTTCCAAAAGCCTCCTTACGCTTAGAGGTTAATCATCGAAAGAAGGTTTCAATATGTTGAATAAATCGTTCATAGCTGTATGTGGAATGTTGTGTCTCTATGCTCATTTCGATAAACTTGACTTTATGCTTCCAGCTTGTTCAGAAATTACTCCAACTCCTATTCTTCCAAGGTTACCTGAATTTTCATCAGAAATTTCAGAATTGCTGCTTTCATTTAAATCCGCCAAATCGCCAGAATGATAGTTTTTATCAGGCATTGCATCAAAACCGGTTACAGGAAAGTTACTTGTAAAAGAGAATCCAGGTGATTTTTCGTTAATTAATTATTTTCGAATTAATCACTGGAAATCCTCTACATATCCTCTACATTTGCTTCGAATGCTATGAATATTTGGTGGCATTACGGAATCTTGAATGAACTCCCATTCGCAAAAATCCACGCTCATTCGTATTTGCATCCATTTGAAATTCATTTTCATCATGATGATATACATTATCATACGATGCTGCCAATTCTACCCGGTATATGCCAACAGTTATATCTCGTACCAATCGTAAATCTAATCTTGGGAATTCATTGAAATGTCTGAGTAATGTCCACTGACCACGTCTGTCTCATATTTAGATGTTCTGCTTCAACTCTGGCTTGAACTACGTTGACTCTATCAGCCTTTTTCCAACATTATATTGACTAATTCTAGGTTGGCATCTCTCATTTGAATAAGTGGATGGTACTTATTTATTATCGCACCTGCTATTTGTAGGAAACATTTTATATTTTTAATATGATGTGTATCAATTTTGTAAGATTTTTTTCTTAACATTGTCTTTAAATTACTATTTTGTGCCTCTATCCATCCAGTGTTTGTTATGATTTCGGACTTGTTGGCTTCGTCAGTTAGTAGTTGATTTTGTCCTCGAAATAGAACTGAAGGCATTTCACAATTAATGCCGATATCCTGAAGAAAAGGAAGAGCATCTCGGTAGCCCCTATCTACAATAAAAATATCACCTGGATGAAACCATCTTCTCATTTGGTTGACATCTATACTATTCTGCAATATGCGTGCATTATTATTTCCCGAATCTGCGAAATATGGGCCTTGAACATCCAAAATGTAACCAGCCGTACCCACAATTGGGGACTGGTTTGATTAAATGTATCCCTTCGTGTTGAGAATATGATTGTCGTAATACCCGGAAGTTACAACTTTTGTCGATGTACAAATAAGTTCCATCTATATAAACGATTGCTTTTGGTTCATTGGGTTGTGGATTGTACAATTGAAATATTAATATGTCGTTCTATAAATTGTTATCTTGCTATTGCGGTAAATCCTATATCATCGGGTACGAAACGAGTCATCAAAGATTCTCACACTTTAGTAATCGCTAAACTTGTTGCCTGACGGCTTGAATAATTGGATATGATGGTTAAAAATTCATCAGAAATACATTGTCGAAGTTTGCATAAGACTGCCAATAAATATTTTTTAGAAATATGTCTCTCACCTCTATCAAGTTATTTTCAACTAGTCCAGTCACGAGACTACCCTTCTTCTATATATTTATTCATATATATATATATATATATATATATATATATATATATATATATATATATATATATATCATGCTTTCAGAAATGTGTTTCCTAATTTTTTCAGCAGTCTTATTTTTTGTGAGGCATTGAATGTTATTCTAATAAATAATTCAGTAAAACCAGACATCTTGTAGAATTAAAATACTTGAAAAAATAAAGAGCAATGCTGGAAAATGGGACGAAACACAGACAACTATTTCACTATTAGATATTTTTTAGAGTTGGGCTGATATCAAGTATAATTTGGAAAAAAAACTGTACATAAAAAAACATTAAAAAAAATTAAAACAAGCTTTTATACAAATGCACCAAAAAAATATTATTTATTTATTTGTATGACCTAGGTTATTATGTGAGTAGCAGATTCAAAAGCTTGCCGCGCAAGAATATCTATTTCATTGGTTTGCTTGAAAATATGAACAGGATGTTCATGAAATCAGATGTGGAACAATCTGCGACTGAAAGATAAACTTCAGTCACTATCTTCCATCGTTCAAGATAACAAACTCTTGTGGGGTATTCATGTTGAAAAGGGAAACATTCTCAATTGAATATTGAATAGAAAGATGTTTCTGTGAATTGAAAAATCCACGATAAAAATGAAGTTATTTTTTGTGAATATCCAACAGAAAACAACTACTTCCCCGGCTGAAGCCACGCTGGACATTGAACTACATCTGATAGATATTCTGAAAGGCCCTAACTCAAAAGATAATTTCTCCTTCGGAAAACATTCCTCTCTGCCTTATTCATCTATATGCGTTCTTAATTAAGACTGAAATATAAAATCAAATAACTCTCTGAATGAAAATGAAAATTTTCAATTTCAGATTGAATTGAATAGAACTAAACCGCTATATTGGAGCCGCCATTTTGTTTTTTCTCTAGCAAAAATTCCATCAACTAGAAGTGGGTCAAAATTCACTTGCAAGATTTGAACTAAACATAGGTACATACATACAAATGTGAGGTTAAATAAAAGCTTGGAATGATAAAAAGGAGCTGAATGAATAACAATAACAGGCCTCATAACCTATAATTATAATATTTCAAATCCAAAATTTCGAGTTTCGATTCGATGCTTATTCGCATCGTGTTTGCCGAAGGTTCGTAATCTTACTCACATCGAACGTTCATGATCCCGCTTCTGACACGGTGTGTATTAGCGCTTGCGTATTATCTGACAGTTTATTCGATGTGAAACTACTGTATTGAATGAATGTGGTTTTTTGTGGAGGAACAACGTTTCTTGACATGTTTTTTGGGTAACCTTCCACATTCATTCAATACTTACAAGTACGGTATGGGCCGCAATGTGTTAGGGATTTCAAGAATATGGAAAATCTTTATAAATTCAGATCTCAATTGACATCCGTCAGTTCAAAAAGCGAAAAAAACTCTGCAAGAAAAAATCCAAATTATTAAAACAATTAAAGGAGATTTAGAAGATTTTGAGAACGGGGGCAGATATAGTCCCCGAAACGTCAATCAAAAACTATATAGAGAAGTATCTCCGGAAAGGTATGAACTACGCTGTTCAGAGTCCAGTACTATTTCCCCCGCAGACACTCGTCCGACTGTATGATCGTATTCGGATCGGAACGGTGCATGATAGGTGTGTCCCAGCCTTATAGGAACTTCGTTCTAAAAAATATGGAAGAAAACACCGAGATTATTAAACTCTACCAAAATCTGACATCAAAAGGTAAGAGGACACAAGTATCCAGTAAGTAAAGTTTCTTGAGATGATAATAAAAGTCATATTTGTTGACAACCAACTCTATCACTTTCCTAACCAGCTACGAAAAACCTACGTGACAGCTAAACAAACCTCATTTCTCGTAGAAGACAGAGTTCCGTATATTATTCGGCGACGTTCATTTTTAATAAAGCTTCTAAAACGGGGTGAAGGTGTTTTAGTGAATCGATCCCATACATGAGTTATACGGACGTATCGAAAGGTGTCGGATTAAAAATAACCCAATGAATATTGAATAATGAATAATTATGGCCTATACTCAGAAATCTCGTTGCGCGAATTTATATACGGAATAAAAGGCTAATGAATGCGAATACACGAAGTCCCGATTTTGCAGGAATTACCACCCCTGATAGAGCTACAGGTGTTATTACTGAGGCTGGTTAATACCTCTCACAAACTTTTGCCTATAAAACGCCCCGTTTATTTTCGTTTATATATTTCACGCCCCATCGCCCGAAGTAATTTCATTGAGAGTTTTGTGAATGTCGGATGATTTGAGGGTTCATAAAGATCGCTATTAGCGATAGTGATGAATACTTATATTTGAAAATAATAAAACCACACTTATATTGAAAATGCACTAAAAATTAGAGCTTCCATAGAGTGTTTTTAATATGTAGGTATCGCACTCACATATTTTCACAAGCTTTTATTTAGTTTCACTTGTTAGTTAATTAGTTAGTTTGGGTCAAATCTTGCAAGTGAATTTTGACCGACTTCTAGTCGTCCGATTGATTTGAAATTTGGCAGGTGTTCATGATTACGATGGTGATGCATTATGGAATTTTTGTTGAAAAAAATGGCGGCTCTAAGATGGCGGACGAGATTCGTAATTATGGCCCGATTTTATTTAAAATTGGTATGTGGCAGTTTTTGGAGTCGGAGAATAAGAATTTTGTGTCAAAATTTATGAATTTGAGATGGCGGCTCCAAAATGGTGGACGAGTTTTGTGATTATTGTCCAATTCGATTCAAAATTGGTATGCGGGGGTTTTCGGGGTCGGAGATTATGAATTTTTTGTCAAAATTGAAAAATTTAAGATGGCGGCCCCAAGATGGAGGGAGAGTTTTCTGATTATGCTCATATTTTATCCAAAATTGGTATGTGGGTTTTTTCAGGTTCGGAGATTATGAATTTTTTGTCAAAATCAATAAATTCAAGATGGCGACTTCAGGATGGCGAACGATTTTTTCTATTATGGTTAAATTCAATTCAAAATTGGTATGTGGGAGTTTTTGGGGTCGGAGATCATGATTCCTTTCAACTCAAAACTTACAGGGAAGAGACCTTTTAATAACGATGCTCTATTAGAAATTAACAGATTAAGGCGAACAAACAGAAAAGCAAAAAATTAAGTCATCGCTGTCAATGATTTAATAATTTTTTGTTGAATTATTAGGTTTTAAAAAACTTCGCGCGAATTGTAATAAAATTAATACTTCGGCAAGTTCTTACTTACCAACCAATCACTGCCCAATCAAATTAATTGGTATCTACTTTTATGAACACTTATCGCAACAAGCTTTTTGAAACCAAATAATTCAACAAAAATAATTGAATCATTGTCAGCGATGAATTAAATTCATTTTATACGTTCTAGTTTTTTTTATAATAATATATGTTTATTTACCAAAAGAAAATACATTTTTGAGTAAAACTAATTCAACATGTAAATAAACAGTTCAATTCCACGGAAGCTGATATTTTGGCATCAGTTTGTGTTGCATGTTCCTTGTATCTACCTATAACTATAGTAAAACAGTAAAATAGTAAAATAAAAATAGTAAAACAGTAAAAATAGTACAAATAAAATAGTAAAACAGTAAAAATAGTAAAAATAAAATAGTAAAACAGTAGAAATAGTAAAAATAAAATAGTAAAACACTAAAACTAAAATAGTAAAACAGTAAACGATAACAATATCAAGTGATTACATCATATTTATACGATTAGAGAAATAAATATAAAGAGATATCAAATCTTGGGAGGAGGCAATAATAAAGCTCCTAAACTAATGTAAGTAACTAATAAACAAGCAAATGAATTAGATAAGGCGTAAAATGATGGCATCGTGTGACATTCTGATAATTTTTTTGAAGTAATTTAATGATCTTCGTTGATTGTTCGCCGACTCAAAATTAGTTACTTACATTAGTTTAGGAGCTCAGTTATTGAGACTAAGAAGGTTTATTTTATTTTTCACTTTTCAGTTCCGTATTTCGCCGGTTTAATTTTTTGTTGAAAAGTTTTTATTTCTCAATTTTTTGTGGCTGAAATCTACTAATTACTACCTACTCGTTTTTTAATTACTTCCAAAATACTTACTTACCCACCTCACTTCAACTATTACCATTTAAATAATATGATTATCTACTTTTACTAATTGTTGTGATATTAATTATTTTTGTTGTTCTGGTTAGTTTATTTCATTACTTTGTATGTCATTCCATCCTCTCATATAGAATATAATTATTGTGACGGATGTAGGAGAACAGAAATAATGACAATAGCGATCTGTCATTGTCAACTACATATGTGTGCCAATGTTCACAAGTGAAAAATCAATTATCCCCTATTTTTCTACCAGTAAGGGTGGATAATTCCATTTGAAATCCAAATATGATCAACTATGAGGTATACCCTATCTAATAAAAAAAGAATCATCCAAATCGAAGAACCCAGTACAAAGGTATGCCTGATAGAATGGGTTAACGGGCCAGAATTCAGAGGGTGAGTGATCAATGTCCTTCATTTTGCTACCCTTAGGGGTGGATTTCATTTTTTAAATTCAAATGGGACCAACTTCGAAGTACATTATATCCACTGAAATTATCGGAATTGGACGTCTCAGTAAAAAGTTATGCGTGGTCATACATAAAAAAAAAATACGCGTCGACTAGAGAACCTCCTTCTTTTCGGTTTCGTCGGTTGAAAATAAAAAAGTATTGAAAAAATTTACGAAAAGAAACGTGTCAGGAGAATTCATCGAAACTGAGAGAATTTTTAAGCATTGAAGACTATCAATCTGTATATGAAAGAGGCTTAGAAAAATAAACGAAGTATACTCGAATGTTTCCAACATATTACTGTATGCTTTAGATCTTACATGTCCGTTTATAAACATAAAAACTGATTGACAATCCACAAGAAATGAATGGATAACAAAAGAACTCAAGGCTGAAGGCAGACAACTGTTGTATAGTACGAAGAAAAAACAACATGGAAATAACATTAAGGAGTGTAAACGAATATATCATCCAAATAAAATACCCGCATCAGATTGTATACAGAATAAACAGAAACAAAAATATGAAAAACTGTTAATATATTTGCAGGGAAAAAACAATGAAGGAATGTCCACAGGAAATGTATATAAAAAATAAACTGATCGGAAATGAAAAAATTATTGCTGATTCTTTTGCCAAATATTATGCAACAATGGTTCCAAATAATTTACATCAATTCAAAAATGAAATCCTATTGGGTACAACGGATTTATTCTCTAACATGCATAGCTTTTATTTCAATCCTGTTACACCAACTGAGGTCTTCAATGTCATCACTGAACTTAAAAATAAAAATTCCACCGAATGGACTGCCTTTCCATAAACATAATTAAATCTATATCTGAATTCATCTGTGAGCCACTGGCATACATAATTAATAAGTCTGTTGAGGACGGAGCCTTTCCAGACCTATTGACAATTAGAAAAATAATTCCTTTATATAAGAAAAATTACTCTCTTGTAATCGATAACTATAGACCAGTAACCATTCCAAGTGTGTTGGCTAAAGTTATAGAAAAATGTGTCTGTAATAAATTATTCCCGTTTTTGGTTAGACACAATATAATCAGCAGCTATCAATAAGTCGACACAGGGCGCAGCTGCAACTTTCCTGGAGCATATTCATAATGGTATCGACAAAGGTAAATTTGACTCCATAGATTTTGATATACTCGCTAACAAATTACATGCCATAGGTGTTCAGGGGAAATTTTTTGCATGATTAATATCAGATATGAGAAATTATGCAGCAGATAACGTAACACCGTGTCTTTACAACTTATATGCTGTGTCCAACCATAGTGGAACAATATATAGCGGACACTACACGGCTTACTGTAGGCACCCTTATGCAGGCACATGGTACAAGTATGATGACTCAAGAATATCACCGATATCCCCAGAATCCCTTATAAGTGGAGAAGCATTCGTCCTCTTCTATGAGCAAGAGGACACCCAATCACACCTTTAGTTTTTCAGTTTTCCATGTTCATCCATTTGTTAAAATATCTTTTTATATCTTACAGAAAATTAAACCAACGAAAAAGACAAAATGATTAATAAAAAACCTTGAATAAATTTTTTAAATATCATATATGAAGTTGAGGAAAGTATATGTGAAATGGGATGATACTCTGATATATTCAATGTAGACATTGGAGTTCCATAGGCTCAGTTCTGGGACCGCTTATTTTTACACGCTTTATATTAGCTTCACTTGTATGTTTGTTTGTTTGTTTGTTTGTTTGTAACCGACTCCTTTGGGCGTGATTTTGACTCACTTCCAGACGTCCGAATGATTTGAAATTTGGCAGGTGTACATAATTCCGGTGACAATGCATTGAGAAATGTGTGAAGAAAAAACAAAATGGCGGCTCCAATATGGCGTACGAGTTTTGTGATTATGGTCCGATTCGCTTCAAAATTGGTATCCGGAGGTTTTTGTGGTCGGAGATTATGATTATTTTGTCAAAATTGAAAAATTCAAGATGGCGGCTCCAAAATGGTGGACGAGTTTTGTATTATGGTCTGATTCTATTGAAAATTGGTATGTGGGGGTTTTTGGAGTCGAATATTATGATTCTTTTGTAAAAATTGGCAAATTCAAGATGGCGGCTTCAAAATGGTGGCCGAGTTTTGTGATTATGGTCTGATTCCATTCAAAATTGGTATGTGGGGGTTTTTGGGGTCGAATATTATGATTTTTTGTAAAAATTGGAAAATTCAAGATGGCGGCCGAGTTTTGTGATTATGGTCTGATTCTATTCAAAATTGGTATGTAGGGGTTTTTGGGGTCGAATATTATGATTCTTTTGTAAAAATTGGAAAATTCAAGATGGCGGCTTCAAGATGGCGGCCGAGTTTTGTGATTATGGTCTGATTCTATTCAAAATTGGTATGTAGGGGTTTGTGGGGTCGAATATTATGATTCTTTTGTAAAAATTGGAAAATTTCAAAATGGCGTCCGAGTTTTGTGATTATGGTCTGATTCTATTCAAAATTGGTATGTGGGGGTCGAATATCATGGTTCTTTTGTGAAAATTGGAAAATTCAAGATGGCGGCTTCAAAATGGCGGCCGAGTTTTGTGATTATGTTCTGATTCTATTCAAAATTGATATGTGTGGGTGGGTCGAATATTATGATTCCCGTGTGAAAATTGGAAAATTCAAAATAGCGGCTTCAAAATGGCGGCCGAGTTTTGTGATTATGGTTCGATTCTATTCAAAATTGAAATGTGGGGATTTTTGGGGTCGACTATTATGATTCTTCTGTAAAAATTGAAAAATTCAAGATGGCGGCTTCAAAATGGCGGCCGAGTTTTGTGATTATGGTCTGATTCTATTCAAAATTGAAATGTGGGGATTTTTGGGGTCGACTATTATGATTCTTCTGTAAAAATTGAAAAATTCAAGATGGCGGCTTCAAAATGGCGGCCGAGTTTTGTGATTATGGTCTGATTCTATTCAAAATTGGTATGTGGGGGTTTTTGGGGTCGGAGATTATGATTACCTAATTAGATCAGATTATTCCATTTTTTAATTTGCAAAAAAAATAATAGTTTAAAAAAACCTTAAAAAACACGCTTTTATAAATAAACCACACTAAAGGTATCAATAATTATATAGTACATTACACACCGAGGTGATACCATGCACCCCAAGCTTTTTTTTAAATAAAATACATTTTTTTCTTATTTTCTATTTTTTTAGTCTAGTTTTCTATAAAAGCGTGTTTTTTAGTTTTTTCAAACTATTATTTATTCTAATTTATATCAATGATTTACCACAATATATACGCACTAAGTCAATATCACTTTTTGCTGACCGACACTTCCATTTCAGAAGAAGCTGGTAGTCCTGCGGAACTTCAGTCTTAACTGAACACAATATGTCACAAATTCACAACATGGGGTCGCACAAATAAACTTATAGTTTATTTGTGATTTAGATATCAATGATGTGACTATATATCCATCGGGATAAAAATTTTTTGGGTCTTCATATAGATTCTGGATTGAGTTGGCAAATTCACATAAGTTACGTTTACAAGAAAATCAACACCAGTTTCTATGCATTGGTACAACTCAAAGATGTTATGAATGAAGAACATTTGCTAAACATTTACTATGCGATGGTTTATTCAGTATTTTCTTACAATGTGCTTTTGTGGGGAGGAGAAATGAACATTATAGAGCATCCATCTCTGAAAAAAGGATCATACGTCTGTTGTATGGCCTTCGTCACACAGATTCCTGTAGACCCATTTTTAGAGAAAATGAAATTTCAACATTACCATCTATATACATTTATAATTGTTTGCTTTTTGTAAAAAACGGGAGTATGAGTTAGAAACTACACAATTACCTAACAGGAAGCGGAAATCTAATTAAGCTGCAACAACATCGTACGAGATTGTTCCGAAAATCTCTGGTTCGAGAATATTCAATTGCCTGCCTTCAAATGTAAAAAGCATCTCACCAATTAGGCCAGTAGATATAGACAATCAATTAACATTAATTCCAAAAGTTTTCAAACTTCAATGGTATGTTAGTGCATTCATGAAAACAAACTATAAAATTTTGCAGAAGTCTATGATGAACGGAACATTGTTTTAATTGCAAAAAACGTTTTCATGCTTTATTATTGCACTGAAAATTGCAAAAGTTCTGCAAACTAGGCATACCTATAGTACTGGTGTTTAACAACATGCATTAAGTTTGTAAAAGTTACGGAACCTTTTTTGTCATTTGTTTAAGTTTTTCATTGTAATTTGTTAAAAAAAATTACAGAAGTTCTGCAAATTGGATAAGTGAACGGAAAAAAAGTTTAAAATATTCACGTACATTTGCAACAATTTCTGAAAAACGCATCATTTATTTTTCAAATTCTTTTATCGACGCTCCCATTTTCAATACACATAAGCATTGAAATAATTACAAAAGTTTTTTATTGTGGTTGCCAATAAAGAGAATATCGGTCCCAGTGAATATGTAACTTTGCAACCTCATACGAAAAAGGGAACCTATTAATCCACCAATATTTTTTTTGCATTTTTACAACTTCTGAAATAATTGCAAAAGTTATGCAAATTGCAATTAAAATTACGACTGATACTTTACGTGACACAAGAGATTTGCCACCGTCATTGTTCAACGGAACATTTTTTTGTGTAATTGATTTGTTTTTTTTATAATTTGGCCATAAATTGCAAACATTGTGCAAATAGGTTTAAGATATATATTAGAGCGACATATGTCTACAGTGATCCAGTTAAATACTTGATTAAATGAAAAGTGTGACTGTGTGCACGTATCGATATAATCGATGAAAGAAAATTGTATTTCGTGCATAAAATAATTTATTCGTAGCAAAGCGCTTTCGACCGTTAGGTCATCATCAGTGCGTACTCGTCAGGTGTACAAGAAGCCAAAAAGACCATAAAACATCTCGATCAATGAAAATTGTATAGGTTTACATAGCATACATGTTAAAATAAGTATTCTGGGCCAGGATGACAATAGAGATTAAAAAAATTCTCTTTTTCCTCATTTCTTGTAAGAAACCATTATTTTGGTGTGATAGCTGGGATAAATTATTTTATGCACGAAATACAATATTCTTTCATCGAAAATACTAGATTATCCATAGCGTATATCTGTTATATTTTGAACTGGTTGATTGAAATATCATCCAAAGAATGATACGGTTACGTAGGTACCCATTAAAAAATTTGAAACTGATTATTAATCTCTGAAGCAATCACTGTTTTCGATTAATCAGCGACTTAAATTTAATCTAATATTTTCGAATGCAACAATCGAAGAATACAATATTCTGCTAAAAGACTATTGGAAGACATACATTTTTCATCCCATTAGAAAGGGAATGCAATCATTCTTCATTTAAAATGTTCACATGTCACAACATGACTTCATAGCAATCGGCGAGATTTTAAAATGAATAATCGATGCTCTATGGAAGTAAGGATATCAAAACGTTATCGATTGTATATCTCGCAAGTATATAATTTTCATCATCAAACAGAAACGTTGCTGAAAAATAATAAATTGTGACATTGATATTATATCTCAATTTTAATTTTTACAGGTAGGTATGTATTTCTTAAATTAATAAAAATTATAATTTACCTTTCCACTCGACTTTCTTACTCCAATTGTGGTTTCGCATGAAAAATTCTAGTGAATCCGAATAGAGGACTGAAATGTAATCGACACGTTAAAATCATTTTTTTGATTTATAAAAATTTTGAAAATAAAGAGGGAAAAACATTTTGGTAGGCAATTCTATTTCAGTTGTAGCCCCAGGACTATTTCATGAATGTGCATTGTTTTACTATAGTTGTCTGTCATAAAATACAATTGACAGTCTTTTTGTTATTCTAGTAATAAATTATGTTACTAAAGCGCTGTGTATTCATTAATCTGTAAACAAAACACTGTGACGTAACACAGTTGTAGGTTAATCGTACTAATGTACAACTGTACGAGTATTTTTTAAATCTCAATATTTCCTCCATTCTTTAATGAATCAAGAAAATTATGAAAACGTGTCGAGAGATTCTCGATCCTCCATCAAACGTACTCAGAATATTTTTTATGCAAATTCCTAATTGTAATATGATGTTTTGAATTCATATCGAAAACATTAGCTTTCAACATTGAATGATTTCTCCTGCCGTTGACGAACTTCTTCTTGGTCGATAGTTAACTTGGTAACACAATGAATGTCATTTATTAGGTATATGAAAATCTTTATTATTCAGATAACACAGGTGTTGCAAAAATAAATGTTTTTTTAATTCCTAGTGTTCCGCATTGTAACATAGTTTGCAAATTATTATATTGCCACCAATTGGTAAAATGAGTTGTCTGTCCGATTCGCAAAGCTTTAGCTTTTTTTGGTAGAGTACAAATACGAAAATATTTTTCTTTTGATATTACCCTCATTTCCGTGTTGTAGACGAGATTGCAAATCAATGAAAACATTGTACGTGAGAAACTTTTGTAATAATTCCAATACTTATTTCAATAAAAAAAATTAATTCAATGGAAAAATATGTATTCCGTTTGACGCAAGAGATTGCAAATGAAAACTCTTGTCGAGACCATTATTTCAGTTATTTTTCCGAGTTTGCAGAACTTTTGGAATTTTCATCGAAAAATTAGGACTAACATCAATTTTTTTTTGATACAACAGACATTTCCGTTTTGTTTGAGTGGTTGCAAATTTATCAGAGAATGTGAATTGCTATTTATCAAAACTTCGAAAGTTTGCAGAACTTTTGGCAATTTTTCCGCGCTAATAATGTGACTACATATCATATGAAAGTCCTCTTCACTCTACTGAAGTTTTGAGACTTTTGTAATTAAACTTAAATTTTGGGAAAAAAATGTCTATATCTACTGGTTTAAATACCTACTTTCAAAAGTAAGGTTAAAGAGTACCTTTCAGAGGGATGTTTTTACTCTATCAAAGAATATTTTGAGTATACTTCGAAATAATTGTGTTCAATGTATTGTAATGGCTATGTTAGTTTTTTTTACCCCATATTGTACATCTACATGTTTTTTCTTTCTTTTAGTTGACTTTCCTATATCATTGTTAAATGATCATTTCAAGGAATAATTTTTTTATTATATTTTTATTATATTATTATTCTATTATATTATTATGACACAGTTGAACTGATGTGATTTGATTTAAAGATGAAAATATACACGGCGTCGGACAATTTTCCGCCATGTGTGTAAACGTTTAGATTTCTTTGAGCGGCGACGTTAAATTATCTGATCGGAAAAATCCACCGTGTGTTACGGGCGTAACATACCGTGCAACTGCGGACCTTTGGATTGAAAATTCAGGCAACCAATTGGTGAACCGAGACTGTACAGCACACATCCAGTAAAGGACTCGTACAAACTTGTGCAGAGCACGAAATTACTGGAATGGGTGCACAACAGGCAAGATACAATGGGCCAGTAGGCCCAAGTGTCCTCGGAGGTATAGTTTTCCCAATATCAATTGCAGAAGCATAAAAAAGTCTTGCGGCGAAGTCCTGTGAGCAGCAGTGGCGGAGATAACTTATTTTATTTAGATATTTTAAGATTTTAAAAATACTTCATAAATAATGAAAAATGAAAAAAAATCAAAGACAAGCTTTTATTCATACAAATACATTAAGAAAAAAAAATAGAATATCCTACAAAACTAGAATATCCTAAGACGTATTTCGATCGGCACACACCAAGACCACAGACGCTACTGGTTTTTAATCTTTCAGAGCTATTAAAACACAAATATAACGCGTGATTTATGACCTCCCATTGTATAGCCACACCTACAAGCATTGATGTCTGACTTGATTGGCCCAGACGAATCGGTTGTATAACAGTCAGCAGTCACTCAAGTCCACGTTGACTATCGGCTATTTTGATCTACTGTTTGCCGACGGCGAATGTTTACGAGTAGTACAGATTATTTTTCGTTCCGTTTCTTCGCATGTACGCTCGTGTTAGCGAAGTGAGTTTTTATTTTATCCCTATAGAAACAGCTTCTGCAATTGATATTGGATGGACTATAACTTAGTGGGTAACGCGGAAGTAGAGAGGGCACAGAAACCCTAGAACTCAGTAAGTCCCACACTACACACAAGGTGTCCATAAAGGATCCCCCCCTTTTTGGTTTTCGTTCTATACAGTCTGTGTTTTCAAAAAGGAGGCATATTTTTCTATAGGACGTAGAACTTAGGAGGGTTGCAATATGTGATTTCTTGAAACAAAAACGTTTAAGAAAAAACAATGAATTACGAAGGCGTAGAAGTGCCACACTTTTTTTATTTTTCAATAGTTGGAATTCCGACTTGTAAGTCGGAATTCCGACTTTTATGTCGGAATTCCTATAACATTCAAATATTCCAAGGATGATTTGATACAAGTGATAATATGATCTACATTCCGGGTGGATGTTCCAGAAGCTGCTTTTCGAAGGAGAGATTTGTGTACAGGAAATGTAAAGCACAAAAAGTAAACAAAACGTGGAAGGAAGAGAATAAAACTTATCGATGATGTCGTTAACGATTGAGAATCTTCACGTAGGTACAAGGCAAATTGTAAATGATACCTTTCTGGAGGAGCAGCAAGGTCCCAAGTCCTCACGCTCCTAGATCCATCTTTGGATATATGTTAGAGGAGAGGTCTTCCCGCGAGAAACCATGAATAATATAATCAAAGAAGTTTTTCGCTCTATTACAGGATCAATTGATGTCCGAAGAGAATTTGTAGATAGACTCAATTTGTAGATAGCTCAAAATGGGAGATCGCTTGAAAATCTGCTGTGAATTTACGCTTTTTTAAATTGTTTGAGTTTATTTTGTTACCTCTTTTATCCAGCATTGAATTTAAAAAAATCGTTATTGGTGTTCTGATGACTTTTTCATACATTCCTTAAGAATTAGATACATTTCCGATGGAAATAAAGTAGGCAAATGGTACATTTTCTGCAAACTCATTGTGTGGACTATTCTGGTATAGCTTTATTAACAGGCTGTTCCATTTGAAAAAACTGGGAAAAAAGTTATTCCGAGTTTTGGTTTTCCCTGTACGGCAAAATTATGAATTTTTTTTGTTAAATTGTTGTAAAATTGTTTTTAACCGCTTTCTTAGTTGTTTGAACAACCCTCAGAAGTTAATGAAAACTTGTACGAGTTAAAATCACCCTATAAATCACGAAAATGAAAATACACCATTTTCGAGAATAGCAAGTGAAAACATTTTCTCATTTCAGTTTATTGATTTTGAGATATTTGGTGTTGAATGAATCCATTTTATGACAAAAATTCCACCATAACTCCCGAATCGCCTGGTATAAACCCATACAACCCTATATTTTTGAGAAACACTCTTCCAAATGGATTCAATCGAGTGAAAATGTATAGGATATTCCATTTGCAAAAACATAAATTTGATGAGTCACAGATTTATCGAACACCCTGTGTATTGGTAGTTATTTTTGGAACATAGCTTTTATTGCTTTCTACAACTTTCATTTGAGACATTTTTCCTTTTCTCAAATAGGGAAGCAGCTATCGTCCACCCACGTTGATACATCCTGTATGTATATATATTATATATATATATAAATATATATATATATATATATATGTGTTAATAATCTCATTTGTTCAATGTTTTTTTATTGTTGTGACTTATAAGTCGGAATTCCGAAATACAAGTCAGAATTCCGAGAAACAAGTCGGAATTCCGACTTATAACTCGGAATTCCGAGATACAAGTCGGAATTCTAAGATACAAGTCGGAATTCCGAGATACAAATCGGAATTACGAGATACAAGTCGGAATTCCGAGATACAAGTCGGAATCCCGAGATACAAGCCGGAATTCCGACTTCAAAGTAAAATAAGAAAAAGAATGGCACTTCTACGCCTTCGTAATGAATAGTAGAATATTTCCGTTCAATAATCACCAAATTGTTTGTGAAAGTTCAAATGTGCTGACAGGGGCGGATCCAGGGGGGGCTGCAGACCCCCCTTTAGGTCAAAGAACTCAAGATTACAAGAAGTAAAGAAAATATAGTAACAAATAATATGCAGCACTAGTGCCAAGTTTTGGGGAGAGAAACGTTGAGTTTAAACGATCTTGTCGATTAGAAGTACGCCAGTGCCGTGAGGTCCTTTTCAACCCTTCGAAGGTTGAAGGACTGGATGAGACCAACCATGAGAGAGGATAGACTTGTAGCATTAGCACTGCTAAACATTCACAGAGGAATTGCGGACAAAGTTGATGCAAAAAAGTTGTTGATATGTTTGCCAAAATGAAGAAAAGGAAGTTGGATTTTGTTGTTTAGGCCAAAACTAGTTTTTGTCACCTCAAACCTACATAAAATTGTCCAAATATCAGTTTTTTTTTATTTGATATAATCACAGCTTGGACAAAGGGACCAATGTTTTACTTTATTAAATATAACATATTAAAAGTTTTTAGTAGGTTGAATTAGATTTAAAAATACTGTCTTTACGTAATATAGCCCCATTCATCTTTATGAGTTCTTAATTAAGACTGAAATAGGAAATCTAATAACTATCTGAATGAAAATGCAAATTTCCAATTTCAGATTTTTTCTCTTGAGTTAGGGTCCTTTCAGAATATATATATATATATATATATATATATATCAGATGTAGTCCAGCGTGGCTTTAGCCGGGAAAGTAGTTGTTTTCTGTTAAACATTCACAAAAAATAACTTCATTTTTATCGTGGATTTTTCATTTTACAGAAAAATATTTCAATTGAGAATGTTTCCCTTTTCAACATGAATACCCCACAAGAGGTTATCTTGACGATGGAAGATAGTGACTAAAGTTTATCTTTCAGTCGCAGATGATTCCACAATTATTTAGGGTGCTTTTAAGGCACTTAAAATAGCCTAAAAGGAAGTTTTCAAGCACTGTATGTATAAAAAAAATCTGGGGGTGGGGGACTCCTCGGTCCCTCAGCTGAGCAGGGGATATTCCCGACTCTCCCCTCCCCCGGGAGGAAGACAGCCCCCCCCTTTGAATATCGGCTGGATCCGCCCTTGGATGATGACAGTCAATTATGGAAGATAATAATAATAATAATAATATCGTTTATTATGCATAAAGTACATTTTATACATAAAAGGAAAAGGGTTAGCCAAAGGCTATCTTCCACCCCTCCTAAAAATTAAATAGTGTGTGAAAGAAAATAATGATAAAATTAAAAAGAAAAATACTTATTCACTACCAAAACAATGTTAGAGAAAAAAACAATTTTAGAGAAAAAAAGTAAGAAATCAATAATGAAGAGAGAAAGAAAGAACAAAACAAAATTTATACAATCATAAATGTGCTAATAGCTATTAATATCCTTGACATTCCATTGGTCAACTTAACGAATAAATTACAATATTATACATTGAGTCTTATATTAGCACTGAGCAGTAAGCAGCTGTGATTTTATTTTTTTCTTGAATTGATGAATATTATGATGTAAAATGGGTAAAATTTCATTCAGATAACTAGGGGCAATATTTGAAAAACATCCTTCGTATTTGAAAGTACGGTGCCTAGGTATGTTGAATGAGTTAATTCTCAAATTGACCGAATGTATGTCAGAATGCCTGCTCAATAGACTATATAAATAACTAGGAGTTTTAATTTGGAGCAACTTAAACAGAAAAATTGTTATCAAATATTGGACTCTGTACCTCACATTCAACTCCTTCGTTTTTAACAAAAATGGCGTGACATGTTCACCATATGGAATGCAGCATACGAATCGCATGCAAGCATTTTGTATGCGTTGTAACTGCAATTGTAATTGTAATACACCGAACAACAATACTCGATATGGGGGTAAATAAGAGTTTTAACTAGCCTGAGTTTCATTTCTTCAGATAACTGATACTTGAATTTATATAGCGATTTGAGTTTGAAGAATGATACTTTAAAAATGTTTTTCACATGTTCATCGAAAGACAAAGAGCTATCTATGATTACGCCAAGATTTTTAGCACTATCTACCCAGTCAATGTCTGCGTTATCGAGAGTGAGCCTAAAGTTTCTTTGGGTTTCAACTTTTTGTCCCTGAGATCCTATGCATAGAGCCAAGGTTTTATTTAGATTGATTTTCAGTCCATGATGCTCCGAGTTAAGGAATGTTTTATGCAAATCTGAGTTTAACTTAGCTACGCAACTTTCTGTATCAGTGTTATGGGAAGACAAATATAACTGTATATCATCTGCGTATAGATGTACCTGACAATGTGATAGGGAAGTGGAGTAATCAAAAATAAACATTGAAAACATCAAGGGCCCCAAAATGCTTCCCTGTGGTACACCTGAGGAGGTTTCTTTTAGGGTTGACCATGAGTAATTATCCAGTTTGACCCTCTGTGATCGGCCTGTGAGATAGCTGGTCATCCATTTAAGAGAAATGTTGTCGAATCCTATGAACTTGAGTTTGCCAATGAGCAAATCGAAATTAACTAAATCGAAAGCTTTGCTTTGATCAAGCAGTACTAAAATGGTGACTTCTGACTCATCTCTGGCTCTCGCAAGATTGTTGATCACTTTCAAGAGGGCAGTCTGTGTTCCGTGTTTTTTGCGGAACCCAGACTGCTCGTTCGGAAGTATTCGATTTTCTTCCAGAAAAGCTCTTACTTGATGGGAAACATTTTTCTCGAATATTTTAGAGAATGAGGGCAGAATGCTAATAGGGCGCAGGTCACTGAAAGAGGTAGGTGCCTTCTTTTCGGGATTGGAATTATATTAGCAACCTTCCAGACATCTGGAAAAATACCCTGTCTGAAGGACTCGTTGAAAATATGTTTAACTTCATCAATACAGTGTGGTATCACTAGGGAAATCATCTTGATATTTATATTGTCAATTCCTAAAGCATTGGATTTTATTTCTTTGATAGCAGTCAAAATATCAGCATTACATATATCGGTAAGGGAAAAGTTCAAAGGAGCATTCAATTTATTACTATTATAGAATGAAAGAGTGTCATTATTTACTATTGAATGTCCAGCCACATTTAAAAAATAGTCATTAATTTCTTCAGGTCTACGTAGTTCAATTGGCAGGCTATTAATTTGTGAGGATGATTTTGTAGTAACACCCCAATCTGCAAGATTTCTCCATGTCTTTTTTGAGTTGTTTTTATTTTTGTTCAGAACAAATTGTATGTATGCTGTTTTTTCACGTTTTACTGCATCACTGACGTAGTTGCGTAAAGTTACATAGTATTGTCTAGTTGCTGCTGTTTTTTCTTTAAGATATTTGGCATGAGCTCTATCACGGGTTTTCATCATCAATTTGATATTATATTAATGCTTTATGTTTCCTGTTACAGTGCAAATAGGAGCATGTTTGTCAAATAGCATAATGATGCATTCATTTAGAAAGTTTACTTCTTGCATAGTCACAATTTCACCCCATGGTAATTTATCAGCATCTAGGGAAAAAAGTTCATGATTGAAATTCCTAAAATTAATAAGACAGAAATAGTTTTATCCTAGCAATACGTTATCGAAGAAAGGTACGCAAACGGGATAAAGTGAATAATTTTCATAAAACACTTATTTGGGCAGTACCATAGACAGTGATAAACGAAGTGGTAGAATACGCGTATGAAATTAAGTTATCTACGTCTCTGTATCGCACAAAGCCAAGATTCCATTGATAAGAGCCAGTTATTTCGTTTATTATACTGCGTTATTATGACTATGAAAAAGCTTATATTTTTTACACGCTTTATATTAGCTTCACTTGTATGTTTGTTTGTAACCGAATCCTTTGGGCGCGATTTTGACCCACTTTAAACGGTCAAGATTTCATTCAAACTTTGTAGATTTATCGAGGACCGATGACAATACACTAATTTGATGAGATTATTCCATTTTTTAATTTGCAAAAAAATAATAAAAATAATAGTTTAAAAAAAAACTAAAAAAACACGCTTTTATAAATAAACCAAACTAAAAAGTAGGAAATAAATAATAGTTTAAAAAAACTAAAACACACGCTTTTATATAAAACCAAACTAAAAAAATAAAAAATAAGAAAAAAATGTATTTTATTTAAAAAAAAGCGTGGTGTGCATGGTATCGCCTCGGCCAACAATTACCTGTGATCTGAGACATTTCTTACTTTACTGCCCTAGGTGTGTAATGTACTATATAATTATTGATACCATGCACCCCACGCTTTTTTAAATAAAATAAATTTTTTCTTATTTTCTATTTTGTTAGTTTGGTTTTCTATAAAAGCGTGTTTTTAGTTTTTTTAAACTATTATTTATTGACATTATGTAGTTCCAGTGGTATAAAGATAAAATCAAAACCAAATATCGTGTTGATCTCTACACTCAAGGAATTGGCGATCTAGAAACAGTCGTGGAAGTATTTTGCAAAACTATTCACAAAGCTAGTGGTATCATAACTCGGTGTATTTTAGAAGAATTCATATTATTTTCGATTTGTATCGAAATGTCAAACAATTATGGAGGTCATGAATAAAATGAAGTCGAATTATTTTACTGTATATTTTGTAATACTACAAAAAAAGGTTTGTCAGGTACTATTTAACTATTTGTAAACCTACTCATTAGAAAAAATATGCTTGTTAGAAACTCAAGCATATTTGAATTCGGTTGAATCTTGCCTGTAGATTGATTTGATCCATTCATGTCTTTCTTTTCTAGATAATGTGTTAAGATTCGATTTATGTAATGAAATATTTCAAGCCTGTGGTATATTTTGTTCTGTTATAATAAGCTTAAAATTACTAAAATAATATATTCAAATTATTCAACTCTGCGATGATTTTATTGATTCTAGGAATAAGATCATATGGGAAAATGCTTTTGCGTCAATGTTCGTCTAGCAATATTTATCATTTTTAGATTCATTGGTATCACCTTGGTCAATCATTTATGTTTTTTCAGTTGTCTCAATATCATTATTCTAGAAGTTAAATACACCTACGTAATATGCAGAGAAAAAAACCCGCATATAATCATCATTAGTGGGAGTACTACATTTTGAAATTCAGCTCAATGTCTACTCTTACATTTCTGGGATTTTTCAGCTGTGTTATCACCACAGCCCAACAATAAATTAGTGTCTCAGTCAAGATATTCATCATCTAACTTTTGCAAGTTTTCCTATAAAAAAAAGTGTCTCAATTACTAATCAACTATTTGTGAACCTACTCACAATTAAAAATATGCTTTTTACAAACTCAAGTATATTCGAATTTTGTTTCGGTTAAATCTTGTCTGTAGATTGATTTGATCCATTCTTGTCTTTCTTTTCTAGACAATGTGTTAAGATTCGATTTATGCCTGTAATGTAAATATGTCCAAGCCTGAGGTGTATTTTGTTTTGCTATAATCAGCTCAAAATTACTGAAGTGATATATTCAAAGAATTCAACTTTTTCTGCGATGATTTTATTGATTCTAGGTATAAGATCATATGGGGAAATGCTTCTGCGTCAATGTCTTGTTATTTTCAGATTCAACAGTGTTGGTATTACTGATATCTCACTATCGTTATCCTAGAATAAAATATACCTTCGTCATATGCTTTTCTCACGTGTCCTGAACACGAATCCGGAAGAAAAATGCGGCGGGGTCATACCGTTTCCGAGTTAAAGATCTTTATAGTTCATGAATTTCAAGCACCGTTTTCTCGCGCAAAAATCACTCACAATGCCTCCTCCTTTTCATCGGCGTAAACTACATACACTGAATCACTCAATAGCAAGCCCAAAAATGGGCCAAACACTTAATTACAATATTTCATATGCGAAGGTGTGGAAACAGTAGAATCAAAAAGCTATTCATTGTTGTTAGCAAACAAACATAAACTACAAATTCTGTGATTTATTTCAATTTCCCAGGAGAACTCAATGCATATACTCCAATGATAATATATCAACATCCAACCATAATTATCAAACTAAAACTGAAGCAATGTTAATATAACATTCATTGCTCAACAACGTTAACTAGTAATATCTGATGTGGAGTTCATGGATGAAAAACTTCATAAATATGAATTATAGTTATTGCTCGTGTACAAATGCTGAAAATTTGAAGTTGACACCTAAAGTGAACATATATGTAGCTGGAAATTAAAAAAGAAGAGTATTCTAATTTTCAAGCCCGCTCACTACTACTAACCTACACGATAGGTATGTTATAGATTTTCCTATAGCCAAAAGTTTTTAGGGGGAGTTTTCTTTCTTCTTTGGGAATGGGCTGTACTCGAACTGTCCTGGTTGGATGGGAAGTTACCAGCATTGCACAATAGGGCAAAGACTGGAGTTGATTTGGGGGCCCCTCTCCTGTGGAATTGGTGACATACATATCCTAATTGGAAAATGGTTTCTACAGCTTCCGGTACAAGTTGGTGACAATTCCTTTCTAACCGACGAAACCAAAAAGGTTCTCTAGTCGACGCGTATATTTTTTTTATGTATGACCACGCATAACTTTTTACTGAGACGTCCGATTTCGATCAATGGATAGGGTGTACTTCGAAGTTGGTCTCATTTGAATTTAAAAGATGAAATCCACCCCTAAGGGTAGCAAAATGAAGGATATTGATCACTCACCCTCTGAATTCTGGTCCGTTAACCGATTCTATCAGGCATAACTTTGTACTGGGTTATTCGATTTCGATGATTATTTTTTTATTAGATAGGGTATACCTCATAGTTGATCATATTCGGATTTCGAATGGAATTATCCACCATTACGGGTAGAAAAATAGGGGATAATTGTGAACATTGGCACACATATGTAGTTGACAATGACAGATCGCTATTGTCATTATTTTTATTCTCCTACATCCGTCACAATCGTTATATTCTATGAGAGGATGAAATGATATACAAAGTGATGAAATAAACTAACCAGAACAACAAAAATTATTTATATTACAACAAATAGTAAAAGTTGATAATCATATTATTTAACTGGTCCTAGTTGAAGTAAGGTGGGTAAATAAGTATTTTAGAAGTAATAAAAAACAAGTAGGTAGATTAGTAGATTTCAGCCACAAAAAATTGAAAAATAAAAACTTTTTAACAAAAAATTAAACCGACGAAATACGGAACTGAAAAGAAAAAAATAAATTAAACCTTCTTAGTCTCAATGACTAAGGTCCTAAACTAATGTAAGTAACTAATTTTGAGTCGGCGCCAAACGAACAATCAACAAAGATCATTAAATTACCTCAAAAAAATTATCAGAATGTCACCGCGCAACTCGATGCCATCATTTTACGCCTTACCTAATTCATTTGCTTGTTTGTTAACCGACGAAACCAAAAAGGAGGAGGTTCTCTATTCGACGTGTATATTTTTTTAAATTCATTCCTAAGGGTAGCAAAATGAAGGATATTGATCATTTACCCTCTGAATTTTGGTCCGTTAACCGATTCTACCAGGCATAACTTTGTAGTGGGTTTTCCGATTTAGATGATTATTTTTTCATTAGAAAGTGTATACCCAATAGTTGATCATATTCCAATTTGGAATGAAATGATCCACCCCTATGGGTAGAAAATAGGGGATGATTGATTTTTCAATTGTGAACTTTGGCACACATATGTAGTTGACATTGACAGACCCTCCTACATCCGTCAAAATGATTACATTCTATGAAAGGATGGAATTATATACAAAGTGATGAAATCAACTAACCAGAACTTTCCAAATTAATTTATATTATATAACAATAAATAGTTAAAATAGAAAATCATTTTTAATAGTTGAATGAAGCTAGGTGAGTAAGTATTTTGGAAGTAATCAAAAATTAAGTAGGTAGTAATTAGTAGATTTCAGCAACAAAAAATTGAAAAATAAAAACTTTTTAATAAAAAATTAAACCGACAAAAACATCAATTGAAAAGCAAAAAATAAAATGAACCTTCTTAGTCTAAATGATAATTGAGCTCCTAAACTAATGTAAGTAACTGATTTTGAGTCGGCGCCAAACAAACTAGCAATTGAATTAGGTAAAGCGTAAAATGATGGCAGCGAGATGCACGGCTGCGTTTTGATTACTCCTTTCAAAGTAATATAATGATCTTCGATAATTGTTTGTTTGGCGCCGACTCAAAATCAGTTACTCACATTAGTTTAGGAGCTCAATTATCATATAGAGAGAGAGAGAGGTTCATTTTATTTGTTGCTTTTCAGTTGATTTTTTCGTCGGTTTAATTTTTTGTTGAAAAGTTTTCATTTGGCGCCGACTCAAAATTAGTAACTTACATTAGTTTAGGAGCTTAGTTATTGAGACTAAGAAGGTTTAATTCATTTTTTACTTTTCAGTTCCGTAGTTCGTCGGTTTAATTTTTTGTTAAAAAGTTTTTTTACAAGCTTTATTCAACTTGCTTCGTTCGTATGTCATTCATTCCGGTTCCAAATTCATTTTTAGAGCACTTGCCGAAATCCGATTGAGCCGAAATTTGGCAGGTGTTCATAATTCCGGTGACAATCCATTATGAAACTCTTGTTAGAGAAAAAACAAATTGGCGGCTCCAAGATGGCGTACGCGTTTTGTGATTAGGGTACGATTCGATTCAAAATTGATATGTGGGGGTTTTCGAGGACGGAGATAGTGAATTTTTTGTGATAATTCAAAAAGGCAAGATGGCGGACAAGTTTTGCGATTATGGTCCGATTCGATTCAAAATTGGTATGTGGGGGTTTTCGAGGTCGGAGATTATGAATTTTTTATCAAAATTTATAAATTTGAGATGACGGCTCCAAATGGCGGAGGAGTTTTGTGATTATGGTCCGATTTTATTCAAAATCGGTATGTGGGGTTTTCGGAGTCGGAGATTATGAATTTTTTGTCAACATTCATGGAATTGAAATGGCGGCTCATGGAATTTTAGTTTTAGAAAAAAAAATTACGTTCCAAGATGGCGGACGATATGGTGTGTGGAGGTTTTCGGGGTCGGAGAATATGAATTTATTGTCAAAATTCATAAATTTAAGAGGGCGACTCCAAGATGGTGGACGAATTTTATGATTATGTTTCTATTCAAAATTGGTATGTTGAGGTTTTTGGGGTCGGAGATTATGAATTTAGTCTGATTATTGATTTTTTGTCAAAATTCACAAATTGAAGGTAGCAGCTCTAGGATGACGAACGAGTTATTCTTCAGATGGTCTCCTCATTGAAGAACTAGATAGCTCAGAACTTACAGGAAAATGCCTCATAATAACGGTGCTTTAACAAAAATGCGTAGTTTAAGGCGTACTTACTAAAAAGCACAGATTAAAATAATTAATAAAAAACTGTTTTAAAGACAAGCTTTTATTCAAATGCACTAAAAAGTAAAAAATAATTGTCTGTGATGTGTGACGTATAGATTCAAAAGCTTGTCGCTTTTGATTCGAACTGAAAAATTGAATCTATAACTCACGGAATAACCTACGTCACACATCCAAAGCAATTATTTTTTACTTTTTAGCGCATTTGAATAAAAGCTCGTGTTTCAAAAGGGTTTTAATCAATTATTATTACACTGACCTCCACCGGTTGAGAAAATACGAGGCACGTCCAGAAAGTAGTGTTGCCTCTTGGATTGCGTGTTATTTTAAGGTTTGCAACACTGAGTGGTGGTAGCGGGAATTCTCTGTACACAACGAGAACCGGAGCACCTCGGTAGTGTGAAATATGTCGATAAGAAATCCCATCAAGTGCGAAGTGCGCACTGTCATCCGGTTCCTTATCGCGGAAGGAAAAACACCAAACAAAAAGACAGTTGTCTCACCAGTTCCTCATCTGCCAAAAAATTCAAAACCTCAATTTTGGGCAAAAAAATCATGGCCACTATGTTTTGGGACCGAAAAGGGGTTATTTTGGTCGATTTTATACCTCAGGGGGAGGACAATCAATTCTGCATGATTCTGTGAGACCCTAAAAACCTCAAGAGGGCAATTGAAAACAAACGGTTAGGACATTTTGAACCACCCCGCATACTCCCTGACTTGGCGCCTTCAGATTTTCATCTTTTCACCTTCCTGAAGACTCATATGGGTGTAAAAAAATTTCAACCAACGAAGAGGTCCTGAAACTGGAAGGAGAAGTACTACCTGGAGAAATAACTGACATATTTGTCAACAAAACCCTGTTATTTTTGTTATGCATTTTAAAAACATCGAGTACTCTGCAGTGTTTTGCGATTTTTCGAAGGCTTTCGACTGTGGGGATCACGAAATACTGTTGCGGAAGCTTCCTTACTACGGCTTCAGAGGAGTGATACTGAGCTGGTTCAGCTCATATTTGTCAGGTCGTAGTCAGATGGTGAAAACAAACCATCGCTCATAAATTGGGAAAATACACAATGGTCTACCTCAAGGTTCAATACTAGGGCCAACATTGTTCCTCATCTAACTGATGATGATGATTTGTGTTTATGGTCCGATTCGATTCAAAATTGGTATGTGGGGGTTTTTGGCGTCGAAGATTATGATAGCGGACGAGTTTTGTAATTATTGTCAGATTCTATTTTAAGTTGGTATGTGGAGGTTTTTGGGGTTGGACATTATATAAATTTATTGTTAAAATTCATGAATTCAATAGGGCGGCTTCAAGATGGTTGACGAATTTTGTGATTATGGACCATTTCTATTCCCAATTGGTTATGTCGGGGTATTTGAGGTCGGAGATTATGAATTTAGTCGAAGATGGTAGCTCCAGGATGGCGGACGAGTTAATCTCTAGGGGGTCCTTCATTAAAGGACTAGATAGCTCAGAACTTACAGGAAAAACGCCCCATAATAACGATGCTTTAAGAAAAATGCATAGCAAACAAGATAAATATAAGAAAACAAGGGACTTCGAGGTCTCTTCACAAACAAATTCAACATAAATTGAAACAAGTGGAAGACCATAAGCGAAAATCAACTACTTTCCTAGCAAATACCACGCAGAACGTTGAATGATATTCACCTGAAAATCTATACAATCTTCCATAGACAATGGAAATTGATTGCAAATGTTTTTTTCTGATAAACTTGATTATGTTTAATTTATGCCAGGTCCGCCTAACAATCCGCATACCGGTTTCAGGTTTTTGGTTCTCATCAGTACGGAGTAGTCACCAGTCCGAAGACTTCTGGCCGAAGCGATACCCACATTAATGAAAACATCATCAAGCTCATTTCACCTATAGGTATGCCTGGCTCTCAATCTACCTAGAGCCTAGACGACAACAATTTGTACCAATTTCTCACCTTGACACTAATCTGGGTCGAAGGTCGTATAAATCCGAAACTTTAGGTGTTTACCTAGGTGTGCCGCAGGTCTTAGGCCCTGTTTTGTTTATAGGTTATGTAAATGACATCAGTTCAATTATACATGATGTTTGGACAATTTCGCTGAACGCGGATGATTCTTCCTTCATTGTCTCCAATTCCGATGGGCATGACCTCGAAACCTCCTGGGTTGAGGTCACTTTTTGAGTGGTTCAGCCAGAACTCCTTATATTTAAAATCTGATAAGACTTCTTATTTACTCACCCCAGAATAAACAAGGTCTCGACCTTACTATTGAGGTGGGGGGAGAGAGTGTGAGTAGAGCTACAAGCACTAAATTCTTCGGCTTAACTCTTGATCAGAATCTATCCTGGAATAAACACAGCTGTGTTCTAAACTGAACACCCTCTGTTTTATGATAAGAAGTTTAAATCGAGTTCTGCCATTAAGCGGCTTTATGTCTGTGTACGGGGCGCATATTGTGTCACGTCTCCATTACGTTATTTGGTTTTGGGGTTCATCATCTAGCACTCACACTAGTTTTGTTGCACAAAAACGTATGATTAGGTGGATACTAGGTCTATCCCCGACTGCATCCTGTAGGGATCCGTTTGAAAAACTGGGAATTATGACTCTGTATAGTATTCTTGTATATGAACTCTCCAAGTTTGTATTTTCAAAGAAGGCGGATTACCTAAGGAATAGTGACGTTCACCATCATCTCACTCGATTCCATAATTTTTTACACACCCCCTTCAATAGATTAAATGTGGCGTAAAATTCGCCAGATAATCTTGGTCTGAGTGTTTTTAACAGACTACCTAGACATGTACGTGATTGCAAGTTATTCAATAACTTTGAAAAGCACCTAAAACATTTTTTGGTTCAGGGTGAGTTTTATTTGAATGAATACATGGCAGTGTGTAATCTGATATTTAAAGATAATATTGTGTTGTCTATTTTTTCATGTAGGTAGTAGGTACCTAATTAGTATTAGTAGTTAATCTACACTAACGGAAATATATGTATGTCTACTGGAAAAAAATACGTTTGTATTTTATTTTATTGTATCTATAGGAAAAAAATCTTTACGTCATTTTGCATTATTTTCAAAGCAAAAACTGTTGATGAACTCTAAATTTGCGGGATGTGAATAATAAAAAAAATTCTTATATTCACATATATATATATAAATAATATATATATATATATATATATTCAATTCATAGTTATTTTCAACTAGTCCAGTCACGAGACTAGCCTTCTTCAATATATATTATATATATATATATATATATATATATATATACTCCTTTTATATATATATATATATATAAATATAAAACATATGTTAACCCCTCCTCTTTCACAACAGAAATAAAATATCCCTTTTAGAAACAGAATTTAATGAATCAGTCAGTCAGAATAATATATACAATAATTATCTATAATGTACATCACATTTACAAGTCCTGTTATTTTTTATTACTTTTCAAACATTTTGTTTATATTTTTTTTACTTTTTCAGAATTATTTGTCCTTGCTTTATCTTCATGTTTGTAATGATCTACAATAAAATACCAAAAATGCGCCCCAAATGTAGAGATATTTCACAAAAAAAAAATAGAATTAAGTTTATCAACATCAAGTACATTTTCATGCACCTTTACCCCTTTGAAAATCTAATTTTTTATGATCTATAAGAAGTAACTATCGAAACTTCTGGAAAGCAGGAGTTTACAGATAATTTTTGGTTTATCGAAAAACTAATGAAATGAATAGACGAATAGAAAAAAAATATATAGATGGGTGGATTAATGGAAAAATAGAGAATGGAAGAACGAATGATTGAATGAAAACATGGATAAATAGGTGAATGGAAAAATATATAGTGGATGGATGAAAAATGGATCAAAAGAAAAAATATGAGTAACAATGGATGAACGAGGAAAAATAATGAAAGAATAGATGAGTGGAGTATTGGATGGGTTGAGAAATGCATGGATAAAAAAAAAAAGGGGATTAATGGAAAAACGGTCTTAGGGAATGAACCAAAGAATGAAATGATGGTTAAATGAGTGATGGATGGATGGAATATGAATGAATAAAAAAATGGGTGAATGAGATATTCTGGAAATGGATGGTTGGGAGATTGAAGTATCGGATTGGAGGATAAATGAATCAATAATTAATCCATATGATTTGACAATCCGGACACGTTTAGGACATTTCATTGCAGATCTGGGCGAAATTTCAGTCTTGGATGGCATTTCTAGTCTTTTTTACAGTGGTAACAGGAGCAAGTGACAGCTGATTTGAACGTTAGAGTCCTGATCCCGTCAACACATAGAACTCTAGCCTCGACTGGTTCGGTTTCCATGATGTTGCAGCACTGGCCGACTGAAGTGACTGGTTGTCTGGAAGCGATCGGCGGAATCGAGGGAAATGCGTAGCTCTCGCAAAAACCTCGACATGCGTTTGTTGTAATGTGGAACTCGACACAGTTAGGAATGCTTATTTTTCTTGTGTGTCCTAGAAAAAAATTAGAATCGAGCGTTAGTGCCAAAGATGTAGCATTATAATAATATACAGAGTGTTTTTCTTCAATCCAAAAAGCCCTCACCCGAACTCTTTAAAAAAATATATGATCATATCCTTTGTTCCGTATAACGGTCCTTGGGGGTTGCGCTTCAGTTAAATTATTGAAAACCTGAATGCAATTTTCCTCACCAGAAACCGTTCCTGCATGAAAAGGTCTCAACTCCTGAGGAAATTTGAGGACGGCCGCCTCTCGTACCGTCTCCCAGGCTTCCTCACTGGGACGAGCGTCGTTATTCCTATTATAGTCAAAACCTATACCTCGGGTAATTTCAATGATAGGCGCCGGGCCCTCAGTCACTGTCCGCCAGGGCTTTCAGTTTCCGGTGACCGACTCTTCACGACCGCCAAAACTACCCTGCTTAAGACTTCCGTCTTCAATAATTTTGACATTATCACGATTTATTCCTAACAATTTTTCCAAATGGTTGAGCCCCTTCGTCTCGGCCCGTCCTCCCCTACTTCCGCTTCGCTTTAGGAACGGAAGTCGGGGGAAAACTCTCCACCGCCCCTACGTTTCTCTTGGTCATTTAAAAAAAATTGCCCCAATTTAGAAAGTTCTGAATTTCGCGGAAGTATTTTTGGCGTAAAAAGGTGACTTTCGTAACATCTTCTACAAAAGGAAGACAAAATGATTTCTCATTATAAAAACGACCGTAAAAATATCGTTTCATTTGATTGTTGTTTGTTTTGCACACAAAAATAAAATCCTTGCAGAATTTGAAAAAAAAAACAAGAATCTGGATTGGTCAGAGCCAAGCATGGAGTGGCGCATTCAGGGCATGTTTGGATATTGCTCCGTCTGTCGAAGTGACCCCGATATTTTCGTCATCTTGAAGGCTTCTATTCGGATTTCGCATTTCGGTAGCGAACTGAAATGAAGGAAATCGATTGGATGAATCAATTTCAATTAAAAATAAATGTGTGGTGAATATTTCAAAACGATCAGGTGTGTACATTATTTTTTTTTCACATAATTCCAATGCAGAAATTGGCTTCAAACATTTTTATGCTCTTACAATCGTCCAGTACATGATACTCGAACAATCCGTGGCCTAATAGATCTCCCGACCCAACGCCTATGGATTTTTACTATGGGGATTCCTAGGAACATAGACAACTGTCATTTGGAAATATTTAACATTCTAAGGATACAAACTATAACCTCCAAAAAACTAACGAAAGTCACAAATGCCTCAAATAATATACATATAGAGTCACAATCTGAACTTCCCCACACGAGTATGGATCGAGTTAGTAAAGAAATAGTGTCGAATTCATTTGGAGCGTGTCTATAGAAAGTCAAACCAAGAAACACTCAAAAATGTTTGATGAAAAACTTTCACTTCCAGCTGAAATGTTTTTCATTCAAAACTTAAGTTCGGTAGGACATAGATTATTCATGATTCTCATTCTTCATATCATTTCGCTTTTATTAATTGTATCCATGAAACTAAAAGAGTGTGAATTATCTGCAAAATCGATTACTTTCTCTTCGCTCTTTAATGAAAACAACCCGTTAGGTATATATTATAGCATGGGATCTAATACTGTTCCTTGAGGAATACGTATTCAATATGGTCTTCGTTACTAAGAACATTATCCACTTCCAGAATCTGCTTTCTATCGGTTTAATAGTTATTAAATAATTTCAAACTGACGAAAAGGGAAACATTCTCCATTGAACATTGAATAGAAAGATTTTTCTGTGAATTGAAAAATCCACGATAAAAATGTAGTTCAATGTCCAGCATGGCTTTAGCAGGGGAAGTAGTTGTTTTCTGTTAGACATTCACAAAAAATAACTTCATTTTTATCGTGGATTTTTCAAAACACAGATTCTATTCAATATTCAATTGAGAATGTTTCCTTTTTCAACATGAATAATCCACAAGAGTGACTGAAGTTTATATTTCAGTCGCAGATGATTCCACATCTGATTTTATGAACATCCTGTTCATATTTTCAACAAATCAATCTATCATACCCCATGACAGGTTTTAATGTCAAAAAACACTAATTTCAAAGTGTCTCTCCAAAAGAAATGATTCTAACTTTTTCCATCTTTGCAAAGTGAGATTGCTTCTTGAAAATGTGTTTTCCTTTTCTTCCGGTCTTCCTGATGATCGTGGGAGTGTGAAATAGATTTTCGTCGACAAAAATGTATTGAAGACCTTGTGAATGCGATGCCTCTCTTGCGTCAATGTTTCGAATTATTTCTTTTGAAAAACATTATTATTTGCCTCATTCATCTTTATGAGTTCTTAATTAAGACTGGAATAGAAAATAAAATAATTATCTGAATAAAAATATAAATTTTCAATTTCAGATTTTTTCTTTTGAGTTATGGTCTTTTCAGAATATCTATCAGATGTAGTTCAATGTCCAGCGTGGCTTTAGCCGGGGAAGTAGTTGTTTTCTGTTAGACATGCACAAAAAATATCTTAATTTTTATCGTGGATTTGCTGTCATTGAGGGCGTCATAGATCTCAGTTGTCAAGGCGAGGATGGCGTCTTGAATCGATATATATTTTTTTAACCAAAGGTTTTTTGGCAGGAGCTTGTGTCCGTTTAAAAATGCTATTAATTTATTGTTCAACTGTTTTTCAAATATTTTGGATATGGTTATGTTTTTACGGAAAGGAAAATGCATCAAAGGTATAGAAAAATGCATCAAAGGTTGTACCAACGAACAATCTACCAAATAAAGAGATATTAAACGGCGAAGGACTACCATAAAGAAAGGAAAAGTTAAAAGATCAAAAACATGTTTTCAAGAGTGACGATGAAGAAACGTCTAATGGGATCTGAATGAAAACTTAATTTGCAATGATCAATGGGCATTCTCAATTTCTTTTCGAGAATTCGAAAACAAATGTACTTTATCACAATGATGACCCACCTTGTAAATTCGTGAAACTATGACTATACCTTCGAATACAATACGTTAATGTTGAATAAGGGATTTAGGCGGAATTAATCTGGGGTGAAAGAACTAAATACATTTCATTTACGTGTAGCATATACATTGTTTGAGGAAACAAAGATTTTGTCAACAGAATAAAAGCCATTTATCACTCGTCCTTTGGAAAAACTATACCTTGATTTAATTGAATCGTACAATGG
Organism: Gonioctena quinquepunctata; assembly: GCA_018342105.1. Classification (NCBI taxonomy): domain Eukaryota; kingdom Metazoa; phylum Arthropoda; class Insecta; order Coleoptera; family Chrysomelidae; genus Gonioctena; species Gonioctena quinquepunctata. Next base: position 610,515 of record JAFIRS010000428.1, on the reverse strand, counting down.
AAAACCACGACCCATGACTTTTATGTACCTCCATTAGGGTGAGTTGAATGAACTTTCTGAAAAATATTGATATTGAAAAGCACTTTTCGCTCAAAATTCTTTCCACAAGTATTTTCAATATTAGCTTAGTCGTTCCTTTTATTCGCGGAATCGCTTGCCTTGTGAACTCATTTAAAAACACAAACTTGGACAAATGCATCGTTGAAAATAGTGAACTATTTGATACTGTCACAGTTCTCCGAGTTCATTTTGATTTTATGTTTCTTTCTATTTAATTTGTTTATGTTTGATGAGATACAGAGCAACAAGTTTATCTTTCAGTCAAAGATGATCCCACATCTGAATTGATATTTTCAAACAAATATTTTTTTACTATAAATGGGGAAACGTTCTTCATGATTAATAAATTAAATATTTGGGTGCAATTTCAGATTCCAACTTGAAATTCCTTAGCCATGCCGACCATGTTATTAGAAAATTCTCAAAGAAGTTGGATTTTTATAACCAGAATAGGCAAGAATCTGTCAATGCACACAAAATTGTCGCTTAACAACTCCAGTGCATTTCCTCATTTACAGTTCTGTTCTGTTCAACCTCATTGTTTCATTTACCACAATATGAAATAAGCCACGTGTAAAAAATCCAAAAGACAGCTGTTAGACTGATTTTAAAATGTAATCTATAGTGTTAAATCCATGTTGAGTGTCCTAAATGTGTTGTCTAACAAACAAGGAATTATTTTAATGTAAATTTGTTTATATTTAAACTGAAAATATGTTACTTAAATATATCTGTGAAAAACTAAAAGTTTTTAGAGATGTACATAATTAAAATACTAGAAATTCTGTAGACTTCATTTTACTGGAATGATATAGGCTTGATTGATTCTATAAACTGTGACTATTAAAAAAATGTGACAATTAAAAGTAGTTCAAAAAGCTTTTGAGATTTTTTTTTATAACTGAATGTTAGAATTTTTTTAACTTTTATTTTATTTTTATAATTGTATACCTAATTTCAATTTCATTTAATTAGGTTTAGTTTTCCTATATATATATATATATATAAACGTTGGAAACAAATCCTGCCAACTTTTTAATTTTTATGTATTACCGATGCTAAATAATTACATTATCATTATTAATTCGTTATTCAATTCATCCTCTTCCTTGAGTGTTGAGTGAATTATAATCACAGTTTCCAACAACTTCAATTAGATTGATTATAACAAAAACTAATCTGACAATTAACGAAATATAATCAAGCCTTTGGGTCATAAATTATTTTATAATTCGGAACTGTAAACAACAAACTTTCCATCATGGCGATTTCCTTTTCCATGTTCTATTCCTTTCTGAATTCGTTAACTCCCTCTCAAATTGATTAAAGCAATATTTGTACTCAATGGTTGGATGATACGCACACCCTTGAATGACGAGTGTATAATGCCATTCTATAACAAATGACAGGGGTTAAAAATCTGAAAAAAAAATTGAAAACATGTTTTGTTCAATTTTGGGTAGCGCCTCCCGCCTAATTTCAGGTGACCTGCTCAGAGGAAAACTTCGGCAATTGCCGAATGCAATAAACATTTAACTCGGTATTTGAATAAGGTAGAATGTTGAACTGATTGTGTGGTAAATGTACACATTGCAGGCTTCCTGAGATATATATTCAATTTCAAAATGAAGAAAACAACTAACCTTGTTATATCCAAACTGGTGATAAAGTCATACTCTGCTTTGATGCACTTATCATAATCAGCACAGTCACTTGTAAGAAACAAACAACACAAACAGTATTGAAAAGGGAAACATTCGCAATTGAATATTGTTTTGAAAAAAAATATCACGACCATTGTAGTGATTCAGACATTCAGAACACGTGAACTGAACACTGTTGCCAAGCAAGATTCTCGCATGCACGGTTTACAAAGCTGTCTACGAACGAAAGTTTGTTAGATTCTACTGTTTTCTGATTGGCTGGTGAAATTTGAGCATTATTGTTTCTGTCTTTTAAAAAATTTGCCATTTTATCAAAAAATAATGTATATTATATGAATATATCTGGTACAAAACGCCCGCACAGTGATTGGCGACTCCAGAAACCAACCAGAATTGAAATTTACTACTTCATTCATAAATGCGACGAGTGATTACCCTTCTCTTCTACTCTTCAAAATACGCGTGGAAAAGCTCGGTTTTTAGTTTCAATAGTCAGTAAAAGACAATAATGATCAAATTAATTATCCTGCCTATGGCGTATTGTTTTCTGATTGGTTGCTAATTAATATCTTTCATTCACCAGCCAATCAGTAAACATTATTAGAATCTAACAAACTTCCGTTCGTAGACAGCTTTGTAAACCGTGCATGCGAGAATCTTGCTTGGCAGTATTCAGTTCACGTGTTTTGAATGTCTGAATCATTACAATGGTCGTGATATTATTTTTCCAAACAATATTCAATTGCGAATTTTCCCTTTATGTCGTTTGTTTCTTACAAGTTATTGTGATAATTATGATAAGTGCCTCAAAGCAGAGTATGAAGTCAACTAGTTCTGACTTCATTACCAGTTTGGATATAACAAGGTTAGTTGTTTTCTTCACTTTGAAATTGAATATCAGCCTGCATTGTATACATTTACCACACAATCAATTGAACATTCTACATTATTCAAATGTCGAGTTAAATATTTATTGCATTCGGCAATTACCAATGTTTTCCTCTGAGTATGTCACCTGAAATTACCCAAAATTTTGACGAATTTTACGAAGAACAAAACATGTTAAAAATTTTTTTTCAGATTTTTAAACACTGTAATTCGTAATAAAATAGCATTATACACTCGTCATTCACGGGTGTGCAAGAGGTCAGATTACACCCTGTATATATAAAACGGACTAAAAATAGAAAACATTATACTCCACGGAAAAAAATGAAATGTTGAACATAAAACCATTTTAAAAATAATTTTTGGGTGCTTCAATCCCACGGTAGAAATCCATGCAAATCAATATGAATATTGTGAAAAGGAACAATGAGTTTTTTGACTATTTGAAGTACCGAATGAAAAATTAATATTATTAAACACTATCTGTAAATTTTGTTTTCCATATTTTGGGTTTTCTCTCCCACTGGAAGTAAAAAATGTGAATTATCTGTTCTAAGAAGGGAAAATTACTGAATTTGCCCCGATACATTACTGCGTTTTTGATATTCGGGATTCTAAAATGAACTAAGAAAATTCCAGATTTGTCAGTAACGTACCCTTTTGAAAATTATTTTACAACAAAAGTAATATTGAAAAATTCTAAATACAAAATATATTTCCTTTGATGACGTTTCGGGAATCACCTCTGTTCCCTTTGTCAAATCCTGATTTTTGGAAATTAATCACAATTTTAAATTGCACTTTGAAGTATTTCGTGTTATTATCTGTAAACTCTCAAAGAGATTGTGGAAGGTTATAATTCCCAAAAACGTCAGAAAATCAATAAATACCAAATACTAACCAACTTTATGACAGCCTGGAGCATGCCAAGCTTCTCCAGCAACTGCTGATCCTACAAAGGTATCGATGGAAGAAGAAACAGCAACAAATAAAAACCAAAAAGGTGGCATCCTGAAACAAAAACAAAAATTCATGAATGTCAGTACGAAAGATCGAATCAATAGTATTTCGTAGAAGGTCAAAGATGAACAACCTTTACTATTCACGCGGAGTTTTGAATTATGTCAATGCTAGATGCCCTTCAATATATCAGTGTTTTCGTCTCAGGAATAGTGTGAAATGATTAGGAATACAGTGATATGGAATATAATACTTTATTTTTACTATGTTATATACCCATGCATATTTATAGCAGGTCAAGGGTCTAAACTGTAGTGAACAAACTGAAAGGAAATAGAATATGAGATAGAATATGTGAAGAAACATAAGCAACATAAAAACCTGTCAACATATTAAATTAAAATTCAAAATAAAAAATTCGGTGAGTCTGTTCCCATCAACAAAAGGAGTTTTTGAAATGTTCTCAGAGTATTCACTGACAGAGTAGAAACAATTATTCAAAAAGTATGTTTTCATAATTTTTTGGGATTTATTAAGATCTAATATTTTAAGATGATGAGGAAGTACATTGTATAGCTTATAATCCATGCAGAGAGTTTTTCTGTGATATAGAGAGCCTATGTCGAGAAATTCTGATATTTTCAGCATTTCTAGTGTTGTAGTATGAAAGTATGAGGATGGAAGAGTCATAATTTTTTATCTCAAAAATAGTGGTCGGCAAGTTCTCTCAAGCCTACATTAGCAAAAATTTTAATTGCGTTTTTGGCACTTGCTGTAGATGAATTACCCCAAAGAGGTATAGCATAGCTCATGTTGGACTGGAATAGGGAAAAATATATTCTTCTTTGAGCATCACTATTGGAAATGTGCTTAATCTGGCGTAAGAGAAACAATACACTAGATAGCTCGCGCTTTAGTTGCTCCGTGTGAGCATTCCAGTTTAACCTGTGATCTGGTGTGATACCGAGTAACTCAATATTCTCTTCATGTTCTCTGATTTGATGTATAGTGATGGTTAATCTTTGAGATTGATCGTTATTCAGTTTGAGATTATGTGCTATAAACAATTTTTCTGCTTTTTTTTCAATTTCTCTGGATTGATCTAACAGTAAATCGTAGTCGGGGTTTGAGAAGATGATTAATGTGTCATCAGCAAAAACAACACATTTGTACGGTGACATAAAATTGTTTATATAAATAATAAATAAAAGTGGTCCCAATACAGAGCCCTGAGGCACTTCATAGTTTATTCCTTTAAAGTCTGATGTAATATTTTTGTAACAGACAGCTCTGTTAGATATAGACAGACAGATCTGTTAGATATGTCTCCAGGAGAAAAAGGGCAACCCCTCTAACGCCGTAGAAGTGCATTTTTTGTAGTAGAATGTCATGATTTCCTTCTTCTTCTACTTCATTTTTTGTGCTCGGTTATATAACCATCTACACAGATCCGGGGGCCTCGTGATTATCCCTCACTTACCCCCCTTCGTTTGGCACTCTGGAAGTCTTACTCGAAGTGATACCACGACTTCCCGAGCTCCCCTTCTTCCGACAAATCCGTTGTCATCCAGCCTGGTTACTGGCGTAGAGAAGAAAAGGACTATTTCACACACAAAACTTTTGTCAACTTTCACATATTTTAGTTTATTTTTGTATTGCACGTTATATAACGGCGGACATTCACAATGCACATTTACTTGACCTCCAACCTGTTAGCGCCACATGTTAACCAAACCATGGTCAGAGGTCGAATCCTAATTCACTAACTCTAGAATGTCATGATCGACACAGTCGAAAGCCTTTGACAGGTCGCACAGCGTGATAGCTGTATGGTTTCCCTGCTCAAGACCCGCTCACCACATTCATCACTGCCGCAGCAGTTGAACATCCAGATCGAAAGCCACACTGAGTGTCACTAAAATATTTTTTGACTTCAAAATATTTTGTTAGTCTAAGTTTTAAAATGTTTTCCACTATCTTTGAAAATATACACATGATTTAAATAGGACGGTAGTTGTCAATAAGTGTGTGTCCCCTTTTTTGTATACAGGAATGACCTTTGAATATTTGAAAATATCCGGAAATTGTCCACTACTAAAAATGAGATTTATTTATTCGGTTAATGGTTCAATGATAATATGTGCTGTTTCTTCTATGATCCTACTGTTTAAGTCATGAACATCAACACATGACGAATTTTTTAAAGAATTTATGGCATTCATAACTTCACATGGAGTTACTTGATATAAAAAGAAAGAAGAAGAAGAGGGCGCAGGAAGGGTTTTTGAAAAATTCAAAAGATTATTTTTGGGTATAATAGATAGAGATTTAATAATAGATTCAGCCCCTCGAAATCATTTGAAGTAATGTTTTTCTTCGTTTGTGGAGAAGATTTGGTTCAATTTCTCTCGAAGTTTATAACCTGCCAAGAAGCTTCTGATTTATTTTCGGCCGAACAGATATGTTGATTTAATGCAGATTTTTTAGTCTCTTCAATTTTATTGTCATATTCTTTTTCAGTAATTTATACACATTTCAGATATTAATTTGACACTTGACAAGATAGTTCTTTGAGCTTTAAGCTCTTCGTTGAACTACAATATGCAACGAGTTTTGTTTGAAGATTTATTTCTCTTCGGAAAATTGTCTTGTATTAGAGAATGGTATGTAGTGACTAAAAATATCAAAAGATAATTTGCATCAAATTCATTTTTGTTGAAAATACTCCAGTCTGTTTCATTGAACTCCTTTCTCAATTTTTCTATACCCGAAGTTTAGTTTTTTATTTATTATTATATAGTATCCTGCATGATCGGAGAGACAGGGTTCTAGAATACCAGTTTTTATGAGTTCCGAATCAAAATTTGTCAGAATGTTATCTATACAATCAGATTTTTCTGCTGTAACTCCGGTGTTCTCTTTCTATTCTCTTTGGTAGGGGTGCCAATACACTGCGACCTATAAGGTCTTTTGTGTCCCCTTCTCCTGCCCAGCCATTTAGAATGTCTCAATGACTAGAGCAGTTCCTCCAGTCCTATGGCTTTTAAAAAGTTCAAGATGTCGGATGGCTTCAGGTTAGGTAGAGCTCATTCTTCTATTTGATGTTCTCCAAGGTATCTGCCGCCTGATTTTGCAGGATAATACATTCTGAGAGAATGTGGATAGAGGTTTCGTCCTCTTCCTCGCAAAACCTGCATTCTTCTCCCTCTTCTAATCCGAGTTTCTTAAGGTGCCCTCTCAACCAGCAATGCCCTGTTAGAATTCCTGTTAGTATTCTGAGTATTTTTACTCTTGCTGGTGCAGTCATTTGATCTCTTCTAGTTGTAGTTTTCCAGTAGTATCTTGGCCTGCCTCATTCCTATCCAGTATTGGGATCTTTTTTTATGTACTTCTTTTTCAAGTTCGTCCAGTATTGTGCTGGTACTTATTCCGCAGAAGGATTCAGGTCCCAGAAATGTTCTCATAGATGGCAACTCGAAGATCGGAAGAATTCAACACACATGAAAGTCCATTTAACATTGGATTATTTATGATTTCAAAAGATCACAACATTTTGACCTACTTTCATAAAAGAGGCATTCCAAATTTTCCAAAAATAGTCCGAAATCTCCGGAGGGGGATCTGTATAGGGTGAGTCTAATGTTTTCAGTTCCTGCCACAGAATTCAGAGTGAATATCCACATCATAAGTATTTAGTTCAATGGGTTTATACAGTGCGGCTTTTAATAGTCCCCCCCTTGTTAACTTTTGAACGGTTCGACGTAGAACAATGAAAAAAACCGTTTTGAATGATATCACCGATACTACTTTTTGAAATGAAAGACAATGTGATTGCCCGATAGATGGCGCGGGGGCATATCCACTTAAAAATTTCAAATAGCATGGGGGTCAAGTGGCACATCGTTGAAAAGATAACGCAATTCTCTTTACAAATATCTAGTTTTTTTCAATTTCGTCAATATGTTTTTTCACAATATGCAATTGACATGTCAAGAATAACAAAATTTAAAATGCAAATTGTGAAAAAATAAATTGACAAAATTCAAAGAAAATACATGGTTGAAAAGAGAATTGGATTATATTTAAGTGTTTCACTTACAAAGTTTACACAATTCATAGAAAATGGATTTGAACGAAATTTACGTTGGAATTGTGGAAAATTCCTAGTGTAAGACACTCGTTTTTACTACATCAAGAATGAAAGGAAATTTAGTGAAATCTTTTATATCTTTGATGGAAAATATCTGGAGTCCTGATTCTCCTCGAAAAATGGTGGATACTTCACATTTCGTCCGTCTATTCAGAAATTTTGCTCCTTCCTTCGATCATAACGTCCCAGCAGATTCGGAAGAATTTCTAAGATACCTTCTGGTAGGTTTACATGAAGATTTAAACAAGGCGAGTGCAGAGATTCATCCATCACCAAACGATTTTGTTATCACGAATGATAATCAGAAAGCTTCCATTTCTTGGACAAGATATCTGTCTACTCATAATTCCAAAATTGTGGATACATTTGCCGGTCAGCTGAAGTCTATATTGAGATGTACTTTTTGTAATTACTGCTCCGTTACTTTTGAACCTTTCTGGGTACTTTCAATCCCTATTCCAGACTTGCCAAACGAAGTCGTGAATTTAACACAATGTATTGAACTGTTGACAGAAGAGGAGACTTTGACTAACGATGCGAGCCCATACTGTTCAACTTGTGGAATGAAAAGGGAATTCAAAAAGATGATTCGTATACAAACATTTCCAAAAATTTTAGTTATACATTTAAAACGTGTTTCTTCGACTGATGGCAGTAAATTGGACAATGTGATTAATTATCCCATACAAAATTTGAATGTGGACCAATATTCTGCTCAGGATGGAATGAATACTCTTTATAATATCTACGCCATATCTAATCATAGCGGCAGCATTTCCAATGGACACTATACTGCATATTGCAAACACCCTTATTCTAATTGTTGGCACCTCTTCGATGACTGCCCTGTATTTTCCAAGATTGATTATCTCAGCTCCCAGGGAGCATGTGTCCTTTTCTATGAGAAAGTTGATGATCTGATTTCTGATGGTGTTGTGGGTTTTTCCGGGTTTTCCTCCAACTGAAACAGCAAATGCGCCATCACTTCGAGTCCCGGGCTTCAATCAAGATTTTCATCTTGATATTATTTTATATTTGAAACTTTGCTTTTGTATTTTTTAATTCTGAATAAAGTTCTTCTCATTAAGTACCTAAAAGTTTTAAAACATCAGTAGAGTGAAGAGTATGTTCAAATGATATTTAGTCTGATTTTGCAACTTTTTTTCTGAACGAAAGATTTAGGATTTAGTGAATTTTCACAATATTAGCGAGGAAACATTTGCAAAAGTTCTGCAAACTTTCGATGTTTTGAAAAATAGCAATTTACATCCTCTGATAAATTTGCAACCATTCAAACAAAACGAACATGTTTGTTTTATCGAAAAAAAATTGTTGTTAAGCCTAATTTTCTGTTGAAGATTCCAAAAGTTCTTCAAATTCGAAAAAATTACTAAAATAATATTCTTAAGAAGAGTTTTAATTTGCAACCCCTTTCGTCAAATGAAAAATGTGTTTTTTTATTAAAATAAGTATCGGAATTATTACAAAAGTTCCAAATAGTGGTTGCAATTGGAGATGTCCTGAGGTACAATGTTTTCATTAATTTGCAACCCTGTCTGCAACACGGAAATGAGGGTAATATCAATAGAAAAATATTTTCGTATTTGTATTCTACCAAAAAAGGCAAAAGTTCTGCAAATCGGGCAGACAACTCATTTCACCAATTGGTGGCAGTATAATAATTTGCAACCTATGTTACAATGCAAAACATTAGGAATTATTATTTTTTGTTTGCAATACCTGTGTTATCTGAATAATAAAGATTTTTATATACCTAATAAATGACATTCATTGTGTTACCAAGTTAACTATCTACCAAGAAGAAGCTCGTCAACGGTAGGTGAAATCATTCAATGTTGAAATGAATTCATAACATCATTTTACAATTAGGAATTTGCATAAAAAAATCCCCTGGGTATGTTTGATGAAGAATCGATAATCTCTCGACACTTTTTCATAATTTTCTTGATTCATTAAAAAATGGAAGAAATATTGAGATTTAAAAAACACTCGTACAGTTGTATATTAGTACCACTAACCTACAACTGTGCTATGTCACAGTGTTTTTCCCTTATTTATTTAAAAAAAAATTATAAATCAAGAAAATGATTCTTACGTGTCGATTACATTTCAGTCCTCCATTCGGATTCAGTGGAAGTTTTCATGCGAAACCACAATTGTAGTAAGAAAGTCGAGTAGAAAAGTAAATTATAATTTTATTTAATTCAAGGAATACATGCCTGTTAAAATTAAATTTGAGATGTAATTTCGATCTCACAAATTTTTATTTTTCAGCAACATTTCTGTTTGATGATGAAAATTATGTACCCTCGAGATTTACAATCGATAACGTTTTGATATCCTTCCTTCCATAGAGCATCGATTATTCATTTTAAAATCTCTTCGATTACCATAAAGTCATGTTGTCACAAGTGATAACTTTAAATGAAGAATATGCATGACGTTTCTAATGCGATAAAAAATTAATGTCTTCCAATAGTTTTTTAGCAGAATTTAGCAAATTTTTTACTCTTTCGATTGTTTCATTCCAAAATGTTAGATTAAATTCATTCCGCTGATTAGTCGAAAACATTGATTGGTTCTGAGATTAATAATTAGTTTCAAATTTTGTAGTGGCTAACAACGTAACCGTATCATTCTTCTGATGGACTTGCAATCAACCAGTACAAAATATAACAGATATACGCGATGGATAATCAAGTATTTAACTGGACATATGTCCGTCTAATATATATTTATATATGTCCGTCTAATATATATTTTAAACCTATTTGCACAATGTTTACAATTTATGGCCAAATTATAAAAAAAAACAAATCAATTATATATAAAGAAAATGTTCCGTTGAACAATGACAGATGCAAATTTCTTGTGTCACGTAAAATATTAGTCGTAATTATAACTGCAATTTGCAGAACTTTTGCAATTATTAATTAAAATTTATATTAGTGAATAAATAGGTTCCGTTTTTCGTATGAGGCTGCAAAGTTAAATATCCACTGAGACCGATATTCTCTTTATTTGCAACTACAATTATAAACTTATTTCAATGCTTGTGTGTATTGAAAATGGCAGCGTCGATAAAAATGTGTTCTAAATACATGACGCGTTTTTCAGAAATGGTTGCAAATGTACTAATCCAGTGCAATTACGGAAATTATTGGAAAAAAAAACATAAAATTATGTAGTTTGGGGATTATGAAGGATCGATAGGGGGGTGTATTCTGAGCATATATTCCAATTCGAGGGATTCTGGCGAGGTCAGCTCAAGGTCATTTCGATGAAAACGCGTTTAATTCGATATCTCGAGAACGGTTAGTGTTAGGCAAAAAATGGTGGAGACCTTTTCCCTTCTAAATTAAATTTACTAACTTTTTTATCTGAAATTTTTGTTTTTTCATCAATCTTTTTCAATTTATTGCTTCCGAAAGGCAAAAATTTTACTTTTTTTCCTCCCTTTTTTTTATTTTTCACCATTTTCTCCCCAACCGTTCAATTTTAATAAATTTTACCGATCATCAAAGTGTAGATCTTTTAATTATGACCAACTTTTTTCTTAAACTTTTTTCTTAAACTTTTTTCTGTAATGCCAATACCTTCAGAGTTATATATTACTTTACCGAGCGAAATCCGCGCCATTGTCGCAATATGTGTATTCACGGACACACTGCAATGACCGCATTGAAGAATACTTCGGATTTGATTTCTCTGACTGAAGTTTTTCTACAAGCTAAAGCAGACAAAACAACTCTCGCTTCAAACGGCGAACAATTCATTTTGAATTTGTATCTCAACGAGTGGGAGGGTTAAATTGGAATCCCTTCCTCCTACCTCCGATGCCGCATTTTTTTACTCGTTGATGTGTTACTACCAAGTACAATACAGTTTTAATTATTCATTTACTTCTTTTTCCAATCCTTATTCACATTATTATCCCATCGAATGGAATAAAAAATACCCAAATTGCAGAAGTACAATATTTAAATGATATTTGAATGATTACAATATTTAATATTTAAATAAAGTACAATTTTTAAATAGTTTAATCGATTCACCTTTTGATACAGCTAAGTTGGCTGATAGTTGATCATGGAATACTTTAATATTTCTTTCAAGTACTAAATACCCACTCATGTCGCTGATATTGCGACAGTGGCGCGGATTTCGCTCGGTAAAGTAATATATAACTCTGAAGGTATTGGCATTACAGAAAAAAGTTTAAGAAAAAAGTTGTTCATAATTAAAAGATCTACACTTTGATAATCGGTGAAATTTATTAAAATTGAACGGTTGGGGAGAAAATGGCGAAAAATAAAAAAAAGGGAGGAAAAAAAGAAAAATGTTTGCCTTTCGGAAGCAATAAATTGAAAAATATTGATGAAAAAATAAAAAGTTTCAGATAAAAAAGTTAGTAAATTTAGAATAGAAAAGGTCTCTACAATTTTTTGCCTAACACTAACCGTTCTCGAGATATCGAATTAAACGCGTTTTCATCGAAATGACCTTGAGCTGACCTCGCCAGAATCCTTCAAATTGGAATATATGCTCAGAATACACCCTCCTATCGATCCTTCCTAATCCCCAAACTACATAATTTTATGTTTATTTATTTCCGTAATTGCACTGGACTATACATGAATATATTAAACTTTTTTTCCGTTCACTTATGCAATTTGCAGGACTTTCATAATTTTTTTAAACAAATTACAACGAAAAACTCAAACAAATGACAAAAAACAAGGTTTACAAAGTTGCAAACTTAATGCATGTTGTAAAACTTCATTACTATCGGTATGCCTAGTTTGCAGAACTTTTGCAATGTTCATTGCAAAAATAAAGCATGCAATTAAAACAATGTTCCGTTCATCGCAGACTTCTACAAAATTGTATAGTTCGTTTTCACTAATGCACTAACATACCATTGAAGTTTAAAAACTTTTGGAATTAATGTAAATTGATTCCTTTTAAAATTTTAATCCTTATTATAAAAAAAATTTTTTTTTTTTTATTAAAAATTAATTTACAAATTTTTTTTTTTTTTTTTTATGGAGAATATTTAAAATTCAAAAAACCTTATATTGCTGGACAGAGAATCACAAACCCTTTGAAATGAGCTATCACACGTACCCTCGTTCTTTTAAAAATATTTAAAGGGGTTGCTGTCACTCCAAGCGGGTTGAACAAGGAGGTATAAAATTATTATGCTGAAAAAATTTCATTTCAGAATAAAAACTGGACGTGTTTCAGGATTCTACTCATAAATTGTATATTACGTAAAAAAATAATTTATCCGTTACTTATCGACCTCACTGTATGTTCAATAATTAGTTTCCACATGAGAATCCTTAATTTTTGTATAGCACTAACATCAGAACTTTTTTTTAATTTTTTGCTCAATAGGAACTATGTCGACGAAAAAAATTGAGACAGTACGGGTGGTGTTGGTATTCAATTTTTTTCACAAATACCGCCGGTTGGGAAAAAACAACAGTTGGTATTTTCGAGCGAGCCCCCCCTCACCCCCAGGCAAAAGTGTGACATCCGCGAACTGAAAAAAGAACTTCCAATCGCAAAACTCCAACTTTCGAAAGCGTGCCTTGTTACAAATCGAGTCTACTTCACTCACCTGATGTGTTTTCACGATTTCGATGCTGTAACGTACACAGCGCAACTTCGAATGAGGGGTTGGACAAACAGTTGAAATGCTTTTCTATCTTTTCCTCCCACTTTCAGTTCTGCGAACACCCCCGCGACGAAGTTTATTATTTTGATGTATTTTTTTCTTCCGAGAAATGATCCGATGGCGATAACTTTTAATTTTATGGTTATGGTCAGTACATCGGGCGATAATCGTCTAAACTCAATGGGGTGTGTCGGTTTTGTTTCTTTCTACGCTTTCAAAGGGAACAAACGGATATGTAGATTTTTATGGCTTTGTTTTCACCTTTCCAGTCTCTTTATCGACTCTCAGGGATTATAGTTTAGTCTACAAGCACATTTGTTAGAAATTCCAGTTCGCATCTAGAAAAAATTGCAAAAGTTATAAACAATTCAGTAAATGAAAATGATTTAAAAAAATATTCAAGACAAGCTTTTATACAAATGCACCAAAGAGAAAAAAATAATTTCTTTAATTGTTTGACCTTGCGGTTATTCTGTGAGTAGCAGATTCAAAATCATGCCGCGCAAGAATACCTATTTTATATTCGCGGCAAGCTTTTGAATCTGCTACCTAGGTCAATCAAATAAATTATTTTTTTCTTTTTAGTGCATTTGTTTAAAAGCTTGGCACTATGAAATCCGTCATCTCAGTGAATTCCGACAAAAATTGATAACCTCCGACCCCAAAAAAACCCAAATATCAATTTTGAATGGAATCGGGCCATAATAACAAAACACGTCGCCATTTTGAATTCATGAATTTTGACAAAAACACCATGATGTGCGACCCCAAGAACCCCCACACACCAATTTTGAATGGAATCGGACTATAATCATAAAACTCGTCGCCATCTTGGAGGAGCCATCTTGAATTCGTAGATTTTGACAAAAAAACTCTTATGTCCGACTTCAAAAACCGCAACACACCAATTTTGAATAGAATCGGGCTATAATCACAAAACTTGTCGACATCTTGGAGGCGCCATCTTGAATTCGTGGATTTTGACGAAAAAATCATGATCTCCGACCCCAAAAATCCCTACATACCAATTTTTATTGGAATCGGGCTATAACCACAAAACTCGACTCCATATTGGAGCCGCCATCTTGAATTTATGAATTTTGACAACATCATGATGTCCGACCCAAAAACCCCAACACACCAATTTTGAATAGAATCGGGCTATAATCACAAAACTAGTCGTCATCTTAAATACGTGGATTTTGGCAAATAAATTATGATCACTGTCCCCCACATACCAATTTTGAAAATGATCAAACCATAATCACAAAACTCTTACGCCATATTGGAGCATTTTGTTTTTTCTCTAGCATTGTCACCGGAATCATAAAAACCTGCCAAATTTCACTCGGACACAGTGGCGTATCTAGGAATTATGATTGGGGGGGGGGGGTAGTAAAGTGTTTGTTTTTCATTCAAATTCAAACAAAAATACAAAAAGTAATAAAATAAAAAAAAATGACTGACTTATAAGTAGGTACAAAAACAAAGATTTATTTCGTTAAGATATAAAAACTTTTTAACAAAAAATCAAACCGACGAAATACGGAACTGAAAAGTATAAAATAAAATAAACCTTCTCAGTCTCAATAACTGAGCTCCTAAACTAATGTACGTAACTAATTTTGAGTCGTCGCCAAACGAACAATCAACGAAGATCATTAAATTACTTCAAAAAAATTATCAGAATGTCACCGTGCAACTCGATGCCATCATTTTACGCCTTACCTAATTCATTTGCTTGTTTGTTTGGCGCCGATTCAAAATTAGTTACTTACATTAGTTTAGGAGCTCAGTTATTGAGACTAAGAAGGTTTATTTTATTTTATACTTTTCAGTTCCGTATTTCGTCGGTTTAATTTTTTTTTTATGGCTAAAATATACTAAATACTACCTACTTGTTTTTTAATTACTTCCAAAATACTTACTTACCCACCTTACTTCAACTATTACCAGTTAAATAATATGATTATCAACTTTTACTATTTGTTGTAATATAAATTATTTTTGTTGTTCTGGTTAGTTTATTTTATTACTTTGTGTATCATTCCATCCTCTCATAGAATATAATGATTGTGACGGATGTAGGAGAACAGAAATAATGATATTAGCGATCTGTCATTGTCAACTACATATGTGTGCCAATGTTCACAAGTGAAAAATCAATGATTCCCTATTTTTCTACCCGTAAGGGTGGATAATTTTATTCGAAATCCAAATATGATCAACCATGAGGTATACCATATCTAATAAAAAAAGAATCATCCACATTGAAGAACCCAGTACAAAGTTATGCCTGATAGAATCGGTTAACGGACCAGAATTCAGAGGGTGAGTGATCAATATCCTTCATTTTGCTACCCTTAGGGGTGGATTTCATATTTCAAATTGAAATGGGACCACCTTCGAAGTACACCCTATCCACTGAAAAAAGAATTATCGCAATCGGACGTCTCAGTAAAAAGTTATGCGTGATCATACATAAAAAAATATACGCGTCGACTAGAGAACCTCCTCCTTTTTGGTTTCGTCGGTTAAAAATTAAAAATCACAAAATGAAATCTAGTATCCTGTGTTTCTTATTTGCAAACATTTCAATAACATTTAAAACATCTATTGGCACATCTCTATGAACATGAAGTAGACGTATTCCAACCAACCGCTCCTGTTGGATCGTTGATCGCAGCCAAGTTTTCAACGAAGAAAAACTTCGTTCAGCGGATGCCACACTAGCAATGTATTCAAAATATGAAGACATTTTTTTAGCAATATGTTAGCATCACAAGATTTTAAAAGAAAAATAATTAAAAAATTCAAAAAAATTATAATATCAGTTGAACACTTGAAAGAATGTAATTTCGTTGGAAAGTAATGTTTTCATTGAATTTTGATATTGTTAATCAAGTAATTTTTTTTGGTACCGCCGATTTTATTTAGACACGAATAGTTGTTCACAGAATGACTCCATAATTTGTTTGCTTCCTGCAGCACATTTTACATGTGTACTCAATAATATCACGCTATAAAATTGTTTGAAAATTTATTATTTTGGTAATTATAAATTTCTAAAGTTAACAAAATATGAGAAATTGAGTAAATATTGTCACCATTTTTTCATTGATATTTCACGTTATTATCAGTTTTATGACTGGCAAAGGCATTTTACGTTTTACAAAAAATACGCAGTTTTTTTGCATAAGGTTGCTAATAATTTATTATTCTCTACCTAATAAGATTTTTTTTATTAATAATGTAATTGTTCATTTACGTAACAATTAGTTATAAACAAACTTTGATTGACATTAAAGTTTTTGTAATCATAATAAACTCTTAACAACCTTATGCAAAAAATCAATTTTCGAAAAATTATCAACTTGTTTATAAATATTTTCTAAACATAAAGCGAATTTTTTTAAACGTTGTAAAATGCCTTTGTCAGACATAAAACTGATAATAATTTGACAATATTCACTCGATTTCTCATATTTTGTTAACTTTAGAAATCTGTGAACAATTCGGTTTTTAATTAAATCCACGGTTCCAAAAGAACTTCTTAAATAACAATAACAAAATTACATTATTTCAAGTGTTCATTTTTTTTTATTCATATTTAATAGTATAACAAAGTATTTTATGTGCATTGCTCTCTCGAGAGGTGCTGTACTCCTGCATTAACGCCCACGCGGAGCCCTATTTTCAACGTTGAATTAAAATTATAAATAATTTTCAGTTTTTTTTAAATCTTTATATAAAGGTATATGTAATTACGAACGGATTGTACCGAAATGTTAATTTTTTGTGGGCATTCCGCTTTCTGCATGGGTTACTTCCTTCCGCTTGATTATCGTCTAGAAAGAATATACGGGACTCCAATTTTACAAAAATTCACATCAATCGATCGGAAATTATGTTTTCTATAATGTGGTGGAAAACTTCGATTTTTCCGTGCGTTTTTGTTCGATTCTTTCAGCATTTCCGTGCTTTGATACCCATATCGCGGATAAAAATCGTACAAACTATATATTGTAACAGAGGGGGACTCGAAATTCGCCTGGAAATTTTCTCATTTTGAATGTGTTGATCCTTCTGGTGAGTTCTGTTGCTTCTTCGGTTGTGATGAGTTTTTGATACAGTTTTAACGAAATTTGAAAATGGCTCATCGTGAAGTTTTGAACAAGCAACCTGGGAAACTTGTGTTAAATTTTTTGGAGTATTTTCGAAATAAAAAAGAGACTTCTACTGAAAATTTCATAAATTTATTTTCAACCAATTAGAAGGCTCCTTTTTGTTCACGTTGCTTATAGCAACGGGAGATTATCAGTAGTAAAACCACTAGTGACTGGATTTTCGCGATAAGTCTGTCGATTTATTTCTAAACGAAACCGAGTTGCTTGAAAACACCACGAGTCCGCAGGACGAGTGGTGTTTTCTTTGAGCAACTCAGTTGAGTTTAGAAATAAAAGACAGACTTATAAGATAAATTCAATCACGAGTGGTATTTTATTAGATTATTTCACGAACAAAGTGAAAGGTCAAAAAATGTAAATTCGGCAGAATGAGAGAAAGAAATTTAATAATAATGAATATTTCAAATTTATTTATAATCATGAAATATTTATTTTAACTATAAACAATTTGTTTTAATTATTATTTGTTACCTATAACAATAAATAAGTTTTTATGAACACGAACATAATACATTATTCTCGACTATAATTATTATAAATTGTGCAATTGTGAAACATTTGAATAGTATGACCGTTATCAGTTGGAAAAAATGTATTGTTGGTATTATTACTTGATGTACTTGGAGTACTCCTAAAAGTTTTCGCTATATTCTGATGATGTTCAGCACTAAGATGTAAATACGGTTTCATCGAGTTCGAACTTCCATATCCAGTAATTTTCATAGCTTGTTGTTCACTAACGCCGGATTGTAATAACTGACTAACTGCAGTGGTACGATTAGAGTGATTTGTTATTTTTAGTTTTTTAGTGTCTAATCCTATCTTTTCTGCAGAGAGTTTTGTCCATTTTGATATTGTATTAATGCCAATAGGGCAATTCTTGTACCAATTAATATTAATATATTTATTCCACTTGCCATTCACTGTCAGAAAAAGTCTGTCATTGGTAATAATTTCCCTTTTCGATATAAGTTTCCGGTATAATCTCACAGGACACATTCCACGATTTTTCAAATTTTGTATAAGCCATTTAGTATCTGCACAGTTTTTATCACCACCTTGGCGGGTTTTGGAGAATATCGGGTTATATGCAATTCTGTTTGTTAAACAGCCTTTGTTGTCAGTCTTTTCCTTAAAAAAATGTAACATGGAAAAAGTTGCTTCGTTACCTACTGCAGCTATGTGAAAAAACTTCTTTTGGAGTCCCTCTGGCGTGCCATTGTAAGCACATATTTCTATATTCGTCTGAAGTCATAGCGACAGAACTCATTTTCTTTTTTTCGGGTACAGCTTGCAACAATTTTCTCTTACTATCTCTAGCCACCCTCGCCTCCTTGAACATTATATTTTTGAAGGGATCAATATGTCTCTAATACTCACAAAAATATTTTTCTTGTACTAATTTTGCAGTAGTGTTCCATATGGTTTTAATAACACTCTCCTTGTGATCACTATCATCAATTGTCCGCATATTGAATGCCCAGTCTTTTAGAATGACTGCTAATCTTTCGTTGCTATTTTCTGCATCTAATTTGAAGTTGCGTTCCGCACAGAACGTCATAAATTGTCTCCATCTATAAGATTTTGATTTTTTTGTATTACTGAGTATATTTTCTTCGATATTTTGGTTTATTACTTTTTTTGAAGTAGCACCGATGCGACTCATTTTGACGTTTGCATCTACAATTATTTTTGGTTAAACTGTCAAACTTTGCATTGCGATTAAGGGTGGGTATTATAAAACTATTTCGACAGATAACTAGAAGTTAACTTGTGGATGACGTCACATGTTATAGTTAACTTCAAAATGTAGCAGTTAACTTTATCGGGTGGAACGGGTGTCGGTTAAAGTTAACTTTGTAGAAAATGGTGGTTTTCGATCGTCGACAATTCTCCTGCTCCTGTCAATATTGCATATGAGTCATATAACCTCAATTTTATTGTTTTGATTTTTCATTTTCGCAAAATGTTAGCAAACGATATCCACGTTATTTTTGAGGAACTTTTAACCGATGATGAAGAAGATACTGTGAATATTGTTGAAGCCCCTCGGCGACAAAGGATATTTAGGAATCGGTTAGACCATTTCACCTTGTGGAACGATACAGAATTTAAAAACCGATTTCGACCATCAATGGGGCACATTGAAGCAAATTTACAAAGACCAACTAATTGTAAATTGTAAATTTACAATTGGCATTTCTAGCACCTATTTTAATTATCGTAGAATTATAAATATTTTTAGAAATCATCCTCTATCGCCAGAAACACAAGTGTTGATTACACTCAGATTTTATGCAACTGGTTCATTCTTGGTAGTTGCTGGAGATTTTGGGGGTATTCACAAGTCAACTGCTAGCATTGTTATTAGAAAGGTCACAGGGGAAATTGCATTGTTATCGTCGAATGTTCGAATTAAAATAAAACTAACAAAAACAGTTTTTTTATTTCAATTCAAACAAACAAGATGTATTGGTGTGAAAATGTGTCCTTATCACCTAGATAGACATATAGTCTTTTTCCATACTGTATGAATAATCTTCGGTATGTCGAATAATATCTCTTTTTTCTCTTCTTAAGTATCTTTTTTTTTCTTCTCAACTCTCTTCGAAGGTTCTCTTTTTCACTTTTTTTCTTGGCCACACACAATAGTCAACAGAATATTCACCAGGTAAACCAGAATTTCATTGAATGTCAACAATCACAAGAGATTCGACAAGTTTTAAGTGTACAATGGCTAAAATCATATAAACATTAATGTTTCGAAAAGTAAACAATGTGTCATCACCTAGATATACATTTATAGCCACCCTTTTTCCATACTGTATGAATAATTTTCGGTATGTTGAATAATCTCTCTTTTTTCCCTTCTTAACTCTATTTTCTTTCCTCACAACTCTCTTTGAAGGTTCTCTTTTTCACTTTTATTTTGCCCACAGACGATACAGGAGGATTTTGGGAAGGGACTGGATTTTTCTTCAAGAGCCCATCGTCTGTCTAAAAACGAGTAAAAACTCGTTCAATCCTAGATTAGTCTGCACCAGAACGTTACGTTAATTTTCTCATGGAAAATGATGAAAACTTATTCCAGTTCAACGGGATCGTTTTGCCAAGTGAAAAATTGTAGGTTACCTTGTTGCCTTCTTCTTCTTTTTATTAAAAAAATGGTACCTTTTAGTCCGGTCAATTTAGACATTCGAAGTTACATAAAGTCCCAACAAGCTGAATTTCTGTGAAGTCGTTCAAAACATAATTACAAACAATGTCTAGAAGTTCCCCATCATTCCCCTGTAAGGAAAAAATTTAATTCAAGGTCAAAGGTCGCGATTTTCAGCAAAACGGTAAGTTTTATCATAAAAGTACTTCAGACAAAAATAGATCATAAAATTATCTATAAAAAAAGTATCAATACTTTTTTTCTTACGAGCCACCGTTTCTGAGATATAACGATTCTAAAAGTTATAAAAGTTGTTATCGTCATAATATGCACACGTTTCCACGCCACCTATGAGGTAGTGTACTTAGCGCGTTTTTGTTAACGTGGTTTCCCCAGTAGGCCTACTCCACGGGTCAGTTGTGATCCTGTTTAATGTAAAACTATTGCAAAATAACGGAAATTTTCAAAGATTGGGAAAGATAAAAGCGATGTAAATGAAAAAAAAGTGTTGAAGTTTATTCGTCTTATTCGTAAGTTTCAAATTCTTGTTCTTCTTCTTGTTCTTTTTCTCCTGCTTCTTCTTCATCTTCATTTTGGATGCAAGTAAATTGCGTCAATAGCGATGTATCGCATGATACTTCGTCGGAGTCAAACGAATCCTCCATTGTTTGTGATTCAATATTAGAGCACGACCGGCCTTGACAATTTGTGCATGCCAAAGAACAAGACAGACCGACTTTTTTGCAACCACATTTAGCACTGCATCCCTTTTTGCAGTTGCAAAAAATAGTGTTCAGCAGTTTTTCCGGCGCAGGTGGAAGTAAAGTTTGAACTGGCTCTAATATATTGTTGACCAACTTCCAACCCCAGTCTGTAGGGTCTAGCTGATAACCAAGCCACACTTGAACTTGGTAATATACTCGAAGAAGATGTTGGTGAGCAGCAACTGAGGTTGGAGGAAGACAAGCTAATTGAACTTGTTTTTATTTTTAGTATTTTTAACGAAACATGCATATCGATGTTTATCTAAACAGGTAGTTTTTTAGGAGCTCCGTACATAGAAAGAAAAAAGCGGATGCCGTTGGTAATAACTTCTTGTTGAGTTGAATCACTTTTTTTAAAAACTTCAGCACATTGAATTAAATCTTGTTTTTCAAACATTTTGAAAACTGCTGTTTTACCCCTCCTGTAAAATGCAGATGTCGTATCACAGCCAGTTATTGCGTGTAAAAATAGTACATGATCTTTACACTTTACAAAAGTAAATAAACTTTTTGATGAATATATAGCTGATTGATGCTGAGCTTTTCCTGGTTTTAAGAAAAAAATAGTTTTTTCAGTTGGCGTTCGAGCAGTGAGTAATACAAGTAAGTCAACATCTTCACCAACAACAATAGTTGTATTTGTCAAATTGAATTGCTCTATTGCTGTTTCAATAATCAATACATCAGCATCATTATTAGCTTGTTTTACCAATATATTTTCAGCCGTAAACTTTTCTTTCAACATTGAAATGAACCGAGACTTGTTGTGGGTATTAGTAAGAAATTTCTGTTGACTGGTTGGGACTGTCATAAGTTCATCAAATAAAATGTCAGAAGATGAAGATGTTGCTAAAGTTCGACGACGTTGTTCTGCAGCTTTGATATTTCTCTTGCAATCATCATAGCCATCAAATACGACAGTAACTCTGGAACCAAAATGTCTACGTACATATTGAACGTATTTATCTAAGATAAAGTTGAATGTTTCTTCGCTATCCCACACAACGCGGTGTAGTAAGAATCCTCCGTCAATGATGTATGTCGCATTAGTGTTGTTAATATCAATATTTATTTTTTCAAAACAATCGTAAATGGTAGATTTCTGTGTTTTACGCATCCCGATGTCATCAAATAACGATAAAGGGTAGGGAGCTAATTCATATTCAAAATATTTTTCAATTTCATCTTGAAATGCTGCAGTAATACTCATGCGTTGGAACAATAATACAGGGTCAATAGGTACTTTTTCTTCATGAACTTTTATGGAACTAGTCGTAGCTAAGAGAGGAACAACTTTATCAGCGCGTTTTAATTTAATATTATTGAATGTCAGTCCTGTCATTTTTGCCATAGAAGCAAGTCCAACTTCACGAGCTTTATAACAATTAATTTTATCGTCACCAACGACACCACTCGCAATAGAAACAATTTTGTTAACCTCTGGAAAAGGATCATGCGTTGAGAACCACTCTAAAAGTCTTCGTATGTCTCTAGCATCTTTTTACTCGTGAATCACTTGCATCAACATGCTGCTCGGTCGTATCCATCCTAACATTAGCGATATCTTCTAATTTGTCACAAACTGTATTCATAGCATGCATACTATAAACCCATTTACTGATGACGCTCTCTTTTGTACTTCTCCCTCGAGCAATACCTCCATCTGTCTTCATAGCTTTCATCATAGACTGCTCGATTACCATGTCCGTTGAAGTTCCACAACTTAATTTGTCTGAACGTCTAACTGTAAAAAATCCTCCTGAAAACTTTTCATAAACTTCAGGATCAATCAAATTCTGTAATTGTTCCATATCCTGCAAGTAAAGGTGTGCAGATTTAGCATAAGGAAAATGTCCAGATGCGTGAAAATAAGGAAGCATTTCTTTGACGCAGTTTAAATGAGCTTTCAATCCCCATACGCTCAGCTCTTAGGAATTCTTTAGCAATGGAAACCATACAAAATATTGAATCAAAGTTTTGCAGTTGGTCCTCGTTCCTCATATTCTTTTAGTTTTTGATTAAATTTATCAAGTAAAGCTCCAGATACTTCATCGTCATTTTCAATATCATTGTATGAAAGAGTATTACCTAATATATGCTCGATATTTACGATTAGATCTGCATCCATTATGTCATTCATTTCGACTTCTTTTAATATTATAATTGCCAAACTAAGCTGAAGTAGTGTATGAGCTCGAACAGCTCTTGCGTAAGCATGACCATTCAGCATTTTTTCTAATGATTTTGACGCATAGATCTCTGCTAGTACTTCTTTCATGCCGCTTCCTTGCATAATATGACCAATTGCTCCCATAAAGACATCAGTAAATGAAATCCTCCAAGTCTGATGATGATTTTTGATAATTCAGAGCCCTGAGGTGCGGCTGATACAATTTCTCGAGCTTTAGCATACAGGGGCTGGTCGAAAGTCACGATGCATACAGTGTGGCCATACCGTTTTGCATTCTCTAATGCACAAAGTAAAGTCGTATAGATAGTATTATAGTTACTGGCTGGTTGGTGAATAAATGGTAAAAATGAAATTTGAGATTTAGAATAATTCGTATGATTATTTGTTAAACGTTCAAGAAAACCATTCCAACCGGGTAAAGACTCATTTTTCCATTTTCCATGAAACCATACTACATCAACTTTTTGAGAAACGATACTGTTTCAGTTCCATAAACAAAATCTTTAACATTTATTTTACTGTAGCCTACTACACCGTCATTTGTATAAGTCTGTATCGGCACATGAGCTTTTGCCTTGAAATCATTTGCTGAAAGAGTTTCTTTTATTCGTGGCATAGGTTCTTCTAGTAAAACTGAATGTTTTGGAGTAACTAATTTGAATAATACCCATTATGTGGACGTGTTATTGCCGTCTAGCGTATTTACATTAATATCAGCATTATCTGCAACGTATTGAATAAGAGTGCCACTTTCTGGTGGTAGGACATGAGGAGGACGATGGAAAACTGCTGCTGCCTCGTACATTATTGTATCATTATAAGATGCACATAAACCAAAAGCCGAAAAGATTTGTATAAGACGTTTAGACCCGAACCTTCGATGAAAAAAAACTGCGAGGCCTAATTGTAATTTAGATTTAAAAGACCTTGGTCGAACAGCAGTCATGATACAATGGCAAATATTTGTGCATATTAATTTAAAATGATCTAAATTTGATCGTTTATTTTTTAAAATCACTCGTTCCACAAGATATGTCAATGATTCTGGGATTTCATTATTTAAATCTTCAAACATGCGACTTGGTGGAGGGTAGTTAGAATTATCAAATACTGCGGTTTGAATATCTTCGCGAATAATAGCTGCAGCTGCGTCTAGGACTCTCAATCGTTCTTCTGTTTTATTCATTTTTTTTTTTCGTACCAGGCTTGATTCAAAATATCGTGATGATTATCTTTTTTTTCTTAATCGTTCTTTATTAGAGTCGTAGTTTTGCAAACCTTTTGTAATTCGTTCAAAGTGAACTGACAGTCATCGCTATTTTCAATGTAAGTAAATATTTCCTCCATTGCCAAATTCGTTGCTTCGTCTTTTGGACGACCCATTTTAGCTCCAGTGGAAGGTTTTAAAAAATTAGCATAGCAATCTCGATGATACTTAGCTTCAGCAGCAACTAAATCATATTCAAATTCGACTCGAGCAAGAACAGCTTTTGCTAAAGCATCGTCACGAGCCCGAGCTGTTTCCAGAATTGAATCTTCAAATTGAAGTGTACTTACTTGGCTGATTCGACGCCGAAAATCTGAGGATTTTCTTTTTTCACTTTCTTCATTTAATTTCTCGCCACAAAATAAGCACAGTTCTTTGAAACAAAAAGCTGATTCACTGATACGTGATCTAGTACGAGGAGGACTTGCTGTGGATGTACTGGCTTCTTGTTCTTCACGTTGTCTTTTATTAGCTGCAGCAATAGAAGACTTTCGAGTATAATTTTTACGGCAATTTTCATGTATTGTCACAGATTTCTGATTTTTGAGATATTCCGAAAAATCATCAGCTCTTTCGATACTTGCATTAATTAATGTCTTCACACCACGTTCAACAGTAACAACTTCACTTTCAGTTAAAAGTTTAGCACAAATAAAACAATATTCAGACATTTTCAATATAAAACTCAAAACAGCACAATATAGGTTAGAATAAACACGTGTTTTCACTACAGAGTGACGCTCAAGACTAACGGTATTTCATTTATTATAGCAGGTAAAGACCCTAGCCACGTACACAATGAAACAAGAGACAGATGTCTCGAAGTTACACTGACTTAAAGATTAAGGGACTGGGTTTCTTTTTACCTGATATTCTTGTAGTTAAAACTTATGTATATTTTATATTGTAAGTATAAGTTACAATGACCGATAGAAAAATATTTAAACATTTAATATATATATATATATATATATATATATATATATATATATAAAATTTTACAACTCTAGATGTATATACGTGGCGTACTCATGCATATTATGACGATAACAACTTTTATAACTTTTAGAATCGTTATATCTCAGAAACGGTGGCTCGTAAGAAAAAAAGTATTGATACTTTTTTTATAGATAATTTTATGATCTACAATTTTTGTCTGAGGTACTTTTATGATAAAATTTACCGTTTTGCTGAAAATCGCAAAAAACTCATTTTTCTGACCTTTGACCTTGAATTAAATTTTTTCCTTACAGGGGAATGATGGGGAACTTCTAGACATTGTTTGTAATTATGTTTTGAACAACTTCACAAAAATTCAGCTTGTTGGGACTTTATGTAACTTCACTCTCATTTTTTGGTCTAAATTGACCGGACTATTTATAAAACTGACATTTTGAAGTTCAAGTTAACTTGACTGATAAAATTAAAGTTAACTTCAAAACATATTTATAATACCGGCCCTAAGATGTATAAAAACATCTTAATTGCGATCCATATCCATGTTTACGTAGTTGAAAACACGATGCTGATAGACCAATCAGAATTGAAAGACAGCTGGTGTTTTCGCGATAATACAAGCTGTCTTTGGTTTTTGATTGGTCAGATTTTGTGAAAATTCCAAGGTGTGTGGAATAGTCGCGATAATTTTGTCAGTTCCTATTAACTTAATGGAATTAATAAGTGATAATTTTTCTGTCAAAAATGAAGCGCCTTATATCTATTGACAAAAGTCACTCAGAATAAAATCAAAACAATAAATATCACGGGTACGACTAAAAAACTGATTGTTACTTGCTGGTCTGTCTCACCTGTCACTTCGAAATGACTTGACATTTGAATTAAAATTAAGTCGTAGTAGTTAAGATGTCTAAAAACATGGTGTATTCACTTATACCTGTAACATATTGGGACAAACTGGGGGACAACAGCCCACTTGATAAAGGGAGTTATCTAGAGTTTCAGATGGCGCCGACGTCGTTTCTTGTCATAATTCAATAAACTGCAATTTCATACCACACAGGGTGTTTTTGTGATTTGTGTCTCCTGATCCGTTCTGTGATTGTGCTTTTATCGCCTTTAAGGTTATGTCAATTCGTTGTGAAATCATTTGAGGTTGATCGCTCGATGTAACATATTTTAGAACAAACCATGTACTCATGTCAGTGTTATCAGGGTTATTATATATTGTCAGTATTATATATATATATATATATATATATATATATATATATAATAACCCTGAGTGTTATATAGAATTTTCGAGAGGGTTCCGAAATAATTCTAATTATGAACCATACCAATTTATTTTGTATGGTTAATTTTCTATTGATACACCTCCACCGAGTTGGTACTTATGTATTTCTGTCCCTGTTTGCTCGTGATAAAAATCTTATGATGGAGCGGATAATGATTTTATGAAGTGATGTAAATTACATACAGTTACTTAATTGAGCTTTCAAACCAATAAAAGTAAAATTTGTGAGATAGTGAAGCTCTATCAAACGACTTATAGTTTGCCGATATTGGGTATGGAAATGAAATATTGCGAAGTTTCTCAACAGCTGCCATTTTGAGACTATTGGACCATTTTCGCTCGTGACGACGTGCTCCTCCAGCGCTGCACTTCAGAGTCGCCACCTCAAATTTTTTTCGCACGTTAGCGAAAAAATTCTGCAGCTTACAGTTTTTATTTTAAAGAAAAATTTTATCTACCTTTTTCATGTCAATTTTTCCATTTTTGCGAGTGGCACCATTATTTATTCATTTTTTTTTAATAATCAATATACAATGTAATTTGGCAACTTATTTTTAATAATTAATAAGCACATACTTTATGGTTGGTAACTTTTTATATGTTGTTCCTTACATCATCACTAATGTACAGTAAAAAGTTCCCGCAGTCCCCTAACTTTCTGAAGCTAAAATCTAATATTATTCCACTACTAGTAAAATGACTCGTATATGTATAAATTAATTTGAATCTTCTCTGAACCTTTGCTCTTTGGAATAATTTTTTTCAACTTGTGATTGTAATGTATCTAGTAACTAGCAAGTCAAATAATTTTATTATTACTTTTATATTAATATATATTTTTATAAAAATTTTCCCATAGATGATAGTCTTCTGACTAAAAATATTGGAAAATTCTAAATATAGTGGATATTTTCTTCCAAAGAGCTATGGGACCCTATGGGACGGTTCGGAATTCACTAGCCAAAATCAATATATCTTCATAGAATGAAAAGTACACGCTTACTTTTGAAATTCATGTGTTTATTAAAAAGTGATGATCATCCTAATCATAGTCATGAGCCTTATCGATCTTGGGAGTGGGCCTTGTTTTTCCGAATAACTGCTTGGTTTAGATCGCCCTCCTTCTCCGATTATCTCATGCGGGGTGTTACTGAAAAATAAAAGAAAAGCATTTAGATTATTTTTTCCTCCCCTCACCTTTGTTAGTAGGGCTCACCTTTTCCGGCGAAGTCATTCTAAGATAGCTGGAAGCAGCCTAGACTGTCGCACACTAGGATTCATCGATTTCTCAACTTCATCAACAGATTTTATGATATCTACAATAAACTTTCTGATTTTGTTCATGTCAGAAGGTTGTTAGAGAGGTAATAGTCCGGCAGTGATGGGCAGTGAATGGCTTGGTAATAGTTTGTATCGGAAAGTTTAATGGAACAATGTCAGCGGGGACATTTTCCAATCCCCTCAATTTTCAAGTTAATTCATCATCTAGAGACATCAGTCCACTCTCCTACCTTTTCTCATTCCTTCGTGGAAGTTTCCATGATCCGAAAAAGGCCATTTGAGAAGAAATAACTTTGCAAAAATCGCCAGGTAGACCTCAAGAAAAATCTGATTTTTGACAGACAGATGTAAACATTGTAGTAAGTTTCGAGGATTTCATCTCATTTTCGCGCCAACTGTTCTGAGCGGGATCTTGTTCGTAGCACTATAATCTTTGTAAACGATTAATTCACAATTTTTTGCATGAAGTAATGTTGACAGAAAAAGAAAATTTCATAGGTTTGAAGTTTGACATTTTGCGTGACACAAACAACAAACATTCCTCAACCGCGCCATCTACTAATGAAGTTCTAAGCAGAATTTAACGTTTTTCATTTGTTGTCCCCCAAAAATTCTAAACAAAATCTAATCAGTGAATACACCAGGGTTTTTAGACATCTTAGTAGTAGTATACCTAAGTGTCAAATTTTACCCATAAAAAATTTGACATCTACGCAGAATAGGTCGTAGGGTTCATCTTCTCATCATATTAAAAGCAACTCCAATTTATGAAATTTTCTTACCAAATCTCCCACGCTTCAGAATTATTTATAAGTGAAAATATTTCTGTTATTAATTGTGCAGCTGAGGCATTAAAATGAAGCCCTAGGACAATTTCTAGAATACGGCACGAAGGCCCACGTGAAATAACTGTATTTTTTTACTGTTACAACAAATGCTCAAAAGATAATGGTAGAAGTGGTCCAATAAAAAGACCAGAGATTGCATCAAAACGGGTAAAGTTTTTGAGAGAATATGTGAATAATGCTGCATCTGATAGTCCCTTAGATGTGGTTTTCCTTGATGAAACGTGGATTTTTCAACATGGAACTAATACATTGCAAACCTGGCAGGAAGATGATATAAAATATGTGCGCAACAAAAATATCTTAAAAGGTAAACCATACATGATTGTTCATGCTGGAAATAAAGAAGGATTTATTGATGGTGCCAGCCTTATATTTTCAACTAAAAACATAAGTGCTGATTACCATGATAATATGAATTCGGAATTATTCGAAAAGTGGATGGCAGAACAATTAATAATAATATAATAATAATAATAATATTTATTTTCCATTAGACACACAAATAATATGTATTGGAATCGTCAAAGTACATTCAATTCACACTGTAAATAACACCGTTGATAATAAAACAACACCAACAAAATACAACATAGATACACTTATATATTACGAATCATAACATTCTTGTAAATTATAAAAGCAAGCAAATAATTATTCAGCAAGTTACTGAATTTTTTGAGGTTTGTCATATCTTTTAAGCACTTAGGGAGCTTATTGAAAATAGTAAGACCTACCACTGAAGGACGAAACGGAACATGGAAATCACGTTTCTGTCTAGTGTTCACATTGTGAATACTTTCATTAGAAGGAAATCTATTCCTGTTTTCAAAAACATAGATTGACAGTTCAAAAATAGACATACAGGATAGGGTTAAAATTCTGAATTTTCGAAATAAATCCCTACAAGAAAATGTGCTGGGGACTCCTGCTACTATAATTTTGTTACCGACACTTCAGAAACCATCATTGATTATCATGGATAATGTAAGGCATCATTTAAGACTTCTGGAAAAATTCCCAGTCGACCAAGGATGAAATCA
Organism: Gonioctena quinquepunctata; assembly: GCA_018342105.1. Lineage (NCBI taxonomy): Eukaryota > Metazoa > Arthropoda > Insecta > Coleoptera > Chrysomelidae > Gonioctena > Gonioctena quinquepunctata. Next base: position 580,100 of record JAFIRS010000428.1, on the reverse strand, counting down.
TACAATGGCTGCAAACCAAAAATATACGCATTCCTCAGTTCGCGTTTAAATGTGAACGCCTCAAAAATAGCATATGCGACTGATGAATTACTTTATAAAATTGGTCATTCTGTTCTAGGACTACCACCATACCACTCCCAGTTCAATGCCATTGAACTGATATAGGCACAATACAATTTTATAACAATTATATAGGACAAAAGGGCTACAGTGACGAGGCTGTATTGAATACATGGAAAGAAGCATCAAATAAAGTGACTATGCAAAATTGGGCAGATTGTGTTGAATACACTGAACATTTTATTAGTAGATACAAATTGGGAACAAGAAAAAATGTTGGATTGTCAAATGACTCAATATAATTAATCTAAATGAAGATTCATCATCAGAAGATAATTATTCTTCAGACGCAGACCACTGATAAATTCTTTGATGACTTTGTTACAATATGTAGCTGATAAACTTAATATAGTTTTATTTTATCGGAGTTTAATAATCCCATTTCCTAATACCGATTTACTTTTGTTAACAAATTCTATTAATTCTAGCATACTCAGTTTCCACACTGGTCACACAATTCCTAATCCGACCCTGGCAATTTCCATTTAGAGAGAATTAAGTACGGACATACCTGTAGTACACTAATCTTTCCTCCGCATTCTCAAAGACGTTACTCTTAAGCTTGGCTTGTGGGAGTGTACTCGGTGCTCAGGATTGGGGTTTGTGCAATATCGAGCCTGATCAGGCTCGATATCTAACAGAAAATAATAATTAATGCAGCAAATGTTCAATGTGCCTGCCATTTTCACCAATACACACTCTCAATCTGTTTCGGAAATTAGTATCCACATGTGCCAGCATGTCCTCTGGAATTTCCCTGAATTTCAGGGAAATTTCAGGGCCTGAAAGCAGTACGAATTCTTGCTTTTATATTTTCAGGAAATTGAATACACTGCCATCTCTTAGTCAGAAGTTGAAGCCAGAATACATCGGATGACTTACACACGACTAGAATGCAGAAAACTATCAAGAAATTGACTAACAAATTTGGATAGTAGCTCGCAGCACAAAACACAAAGTTGTATTGAGTGTTGCATAAAAAATAATTGAATCAGCTGCTTTTTTCCAAGCAAATTGTTGAACAAGGTGGAACAAGTGTCAAGGAAAAGTAAATAAATTATTAGTAGAAGTAAACGTAGCAAACGTCGCATTCAGTCACATTCTTGCCAAATCGTCAAACACCAACTCAACCACCATTCAGAAAAGCATGATCGAATTGACGTTGGAAGAGGATTTACACGAGGAATTCAAGGGTGGAACTTTGAGAATCAATCCCGAGAACAGATTGAATAATTCTGGCTTGCCAAACGCTACCGATAAAATTGATAAGGACTCGTCAACAGAAATAAATGTTGATAACAAAAACTGTCATTGGAAGAACGCTCTCATTGCACCTTTTTCCTCTATTCCAAATAAAAGTAAGTATGTGTGTACAAATACGACTTTTTTAATTACCTACCGTTTTATTTATACCAAAACTGATAAGCCGCAATTATTGCTATTTGTTTGTGAAACGTGAAAAATGTGACCAGCTACTACTTCAATGTCCATACTTACAGGATTTCATTGCCCTTCGATGAGTGATATTTGTATGTAAAGATTTTATGTTCATATTTTCTTGAAATGTGTTTTTTAATACATTACAATCGCATGTGAGTTATAAAATGCAGTAGCTTCAAAAGATTTTATCAAAGTCATGCCAAAAAGCTGCACGAACATTTGCTCTCAACATTCAATGCATTCTATTAAAAAATCCATTCCAACTGAATTGAAATAATATAATAAAAAACCTTTGTAAAGACAAGGCTTTTATTCAAATTCGCTAAAAAGTAAAAAATAATTGCTTTGGATGTGTGACGTAGGTTATTCCGTGAGTTACAGATTCAAGAGCTTGTCGTGCAAAGTTTTCAGTTTGATTACAAAAGCAACAAGCTTTTGAAGCTATAACTCATGGAATAACCTATAGCATGAGTCGGTGACGTCAGTCGCTAGTTCAGAAACAACACAATAAGAGCGGTAAAATAATATAATATTTTACAATAAAAATCTATTGTATCCCGAATCTTTAAACGATATATGCCGCTTGTTTTAAATGCGGACACAGCGCATCGGTGCCAAATTTATTTCGGCCCTTGCAAAAGATCTTATGGAGCATTTGAAGCGGTCTCTATTTTAACGAAAGTTCGTGGTCGAGGTTAGCAATTGTACTGATATTTATCGACGGCGGCGCAGAGGTTGCAACACCGAACGATCGAGCTAAGATGAGTCACTGACTATTATTTCCGTCTTATGGTATACGCCATACCAAAGCAATTATATTTTACTTTTTAGCACATTTAAATGATGTCTTCAAAACGGTTTTTATTAATTATTTTATTTTGTGCTTTTTAGTTACTACGTCTTAATCTCTGCATTTTTGTTAAAGGTTCGTTATTATGAGACCTATTCCTGTAAGTTCTGAGCTATCTAGTTCTTCAATTAGGAGACCATCTGAGGATTAACTCGTCCATCATTCTGGAACTGCCATCTTCAATTTATGAATTTTCACAAAAAAGAATAATCTTCGACAAAATTCATAATCTCCGATCCCGAAAACCTCCACATACCAATTTTGAATAGAATCGGACCATAATAACAGAGATTGTCCGCCATCTTGCAGCCGCCATTTTGATTTCACGAATTTTGACAAAAAATCCATAATATTCAACCCCGAAAACCCCCACATACCAATTTTGAATCGAATCGGACCATAATTACGAAACTTGTCCGCCATCTTGAATTTTGATGGCAATAATCTTCAACAAAAATCCTAATCTCCGACCTCAAAAACCCTCACATACCAATTTTGAATAGAATCGGACCATAAACACAAATCTCGTCCGCCATCTTGGAGCCTTCATTTTGTATTTTTCTCTAACAAAAATCCATAATGCAATGTTACCGGAATTATGAACACCTGCCAAATTTTAAGATAATCGGACGACGGGAAGCTTGTAAAAAGGATTTTCTCTTAATCATTAATCTTGAGGACATGCAATAAGTAAATTTTGTTCGTCAAATGAAAATATTATTCTTAGTTTTTGGCGGACTTTAGTTAGGATTGGAATTAGTATACGTTGAAGAAAAAAATATTGTTTTCCAGCCGACGTTTAAGTAGTAATTAAAAATATTGTTTATTCTTTTGAGGATGAATTTAATTAAATTCGAAACGTCGGCAATAAAACAATACTTGATGAATATTGGCTTAATGACCAGATCATCTTAAATAATTCTCCTTTGATGAATTTGTTTTAATAAAGATTAAACAGGTAATGGATATAATGTCCGTTCTACTTGGTCTCATTCCTAATAAATACCTAAGGGATAATCCTTAATTTCCTCAATAATCTTAATTAGATTCATATACCTGCTACTACCTGCCTTGACTATTTAACATGATACACCACTAAACTTGAAAAAGCTATTGTATAGAGAAACACGTGTCGTGGTTTTGAAAAGGCAGCTTAGTGAAAATCATTTAGTGAAGTGTCTTTTGTTTAGTTTTCTCTTCAACGTATACTGATCCCAATCTCGACTAAACTCCGACAAAAATTACTATTGGATCACTATTTTATCAGATTTTGAGGACTACAATTGGGTAACTGATTGACAGCAGACATTATTCTTAGTATTTATTACATACATATTCCTGCCCAGGCTACTGCGCCGGATCTGAAATTTTCATCATGAAATGAAATTGTGAATCTCATTGTAAATTCTATGTACCTTATTAAGCGAGAATAAATTGAATTGAATTGAATACAAAGTATTTCAATCAATAAAAATATTCTTTATTGTCCAAAGAATTAAATTCTCATTGACAAAACATAGTGTTAAGATCAGAATTGTTATCATTATAATTATTACAGAGGACACAATGTAGAGTCAGCCGTAAAATAAATAAACAGTACACACACCTAATATAATAATTTGAAAATTTTAAATTGTTAAATTACTAACTATGAATTAATGGGATAGGCTTAAGTACACAAACAAATAGCTTGAATTATAAAAAAGTATGTAATATCGTACATATAAATGTAAATATATAAAAACAAAAATCTTAAAAAAATACAAAACACCTAACAAAAACAAATAAGAGACATAAAAATTTAAACAAAAAGTAAAATGTGAATATGAAATAAAAAGTTTGAGTTCCTGATATTTGTTAAATAGTAGGACAATAAAAAGTTGAGTTTTGAGTTCCTTATATCTATTAAATAAAAGTAAGTATTTTGTGAATTTTGAAGTGTAGTCCACATGAGTCTGGAAGTGTTAGTTTGCATAGGCTTCTCAGAGCACGTTTTTTTTTAACGAAGACACTTTGTAGAGAGGAACTATTACATGCTTCCCAAAACGGGATGTCATACCTTAATTGTGAGTCTATTAAAGCATAAAAAACTGTTTTTGCAGCTGAATATCCCAACTCATTTGATGCCATTCTGACCGCATAGCAACCGGAAGATGACTTTTTATTGAGTTTGTTTATATGTTCATTGAATTTTATACCACAATCAATGTACTTATAGAATTAGTTTTTTTCTCAATTATTTAAAAAAAAATGACGATTAGTCATTACCATTCGTCCTTCTTTTGACATATATACCACACATCCATATTCACATGTTTTCAGTACTTTGTTGCTAGTGCCCATGTTGCAATACCATTCGATATATGGCTGTAAGAAAATGCATAAGTTCAACAACTCCTTTCTGTCCAAAATTGGTTTCATCTGCAGAATTGCATGGAATGCTTTGTTGAACTGCTTACAAAGCCTTCACCTGAGTATGGCAGCTTTCTTTCATATTATTGAGTACTCTTGCTATTTTCCTTTGCAATTTTTCAAGAGTTTCTCCGCAAACTGTAACTGTTGTGGTTTTCAAATTTTATCATTTTATTAAAGTAATCTGGTGTTTCCAATATGCATCACCAGTAAGTTGACTGAACTATTTCAGTCACAGAAACAATATGGAGTTCCAAGGACCCCAAGGAAACTGTATCCACATCCACAACTTCGATTACTTCCAATGAAAAGACCTTACAGCATTCCATAAAGGTGAACGAGGACCCCAACAACTTCTTCACTTTCAGAGATGGGGTAGTGGACAGGGCCGTGAAAGAATGCATGGCCCACCTTTTAGATGAGACTGAGGGACCAGTATATTCAGCATTTTTACTCACTCAGTAAGTATTGTTATATATCTTGTCCAAACCAGAGCTGCATACTCAATAAAATAATATTTTTAAATAGTTTTTAGAGTGAATATGTGCCATAAAATATTTGTATTTTAAATAGCGGTCTGGATTCAAAATTCACTTCTATGCATTTTAATTACTATTTATTGGTTAAACTTTTTATTCTGTTGTGACAGTTGATATTTTTTAGTAACAACAAAAAAATAACTGAGTTAATGGAAAACGAAACATTTTCTCGAAATAAATATGATTTCATGTTTGAATAGTGGTGCTTTTCTTAAAAAGGAATCATTAGTTTTTCTATTGGCTTCCAGTCATTTCAAATGTTCAAAATTGCCATTGACCAATGCGTTTTTTTTTGAAAAAGTGACCATACTCTCCTTTAATACAAATATATGTTCTGTACCTTTATCAGAAGCTGAAATATTAAATTTCTTGTATTTTTCTCAAATGTAATGAAGCAATTAACTGTCAGAAGTCAACATTTTCAAAAACCTATTATAATATTCATTACAATCAATTTTAGCCTTTTTTTTTCAAAAATGCGATGGTTAGAGGGATTAATCATTGCCTTTTTCAATCTGATCCCGCAAAACTCGCAATTATATATATTTTTTTTATCGCCTCTGTTTTTCCTATTCCACAAAAACTTATGAGTTTACGTGTTCTTCTATTTATACCATATGCCTGTGTCTCCTATTCGGGTCTTTGTGTTGTATCTATATCTAATTTGTATACTTTAATATTTTTGGTGAGTACCTTTCAATATTTGAATCAATACCTTTTTGTAAATGTAATGTAAAATGTTGGGCAAGAAAAAGATAGTGTCTCTTTGATATTATATTGATCCTTATCTCAACCAACTAATTTGAAGGGATTTCTTATTACCCCTTCAATATTTCATAAATATAGTCTATATTTTTTAGAATAAATCACTGGGATACTGACAAAGAACGCTTACTACTATTAACAGCCAAAAACCTAATTATGGTTAAATATGATTTCATTGCCCTAAGGAGACTGGGATGTAGAAAAATCCAATTCAGCGATATTGATGGTATTGTCGTTGGAAATTTAGTATATCCCAACGGATCCTTGATACCGTAAGTATCAAAGTTGAATATTCATATTAAGGCAGTCGTTATAAGGTATCGTGATAAGGTATCTGTCCAATAATTACGAGTAATATTCACAACACATATATTTTCTTGAAGTCAAGGAAAAAGTTAAGTGATGAATAATGCTTTATATATATAAAGAAATATAGGGTGTTGTCAAAGTTGATTTTTTCAACTCGATGTGGGACTCATTTGAAAAAAACACCCATATAAAATTTACAATATAACAAAGGTACAAAACTCACCAATTACAGTCCAGGCATACAGGGTGTCTCTGAAAATAGTGTGCCTTTCACGTGTGGATAGTGCTTGGTAATTAGAGTAACAAAATGCTTAATACTTTTTTTTATAAAGATAAACAGCTTTAATATCGATAAAAATTAAGTGAAATATGTAGAACCAGCCCTCCTTGTGCTAAGAAGAAGAATTATTTGAAAAAATTATTGTGCCTAGCATATGGGGCAATGTAAAAGAGTGCAATGGAATGCAACTTTGGGTACTTCAGATTCGAACAAAAATCTTTCTAAAATGTTAATGTTTTTCTCATATAGAATATCACTTAAAATTTTCATAAAAATTTTGGGAAAACGACCCAGTAAAGGGTTCTGTCATAAATAAGAAAATGTAAATTGAAAACAAAGACAAAAAAATATGTTTATTTTGTCGTAATGAAAGTATGGCTTATATACACACATGGAAAATATTACTAAACTTTTACAAAAAATGTTCGAAATGTCATCCATTTGCACATATACATGCTTTACTGTAGGTAGTTAGCATATACATTATTGAAAGATTTTTATTGGAATATGAAATAATTAACCCAAATTTGCTTTCCATCGCACTCTTTAACATTGCCCCATACGCTAGGAACAATCATTTTTCGTAATAACCATTCCTTTTGAAAAGGGAAACATTCTCAATTGGATATTGAATAGAAAGATTTTTCTGTGAATTGAAAAATCCAGATAAAATGAAGTTATTTTTTGTGAATGTCTAACAGAAAACAACTACTTTCCCGGCTAAAGCCACGCTGGACATTGAACTACATCTGATAGATATTCTGAAAAGACCCTAACTCAAAAATCTCAAATTGAAAATTTGCATTTTCATTCAGATAGTTATTTGATATTCTATTCCAGTCTTAATTAAGAACTCATGAAGATGAATGAGGCAAAGAAGAATGTTCTTCAAAAGAGTACTCACCAGAAATCATTGTAACATTGGCCTTAAGAGAGACATCGCATTCGCTAGGTCTTCAATACATTTTTGTCGACGAAAATCTATTTTACGCTTCCATGATCATCAGGAAGACCGGAAGAAATGGGAAACACATTTTCAAAAAGCAATCTCACTTTTTCCATCTTTGCAAAGTGAGATTGCTTTTTGAAAATGTGTTTCCATTTCTTCCGGTCTTCCTGATGATCGTGGAAGCGTGAAATAGATTTTCGTCGACAAAAATGTATTGAAACCTAGTAATGCATGTCTCTTGTCAATGTTACAATTATTCTGGTGATTACTCTTTTGGAAAACATTCTTCTTTGCCTCATTCATCTTCATGAGTTCTTAATTAAGACTGTAATAGAAAATCAAATAACTATCTGAATGAAAATACAAATTTTAAATTTCAGATTTTTGAGTTAGGGTCTTTTCAGAATATCTATCAGATGTAGTTCAAGGTCCAGCGTGGCTTTAGCCGGGGACGTAGTTGTTTTCTGTTAGAAATTCACAAAAAATAACTTCATTTTTATCGTAGATTTTTCAATTCACAAAAAAATATTTTTATCAATATCCAATTGAGAATGTTTCCCTTTTCAACATGAATATCCCACAAGAGGTTATCTTGACGATGGAAGATAGTGACTAAAGTTTATCTTTCAGTCGCAGATGATTCCACATCTGATTTTATGAACATCCTGTTCATATTTTCAACAAATCAACCATTCCTTATAATAAAAAATGAACACATGTCAATAAACCCAGAAAACTATGATAAGGCTAATAACTGAATCGGAAGAAATTCGACCAAACAATTAGATAAATGACCTCTGAAGTTCTGCCAACACTAAAAGTGAAAGATTCTCATTACGTTTCATCTACAGTAAACAGTGTCTTCGGCAGCGGAAATATGGCAATATCAACAGATTTCACTTGATGTTTATCAAAATGAAAGTTGTTTTTTTATATATGTATCAAGCATTTTTTACTCTATTTACTATCTATCCGCACGTTAAAAAAACGCACTATTTTCAGGAACACCCTATATTCCTGAACCATAATTAGCAAGTTTTGTAGTTTTAAATCGGTGTTTTTTTGTAAAATCACATATTTGGACGGGTTGAAAAAAAAATCTCAACTTAGACAACACACCATATATATATATATATATATATATATATATATATATATATAGATTTCTCCAATTTAGTAGGTTAATCATCCAAGCTACTTAGATGAGTGTCCCCTTAGTGACTTCTGAAAAATTCATACAAGTATAAACATTCTAGATTTTAATGCGTCCACCAGGGGTGGAAATAGAAATATGGTATTCGCCACATATCATATTAAAAACTTTTTGTGGTCTTTTTTCTTACAAATTCCTCCAGCTCGGAAATCTGTAATAAAAATTTTGGATAGTTATTCTGGGTGGTACTTTGGTTGCAATAGTTGAAGTTGAGATAACAAACTTATTTTAAACTTTTAGGCATCTTACAATAATGACATTAAACGATTTCATATATCAAAATAATTCCTGACACTAGCAGCATTCTTTTTGAGAGTAAACTGCACTGAAACTCCCAATCCTAGCTTTACTAGGTGCGTTCGGTTTTGGAAAATCTTAGCGGAGTGAGCAGATGCAGATTTTGTATCACGTGACCACCGAGCCAATCGAGCGAAGGTTATTTAACGAACGCTCATCGATCTTGGTGTCAGCTGTCAGTGCTGTTACCTTTCCGCCAAATTTTAAAATAAAAAAAAAACAATCCACTTAACTTAAATCTTATTTTGCTACGCTTTTTGGATTCTTTCTGTGCGACCAAATAGTTTTGCGGAGTTCAACAGTAAGCTTCATACAATATATAATTTCACCATGGAATTGAAATTATTGAGCTTTATTTAAAATTCAGTGGATTTCACTAATGAAAATTTATTGTATGTACTTATTACTTTCCAAGAAATTACAAAAACATGTGTCTTTGAACATGTGAATTTAAATCAGGTTTATTTTTTTTTTCCAGTTCATCATGAATACAATTATCGAGGAAAAAGTTATTTTGTCCTTTAATATTATTCAAGAATTATTTTTCGATGATGATGATGAATAAACTTTTATAAACAAAGAACTAATTTTAACTACTAAAAAAGTATAATGAATATTTTTAAACTTAAATATAACAAAAGGAACTCTTTTTCAAAGACTTCCACTTCGTGTCACACTGTTGCCATGTGATATTAATGTCCATGTTTGTATTTATTATCGAGGCAATTTTTAACCAATTATGTTTTTTGACTGATTTTTGAAATTGGTTGTCATATTCTTCCACCAACTGAATGAGTGCAAAAGTTGCTTCTTTAGACCACAACTTTTTGTCTTCATTACTATCTGATATATGTCCTGAACTTCATATGCAGTTACTGCCTCGAATGCATCTTTCTCATCTGAAAAATGAATATGTAACTCAATACGTTATATCGAATTGGAATGCGATTCTAAGATACACCATGATAGGATTGATTAAATTCAACTTACTGGAGAATGAATGGTTCTCTCTCACATGATATTTTCATGGGCGATGCTCTTCTGAAATATCAACAATCGTTCCTGCTTTGGCAGTCTCTTCGAGACTAACCCGTCAAGTTCAGTCATCACACCCCTTCGTGGTCACTTTGGAGACCTGCAGAACATCACTTTCCAAAGACTCGTTCATCCAACGAACAGCGAGGCTTTGGAACTCATTGCCTAGGGAGGTGTTCCCCGAGGCATACAACCTCCAGAAATTTAAGAAGAACACCAACTCCTAACTTCTTTCCCTTGGTTCCCACGATGTTCTCTGAACATTACAGGATATCCCTTTTCGTGGGAACCAGAACATAAAAAAAAAAAAAAAATAATTGGTGATCACCACAGTTGATATCGCATATATTGTATATATATATATATATATATATATATATATATACAATACTTCCAACTGTAACTTCGGATTCGGACATTTTACTGTTATAAACATCAACAAGAGTTCTGAACTGAGAGTTATAAATTCAAAAATCAAAAAACACCACAGAAGAAAACTCAAAAAATGACCAAGAACACAAAACAGTGGGTGTTTTGTGACCAAGAATCAAGAATGGCAACTGACAAGCGATCAAATCTGTGTGCTCTCGTCTTCAATTCAGAGCAGAGCGATCACATCTTTAGGCTCGCTCTGACAATAAACGAACACGGAGCAGATTGAACAGAGGAAAGAGATCTGATTTATCGAACGCTTGCCGAGCTGATAGAGAGAATCGAGCTAACAGATATGTAATAACCGAACGCAACTACTATCAAACATTGCTGGCGGCGCCATCTACCATAGAAGCGGTAAGTTCTTTTTAAATCCACAGGTGGTGTCGCCAAAGAGTTCTAAACAATATTGAATCAGTGAAATTACCAGGGTTTTTAGTTTTTAGGCGTCCAGTTAGACAAGGACGGAAAACAGAAAATATTCGGGAAATCTTCGAAAATATCCTTATACGAGTAGGACAGAAACAATATGAATTCCTCTTGAACACATTTGTCAAGTGATAGAAAACCAAGCCAGAATGTTTTCAGTCCTCTGGAAATGTTGGATTTCTTTTCATTTCATTAACTTCTAATACATCGAAAATTTGATAAACGATGGGGTTTTTCATCCTGACTGAAATATTTCAACGTATTTGTGAGAATCTGAAAAATGATGGCACTGAAATAAATGAATGTCTTCCTTGTATGAATTATCCAGAGATTCGAATCCCTATCTGCGTAGATTAAAACCTTTTTGTATCTTTTGTGTTTATACAGAAAGATCAATGGATTAGCCGATGGACTGTCAAACCTTATGGAAAATTGTTTATTCAAACGTTCGTCTAGTAACGAAAGTCAAGGCGATAACCAAAACCTTGATCAACCTAGGTATCTCAATTTTGAATAAATAATTTTTTGTGGAATCTCTTTAGAGTTCTTCTGGAGCTTCATTCATGGAAATATTCAAGCCACTAGTAGCATAGATGAAAAGATCAAACATAGAAACCTCGATAGTTTTCATCTAATTCGTTATACTAGAATCCAAAACTACTTCCACACATCCTGTAAATCAATTTGACGCCTCCCACCATGAAATAGGCTCCACAATCCTTTTTTTTTCTCCGTGCTTTAAAAATTACAATGCATGCTTATATAAGTGAAGTGTGCTTTATTTGCTTCTTTTATGCTATAACTCTGTACATATGTATATATACAAATTCATTTTGCATACAGTTACCTTATAGTGTCTAATTTTACTTTTGAGAGTTTGATTATCAGTTGATTTTAAAGCCATTTCCGACCATATTCAGGTGAAATTCTGGTGAGATAGAAAAGCCTTTATCATAGAAAAAGGCATTTATTTCTTAACATAATAGAGCAGTGCATATCGGCAAGCTAAAAGATAAACAACATTGAAGTTGATCTGTTCATATTTTGACTTAAATGTTATCAACAATGACAAAGGAGAGTGTTTTTGATTTAATTCTGATAAAGCCTACAGCTGTTCTATGGTTTCCCAATAATCAGGACAGCTATGTGTTATTGTCCCGATTGACGATTACAGAGGCTGAATAAATTAGGTGTCTCTATTGAGAGATACTAACATCTTTTTAAAGCCCTAAAAGGGACCTACTGTGCAGGGGTTCGAAATCTCGATCTGTTTTACAAAAAAGTTATTCAGAAAAATATGTCAAAATGGACCCAATTGGCCCCCTTTTGATGGTGTAACAATACTGTTTATTACCTAGGTTCATTATTCTCGCTTCAACAAATAAAAACATTTGAAATCACAAACACAGAATTGCACAGATATTCAAATGAGAATCAACTTTCGTTTTCAAAGTAGGTATCTCAACTTGAACTTCCATCAACAACATTCTGGAAAAAAGAGAGGCTACATTAAAACATCCAATTTTCCATACTCGCGGTGCATAAAAGTTTGATTTCAGTAGTTAACGTCTGCTTCTGAAAAATTTGCTTGACATTTTTTGATTTAAGTGTCTCCAATAGTGAATAGACTGCCCAAGTCATGACAAGATGGGTAGAGCTTACGAACTTTTCCATCGAAAATTAAAATGCATGTTAAATGTCCATAAGGAATTTTTATTTTTTTGTTTATTCGTGATTGTGTTAAAAATAAGGGTGGAAATATTAATATTTTGTTAGAGTGAGGCCTAATTTAATTTTTTCCATCATATTTTATTGAGAGGTAAGAGTTAGAACATATTTATGGCTTATATTTCCAAGATAGTTGAAGTTATGTCATTGCTGAAAAGGGAAACATTCTCAATTAAATAATGAATAGAAAATCAAATAACTATCTGAATTAAAATGCAAATTTTCAATTTCAGATTTTTTCTTTTGAGATAGGGTCCTTTCAGAATATCTATCAGATGTTGTTCAATATTTAATTGAGAATGTTTCCCTTTTCAACCTGAATACCCCACAAGAGGTACACACGTTCGTCTTCCTAATGCGAGTTAACTATGCGCGTTCGCAAACTTTGGTGTTGCTTACTTGATCACTGACTCAGTTTGTTATATATATATATATATATATATATATATATATATATATATATATATATATATATATATAATTCAGTCACATCACATTTTTATCAAAAATTATTGTTTTTTCAAATGAAACCCCTATGGGCCACCTACCTGTCTCTCTAGAACATTCATTAAGGAAAAAAATGACATATCATTTTTGTATTTCGGTGCAGTAACAAATTGTATACATTCAAAAATCTACAACTAGTTCATGAATTTCCTTGCAGTTCGAATAATTTTTCAACTTGGTAAGCTGTGGAAAACAACATTACTGAATCTTGTCAACTAATTGCGTTTCGCTGTCATCTTTCATCTCAACTCTCGAAAATTAGTTAACTTTCCGGGAATGTAAAATCAAAATTATAGGTTCACAAGAAGTGAACAGGTTAATATGTTATTAATTTACGGAGAGAGTCTTGAAAACATTGTCGCCGCTTGTCAGTTATACGCTGAACGATACCCACACAGAAGACACCCACAAAGAACCTTTTTCAAAAATGTGGAGAGAAGATTCCGAAAAGAACCCAACAATGGAGAAGATGATCGTAAGTGAGGAGGCAGAAATGAATGTTTTGCTTATGTCGATTTTGATCCAACCGCTTCGACGCGGGAATTGAAATACCAATGCAATGTCAGTCGAGAAAACGCTAGAAGAATAAAAAAAAAAACACCATTATCGTGCTTATAAATATAACTTACACAACTAGTTGACAAGATTCAGAAATGTTGTTATCCACAGCTTACTAAGTTGAAAAATTATTCGAACTGCCAGAAAACTCATGAACTAGTTGTAGATTTTTGAATTTATACAATTTGTTACTGCACCGAAATACAAAAATGATAGAAGAAGATATACTTTATTGTCCAAAGACTAATCTTATTGACAAAGCATTAAAAGAACAAAAATAATATTTTGCATATCGGTATGCACAGCTTTATACATAAAAATATATAGCGTCATCCTAAAGATACAAATTCTTATAAGAACTAAAGTGTACAGTGTATAAGGACAAACACAGACAAATAAGTAAAACATATTGCTTTTCTAAAATTCATGTAAAACACTTTAAAACCTGTCTGCATAATACTCTTCCAAACTATAATAGGGTGTACCAGTGAGAAAATCTTTGACTGCTCTCTTAAAATTGCACGTATTTCTTAACATCTTGATATGATTTGGTAGATGATTATACATTTTGCATCCATTGTAAATTATTGAATCTTTGATAAGTATTGAGGCGGGTATAGGCAGTCTAAGATCATCAGAATGCCGAGAGGAGTAGGTCGATGATACCTTTCTGAACTTGTCACTATGTTTGTTGATAAGACAAACCGTTTCCAGTATAAACATAGAGAAGACTGTGAGGATTTTATGTTCAATAAATGAAGGCCTACAGGATTCATGTCGATTAGCCTTGGTAAGGTATCGTATGGCATGTTTTTGTAAAACAAAAACAGGTTGAAGTTGGGTTTTACAGGCAACTCCCCAGAATGGGATTCCATACCTCAAATGGGATTCAACCAATGAGAAGTACACCGTTTTCGCTGCGGAAAAGCCTAATTCTTTACCTGTCACTCTAACTGCATAGCAGCCAGAGGATAGCTTTTTGTTCAGAGTCTTGATATGTTCCTCAAATTTCAATTTGTGGTCAATCAGTACCCCAAGAAATTTAGAATGTGATTTATTCTCAATAAGACAATCATTTTGCGTTAAATGTATGGCATCAAGAGTGCATCGAAAACTTATGATATTGGTTTTGGTTATATTGAAGGATAATTGATTCGAATCACACCAATCTTTAATTTTTTTGATATCTGAACAAATACTTTTCTGAAATTCAGCAGCATTTTTGCTATACCACAATATCGTAGTATCGTCTGCAAATAATGTCAAATTTCCTTTCGTGTTAATAGTTGGTAAGTCGTTTATATATAATAGGAAGAGCATCGGACCAAGCACCGACCCTTGTGGTACTCCGCATTTTATGTCAGCCGCAGCTGAGGATGCTGTTGTTTTGACAATTTGACTTCTGCCTCTTAGGTAAGATTCAAACCATTTATGTATGATTCCAGTTATTCCGTAATGTTGCAGTTCTCGCAGCAGTATGTCATGATTCACACAGTCGAAGGCCTTAGATAAATCACAAAATACCTCTGCGGCTACCTCACGCTGGCTGATATTAGTGTAAACTCCATACAAGAATGAAAATATGGCATCATGAGTACTTTTTTTTGCTTGGAATCCAAATTGGCTCTTACTTATCAGAATGTTTGATTCTAGAAATGTTGTTAAGCGTATTTTCACCAGTTTTTCTGTGATTTTCACTAGGGTAGGAATAAGAGATATCGGACGAAAATTTGATGGATCCTCTAAATCACCTCCTTTGTGCAATGGGATTACCACTGAGGTTTTTAGAAAAGAGGGAAATATGCCATTCTCAAATGATGAGTTTATTGCGACTGCTAATGCATTCAACGCATTATCAGGGAGATTTTCGAATATTTTTATAGATATTTCATCTATTCCAGATGCATTTTTATTTTTGATAGATCTGATTATTTCTTTAAGTTCGCTGATATTTGTTTCATGTAATATAAAACTACCAGATACATGTATATTTTCCAAATTTGTCAATGGATCGTAGGGAGTTTTTATTTATAGTGCTTTTTAGTTTTTCGGCAATTGTGCAATAATATTCATTAAGTTCGTCTGGTGGTATTGGTGTATCTACTAGTTTCTTTGTTTGCTTCCCCCTGAAGTTGTTAATCATAGACCAAGTCTCTTTTGATTTATTATTTGCTTGTGAAATCCTATTATTATAGTGATTACTTTTTGCATTCTCGATAATTCTTCTATAAATATTACGATATTGTTTGACGTAGTTGTGAAAAAATTCTTGGTTTGTAAAATTACTTACGTAGTTTAACGCACGTAAATTTTTAGAGGAGATCCTTATACCTTTTGTTAGCCACTGTTTTTTCTGCTTTACTTTAATCTTTTGGTGGGGAAATGATTCATTAATGATGGTGACTAGCTGATCATATAGAGCTTGAAATGAGCCTGTTGTGTTAAAGATATGATCCCAGTCAGTTTGTAGACACTTGTCGTAGAACCTATCGTAGTTTGTTGCATTGTACAGACGACCATATTTATACTTTTTATAGATATCACCTGATTCAATATTTACAGTACACTGTATGGCTTCATGATCAGACAAATCCGGTGAAGCAACCAAACAAGAAATGAACTTATCATCTAAATTACTACATACATAGTCAATGGTAGATATACTATTATTTGTTATACGGGTTGGTGATTCAACATGCATTTTCAAGTTAAAGGACCAGAGTAGGTTAATTAGTGCCTGTAGTGTTGCATTTGATTCTGAATCTGTGAAATTGATGTTGAAGTCACCAGATAATATAATAGTTGCCTTAATAGGTAACTCGTTCAGCAGTTATTCTAATTGGCTCAGGAAAATATTTACGTCTGATAATGGGACCGATATAAACATAATACATACGTATTCAGTATCTTAGAATGCACAATTGAAAACTCAAATATTTTTTCTTGTATATAGTTATCCAATTTATCAAAATTTTCAAATTGTATTATATCTTCTACATACTTGTTCACAAAAATGATTGTCCCACCATTAGATGATATTGTTCTGCAGTACTCTGATATAACTGTATAGTTCGGAATGAAAACTAGTTCATCGTGCTTCAGCCAGTGTTCATTCAATAAAACAATATTTGGGAAATTTAAGTTTTCCAAGTATATATATATATATATATAGCTCATCTGTTTTGTTCTTCAGCGATTGTATATTCAGTAATATCAATGAGAGGTCATAGTTCCCTTTTTTTTTATAAGATTGATGCATTTGTTTGGTAAGGACTTGATTTTACTTGAGTTATTTGAGTTTTCAATCAACGTACTCTTTCCGCCTTCAGTTATATGTCCAGTATAACCTGGGATAAACGGGGGTAAAAAAAATGTTTTTCTTGGCTTGTCAGTTGATGGCTTTGTTCAGGATGGCTTGGTCCTTTTGTGATCTTGTTCTGCTTTACTATATTTAACTCGTCTTGGAGGTTATCGAAGGTATGTTCTTCATATTTCACTCTTGGGTGTTGCTGGTCTGCCATTATACCATATTCGTCAGTTTTTCCAATGATCTTTCTTGCTATGTCGATATGCTTCTGGGCATAGTTCAAGATTGCCTTGCTCAAAAATAGCTTTCCTCTATTGTTTATATTTTTGCCATTTTGGTTATAGTATTGGGTCTTCTCAAGTGGTTATTGCACTCAAAGACAGATATAGTTTGGCATTTTTTAGCGTGTATTTCTTTAACGAAAGATAAATTATTGTCATATATAATTTGGTTAATATTGCAAGTATCAAATATGTAATTTTTTTCCTTAATGAATGTTCTAGAGAGACAAGTAGGTGGCCATAGGGGTTTCATTTGAAAAAAATTAATTTTTGATCAAAATGTGATATGACTGAATTGATTAACCAGTAAGTTACACAAAAAATAATTTTTCAGAAAAAATTTAGTTTTTCTGTTATTTGCAACTCATTGTGAATAGCTTCGACCAAATCTCATTTATCCACGAGGTAAAATATAAAAATCATTTTAATTTCAATTGTTTAAAAAAATGACATTTGACATAAGGTTTGGATTTGTTTTGACCTGTTGAACTTGAATATGTAAAAATATACAGGGTGTTCCATTTGAAAAAACAAAGTTACTGGCATTTCCAGAAAAACCGGAAGTCCGCCATATTGGATTGTAATGTGATCAAATCCAAAATGGTTGCTTATATAACTGTACCAAATTCCAGAAAAATCCGTTCACGAATGCAGAAGTTACAGGGGTGGCCCGATATCCTGTGTCACCCGGTATATACAGAACTGGTAACTGGTAGGATAGAATATAATCCATTATTTTAAAAAACGACACAAAGGGACAAAGTGGTTGGTAACCAATAAGAAAAATCCAGATATATGCCTGATGAGACTTTTTAATAAATATATTGAAAAGAGTCAAGATGCTCAATGTGATCTATTCTTTTTAACAGCTAATAATCCCATTAGCAATACTTTGTCATCAAAAAAGTGGTACATGAAGGTTCCGGTTGATTGAAATACGATGTCCATGTGGACCCAAAAAGCAGCAAGAAAGGCAGGATTACAATTAGAACGAAAAAAAACAAATCATTCTTTACGAGCTTCTGCTGTGTCAACTTTGGCCAAAAGTGGAGTAGGAGAAGAGCAGTTGATCAAAATAATAACGGACCATGCATCTAACAGCTCAATTAGACCTTTCTTGGAACTTGATGACGAACATCAAGAAAACATTGTCAAAAAGATGAGAAAAGAAATTCAAGAACTGTCGTCAAAAGTTCCAGGACGTAGGTAGTTCCTGCCTGGAGGCCACTTCGATTACAAAAAAAATTCAGCCTACAACCTCAAGTACGATGTATAATAATTATTTTTAATTGTAATACCTTGTATTGTTCTAAATAAAATTAGTTTCTGAGATTTTTGTAATATTTTATCAAATTAAAAATATTCTGAAAAATATATCTCCTGCATGCAAAATGGCTTAAAAAATATTGCATTTAGGTTTGTTGCCTTAAGGAAACAGCCTTCATGCATTTTTATTGTTATTTACCTTAAAAAGTGTCCTCTTCTGCGGGTCGGACACTTTGTCAAAAAACAATAAAAATACATTCAAAATGTTTCTAGGCAATAAACCAGCAGGATTTTCAGCAATTTTGCATGCACTCAACATATTTCTGCAGAATATTCCCTCAGTCAGATCAATAGCACTTGATAGTGATTGTAACTAGCTTTTTTTCTGATTATGTTCCTTGCAGAGAATGTAATTGAAATAAGGAACTAATGAGACAGATTAATAATGATAAAAATTATAATAATATTTCATTTTCATTTATAGCTTGAATTAGCAAAGACAATTTCAAGTGATTCATAATTGCATATTTTCTTCCAGAAGATTAAAATAGTATATTTTTATATTTTGGAGTTTTTTAAATAGCGTCTGATCAACACAAACTCTTACTAAAGTCAAGAACCAACATCTGAAATAGTAGTCTAGAGTACTATTTCAAATTTCAATATCCAATAATCTGTCCTTGCCAAAAAATGGTCTCCTGAATAGTGATATTGGTTTTTCGCCAAAGTTGAACTTGACATTGAGAAATAACCAATGTCTGAAAATATTTCAACTTCCAAGATGCACCTGAATAGGAAACAGACATGATCATTAGTTGTTGATAAATAACCAATAATCAATGTACTCCTGAATAAGCCTGAATGTCCAAACAGAGCTAGTGTGGCGATGAGGTGATAGTTTATCCCTCTGAGGCAAGAACAAGTGGCAGAGGTAATATCAGCTGATTTACTCAGTGTAATCTACAATATAAACATGTTCATTATATGTATTTCTCCTCTGGTAATCATCAAATCAGCATCATATTGCATGGTTTTGCAATGGTTAGATTCCAATGCATTTTATTTTATTTTTTAATTATTTTATTGTCATTTTCCAGAACTCGTTTTGAAGTCATTCTAAGCTAGAATTCTGAAAAATAAAATGAGATATTTAAGCAAAACGTACAGAATAACAAACAAAACAATGACATAACCTCAACTCTTTTATATAAGCCATAAATATGTCAATTCTATTTTTCATTTTCTTGTCTGATATGCCACAAACTATTTTCTATTAATATTTAAGTACAGACGTTATGCACAACTTCATTGCATAGTCACATTAACCCTCCATCATATTCGCATACTAATACAGAGCTGAATTTAAAATGTGAATCGCCTGTTTCCGAATAAGGACCAACAGCACAGTTGGTAGTGCGTTCGACTAGAAATCAAGAGGTCCCAGGTTCGAATCCTGGTCGTTGGTCCACATTTTTCAATTCAATTTATTTTTCATTTTCTTGTCTGATATGCCACAAAGTATTATCGATTAATATAACCCTTACCTCTCTACAAAAAATGATGGGAATTCCTAAATTCGGCCTTACTTTAACATAAATTAGTATATCCACCCTTATTCATAACACAATCACGAAAAAAGTGAAAAATAAAAATTCCTTATGGGCATTTAACATGCATTTGCATGTTGGTTGGAAAGGTTCATAAGCTCCTCCCTTTTGTGACGTCAAACTTAGGTAGTCTATTGAGTAACCTGATAAAGTGCTGTCTAAAAACATCTTGGTCAAAGTCAATAATGAAACAAAAATCGACATTATTTTTTTTTTTTTTCGGTTTAACGATTTTTTCAATTTCGTACTTTTTGAGCATTCATTTTAGTTCAAATTATAAAATATTGACATTTGAGAGAATAGATAAAATTTGACAGCAAGAGCAAGGTAATAAATACCAAAAGCCTTTATCTTTTCAGGTTAAACATGCAGGAAAAAAATGTCAATTATGAAAATTAAAATTTGGAAAAAGCAGACATTATACTTTCAATGTAATCTATGATTAATTTTGATTTCCTTCTTTTCCACTTGTAATTTTTTTATATGTTGCATACTTTCTGCTGCGTATAATTCGGTAAATATCTAGTTACATCACACATGCACTTTGAATATGGGGAAAATACTTTTCTTACGTATTTTTGCCTCCTGAACACTGAAAAATGCGGCGGTCTCATACCGTTCCCGAGTTACAGCACTTTTTTAAAATGAAACTGTCCTCATTTTCAAGCACCGTTTTCTCGCACAAAAATCACTCAAAATGCCTCCTTCTTTTAACCAGCTAAACAATACACCCTAAATCACTTATTTTCGGCACAACTTTGCACAAAATATCGTCGTTTTTTTCGAAAAAATCCTCCTTCTTAGAAAGTTGCAAATTAACAATTTTCGTTCCTTTTGACACAAGACATTTAGTAACTTTGCCTCATTTTTCATGTTGGCAATAAGTGAATCACCGCCCACAACAATTGCACACATAAATGAAGGGGAAACTATTGCTCACATTTGAATTCGAAAAGTTGGCGGTGATTCATTTATTACCAACATGAAAAATGAGGCAAAGTTACTAAATGTCTTGTGTCAAAGGAACGAAAATTGTTCATTTGCAACTTTGTAAGGAGGATTTTTTCGATAAAAACGACGATATTTTGTGCAAAGTTGTGCCGAAAATAAGTGATTTAGGGTGTATTGTTTATGCTGGTTAAAAGAAGGAGGCATTTTGAGTGATTTTTGTGCGAGAAAACGGTGCTTGAAAATGAGGTTAGTTTCATTTTAAAAAAGTGCTGTAACTCGGGAACGGTATGAGACTGCCGCATTTTTCCAGATTCGTGTTCAGTAGGCAAAAACACGTAAGAAAAGTATTTTCCCCATATTCAGAGTGCATGTGTGATGTAACTAGATATGTACCTATAATTCAAGGACAACCCCTAATTTTTCCATTTTCAGAGACCGTAATATAAAAGGAATCCGTCTACTCTTGAGGCAAGATAAACCGGAGAATTTTGTGTCAAAATGGAATCCTTTTAATGATGATGTACCATATCTAACTTTCACTTACCATCCACTTTTTTACCATAAAGGTTTGATTTGGGTGTTTTTTTTTGCATTAGGTAAATATTTTCGTTTGCAGATTGTTCTGATGAAAAAGTCCGAAATCTATTCAATCTGGAGTCTTTCGTCGAAAATATTTGTTTATCGGTCCACAAATGGAAAGAAAGCAGCGTAATCTTACAGCACAATATTCTTCTGGAGAATTATGTCGGTATTGGGTCCATAATCCACAACAGAAACTCTTTGGGTTTCTTCAAAGTCAGGGGAAAATTCAGTTTCTAAATGGAAATAAACGTTTAAACTGTTCTCGATGTGATATTTTTTAATTTAGTCAATTAATCAATGCTTATGTCAAAATAGCGAATATTTTTGGAACGAAATAAATTATTTTCTCTATAAATCTTGAAATATTACTCATATCTGATTTTTCTGCAATGTAAGACTATCTCGTGACAAATCAACGAAATACCCATTGATCATTGACCAAGTGAATTCACATATCATGGTCATTTTGACATAATTATTGCCCTGTAGGTCAAGCACGGAATATCATAATTAAAGGGCTTGGGAATAGTTTCTAATTTGTGGAGCGTCAAAGTGTCCTACAGTTTTCTTCCTTCGAATGCATTCTCATGGTTTAAATTCCTAAGGTTTTCTAGTTTTATTTGTGTTACAATTTGTTACGGGCATGAATAAATGAGCTAATATTTTCAGCTTTAAAATAATGGAAGTATTCTTTAAAATTTGTTATTATTTATTGTTGCTCTCCAAATATTTGCAAAAAACTGAGAGTCAGCTCCTTTTAGGTCTGCCAGTTATCAAATCACTGCTAATACAATTTTTCGAACTCTGGTAAACCCTCGTGTGAACTTCAGGGCCCTTTAAAAAAATAGTTTGAGAGGTTCAAGCCAAACTTTGTGTTCATATATACAAACATAAAGTTAAATTTTCAAGCCTATTTTTTAGCGATATTTTGGCTTGACCTACGATTTTTTTCATGAAAATATAAAATTATTTTTAAGTGGTTTAGCACTTTCAAAGAAATGTATCAACAATATATGTATAAATATTGTAATTGCACATATATAATTTATTTATTTCATACATGTTTGGGCCTAAAATAAATGTTTCTATGTTATTGTTGTCTAATTTATATCCATCGTTTGTAAAATCTTGATCTCTTTTATTCACATGTGTTTGGGGAAATTTTACTTAAAAAATTCGAGATGGCGGACGAGATTTGTGATTTATGCTCCAAATCTAATCGCAGTTGACATCTAGGGAGTGTCCATAAATCAGTGGTCATATCCATCACTTCGAGAAGGGGTCATTTAGTGGAGAATTTGTAGCATAAAAGAAGTCTTGAATTTCTAGTACTCATAGAAAAACTGAATCGGAGAACACAGATTACAGGAGTTTTTTTTAGGGAAAATATTTTTTTGACAAATTAGAAGGGAAGCGATCACGATTTTTATATCTGGCCTCTTGGACTCAAGTATACTATAGGCAAAACATCTTTGTGCGGTACATCTTTTATTTCATATACGGGTCGTTTATCCTCTGGTTCAAAGGTAGGTAACGTATCCTTTGTTACAAATTAAGGTAGTATGTGGATCCTTTTTTTCAAATTTAGGTAGTGTATGGATCCTTTATTTCAAGTTAAGGTAGTGTATAGATCCTTTATTTTAAATGTAGGTAGTGAATGGAATTTATTAACCGACGAAACCAAAAAGGAGGAGGTTTTCTAGTCGACACGTATATTTTTTTATTTTTTTTTTATGTATGATCACGCATAACTTTTTACTGAGACGTCCGATTCCGATAATTCTTTTTTCAGTGGATAGGGTGTACTCCGAAGTTGGTCCCATTTGAATTTAAAAGATGAAATCCACCCCTAAGGGTAGCAAAATGAAGGATATTGATCACTCACCCTCTGAATTCTGGTCTGTTAACCGATTCTATCAGGCATAACTTTGTACTGGGTTCTTCGATTTGGATTCTTTTTTTAATAGATAGGATATACCTCATATTTGGATTTCGAATTAAATTATCCACCCTTACGGGTAGAAAAATGGGGATAATTGATTTTCCACTTGTGAACATTGGCACACACATATGTAGTTGACAATGACAGATCGCTACTGTCATTATTTTTGTTTCACATCTGTCACAATCATTATATTCTATGAGAGGATGGAATGATATACAAAGTAATGAAATAAACTAACCAGAACAACAAAAATAATTCATATAACAAGTAGATAGTAATTAGTAGATTTCAGCCACAAAAAATTGAAAAATAAAAACTTTAACAAAAAATTAAACCGACGAAATATGGAACTGAAAAATAAAATAAACCTTCTTAGTCTCAATAACTAAGCTTCTAAACTAATGTAAGTAACTAATTTTGAGTCGGCGCCAAAGGAACAATCAACAAAGATCATTAAATTACTTCAAAAAAATTATCAGAATGTCACCGCTCATTTTACGCCTCACCTAATTCATTTGCTTGTTTGTTTGGCACCGACTCAAAATTAGTTACTTACATTACTTTAGGAGCTTAGTTATTGAGACTAAGAAGGTTTATTTTATTTTTCAGTTCCGTATCTCGTCGGTTCAATTTTTTGTTAAAACGTTTTTATGCATGTAGGTAGTGAATGGATCCTTCATTTCAAATATAGGTATTGTATGGATCCGTTGTTTCAAATTTAAGTAGTGTATGGATCCTTTATTAGAGAGTTGAAAGGATAAGAAGCCCTATTATCCATTTGAAGATTATGGTTTTTGGAATTAGTCCACATTTATTTCTGTAAGTAAAACATATCTGCTCTATACATTTGAAACTCATAACTAGGTACTAGAAGGGATTCATTGTTTCATTTTTCATTTATGATTCATTTAATTCTTGTAGTCCTTTTAATAAATATTTTTCTATACTTTTTTACAAAGTGTTTTCCATCATTAAAGGGTCAGAATCTACCTAGTTAGTCGTGAACAAACCCCAATTCACGACAATACTACATAAATCTAATTTTTGGAGTGTATAGAACCTTTTATTTCAAATTTATAAAATGATAAATTTTGAATTCCGAATTGGAAATAAAAAAGTAAGAATATTGAAAATATATTTGAGACTATACACTACCTGAATTTGAAAAACGCCATATTGGAATAATGGCGCCTAAAAACAGTTTTTTGTTAATATCTCCTTTCCGACTCGTTTTACGATAAAAATAGTTAAACTAGAGAATTTCTGCATCCACAGGCTCTCTGACATCCCTTTTTGCATTTGCAAAAAATACGTTTTAACAAGGTTTCCGGAGCTGGGGGCTCGAGTGTGGTGACAGGAATTAACCCATTCTTGCTTTTTTATTTTTTACCGCTTTCTTAGTTGTTTGGCCAACCCTCAGAGGTTAATGAAAACTTGTACGAGTTAAGATCGCGGGGACCTTACCTTTTATAGTGGGATCCGAAACCACTCTTGGAACCTTGAAAAATTTTTCACCAGCTGCGGGATTCGAACCCGCGCCGGGTGGAAACAGTGAACACAAGACCAACGCTCGTGCCACTGAGCCACAAGCTTCTTTTCCATCCCCATCATTCTGCATTTTGTTCAACTCTATACCACTGCTGAACCTGGTGATAGGTTCGGAACAAATGTTGTCGTGCTGCTGTTTCTGTCGGTGGTAGCGATGCAATATTAAATTGATTTTTATATGCTGATTTTGTGAAGCGTACATATCTATAGTTGTTCAAGGACATACTTTTTACGCCACTATACAATGCAATAAGGAAGCATTCTCCAGCTTTAGCAATGACCTCTGGATCAGCATTTGGGTTTTTGAATACCTGGACAGCCTCATTTAATTCTGGGTTTTTTCGGAGTACATTTAATTTTTCCTTTATTAAAGAGTGCTGATGTTGTATCACAGCCGTTTCCGTTATCCCTTTTCAATGACGAAGGCATGCGCAAATGTGTTAAATCTTCTATGTATAAGGCATTTGAGCAATTTTCTGGAGATATACATTTTTGAGGCGCAATATAAATATGTAAAAAGTATGTCGTTAAACAACTATAGATATGTACGCTTCACAAAATCAGCATATAGAAATAAATTAAATATTGCATCGCTACCACCGACAGAAGCAGCTGCCCGACAACATTCGTTCCGAACCTTTCACCAGGTTCAGCAATGGTATGGAAAACAAGCAAGAATGGGCTAATTCCTGTCACCACACTCGAGCCCCTTGTTAAAACTCATTTCTTGCAAATGCAAAAAGGAATGTCAGAGATCCTGTGGATGCAGAAAGACTGGATAAAAGTGCTCCGTTACATCCACGAATTTATTTATTTATAATACAATTCTCTACAGGACAAAGCCCAATTACAGAGCAGGAATTAACAGAATATAATGAATACATCACAGATTTTTATATGAATATTAAGCACATACACATTTTATATTTCATAAGAGATAACAAAATGGTTATTGTAGAAAGTGGGATTTTATATCTGACAACTTGCAACTAAATACATCTAGATCATCGCTAATAGAATTTGTCATTTTACACATGGTATGGAGCGGAGAATTTTCCAGAATATTTGTGCGAGATGTATTTATATAAAAA
The DNA here is from genome assembly GCA_018342105.1 of Gonioctena quinquepunctata. Lineage (NCBI taxonomy): Eukaryota > Metazoa > Arthropoda > Insecta > Coleoptera > Chrysomelidae > Gonioctena > Gonioctena quinquepunctata. The sequence continues at coordinate 553,659 of JAFIRS010000428.1, read as the reverse complement.
GTACTCGGGAGTCTGGAAGTACGACGGCGTATTGGCGCCATCCTACCGATATATTTTTTTATTGAAATCTCAAAATGTTTACTTTTATTCTCAAAATTTTGAGATTTTTCCTCTAAATTTCGACTTTTCTTTTCAAAATTTTTACTTTTTCCCAAAATTTTGAGATTTTTTCTCCAAATTTTGACTTTTTTTCTCAAAATTTTCAGATTTGGGAAAAAAAGTCAAAATTTTGAGAAAAAAAAGTCAAAATTTTTAGAATTTTATCAAAAAAAGATACTGGTAGGATGGCGCCAATAGATGAAGATGAAGAAATCCACACAGAAAATGCCAAATCTCAGCAACAAGGAAAAAACCCAAATAAAAAAGAATACTCGCAACGAAACAATCCAACCCTAAACCAAAAAGAAACTGAACATCAGGACATTGACATCAAAGAAGATGGAGTAACTGCCAGTGAAAAAACGTACAGAAAAAAGAGAGCATTACACAAAATACTGGGCACCAATGAATCCTTTGAAGAGGAAGAGGGCTTCTCAGGCACAGAAAAAAAATTATGGTTATATTTATACAGATGCAAGAGAAACGTCACACCAGAAAAAATTGAGGACTACATAAAAAAGAAACAACATTTTGAAAATGTGGAAATAACAGTTGCTGAACTACCAACGGATGAAGACAAAAACAAATGTTTCAGAGTTGTAGCTCCTTTTTCCAAGAAAGAAGACATGTACGAGCCAAGATTCTGGCCCAGAGGTGTCGGAATCAAAAGATACGACTTCAAGAAACAGCAGTCCTATTACAACAACCAGGAACATTTTTAATGGAGCCCCCCAACAGTAAAGAAAAAAACAGTAATGAACTGAATACTTTTTTCATAAATATTAGAAGCCTACGAAATAAGTTGGAAGAGTTAGAACTGTTTATCGATAATGAAAAACTAGACATAATATGTCTGTGGGAACACTGGCTCCATCAAGACATTATCAAATACTATGGAATTGAAAATTTCTCTCTAGTGAACAACTACTGCCGAACTCAGAGTAACCATGGAGGTGTTATGATTTACGTGAACTCCAAGTTTAAGACAAAAAAACTACCAATCATCGACTCTCTCTCAGTGGATATTCATCGTGAAGTGATAGCAATTGAAGTAAAAACAATAAACATTATAGTGCTATGTATGTTAGATCACCATCAGGAGATCCAGGTATTTTTCTACAAAAACTCAACCATATTTTGAACCTTCTTCTCAAAACACACAAACCCATTTTTATCTATGGGGATTTCAACATAAATATTAAGGATAATTGTAATTTGACCAATGAATTCTGTGACACTGTAAGCTATATATATATATATATATATATATATAGATCCTTTATTTAGTCACACAATAAATGGCTTAATAATTAATAAATAGTATATGAAGTCAATTCAGTCAATAAATAAAATAACTTAATATACACATATATACACTTAGATACACCACATAGTCAATAAATATAATATGAAGTCAATAAATAAAAAAATTGTTTTTTTGTTATAAGTAAATTTTTGACTTATATAGCAGGTACAAAACTCACAAATATTTCTTTCATTAGAGACTCTCACACAAATATTTTTTCAGATTACTTTTAAAGGACACAAGTGTAGAACATTTTTTTATGACTAGGGGAAGCTGATTATAGATTTTTCAATCCTCTAACAAATACAGATGTTTCTGTTCCTTTTTTTGATACCATCTGAATTGAAAAATCATTTCTAGATCTTGTATCATAATTATGTACTGCATACTTAACAATTTCTTGGAGGTATGAAGGAGCATTTCCAGATTTTATTTTGAAAATAAATATTGAAGTTTGATATTGCCAATATACTCTAAGCGGTAACCAGTCCAATGTACTCAACATATTTTTTATTGGGGTCTGTTTGGGACATTTTAATATTATGCGCATTGCACGATTTTGCAATTTTTGAAATCGGTTGATTTCATTCAGGTTCAATAAGAATAAAATTGTTGCGCAGTAATTAAAATGTGGTAGGATGAGAGCATTGTATAATACCATTAACGACCACGGGGTAAGAAATCTAGCACATCTATATAGATAATTTATTTTGAATGATATAATCCTAATAACATTATTTGCATGTTCCTTGAACTTCAGATTCCTGTCAACAATAACACCTAAATATTTGAACTGCTCAACTCTTTCAATGATATCGTTGCCAATTTTAATTTCATTGTTGTTATCTGAAATTTCACAGAACTCGTTGTAATCTTGTAAACTACTTAAAATCATAAATTTGGTTTTTTAATATTGACTTTGAGGACATTTGAGCAACACCACCGATAAATATTCTGTAAGGTTTCATTCAGTATTTTGATGAGTCTATAATTGTTTTCACATGAATAATATGGATGGATGGAATCATAACTGAGGGAGATGCGCTCACCGCTACTGCTATCTTCAAAGGAATAGTCTCTTATGCGATGATTTTCTCTATCATTGGAGCGCGGCAATAAGGAACTCGATTGGAGGCTACTTGAAATCGAGTTGGATAAACATATGGTAGATCGCGTTATTTTTTTGGAAGTGGTTGAATCCAAATTATACTTTTCAGGTATTTGGCTCCGAATAATAGACTTATGGATACTACTTGACATATTTATTCTTTGTGGACGAATAAATATATCATCCAAACGTTGAGTAGCAGGAATAGAACCCAGAATTGACGATGCGTTTCCTCTTTGGATGGCGATACTGATATGTTGTATCGAAAAAGTCCTTGCTCTTCGATCATCTGTTTTATTGATAATTTTTTGTCCAATATGATCAATTAATTCGGTGGCATAACTACCAAATGAACCGAAGGTTTCAAATGCTACCGGATAAAAAATTTATTGATCTTTTAAAGTAGAATATTTTTTCAATTTTTACTTTTTAGCAGAATCTGCAGCCCCACCAGCATTTCTGGATGTTGAATCAATATGTGATGCTGCAACGGTATCTACGCAGGTGAAGTCCCAGACTAAAGGTTTTCCATGACTCCATGGGATGAGAGACAGCCCATCTGGACGCTTACCATCATCACGAATGGTTCCCAAAGGTTCAAAGACAGCGGGAATAATATCAGCAGTTGATAAAGCTCGCTTGATTAAGTCATTTACAGTTGAATGACGAGACGAACGCCCGGAACTGAATCTACAACTCAATCCATGCGTCCCTTTTTCGTTGACGATAAATCCACATCTGCATTTATGACTCACACAAATAGAACAGCCTAGACGTAAACCCCCAGAAATCCTGAAAGATTCATCATCTAATAAAGTTCCAAGGAATGCGTTGAGCCATGCTCAAGAGCGTTGAGCCAAGCTCCAGATTCTTTCGTACTAGCTGCCTTCAAAAGGAGAATTAACTGCCGAGTCAAGGAGTTGTTTGATGAGAGGAAGATCCCAGGATTTTTGGGAAATTTTATTATCAGGTGCAGAGGTTCCAGTTTTAGAACACCATACAGATTCACACTCTATATAGTAAACATCGGACACACTGAAAAAATAATCAGGTAACATTTGATCAACCAGATGTTGAATGCTGTTCAACGAAGAAATAAAAGCTGGTAAAGCAAGTGAAGATGCTTGTCGTATACCCAGACCACCCTTATTTACGGGAAGTGTTGCTTGAAGCCATGTGGAAAGGCTGAAATTATTATTAGTAATCTGCTTCAAAATCATACGGAGTGTTGAGTCGAAGAGATCAAGTTCATTTTGACAGCGCCAAGTCGGGCAACATCTCAATGTATATATCAATTTGGGTATAGCTAGACAGTTCTTCAGAAGAAAATACCCAATATGCTTTGGAATGGAATCCATGCGGGATGCCATCCAATTCAAAGATTTAGTCTTTTGGTTCAGGGTTTGTGCCAAATATTCTTCTGACATGGGTGCACCAAGGAGTCCAGTTGATTTTATTCATAATTTTCATACCAGGAGCAAAACTGTAAAATTTTCCTGGTATGTCATCTTTCAGGTCGTCCAAGAAATATAATTAGCATTTTTTTAAATTCAATTTAAGACCAATTTTTTCTGATGTTGAAATTATTTTCTTGAACTGTTCTAAAATTACATCAGATTTACCACCTATGGAGCCGTCATCAAGATACCAACAGTTGAAATCAGCCTTGATTGATTTGGTTAAATTATCAATGCATAAACGGAAGAGTGCTGGGCCCAAAGGGTCTCCCCTTGCTGGACACCTCTTTCTGACAAAATGGTGTTATTTCCAAAATTTAAAAAGGTATGTTTCTTAAAACATTGGCTTATGAAAGGATATAGATTCGGAATCTTGTCTTCTACTCTTTCTAAAAGGATATTTCTATGAATCATATTGAAAGCATTCTGAAAATCTATTTTCAGGAATATGGTGGAGGCAGGATCTGGATGTTGATTTAAAATCGACGAGCAGCGTTAGCAACGGCTTCACATCCTCCTGGGGTTCCATAATGCCACAATCTTTTTTTTTAAGAGCAATCAATGAGGCTCTGTAAAGTATGGGAATCACATCCTGTATGACTTTTCCAGTGAGTAAGAAGTTGCAGAACAAAGTCAAAGAACTCAAAAGTTTTTCGCCCATGGATCCAGAACTTTTGGAAAGCAAATCTTGAAGGTGTGATGGCCTCAACGAATCAAGTCCACCAGAAGATCCAGTGCGGAAAGATTTCATTGGCTTGTAATGGAATAAAGTTTTCACTCCCTGTATATTCAACTTCTGAATCAGTTGGATGTTTCAAACGTAATTCAGATAATAAGAAATAAGTGTAATAATAAATACTCTAAATTTGTATCTCAACATATATTTAACACCAACATTTTTATTAACACCTATTGGAGATTAACATCACTTATAACTTATACAACATTAATATTTTCAAATGTATACAACACAAAAGCAACGGTAATATGCATTTATGAATTTTCTTGATTTTATCAAGAGAAATTCCCGTTGAACAGGAACATTTTAATTTATCAGAAAGTTAACAGTGACCTTGGCTAATTTTTTGAAATATTGTAGCTTAGTTTATCCTGATCAAAATATCAGTGGTACAAATTTCCAAATTGAAAAACATATAAGTTACTTATAAATACTATACATTTTCATCCCAACATATATTGGACCTTAATTATAATTTATTCAACAATAACATTTTTACTAACAGAGATTAACATAAATTATAACTTATTCAACATTAATATTTTCTAGTCTCCACAACACAAGAGTTACAGTAATGTACATTCATGAATTTTTAAAATACTTATTGCTCTGGAGAGGGAAAATTCTTGTTGAACCATAATATTTACTTATTGGTCTTGATCAACATACCGGGTGACACAGGATATCGGGCCACCCCTGTAACTTCTGCCTTCGTGAACGGATTTTTCTGAAATTCGGTACAGTTATATAAGCAACCATTTCGGATTTGATCACATTACAATCCAATATGACGGACTTCCGGTTTTTCTGCAAATGCCAGCAACTTTGTTTTTTCAAATGGAACACCCTGTATATTTTTACATATTCAAGTTCAACAGGTCAAAACAAGTCCAAACCTTATGTCAATGTCTTTTTTTTAACAATTGAAATTAAAATTGTTTTTTTATTTTACCTCGTGGATAAATGAGATTTGGTCGAAGCTATTCACAATGAGTCGCAAATAACAGAAAAACTAATTTTTTTCTGAAAAATTATTTTTTGTGTCACTTAGTGGTTAATCAATTCAGTCACATAACATTTTGATCAAAAATTCATATTTTTCAAATGAAACCCCTATGGGCCACCTACCTGTCTCTCTAGAACATGCATTAAGGAAAAAAATGACATATCATTTTTGTATTTCGGTGCAGTAACAAATTGTATAAATTCAAAAATCTACAACTAGTCCATGAGTTTTCTGTGGAAAACAGCATTTCTGACAACTAATTGTGTAAGTTATACTTATAAGCACGATAATGGTGTTTTTTTTTTAATTCTTCTAGCGTTTTCTCGACTGACATTGCATTGGTATTACAATTCCCGCGTCGAAACGGTTGGATCAAAATCAACATAAGCAAAACATTCATTTCTGCCTCCTCACTTACGATCATCTTCTCCATTGTTGGGTTCTTTTGGGAATCTTCTCTCCACATTTTTGAAAAAGGTTCTTTGTGGGTGTCTTCTGTTTGGGTATCGTTCAGCGTATAACTGACAAGCGGCAACAATGTTTTCAAGACATTCTCCGTAAATTAATAACATATCAACCTGTTCACTTCTTGTGAACCTATAATTTTGATTTTACATTTCTACTAAACTAATTCCCGGAAGTTAACTAATTTTCGAGAGTTGAGATGAAAGATGACAGCGAAACACAATTAGTTGACAAAACTCAGAAATGTTGTTTTCCACAGCTTACTAAGTTGAAAAATTATTCGAACTGCAAGGAAACTCATGAACTAGTTGTAGATTTTTGAATGTATACAATTTGTTACTGCACCGAAATACAAAAATGATATGTAATTTTTTTCCTTAATGAATGTTCTAGAGAGATAGGTAGGTGGCCCATAGGGGTACCATTTGAAAAAAAAAAATTATGATCAAAATGTGATGAGACTGAATTAATTCATCAATAAATTACACAAAAAATAATTTTTCAGAAAAAATTATGATTCTCTGTTTTGTGCGACTCATTGTGAATAGCCTTGACCAAATCTCATTTATCCATGATATAAAATAAAAAAACAATTTTAATTTCAATTGTTTCAAAAAAATTACATTTGACATATGGTTTGGACTTGTTTTGACCTATTGAACTTGAATATGTAAAATATACAGGGTGTTCCATTTGAAAAAACAAAGTTGTAATGTGATCAAATCCGAAATGGTTGCTTATATAACTATACCGAATTTCAGAAAAATCCGTTCACGAATGCAGAAGTTACAGGGTTGGCCCGATATCCTGTGTCACCCGGTATATTGGCACAAATGTCTATGAATTTGTATCTCAACATATCTGGGATATCAATTATTAAGAATAACATTTTTATTAACATCTATTGGAGATAACATCAATTATAACTTATTCAACCTTATTATTTTGATCCAAAACATAGTACAGTACTTGTACATTAAATAAAATTCGAATTGTCTTAATTCTAACAAAAGGGGAAATTCTAGTTGTATTTTTTACAGCAAAGAGAAACTATCCCATCAAAATTTATTTTTATTTCTCAGCATTCATGATTTTCCTCCAATCTATCATACTGCTATAATCTTCCACAGAGTCTTTATGACTGTTTTGTTCATCTCCATATTCTCTTGCCAGTAGTTTACTTTTGAAATGTGTCGATATCTCTTTAAGTACCACCTCATTTGATTGCAGAAGACTCTTCATATCCAACTCCTTTGCATCATCTTCGGAAAAGTTATGAAAATCGGCATCCTGGATTCTCTTTGTATACTTTCGTTCTTCAATCTTCCTCTCCTCTATCTCTATTTTCTCAAACATTTTCGACAGCATGTCAGATGACTCCTCGGTTATTTTGTTTGTGTTTTCCAATTCGTTGTGGATTTCTTCCCAATTTTTTTGGCCGCAACATACATCAGAACTTAATTTTTGAATTCTTTCGTTATATAATTTTTGGAAAGAGTTACCGATTGTCTTTACTGTATCGAAATTCAGGTTTGTTGCCTGTGTTTGGGTATTATCCGTTTCAGGAATGATGCTCCCAAAACTCCAATCATTTTTGAAATACCTCTCGTGCAATGTCTTTATTTTTGAGGCCATTTCCTGCAGTTTGTCGCCTGATTTCGGAATCAAACTCACTTGAGAGTTCACATTTTCTTTGTTTCCAGAAATTTCGCAATGAAACGTATTTGAGTGAAAAGAATGGTTGCTTCCATTCGTAAAAGGAGTTTCCTCAACTATATTGTTACTCGTAACACTTCCATCGTCTACAGTACTTCGATAGTACGGATCATCAGCACACTCTTTAGCTGATACACTGGAGTTTTTCTTGTCTCTGATCTTGTGTTTCAATTTATAATTGAATGTTGGTACTTTGAATACGGAATTATCTGACGCAAAACTTTCTATATACATTTCAGCGTCTAGGGAATTATTTGAGCTCTGTGAATCTATCATATTAGTGTCAGGAATTTGTGATGATGAATAATTTGGAAAAATAATGTTTGTTTGATTAACTTTCGTTTTTTTTGGGGGCTTACTGTCTATCGAGAGGAACTGTGGGTTGCTATCAGTAACTTGAGTCAAGTGTTTTTCATATTTCGAAAATTCCACTTCCCTCAGTTCATCGAAATATTCATTTTCTTGTGACAAAAATAAATCCACCATACTCTTGGATTTTGTGTTGTGCTTCAGATTTCTCTTGTCGGGATCACAATGGTCCAACGCTTTTTCATTTGTGGGCTCGGGGGGATTTGAAGATCCAGTCAGAAAGTTCTTGTTGGAAAGCATATCTGAACCGAAAGAACATTGTTCACTAATGTCTGCACACGGTATCATCATCGGATTCAATATTTGAGCACCTGTTGAAGAGGAAATGAATATTTTATACCCTGTATATATACGTTTCATGTTAGAGATAAAAAAAGAATTTGCTCAGACATCAATCAATGTCAAGTGTTTTTTTAATTGTAAAAGTGTTTGAATAAAAAGTGAAAATACGGTCCATATCATTATTGAATAATAGCAATTATATTTGAGGTAATTTTGAACCACTATGGGCAGATTTCGTTTGGAAGCTTTTGGTGTCAAAATGCAGGATCATGTCAAAACACTGAAGAAAGTAGAAAATATTGAATGAATGTGGTTTTTTGTGGAGGAACAACGTTTCTTGACATGTTTTTTGAAACATTCCACAATGGTCCAAAAATATGGTGGAGATACGTGGATGATGTTTTCGCTATCTGGAATCGAAGTGAAGAATTAAACATTTACTTGGATCATATAAACGGTCAAGAACCGACGATCAAATTCACGTTAGAATCAGAACAAAACAACCAACTCCCCTTTTTTGATGTCATGATCCAAAAATCATCATCCCAAATGGAAAAATCTGTACACAGAAAGAAGACGCATACCAATCGATATCTACACTACAACTCAAACCATCATGCTAGTGTGAAAAAAGGCATTAGTTAAATGTCTGTATAATCGAGCCCAAACAGTTTGCAATTCCAACCAGAATCTACAGGAAGAAATAAACCTCATAAAATCTGTTCTCAAGGAAAATGCATATCCGGATCAGTTTGTGGAAAAAACAATCACTGACATTGAAAACAAAAATCCATCAAACAATCAATTAACACAACCAACAGGAGTACTCCCACCACCTACACATTTCACAACATAATACCTTATGTCCCCGGATTATCTGAAAAGATCAAACGAATTGGTCAAAGGTATGATGTGAGAACATCATTTAGAACAACAAACACACTGAGATCTAGACTAACACAAACATAACCAAAAAACGCAGAAGAAAGTACCAAAAACTGTGTTTACAACATACCTTGTTCGTGTGGTGATAGTTATATAGGTGAAACGTCAAGACCATTGGAAGTGTGCCAAAGTGAACATCAGAGTTACATCAGAAATCGACAAATAACCGGATCAAAAATTGCAGAACATATCCTCAGATCCAATGGCGATCATACGATTGAATGGAATAGGACAAAAATCTTGATGAAAGAACCACATCAAGAGAGGAGAAAATTGAAAGAAACGGCCTGTATTCTTCTTTCCGATAACAACTGCTTTTCAACAAATTCTGTTGAAATGGACCATACATGGTTACCTCTACTCAGAGAGGAAGTGAGATATGGTAGAATGCTAATAACTGATCTGAACAACACCCCATATATCAAATGAGCAATACGTCACTCTCAAACTTTTTTGGCAGATCTCAATTGACATCCGTCAGTTGAAAAAGCGAAAAAGACTCTGCAAGAAAAAATCCAAATCATTCTAACAATTAAAGGAGATTTAGAAGATTTTGAGAACGGGGGCAGATATAGTCCCCGAAACGTCAATCAAAAACTATATAGAGAAGTATCTTTTGATTGTTTACTATTTTTTTAAAGGCATATTCAGGGAACGAAAAGTTACTGACCAATCGAATCATTTTTCTATAGGGTGAACTAATTAGTTTGCCCTTCCTACACTTGTATAGATTTTCCTGATTATATTTTCATTTTCAGACTGTGGAAGGTTACCCAAAAAACATGTCAAGAAAAGTAGAAAATAATTATGAAGCTGAAGGCCACTTGTGGAAGAAAGAAGATTATTCATTATCACCAAGAAATTATTTTCTCTATAAGAAGCTAGCAGTATAGAACTCTTGTCTATGAGCTAGAGTTTCAAAACAATATCTGAGTTCCGCATGATAAAACGAATTTTTGATGACGTCTGTATGTGGATGCTGACGTTTAAAAAATAAAAATAAAGGAGAGGAAAGTAACTTTTTCTGACAAAGTCCGCTGAATCCAAAACAGTGACGATCTCGTCGACCGCAGCGCAGCTACGGAAGCTATGATATCGCAATGTCTCAAAACGTCGAGGCGACCTCGAAAAAATAACCATAACTTCCTTAGTTGCGCTCCGATCGAGAAAATCGTAACTTTTTTTCATTTAGAGGGCCATTTTATGTAGTAAAATATCATTTTCCGAAGGGCTGCACATGTCGTTTTTTTTTACATATTTGACATATGTGAGTTACCACAAATCGAAATCTACGCAAGATTTCCAACATTTTGGTTCAAACCGAAGATCGATCGACCACTTTGGATTTTCACTTATAATCTCCCTAGAGCATGAATTATTGCAGGAAATTTTTTGAGTACATGAATTTTTTTTAAATAATCAAGAGTCGCGAAGCGACGAGGGATAATTTTCTTTAAAAATTCATGTAGGAGACAAACTTCCCGCAATTAATTCAAGCACGTGGGGGATTCGGTAAAAAAAATTTATACCGGAATTATATTTAAATAGAAAACATTAAGTAAATATTTATTTTGACGTTATTCACAAATAAATAGAAGGCTGTGTGAAATAGGAGTTTTGAAGGAGATTTTTTTCTGATTTTCCCCTTTCCCCGTGCCCTAGTAAAATAAAATTTATAATATCAGACACATTATTATATAAAAATAATTGATTTCATATTATTTTTTTAGTAGGGTTCAGGGAAATGTGAATATTGACTACAAACAAAGGTGATATACAGCAAAAAATATATAACTATACCTATACATATATACTTAAATATTTTTCATATTCTTTTAGGTTTAATTCTAAGAAAAATTAATATTAGCGGTAATAATTTGTTTTTCAAATAATTCAGGAAATGGGGATATTTTATTCTAAATAGAATATTGTTGGCGTATGTTGCCGGTTAAAAAAATATTTTGTAAAGTTAGCCATGGATTTGACATTCACTACTCCTGTCAATCAATATTTCATTTTTCTACGGCATAATACTAAACTGCATTTTTAAAACTGTTTTTGATTAAACAATGGAAGTACATTGTATGTTTTCAATTTCATTTCCTTATCTGATAATACAATGAAGTCATTGTGTTATTGTTGGTCATTAAATCACGTCTCCCATGGAAAGCAAGGAAAACTGGAGACATCTGTCAATTCAGTTTCATCAAAACTTGTCAAAGTTTAAAGGTATAATGAGCAGTGAAATTGACGAACTAACTCCTCCAGATATAATTGCTGCAAATCAGGCATGTATAAACTTGATTCCGGAAGTATCGAAAGAGAAATATGAAAAAGCCTACAAATCCTTCACATATCGGCAAAAGGAAAAGGTCACCGCGTCAACTTCAGAAAATGTATTACTTGCATACTTTGATGAATTGTCTCAGAAATTTAAATCCTCAACTTTATGGCCGCAATATTCCATGTTAAGGACCATGATGAATATCAACAGAACTGTAGACATTGTCAACTATTCAAAACTTAGAGCATTCCTAAAAAGAAAATCAAACGGATACAGGACGAAAAAATCGAAAATTTTCTCCACTGATGAAATCTTATCGATTTCATCTTTATGACAAACGCTCCTGATGACATTCATTTACTTGATAAGGTAAGTTATTATTTTTTTGAGTGAATTGACTCAGCTTGAAAAAAATCACAAATAATACTTCATTACTTATATCATGTCTGCACCCTCGAAGGCATTAAGCAAAGTAGCTCAGCGGTACAATACTCGCGCATTTTTCCCTTTTACTCGAAGTTGAAGGTTCAAGCCCACGCAGTGAATCAATTTTTTTTATTCAATAGGTTATTATTTAAAAAAAAAAATCAGGTCCTTTTAATCCTGGGGATTATGGGTGCTTCTAGAAGGGATGAACTTTACAAAATGAAAACAACAGATTGTAGAGATTTGGGTTCCACAGCAATTCTTGTACAAATACCAAATACAAAAACCAAAGTTCCAAGAAAATTCACAATAACAGGTATTTTTTATGATATTTATAAGGAGTACAGGGAGCTCTGTCCTGGACACGTTGGACAAGATTACCTTTTTTTAAATTATAAAAAAGGAAAATGCTCAGTACAAAGAGTTGGTATTAATAAAATTGGTTATACGGGAAAACGAATAGCTGAATACTTGAAACTTCCAAATCCTGAACTATACACTGGTCATTGCTTCAGGAGATCATCAGCAACAATCCTAATAGACGCTGGCGAAGATATCACCTCACTTAAGCGACATGGAGATTGGAAATCAACCACAGTTGCGGAGAGTTATATTGACGAGTCAATGAAAAATAAATATGACATCGCCAATAAAATTGTGAGTTTGATTAATAAATCTGTAAACCTGCCATCTACTTCAATGTCATATAATTTTGAAAATGAAGAAATATCAAATGTGCCATTGCAATGCCCAGATGCTTCACAGATCACATTTAATTATTATAACATCATACTCGTGGGAAATGAGTATCATTCAGTGCTTGTTAAACAAAATATACTATTGTGGCATTATAAGTTCCTCATAACATTGTATACAATCATAAGTTAGTAAAAAAGTGATAATAAAATGAACTTACAATCGTATGAATTGTGTTCCTTTTGCAAAGGATCACAGCACATTAAAATGTACCATAAAAATGTAAAATATCTAACATACCTAGTGGAAGAATCTGAATTAAATCCTGAACAAAAAAACTTATTCAAAGAGATTCGCAACATTCTGCGTGATATTGTGCCTTCTTTTGGACACAAATCTAATACTCAAAGAAATAAACTGGTGTCTGAGTATTATTTTTATTTCATGAAACACAGGTATATTGTTAAAAAAACACCGGTTCTGTGTTTTATTCACCACTTAGGAAAGAGGAGGTAGAAGTGGAATTTTTGAAGAATTTAAAATTAATTGATGATATTATAGAATGTACACCTTAATAAATTGTTGTAATATTTCCAACTTATAAAGTAAGTAAATAAAAAATATTGTCAATATTATTTCAATATTATTTTTGTCTAATTATATGATAGCTGATAGCACTTATTAATTTTATGTCTACATGCTAATGTGGATGAAAAATTTCAGAAAATTTGCTGGTTACCATAGTAACAATGCCGAAGTAAAGCATCTGATTGGTTGAAAATGACTGGTATGAAATTTCACTTCTCAACTTTTTCTCTCGGATCGAAACAAAATTTTATTTCTAGACTAATTCGGCCATTCTGAATCGATTTGCATTCGCAGAACTTGTCTATCTCTAACCGTTCTCGAGTTAGCAGATATTTTTTCTGGAAAATCAAGAAAAAAATAAATTTTCCGGAAAACTCTTCCCAAAATCGTTTTTTTCAATCTCTTCTGCATATCTTTTCTGCATATGTAGCTAGAGCTTCGGACCGATATCCCTATCCATGATTTTTTTACGAATTATCAAAGAGAAGTCTGCACGGACGCCATCCGCATAGTCACTTTTCCCACTTTGGAGCGAGAAAAAAAGTATATATCTCGTACTCCGATCCTTATGAACTCTTCACCATTCCAAAGGAAATTATTTTCTCTATAAGAAGCTAGGTTTCAAAACTATATCTGCGTTCCTGATTATTTTTCGAAGAGATGTCTGCACGGTAGCAGCATGATAAACCGCATCTTTGATGACAACCGTGCGGTTGATGACAACCGAAAAATATATTTTTCTGACGTAAAAAAGTCCGCTGAATCGGATCTCGTCGATTGGGGCGCAGCTACGGAAGCTATAATGTCGCAAAGTCTTGAAACGACGAGACACCATCGAAAAAATATCCCATAGTTGCGCTCCGATCGAGGAGATCGTCACTTATTTGGATTTAGCAGGCCATTTTACGTAGAAAAAAGGCATTTTCCGAAGAGCTGTATCTCGTTTTTTACAGAAGTGTCACAATAAAACTAATCCTATCAAATGTTCCAAAAAACTTTTAGTCATAACCCACAATGTCTTAAACAGGGATGATATATGTTTCGGACCTATAAAGGTTCATCATCAGCCAAAAACGGAAACTAGTATTCTAAAAAGAGGAGGTTACATCAATGTAAGGATACAATATAAAGTGAATTAAAGTTGATGAAATCAATACAATCAAAGTTGATCTGGTGATTCAACGAAGCAACATAATTTTTTTTTCGAAAATTTATAGAACATTGAATTTATTGCTTTTTTCACAAACGAGTAAGATTTTTAGGTCCTCATTAATTTGAAAATTATGATCCGAATAAATTATGTGATTAGCAAAAGAACTTTTTGTGTTTGCTTGGAGAATGTTAAACCCAGGATGTTTTTCAATAATCTTGACATGTTCCAGCATGACTCTGCTGGTAATGATCTTTCTTCCACTCTGACTGATATACTGAGCATTGCAAGTTGCGATTGAACAAGAAATCGAGTAAACTCCAGACCTGTTATTTAAAGGAATATTAGCTAGAGGTTTTCAAGAAGAATGTCCCGGAAATGTTTATGCACCTGTAGCACGATTATCAACTGTGAGAATGATGATTTCACATGCTCTACAGAAAAATTGGAAGATAAAACAACTAGATATATACCTACGGATTTTTTGGAATGGTATTTTGAAATCGGAAATATTTATCAAGGCACCAGACGGTCTGAAATCAGGAGTAAGAACTTATAAACTTATAAGAGCATTAATACGGGCTAAAATAATCTCCTAGATGTTGGAATGAAAAATTTTACGACTTTGTTAAAGAAAGTAATAACTTTAAAAGATCAAAAGAAATGATTTTTGTTTGTACAGAAATAGAAAAACTTGGCTCTGTTACTAGATATTGATGACATTTCGATAACCAGTGAGGAGAAAGAAATAGAAAAAACGACAGGAATTTTAAAAACAATTTTAGTCCTAGAGACTTGGGAGAAATACATGTTTATTAGGAATGGAAATAAGTAGAACTAAAGATTTTATACAAATATCACAAAGGAAAATGATTGAAAAAGTATTAAAGAAATTCAATATGTCAGATTGTGGAGGTGAATATGCAAGTAGACACAACTTCAGAAGATATTATGTTATACATACCGTGAACTGATAGGCAGTTTAATGTATATTTCAATAGTAAGCCGACAAGACATTACATTTTCTGTTTCATACCTGAGTCAGTTCTTGGACAAACCTAATAATCAGACATGGAAAGGAGCAAAAAGGATTTTGAGGTATTTGAAGGAAACTGAGAACTTGGCTCTTACATACTGTAAACAAGAAGATACATTGAGTTTGGATGGCTATTTGGACTCAAGTTGGGGTAGTGACAAAACTGACTGCTCAAAATGCAGTTTCTCGGTTCTCAAGAACACACTGTTGCTCTCAACCGCTGAGGCAGAATATCTTTCAGCCACAGCTACGGAACTCATCATTTCATTAAAAAGAATAGCAGAATATTTCAACCCAGAAGAACAGGTTTAAACATCCACTTTATCGAGAGCTTTGAAAATAGTAGACGAAGAAATAAGCATGATACTCGAAATCATTTAATTGAAGATATCGTTGCAAAAGAAATAATCCAAGTGGAATACACACCAACTGCTGAAAATATAGCTTGCTGACTTGCTAAGTAAACCACTGTCGCGCCTGTGAAGCAAGAGTATTTAAAAAAACAGTGGATTTCGAGTTTTTTTCAATAGAATTGTAATTTTTATATTTCTTTTGAAAATTAAGTAGGATGAGTGTTGAAATTTATCATAGTATTTACTTACCTACTGAACTATTAATTATAATCAATTATTCTATTTTTGATGAAGTAGTCATTATAATTTGGTGACAGAATAAAGGTTGAAGAATTTTCCCTCGTATTTTATATATAAAAAAAAAGTTATTAAATCGAGAAATATCTCAAACAGTACCTTTGAGCATTTTCAGGTCCTGCGAGACTCCACACTGTTCCAGTGGGTCAGAAATGATGTTTTGGTGCTCTTCGGAACTCGATAGACTTCTTTGAAAGAGTTCATTCATTTTATGAATCTTGGTTAGTGATGCTTGGATACTGTCTATGAAAACCTTATTCGTTGTTGTCTGCTTCGCTTCTGATATAACTTCCATGTAGTTTGTAACTTCATGGTTCCCCAATAACTTGATGCCTTGTAGATGAAGTTGCACTTCGCTGTTTATTCGTTTGAGGATTTGGGATGCGGACGTGGATCTGGCGTTTTTACTTTTACAGATTTTTTTTCTGCTTTTTTCGTATGTTGAATAATAAGTCGAGTCAGAACTATATCCGTTTGGCTTCATTTTTATAAAACTACGATTCGGCTCTGATATATATCAATGTATTAGAATACGCCTCGGATTAGTTGATGAAATATGTTTAGCAATCAACTGGAGAAAAATCATCATCATTCGCACCCAGAAAATTCAGTTAATTTATATTCGAACAATTTTAAAATCATACTGAAGGGAACCTCCCGCTTTCATAAGTTTGTTAGTTTTTACTTTCTAGCAGATATTTAAGTCGCGTTCGATTTCAGAGAAACGGTGCCACAGAACACCCTAACCTCAGAACACCTTACCTACACAGAAACGTATTTCAAACGTACCGACAAAACAAAAAAAAATCTAGGCGTTGGATTGTTGTCATTGATAGCTGTTTGGTATTTGAATTTGTGAACAAAGTGCTTTGTATCTTGTATCATTAATTTCCAACTGTTTTTTCGGGACTTGATTTATCACTTGAAATGTATTTCAACCGACAGTTTGAATTTACCGCCCAGAAATGACATTATACAAGCCAAATTTTAAATTAAGGTCACGAAAATTTGACCCCAAAAGATCAAAGGCCGCCTTCCAGTTGCGCTTCTGTGTAGGTAAGGTGTTCTGTGCCCTAACAACAGTTAGGATGTTCTGTGACGGAACCAACGAACAGTTGCAGATCAAATATTTATTACTACGAATATTGATTGGTGAAGCCAAAATAATTTAACATCTGGAACACGGACGCTTATAAATTAATACGCATAAGCCAAGATAAAACCTTTTTTTTTCCAAGATGTTATTTTTTTTTGTTGGTCTCGTTCTGGAAGTCATTGTTTCCCATAAAAATTATTGGCGTGTGACAAAATGCACTAGCTCATTCAATTCGTTGCAAACTCCTGCTATGGTACCACAAAATTATGCATTGGCTTTGACTGGAAGTGAAACAAACCTAAAAGTGGCATGAAATTTATTCTTTCAATTGTTTGTTGAAAATTAATTTATGAAATTGATTGATCATAAATAATCTAACCAGATGAAAAAAAAGACTTCCCAAATAAAAACAATATGTCCTTTTCAGGACCGGTCATTCGATAATATAAAATTAAAATCGGCGTTAATTCGACCATTGTATTAAGAGTATAACACCTAACCTTCCTTCCTCGAAAAACTGGACCTTAAATCCGATAAATACGAACAAACCTTATATTTATTGGACAAGTGTCACTGCTCTATCATTTAGGATACAGCAATTAGGGTCTATGCACAGAACTATTGGTCCATGATGTAAGTTGATTCAGGTTTATTCAAAAAAAATTTGGCCAACCTAATAAATGTTGCCGAATTGCATATGGTATATTGATTTTTCTTTGCTACTTCCACAATTCCATATAGATAAAACAATTGCGAATAAACCTAACTGAACTGATGAAATGTTTCTCATCAGACGAACTTGAACAGCATCCTTGAACGAATATCGATTAATTTTTTGTTTCACTCACATGGTCCCAATCAAGACCACGAGAGTTCATAAACCACTCGAGAAAATCATCCAAATTCTATTTTTGCCAACGTTTTGTTCAACGCGCAGAAGGCTCCAATATTCCATTCGTAACATTGACATAGGATGAGAAGCCATGTTGTTCATAGGCGGCGGTTGAGTTCGTCAAACCGTCCCGAAAGTGTAATATTGTTTAGTCAAGTCAGTTATAATTATTGCAACAAACAGCACAAAATGATTCTCATTTATGAAGTCACACGATGCATGGCGTAAGTATACACACTAACAGGCAACGTCCCCTCTTCTATTTTCACAATATATAAAACACTTGGCAATACAACCCTTGAGTCACGGGATATATTAAATTTTTTGGCTACAACGAAAGCTTTTCATTGCTAACTCTGGCGGGACCCCAGAATGGAAGCCTTTTTATAAACGTTTTCACGTTAAAAAAAAGTGATCGTGATTTGTAGATGAAACCTGGCTTATCGACCGACAAGTGAGCGAGAGCACGCCACCGGTTGAACGGGAATGTTCCGTTAATTTGACGGCCAGCTCGGGCTCAGAGATGTGTTGGAGCCCTCTTCGTGATAGGACACTTGTTTTTTGTAACTGTTTTTCGATTTATTTAAAATATTTCAGGTAGATATAGCTCTCGGAAAATGCTGAAGGGTTTTCATAAATCCTTAGCCAGTGTTAGTTCAAGCTGTTTTTACTTCAGATCATGCCTGGAAGAATTTGTGCCGTAGTTTCTTGTGAGAAATTTATATTTTTTCCAGTTCTTTTCATATATCTATTTCACACTTAACTAAATCATCAACTTTATTTTTATTATTATCATATAAATTTCGGATTATATTTTTTTCACTCAATTTAAAACTTTCTACTTCCAAATAAACCCATACCAACTATTGTGACTTCTCTTACAAACTCTTAGAGGTAAGTATATTATTGAACTTCACCCAAATTTTCAACTCATTGATTCCTATTTATTATAATGGGCTCAAAGTTTCCACAAATATTCTCAATAAATCGAAACAACGAAGTGCCCTATCACGAAATTACGTTCAAAATGCGCTTAGCATCAGTTCAATTTATGGGTTATTCACAGAAAACGTAGGCATCTGAGTTCTAAAAATTCAATAGAGCAAAAGTAAATTAACACACCAACCAGGAACACCCAAAAAATCAACAGGTTTAAGTTATAAATACCAAGATAAAAGCTTTTTAAAATCGTGAAAAATATATGGGCTCTTATGGCAAACCAACCGTTGTGACGTCACGCTTTGCTGGACAGAGCGCGGGGGAAGGAAGATCAAATCGACGAACTCAGCCATCCTTTCATTGTGTATTATCGTTGGCCGAAAACATTCTCGCTCGCGCCTGTGGTGGCTAATCGGGGAGAAGATCTGGAAATGGAAACGATCAATAGAATCCATTCATTTATACGCTGTCACCTACGATGACGTCACACAAATTACCTTAATTTTATCTGAGATACCATATATTCATTAGGTTGGTACCTGAGATCAACAAATAAATAAATAAAGTATTTATTGATCTAAGGTTGGTCCCATATTTTCATTCTTCATGACCTGAGCTGTTTTTTGGCGTCCATGTATTCAAAATGTATTCGTCCTGTGATTCAAATACATCCATTCTGGCGTTGAAACGATGACGTCATATATAAAACTATTCAAAACGTATTCATAGAGTTTTGAAACCAGGTCGAATTCAGTTTCAAAACATGATTCGTTGTTTTTTGTGATTGTCATAATTCATAATAATACCCCAAATAAATCTTGGTAGTGGGACATTCCACTTTCCACTTATGTATTAACAATTGAGTTGAAAACTTACAATGAATTACATACAAGGTTAGTTTATCGGAATATTGGTAACCGACTTTCCGACAGAAAATTTCTTAGGTTAGGTTTGATTATTGAATCGTATTCGAAATTATGCATTCTTGCGGTTCGTGATAATAATGACGTCACGTAGAATCGTATTCAAATGCAAGATTGAATACGTTTGTGTTTGGTGTTGAAACGATGACGTCATATATTCGATTCCAAACGTAGATATTCAATATTCATAGAGTTTTGGTTTTGAAACCAAGTCGAATTCAGTTTCAAAACATAATTCGTTGTTTTGTGATTGTCATAATTCATAATAATACCCCAAATAAATCTTGGTAGTGGGATATCCACTAATAAAAGAAAGAGAGATTGAACTGGGAAATTATATATTAACAATTAAGTTGGAAACGTACAATGAATTACAAAATTAGATTATCAGAAAGACGACTTTCTTAGGTTAGGTTTGATTATTGAATGGCATTCTTGCGGTTTGTGATAATTATGACGTCACGTTGAATCGTATTCAAACTGCTAGATTGAATACGTTTTTACGCCAGAAAACACCATGGTTGGGTCACAGAACACCTTACCTACCTAGGTAAGGTCAGAACTCTTGTCTATGGTAAGGTCAAAGATTATTGTTCTACTCTTTGGTAAGGTGTTCTTTGGTTGGGTGGTTGCTAACAGGTGGGAGCCAAAACTTCACGTAGGCGTAAGCGAATGCCGCGAACCATAGACAAATTAAAAATAAAGAGACTGTTTGAAACATTGGCGATCTTGACCACCAAGTTTTTGGTACGGCCAGTCGCGCATGGAGGCGCTGCCCGCAATCAACAGACGACTGACATGATAATTTTCCAATTTCGACATTTGTCAGAAAATGACAAACCACGTAATAAATTCAGAATTATTCTACTGTTGTCATCGAAAAATTAATAATAGAAATTATACTATGGACTTGAATTATGAACCCAACGTCGAAAATGGAATGTTTTGTTATTCGAGTTGACGCTGAAATTCCTCGAAATATTCTTTCTCAAGGTAAAATATAAGCTGCTTTTCACAAACTGATACTTATTTCCATCCATCAGTTGCAGACATTTTTTCACAAACTGATATATTTCCGTCCATCAGTTTCCATTTCCTATCACCATTTGAGGAAGTACGAGGATTATCATCAAACTGGAGTATTTGTTAGGTATACCTACTTGTTCTCCTTTGTGCTAATAAATGAACAAAATTATTGAAGGTTTGTTGTAATGTAATTTGTTTTTATTTTGGTTGATTTGAAGAAGACTGAAGAATATTTTAAATTTTGTTGTTTTTCGGAGTTTTATTATTGTTTTGTCTGTAATTGTACCTTGTCCTAGATACAATAAAATGTGTTTTTATAGTTATTAGTCTTGTTTTATAAGATCTTTAATTTTGTTCTTGATATCATTAAATAAAGATTTAACCACGAACGAACTAACAGATTCTACGAATCGATTACTGTATATATTTTATTGGTGATCGATTTGCCATTCCTGTATTTCATATGATACAACCATTCATATGGAATACAAGAATGGCAAATCGATCACTTATAAAATATATACCATATCAATCATATAAAAGCAACACATTTGAAAAACCCGCCTTATTTCAATCGGCCTTACCAACTGTATTTAGTTCGGCCAGTTGCGAGATATGTCGCCACTGTATAAACGTGGTGCCAACTTTTACTGCAGGTTTGACCACTCTCTTTATTTTTAGTTTCTCTATGCCGCGAACAGTCTAGCATAGACAAGAGTTCTATACTGATACAGTCTAGTTAAGTTAGCCTCTAGCGAATATCATGACATTTCAATATTTGTTTTTAAAACAATGGTAGTATGGTTCATTTTTACACTAGGATTCTAGCGTTGCTCATTGGTTTGATATCAGGAATATTTATTGCCAAAACTTGTAAACATTCAGTAAAAAGATCCACATCCACAATTCCGACCTATAACAGATGGTTCCAAAACCAGGGTCTGATCAAAAAACACATTTTATGGGACACCTTGAGGTACAATCATAATCTCGAACATACCACGGAAGCAAATTATCTCTTCCACAAAATCAGAATATTGTGCGTGATACTAGTTCGAAGCGAGAAGAATGCCAAAGCTTCCGAGTCAACTTGGGCGAAAGGTTGTAATCATGTTCAATTCATCGAAATTAAAACAAGAAATAAACCGGTTCCCATCAAGAGGATCAAGGAACAATCCTCGTGGATTCTACTTTGTAAAAATCTGAAAAATATTTCTGGGGAATATGATTGGGTCCTGATCGTGAATGACAATAGTTTTGTGATTATGGAAAATCTTAGGTACTATCTAGCCCCATTGGAGGCTACTGCCAAATACTACCTAGGATATGCCGTCACGTTTTGGAGTACGATATATAACTCTGCCCAGGCTGGATATGTTATCAGTAGAGGCACTGTGGATGCTTTCAGAGAAAAATTCACCCAAACAGATTGCTCGACCAACACCTATTGGAATAGGGAAGATTTCTACTTAGGTTAGTATGAGTGGCAGTCGTTGATAAAGTATTTTGATGATGAAAAATAACTAAAAAAAATATTTTTAAAGGCAAGCTTTTATTTAAGCCGTGTACTAAAACGTATAAAATAAGTTCAAGTCATCGCTGACAATGATTTAATTATTTTTTGTTGAATTATTTGGTTTCAAAAAACTTGTCGCGCGAAGTGTTCATAAAAGTATAGGTACCAATTAATTTCATAGGACAATGATTGGTTGGTAAGTAACAACTTGTCGATGACTTGAACTCATTTTATTTTAGTACACGGCTTAAATAAAAGCTTGCCTTTAAAAATATTTTTTATTAGTTATTTTATTTTTTGCTTTTTAGTTAGTTCGCCTAAATCTGTTCATTCCTAATAGAGCATCTTTATTACAAGGTCTCTTCCCTGTAAGTTTTGAGATGAAAGAAATCATGGTCTCCGACCCCAAAAACTCCCACACACCAATTTCGAATAGAATCCGACCATAATCACAAAACTTCCGCCATCCTGAAGTCACCATCTTGAATTTCTATATTTTGACTAAAAATTGATGATTTCCGAACCTGAAAACCCCCACATACCAATTTTGAATAGAATATGACCATAATCAGAAAACTCGTCCTCCATCTTGGGGCCGCCATATTAAATTTATAAATTTTGACAAAAAATTCCAAATATTCGATCGCGAAAACCGCCGCACACCAATTTTGAATCGAATCGGATCATAATCACAAATCTCGTCCATCATCTTGGAGCCGCCATCTTGAATTTATGAATTTTGACAAAAATTTCCTAATCTCCGACCCCGAAAACCCCCACATACCAATTTTGAATTCGAATCGGATCATAATCACAAATCTCGTCCATCATCTTGGAGCCGCCATCTTAAATTATGAATTTTGACAAAAATTTCATAATCTCCGACCCCGAAAACCCCCACATACCAATTTTGAATTGAATCGGATCATAACACAAATCTCGTCCTCCATCTTGGAGCCGCCATCTTGATTTATGAATTTTGACAAAAAATTCACAATCTCCGACCCCGAAAACCCCCACACACCAATTTTGAATCGAATCGGATCATAATCACAAAACTCGTCCGCCATCTTAAATTTATGAATGTTGACAAAAATTTCAAATTAATCGAACGACTAGAAGTCGGTCAAAATTCACTTGCAAGATTTTACCCTAACGAACTAACAAACGAACGAACGAACTAACAAGTGAAACTAAAAAAAAGCTTGTAAAAATATTTCTTGACATTTGCTAATTCTAGTCATCTTTGTATAAAACAGTTGTGTCTTTGAGTCCACAGTTGCTATACAACAATGGTCACTTTGTGGCTTCGAGCCAACAATTCACTTCATGTCGCTATGTAACTTTTCACGTAGTTGCTATGTAACTTTTTACGTAAATATATTTATGTGTGTCTTAAATTTTAAAAATTCAACTTGTGAGACAACTAAATATATTATCTCTTTAAGAACGTTATTATTTTGTATTTGTCGATATATACGGTTTAGGTTAGGATTAATTATAAAATCTAGTTCAACAGTATTGAAAATTAAATGTTTTACTTATATATAATAAAAAAATAATGATTTAGAATTCAATATCTTCACTGAGAATAAAAGCACTAATAATGCACATTTTTCTCATTTATATGAACTGTATAGCAAAATCAATAGTGGCGAGGTGGCTGCGGCAGTATTTTGTGATTTGTCCAAGGCATTTGACTGTGAATCACGAAATACTGTTGCTAAAACTCCACTGCTACGGAATAAGATATGGTGCCCATAGATGGTTTGAATCATACTTGTCAGATCAAACGCAGATAGTAAAAACAAAATCAATCTCCAATATTGCAAATATACATCCACAAGGCTCGATCCTGCCCCCCATTTATTTTTGCTATATATAAATAATCTGACAGTTCTCAATATATCAGGAAAATTCACTTTCTTCGCTGATGATACTACTATTTTATGGCACAGCAACGATGAAACTGAGCTACGTCGAATCATCAGCAATGACATACAGATAGTGAAAAACTGGTGTGACTCAAATTTCCTCACATTCATCTCATCCAAAACTAATATAGTTTCCTTCATATGCACAATTGGGGATATATCCCTAGAAACTAAAATTATTGAAAAAAAAACAAATGCAGACTACTCTTTAAACATCACAAAATACTGACTGTCCTAATGGAAACAGTATATGTCTCATACACAAACAAAAATCCAATTTTAATACATTAAACAATTATTCTACTCAAAATAAGCTGCTTTAGAATTCAATCAGATAGTCAATACTCGTTGAGGTATCAACCAGGAAAGTAGTTGTTTTCTGAAGAATCATAGATTTTCATTTTTTTTTCTAGGTCGGCATTTATCAAGTTTGAATATAACACCTATTGATACAAGAGATCCTGAGGGTTTCTCAAGGTTTCATCCTCACAACTGGCATCAACTATTTTTCCCCGGTGAAGATTATTACAAAACCAGTGTGTTTCCCACAAAATGTTGTAGTAAGAGATCAATATCTTTCCAAGTAATTGCAAATTTTTCAAAACAAATCTATATACCAGGGTGGCAATGGATACACTAGCACCCCCTTCTCAACTCTTGTTATAAGAACTATTATAGGTTCTCCATTTTGCCAGAGATTAACCTTTCTTCCAAACTTTGACTGGCTAGGTTACCTTTTTTTTATTACACCAAGTTTTCTTTCAATACTACTAAAACATAGAGTGAAAAGGGGTGTGCTAGTAAATCCGTTCACAAGCAGCAGTTGTTGATATCTACTTTTTCAGGCCATTGAAGCTGATAAAATGTATACCTACCATTACCTTTTGTATACATTGCAGATTTTCAGTTATGGAAATTTGGGAAATAGACCACTCCCACATATAACAGATGATAAGGAAGTATGTTTCAACTTTTTCCTCAATGGATTTTTTTTATTTTAATTGACAAAATAGCTTTTTCATGAAAATAGATCTCATAACGAGGTATCAAGCTGTTTGCAATCAATCTAATTATAAATTTGTATACAGCATTATAACAAATAATAATGAACAAATAAAAAATATAATTATTAATTAGTAAGATAGGATGCCAGTGCAAATCTGCTTATATTTATCATAATTCCAACATGGGAGGCTTTGAAGGGAAAGCAGGAAGCAGGCAGAGTCAAAGACATAACTTAAATGGAACAAAAAAAAATCATAGGAAAAAATTAAATTCTACGCAGACGAGAGTTTTCAGGAAAAAAAATTAGGGAATATAGAAATTTGGACAGGACGTCTGTTGGGTCAGTTAGTTATGAAATACAACTACCACCTGGCAACCTTTTATAATGTAGATTGTTCAAATTACATTTTTGAGGTATTGTACTAATCAGGATTTTGTATTTGTGAATATACCGACAAAATTACTCAAATTGAATACTTGAAGATACATTTTTTGTCAATTTGATAGTGTGAAAGGTTACAAAATCATAAAACCGTGTCAAAAAACTTGTTTTCCTATAAAAAATAAATATCAATCACTATTGATTTGTTATCCTCTTCAATCCCCAAGCAATAATTCTCTACATTGTCAATGCTGATTTTTGGGAAACAATTTACAATTATATAAAATTGATTTAGTTTATTCACAAGGCACTGGATGGGATGAGGTAATTTTTTTCAGCTTGTTATTGTCCATTTTGAATATTTTAATTTTTTCTCAATGGTAGAAAATATATATTTTCTCTTGTAGGTGTGGAGAACATTTTTGAGAGAACGAAATATTCATAATGACAACATCACAAGTGAACAGTATTACAAGGTTTGGGAAGATCTTGTTAACGATCCAACTTCCTTCGGAGCCAATATGAAGAAAGAGAATAATTTTGACTATGATTAGTGAACATTTTATTGTTACCTAGCAACTACAATTCTTTCAAACTTGGTTGTGATTTAGTTGTGATAAACATTGCACAATATGTGTTCTCAATTTTTAAAATATTTGTATTTGACATATATACATATCAAGAAACATTCCAAGTACATTGATTATAGGTGACCTATTTATATATATATATTTATATACTGTATGAATATTTTCTTAAATAAATTAACTTTTTTTAATGAGGTATTTTTATTCTCTATTGCTGAATATTATATTAAGTTCTTAATATCAAGGAATATTCCCCAAATGGCAAAAAAGACATTCGGCGCAGAAAAAGTTGTATAGGTCCTTGATAATCGTTTAATTGAACTAAAAGTGATAAATTATAGGTTATATTCGCAAAAATAATGCGTTTTCATGCAATACTGTGTGGAACCCTAGCATTCCATTTTTGAAAAAAGTGGAGCACATCACTGGCATTTTATTCTATATAGAAACAATTTTTGCCTCCATTTTAATTTTTTCTTTGAAAATACACATTTTTTAGGAAAATTGCATATTGTGTCATTTTTTGTGAATAATATTAATAACTACAAAAAGTGCTCTAATATTTTTTCAAAAAATTGCGTAATCAGGAATTATTCGCTAAATCACGGGAAGTGACGTATTATAGACATATCAGCCAGCCTGGACCAGGTAACCCAGTGGCAATATGTTGGTCTACATTCATGCTAACACCCTTAATGAAAATATGTGTGGTAGAGCTCGTCCAATATTGAAACGAGGGGGAAAACACGTCCACAATTTGCTGTCGCAGCTTTTGCTACGGCGAATTTTCACCAGTGTCTTAGCATGGAGCGTTTGAAAAGTTAGGTTTGTTTGATTAATAAATAGGTAGTGCAGTTATTATCTTGAATTTATGAATTTTGTCAAAAAAATCATAATCTCCGACCCCGAAAACCCTCACATACCAATTTTGAATCGAATCGGACCATAATCACAAAACTACGTCTCGTGTATCGCCTATACCAAATAATTTGGTACGCCTATGGAATTTCTATTAATAGCCACAGTTCGGGCATCTTCGAGAAGAATTGGTTGTTAGGTAGGGGAAGGCCAAAGTGGTCGTTTTAATATTGGACGAGCTCTACCCGATGACGAAGTGTAACCTACGGTGGCCGCTTATCCTAAACTGTTTTGTATCTTCCTGGTCTGTCATATCAAATAAATGATGAAAAAAACACAGTGGGCGACTCTCAATTATATATATTGTAAATTATGTACTGTAACGAAGCATAAACATTTGAATTTCTCTAAACATGTACAACTTTTTCGCAATATTATTTGAAGGTGATTCTTTATATATTTTTTGACTGGGTGTGTAAGCAAAGTTGAGTTTTTTTGATTAATACGTAGTGGAAAGTGCCGAATTATGTTTATTTACCGTCTCGTCATATTCAAGCTGTGGCTGTATCCCAAAAGTGTTTCCAATAACAACAGGAAACACGCATTATTTTATTTTTTCTTTGCAGTTCGGTCCTCAAAAATTACATTTTGTTAAAATAATTCCAAAATTTTGTTGAAACTTTCAAATTTAAAGGTGCTCCTTAATTCAAACTCGATTTGACCTTCACTTGAATAACTTCCCCCAAACACTAGCGCCAATTGTGGTTGTTTCAAGAATATTGATAGACGATACTATTTCTTACAACACAAACATGAATTCAACTCAATGAAAATATTATAGTACAACATGTATTAAATTATAGTAGACGGTTCGAAGCCACTTGTGGTAAAAGTTTGGACTGTGTGAAGTAACGATGCATACGTCCATCAGAGGAGCTAGGAGTACGTTTTTGAATGTTATGAGAAAATTGACGTTTTCAATTTCGAATTATGAAAAACATTAAACATATTTTTGATTTCTAAGTTTGTTGCTGAACTTTCTAGGTAATTATCTTCATGTTCAAATCATATGGGCAAAATTGTATAAAAAATATATTTTTGTGAAGGCTAAAAAATATGGTTTTGCATGTATTAGTATCAACCATATGGCATATACTGAAAAAAATCGGATAATTTATAGTGGGATGGTGGATCTCTTCGGAGACAACACTGCCTCATATGGATGGATTGTGCTGTACTAGTAGAGAAATATAACTTTGCCTCCTCATACAAAAAGACTATAAACAGCCTTGAAGCTACTAAAACTGTTATAATAAAAACCATTCTCAAGTTTCAAAAAACACGTAGGTATTGATTTGTTGAAAATATGAACAGGATGTTCATAAAATCAGATGTGGAATCATCTGCGACTGAAAGATAAACTTTAGTCACTATCTTCCATCGTCAAGATAACCTCTTGTGGGATATTCATGTTGAAAAGGGAAACATTCTCTATTGAATACAAAGATTTTTCTGTGAATTGAAAAATCCACGATAAATGAAGTTATTTTTTGTGAATGTCTAACAGAAAAAAACTACTTCCCCGGCTAAAACCACGCTGGAAATTGAACTACATCTGATAGATATTCTGAAAAGACCCTAACTCAAAAGAAAAAAATCTGTAATTGAAAATTAGCATTCTTATTCAGATAGTTATTTGATTTTCTATTCCAGTCTTAATTGAGAACTCATAAAGATGAATGAGGCAAAGAAAAATGTTTTCCAAAAGAGATTACTCACCAGAAATAATTCGTAACATTGACGCAAGAGAGGCATCGCATTCACTAGGTCTTCAATACAGTATTCAATTGAGAATGTAGGTATGTTATTAAATAAAAATGCAGGTACCTATATACCTACGTTACTAAACTTATAAATGAAAGGTAGAAATAAATAATTGCGTACTAATCTGCCATTTCTTCTCTTGATGATTCACTGCCCTCGCATTCCATATGTGGAAGGAAATTTCCTTGATTTGTTGAAAATATGAACAGGATGTTCATATTTGTGTGTGATGTGGGATCATCTGCGACTGAAAGATAAACTTTAGTCAGTATCTTCCATCGTCAAGATAACCTCTTGTGGGGTATTCATGAAATTTCCTTGTTATAAAAACACTTTCGCATTTGAGAATCACCCTCTAAAGTAGGTACTCTGTGCGAATGTGTGTTCGTTCCCCTGCGTCCTGCTGGAATCGATTTTGCTGGTCCTCCAGGTACAGGAATCGGCAAGGCAACCACCAACACATCTCGCGCACTGATCGTACCGAATCGTCAAAACTCCTCTCTTTCGGCAGAATTCGGACAAGGCGTTGCGTTTGTTGATTATTGTTGTTTAGTCAGTTTTGTGGTTTGGTGTGAGAGAGTGTTATATTCGTCTCCCCGGATAGTTTTCCATTCATAGTGAATATTGACCATTGTTGCAGTGAATAGTGGTTCTAGTGACCGAAATTATCAACTGTTCGCACCGGTAAGTAGGAAAATGCATTTTTTATTAAGAAAAGTCTCAGAGATGTGATTGAAAATGATTATAGTACCTCCCACGCCGGTCTTTCGCGAATCTGTCAATATTTATGAGACGAAACCCGATGAGCTGGTTATTTTCATTCAAGAAATGTTATTTTTAGCGGTTTAGCCAGTACACAATCAACAACCTATCAAACATGTTATTAATTTCGTAGTCATCTTGCATCCGGATTTCAATTTCGAACACATGCTATTGTTTATAAATTACTAATATGTTACTTCCTTTTCCAATTGCACTTAACATTCATATCGTATGGTGATAGATATCCCTTAAGGAAGTAGATATTCTTTTGTGCATTCCTTAAAAGACACACTGGCTCACGGACATAGGAAATGCGACAAGGAAACACGTTCCAGAAGCTTATCCTTCTCTTTCTTGGGCGAATCAAAGTTTATAATGGTACAGCAGCTGCTTTTCGATCTTTTCTGACCACTTTTGTACCTACCACCTGCTCTTTAAAGAATCTCTCCGAATACTTGAATCGTATTATTGGCCCATTCTTCCAGGTGTTTAGTTTTTTGACAGATTTATCATTACTCATCACTTACTAGATTAGGTAAATTCTCTCGTTTCTCACAGTACATTCTCTTCAAGTTTAAGAATCTGCCTAGAAAATTCACATTGGAGTGTTTCTCTGCATGGACTACTCGAAAACAAGTATTTTTTTGTTTTGAATGGACAAAACTGAATTACCTAGTTTTTCCAATTTCGGTTTCTTAGGCCATTTACAGTATAAATCTATCTATTTTGAGGTAAATTTAGGTACCTACTCTCTTGAAAGAGTAGTAGATGAATTCATGCATTTTCCGCATTTCTATTCTGTTTTCAATATGGCACACCCTGCGTTGGAATCACTTGCCCTTTTCCATTGTCATTTGATTGAGTATCGGCATTCGCCACTATACAATACCTATTATATCGAACAATTTGGACAACCTTAACAAATCATGTCTCTTGGGACTGTAAAAATTTGCATTGGCTTGTTCTAGATTTGAATACAAAATTATTAGATACGAACATGGATCTGTTCGTGCTTTCTTCTGTTCTTAATCCATATTTCAATCGTGTGGTTTTTCTAGGAGATGAATTATCGCATAACTATTATTTTCGTTGGCTAAAATTTATAATTTTTTCTTTTTTCCAATCATAGATATTACGAATTCTGGGTGAAAATATTCTGCTGGAGCTCCAAAAAATATCTCTATTGGATAACAATTTTTTATATGCAAGTTCACATCGATTCTAAATTCTTAATCTGAAAATTCAGTGGATCACTAACAACTATTTGTTTGATAGGCTTTCAGGGGTCCATCAGTATCACTAGTAGATCAATACATTTCCAGCATAAAAAAAAAATATTTTTCATAATTGCAAATAGGCCAGGACTAAACAAAATTTTTCAAGATATCGATTTTTTAAGGAAATAGTTATAGTGAATGACGATATCTACACATCTAAAATTTCAGGAAGAAAGGACAATATTTATATTTTTCATAATTTAGTGCCCAAATTTCATCCGAAGATAAAAATATAAAAATTTCAGTTCGTAAATCTACTTACACCTTTTCTGTATCCATGATACCTATATTATCTCATTTTATTGCACAAAATCCTAAATTCTTTGGCAGGTGCCCTAAATATTTGAAAATCGCAACTAAGCATCAGGGTTGTCATGATTTAAACATTTTGATTTAAATCATTATTCAAATGAAATAATTTTTTCAGTAAAAATCAATGATTTAATCAAGTTTCTTTATTTCTAACTTCGGATTATATCAATCTTAAAAATTAAGGTCTAACAGTATCTTAATAAATCATGTAACTCTGCTGTATCAATGTCATTATTATAATATTTGAACAAAAAAACTAATTTTCCAGCTTTTTGTGTTCCCAGTCGGTTGCGCAACTTGGTGTGCACAATTCCAAATGTGGAAAATACTCGTTCAACCGAAGCTCAAGAGGCTATCAGCCCAAATAATTGCCTCAATATTGGATAGGTACATCCTCTTTCTCAAACACATTTTTTTGTGCCATCTACCACTTAAGTGGTGTGACATTGTTAATTACTTCCTCTGCAGACATTACAGGTTTGAACGGTTTTGATTTCGATTTAAGTTTCACTATTAGCGGCCAAAAAACTGATTAAAACTAGGTATTAGTTCCATACTTGAAACATTTCGGTCAATCCCTGGTTTACTACAGGATTTAGTTTCTACCTTAGGCTCAGTCTATAGCACTCGCAATATTCAATCAAACTATAGGTTTTTTTTTAAATCGTGATTTTTTTGTATTTATTTTAAAAAATCATGATTTTTTTATTACCTAATTAAAAAAATTGTGATTTTTTCCAATCCTGCTAAGCATTGATTAAGTGTTGAATGAAAACATTTTTTAGCATTGACCCTCTTTTTTCACTTCATCAAAAATAATTTTAAATTATCAATCATAACGTGCTAAGAAAAACAAGTGTGCCACGGAAAAAGAACAAACTTATTTTATAAATTAGATAAAACACATTTTTTATGAAAAAATTATTAATATTATTAAACTACGACAGCTAATAGTTCTACCGTTACTGAATTATATTATAAATTCATTTTTAGCGTTATTAGCGTTTGAAAAAACCTGAAACAGGTCGATTTCTATTGTCAATTTGACAATTTACAGTACGAAAATATTACCCCCTTCTTGTACCCCCTCTGAATTATGAGCATCCCCTAAAAAAATTAAATGAGAAGTGAGGTCGTGTGGCACCTTGTTCGAAAGGGATTTTCATTCTCTGTTCAGTAATATTAAGTTTTTCAAATTTGGTGGAATCATTACTGAGAAAATTTATTTTGAAAATGTAAAATTTTGATACTTAACGTAGAATCAAGGAAATAATGTCACATAATGTTTAGGGATTATTTGTCAATTTAGTTTACAAGTAGGTAAATTAAATGTTCAAAATGACCACCATTCACTTTCTTCTTGACAATAAGCAAGTCGATCTTGGAATTCTCGTACAACATTTTGTAGGACCTCAGGGGTTATGTTGTTAATTTCTTCCGTTATCCTAACTTTTAAATCTGAAATATTGTCTGGTCTATTGAAATATACTTGTGATTTTAAATAACCCCATAAGAAATAATCATGTATTTTCTTATCTGTTTTGCTAAACGCCAAGAAAAAGTCGTTCAAGACACCAAAAAATTATTCACAAAACCCACAAATAATGACGGGTGTGAAGTTATCCACAACCACAAAATACACTGAGAAAAATGTAACTCGGATCTGTTTCTCGTTAAAATGACAATGGAGGGCTTATTTCAGTAAACGATCAAATTCTGTAGGTTGATAAGTGTAAGAAATTATATTTAGAATGCTTTGTACCCGGGGACGGGGGTGTAATCGGGGTGGAAATGTTGAAAAAATTAAATATACATGCAAACGGCACTGTAGAGTATTTCAGTTTGCAGAATCAAATACAGGAGATTGGACTACATAGCACCTGATATATGAAATCATTTGTCGCCCTGTCGGAGGGTGAGTTTTGGGGGTGGGAAATGTTGAAAAAAATCAATATTCAGTTTAAACGACGGTGTAGAGTTTTCTAGTATGCAAAATCAAATTCAGAAGGTCGAAATACATACCACCTGATATATGAAATCATTTGTCGCCTGTCGGAGTGAGTTTGGGGTGAGAATTTAAAAAAAAATCAATATTCAGTTTAAACGACGCTGTAGAGTTTTCTAGTATGCAAAATCAAATTCAGGAGGTCGAAATACATACCACCTGACATATGAAATCATTTGTCGCCCCGTCGGAGGGTGAGTTTTGGGGGTGAGAATATTAAAAAAAAACAGAATTCAGTTTAAACGGCAGTGTAGAGATTTCTAGTATGCAAAATCAAATTCAGGAGGTCGAAATACATACCACCTGATATATGAAATCATTTGTCGCCCCGTCGGAGGGTGAGTTTTGGGGGTGAGAATATTAAAAAAAAACAGAATTCAGTTTAAACGGCAGTGTAGAGATTTCTAGTATGCAAAATCAAATTCAGGAGGTCGAAATACATACCACCTGATATATGAAATCATTTGTCGCCCCGTCCGAGGGTGAGTTTTGGGGGTGAGAATATTAAAAAAAAAACAGAATTCAGTTTAAACGGCAGTGTAGAGTTTTCTAGTATGCAAAATCAAATTCAGGAGGTCGAAATACATACCACCTGATATATGAAATCATTTGTCGCCCCGTCGGAGGGTGAGTTTTGGGGGTGGAAATTTGAAAAAATCAATATTCAGTTTAAACGACGTGTAGAGTTTTCTAGTATGAAATCAAATTCAGGAGGTCGAAATACATACCACCTGATATATGAAATCATTTGTCGCCCGTCGAGGGTGAGTTTTAGGGGTGAGAATATTGAAAAATCAATATTCAGTTTAAACGACGGTGTAGAGTTTTCTAGTATGCAAATCAAATTCAGAAGGTCGAAACATACCACCTGATATATGAAATCATTTGTCGCCCGTCGAGGGAGTTTTGAGGGTGAGAATATTAAAAAAACAATATTCAGTTTAAACGACGCTGTAGAGTTTTCTTGTATGCAAAATCAAATTCAGGAGGTCGAAATACATACCACCTGACATATGAAATCATTTGTCGCCCGTCGGAGGTGAGTTTGGGTGAGAATATTAAAAAAACAGAATTCAGTTTAAACGGCAGTGTAGAGTTTTCTAGTATGCAAAATCAAATTCAGGAGGTCGAAATACATACCACCTGATATATGAAATCATTTGTCGCCCCGTCCGAGGGTGAGTTTTGGGGGTGAGAATATTGAAAAAAATCAATATTCAGTTTAAACGACGCTGTAGAGTTTTCTTGTATGCAAAATCAAATTCAGGAGGTCGAAATACATACCACCTGACATATGAAATCATTTGTCGCCCGTCGAGTGAGTTTTGGGGTGAGAATATAAAAAAACAGAATTCAGTTTAAACGGCAGTGTAGATTTTTCTAGTATGCAAAATCAAATTCAGGAGGTCGAAATACATACCACCTGAATATGAAACATTTGTCGCCCCGCGGAGGGTGATTTTGGGGGGGGAAAATAAAAAAAAAACAGAATTCAGTTTAAACGGCAGTGTAGAGTTTTCTAGTATGCAAAATCAAATTCAGGAGGTCGAAATACATACCACCTGATATATGAAATCATTTGTCGCCCCGTCGAGGGTGAGTTTGGGTGAGAATATTGAAAAATCAATATTCAGTTTAAACGACGCTGTAGAGTTTTAGTATGCAAAATCAAATTCAGGAGGTCGAAATACATACACCGATATATGAAATCATTGTCGCCGTCGAGGTGAGTTTTGGGGGAAAAAAAAAAACAGAATTCAGTTTAAACGGCAGTGTAGAGTTTTAGTATGCAAAATCAAATTCAGAGGTCGATACATACCACCCGATATATGAAATATTTGTCCCCGTCGGAGGTGAGTTTTGGGGTGAGAAATTAAAAAATCAATATTCAGTTTAAACGACGGTGTAGAGTTTTCTAGTAAATCAAATTCAGAGGTCGAAATACATACACCTGATATATGAAATCATTTGTCGCCCCGTCGGAGTTTAGGGGTGAGAATATTAAAAAATCAATATTCAGTTTAAACGACGGTGTAGAGTTTCTAGTATGCAAAATCAAATTGAGGAGGTCGAATCATACCACCTGATATATGAAATCATTTGTCGCCCCGTCGGAGGTGAGTTTGAGGGTGAGAATATTAAAAACAATATTCAGTTTAAACGAGCGGTAGAGTTCGACGCAAATATCAATTCAGGATGTCAGACACTCACTGAATTGTTCGCCTGTCGAGGTAGTTTGGAGAAATCAAAACACGAATTCAGTTTAAACGAGTTAGAGTTTTAGATGCAAAATCAATTCGATGCGATACCACTGATATGAACTTTGTCCCCGCCGAGGGGATTGGGAAATATTAAAATCAGATGCGTTAAACGCGTGTAGTTTAGTACAAATCATAGATCGAAATTATCACCGATGAAATTTTCCCGTCAGTGTGAAATAGAAAATCAATATTTGTTTAAACGTCGTTAGTAGCAACAAATTCGAGGTCGAACATACCGAATATGAATCATTTCGCTCGTGAGGTGGTGAGAAATTAACAATATTCAGTTAAACGACGCTGAGATTTAGCAAAATAAATTCGAGGTCGAAAATACCACCGACATGAAATTTAACGCTCGGGAGTTGGTGGAATATTAAAATCAATATTCAGCTTTAAACGGTCAGTAGTTTCGAGCACAATGATTTCATATATCAGTGGTATTTCGACCTCGAGTTTGTGCATACAAAAATCTTAACGTAGCGTTTAAACTAATCATTGATTTTCAATATTTCACCGAAAACATTCCTCGGCGATGGGGAAATATTAAAATGATATTCGCCTACGAATGTGATTTTCAGCTAAAAAATCTAATCGTTGAAATGAAATTTGTGTTGAATTTTTTCAACAAATTCACTTACGGCGAAGTTTCAGAATCCGACTCGAAACCCGATACAATTCGTTCGGAGATGTAGAATGAATATTCAGAACGACGGTGAGTTAATCATATAATATTCCTGATGAATATTTCATACTAGAAAACTTCTACACGTCGTTTAAACTGAATATTGATTTTCAACATTCAGCCAAACACTAGATCCGACGGGCGACAAATGATTTCATATATCAGGTGGTATGTTTTCGACCTCCTGAATTTGATTTGCATACTAGAAAACTCTACAGCGTCGTTTAAACTGAATATTGATTTTTTCAACATTCTCACCCCAAAACTCACCTCCGACGGGCGACAAATGATTTCATATATCAGGTGGTATGTATTTCGACCTCCTGAATTTGATTTTGCATACTAGAAAACTCTACACCGTCGTTTAAACTGAATATTGATTTTTCAATATTCTCACCCCAAAACTCACCTCCGACGGGCGACAAATGATTTCTATATCAGGTGGTATGTATTTCGACCTTCTGAATTGATTTTGCATACTAGAAAACTCTTACACCGTCGTTTAAACTGAATATTGATTTTTTCAATATTCTCACCCCCAAAACTTACCCTCCGACGGGGCGACAAATGATTTCATATATCAGGTGGTATGTATTTCGACCTCCTGAATTTGATTTTGCACACTAGAAAACTCTACACCGTCGTTTAAACTGAATATTGATTTTTTTCAACATTTCCACCCCCAAAACTCACCCTCCGACGGGACTACAAATAATTTCATATATCAGGTGGTACGTATTTCAACCTCCTGAATTCGATTTTGTATACTAGAAAACTCTACACCGTCGTTTAAACTGAATATTGATTTTTTTTAATATTCTCACCCCAAAACTCACTCCGACGGGCGACAAATGATTTCATATCAGGTGGTATGTATTTCGACCTCCTGAATTTGATTTTGCATACAAGAAAACTCTACAGCGTCGTTTAAAGTGAATATTGTTTTTTTTTTTATATTCTCACCCCCAAAACTCCCCCTCCGACGGGGCGACAAATGATTTCATATATCAGGTGGTATGTATTTCGACCTCCTGAATTTGATTTTGCATACTAGAAAACTCCACACCGTCGTTTAAACTGAATATTGGTTTTTCAATATTCTCACCCCAAAACTCACCCTCCGACGAGGCGACAAATGATTTCATATATCAGGTGGTGTGTATTTCGACCTCCTGAATTTGATTTTGCATACTCTACAGCGTCGTTTAAACTGAATATTGATTTTTTTCAATATTCTCACCCCCAAAACTCACCCTCCGACGGGGCGACAAATGATTTCATATATCAGGTGGTATGTATTTCGACCTCCTGAATTTGATTTTGCATACTAGAAAACTCTACACCGTCGTTTAAACTGAATATTGATTTTTTTCAATATTCTCACCCCCAAAACTCACCCTCGGACGGGGCGACAAATGATTTCATATATCAGGTGGTATGTATTTCGACCTCCTGAATTTGATTTTGCATACTAGAAAACTCTACACTGCCGTTTAAACTGAATGCTGATTTTTTCAACATTTCCACCCCCAAAACTCACCCTCCGACGGGGCGACAAATGATTTCATCTATCAGGTGATATGTATTTCGACCTCCTGAATTTGATTTTGCATACTAGAAAACTCTACAGCGTCGTTTAAACTGAATATTGATTTTTTTCAATATTCTCACCCCCAAAACTCACCCTCCGACGGGGCGACAAATGATTTCATTATCAGGTGTATGTATTTCGACCTCCTGAATTTGATTTTGCATACTAGAAAACTCTACAGCTGTTTAATTTGAATTTTGATTTTTAACATTTCACCCCAAACTCACCTCGACGGGCGACAAATGATTTCATATATCAGGTGCTATGTATTCATCTCCTGTATTTGATTCTGCAAACTAAAATATTATAGTGCCGTTTGATTGTATTTATTTTTTCAAATTTCACTCGATTACACCCCGTCCTCGGTCAACGCATTCTAAATATAATTTCTTACACTTATCAACCTACAGAATTTGATCGTTTACTGAAATAAGCCCTCCATTGTCATTTTAACGAGAAACAGATCCGAGTTACATTTTTGTGTATTTTGTGGTTGTGGATAACAGGTGTGAAGTTATCCACAACCACAAAATACACTGAGAAAAAGGTAACTCGCATCTGTTTCTCATTAAAATGACAATGTAAGGGCTTATTTCAGCACACGATCAAATTCTGTAGGTTGATGAATGTAAGGAATGATATTTAGAATGCGTTTTCATCCCGGGGCGGGAGTGTAATCGGGGTGGAAATGTTGAAAAAATTAAATTTACATTTAAACGACAGTGTGGAGTTTTCTAGTATGCAAAATCGAATTCAGGAGGTCGAAATACATATCACCTGATATATGAAATCATTTGTTGCCCCGTCGTCGGAGGGTGTGTATTGGGGGGTGGAAATGTTGAAAAAAATCAATATTCAGTTCAAACGTCACTGTAGAGTTTTTTAGTATGCATAATCGAATTCAGAGGGTTGAAATACATAGCACCTGATGTATGAAATCATTTGTCGCCCCGTCGGAGGGTGTGTATTGGGGGTTGGAAATGTTGAAAAAAATCAATATTCAGTTTAAACAGCACTGTAAAGTTTTTTTCTAGTATGCAGAATCGAATTCAGGAGGTCGAAATAGGTACCACTTGATATATGAATTCATTTGTCGGCCCGTCGGAGGGCGTGTATTAGGGGGTGGAAATGTTGAAAAAAATCAGAATTCAATTCAGTTTAAACAGCAGTGTAGAGTTTTCTAGTATGCAGGATCGAATTCAGGAGATCGAAATGCATACCACTTGATATATATACTTGCATGCCACTTGAGGATGTGTAAGAGGATATCTATTGGAGATAAAATTCAGAAAAATGCAAAATATATTCCGAAAAAACTGCAATAAAAACCGAAATGAAGTTTCTAAATAAATCTGAAATGAATATCAAAAAAATAAAAAATTCTAAGAAACTATAAAACCGAAATGAAGATTCGAAATAAAATTGAAATTAATAGTGAAAAAATTTGAATTATAAAAAACCGATATCACAATTCCTAATAAAACCGAAATTAATAACTACTTATAAAAAAAAATATTTTGTAATAAAAATCTAACTACGCCACTGGATTTGTGAATTATAGAATTATATTCCCTTAAAATCATTTATTTAAGTTCAGGTTATAAGTGTATTCGAAAATAACAGAAAATTAAAAATTAATTTTCAAGTTTTGCAGTTTTCAATAGCCGATAGAAACGAAATGAACCGAATCAAGTTTTAAAGTATCAAAATTATTTATTCGATAATAAAACAGAAAGCAGGACAAAAAATATTCATTTTTTATTCTGCAAAACTCAACTGAAACAAGCTTTTAGAGAAGGTATCAATAATTTGAGGAAAGCTGAACTAATACATTGGGCATAGGTATTGTACTAAATCAATAGTAGGCTGTGATTTAGTACACCACAAATCGCTCACATTACCATACTTTCAGTAGTTATAACTGTTGAACGGAATGAGCTATTGACTTCGGATTTTCGCTGTACAAATTCACTTGTGCTCTACTTTGTATCGGCAGTGTTGCCAGATTTCAAATATGTCCGCAATCTAAATAAAAATTATAATCACATACTTTGTTTCCAAAATTAAAGTTGTTGTAACTTCGTTGTTAACCAATATTTTTTTATGAAATTTTGATGGTTTTCATTTATAACGACTACGAATCCAGTGGTGTAGTCAAATTTGGAAAAAAAAAATTCCCAATAAACTTTTGCCGTTTTTGACAAAGAAAAAAACCATAGAGTGCCTTGGAAATGAAAGTAAAGTTATGAAAATTTGTGTCAAGATACAGTTTTTGATGCTTAATATTAGAAAAAAATATTTTTGAGATTAACTGAAAAATGCGTATTCTATAGGGGTGGTTCCATTTTAAATGGGCCACACTGTATAAATGAACTTTTCCCATCTCTATTTTATAGCCAATCGAATGAAGTTATTTCGACACATTACTTCTAGATGGAAAAAAATCCGGAAATAGGGTATCCTAGACCAAATTACACTGGAAATTTTTAACAGTTGAGAATCGTGACATTAGTTTTTTTTTCAACATTTCCACGCCCCAATACACACCCTCCGACGGAGCGACAAATGATTTCATATATCAGGTAGAATGTATTTCCACCTCCTGAATTGGATTTTGCATACTAGAAAACTCCACACTGTCGTTTAAACTAAATATTGATTTTTTTCAATATTTTCACCCCCAAAACTCACCCTCTTATTAAGCCAGGAAGTAATTCTCTGGATTTCCATATTGCATGAAGTAAAATCGTTCTCTTTGATTTAGAGGCAGGTCATCAAAAATTCACTGCCTAAAAAAGAACGGTCCCAATATATTTGTTTCTTCGGAGAATCCAATCCAAACGTTCGTCTTAAAATAGTATTGATCTCGACA
The DNA here is from genome assembly GCA_018342105.1 of Gonioctena quinquepunctata. Classification (NCBI taxonomy): domain Eukaryota; kingdom Metazoa; phylum Arthropoda; class Insecta; order Coleoptera; family Chrysomelidae; genus Gonioctena; species Gonioctena quinquepunctata. Next base: position 512,593 of record JAFIRS010000428.1, on the reverse strand, counting down.
CTCACTCGTGGGTTTTCATCGTCCCATCTTCTGCAGTTTTAGAAGTGAAAGTGGCTTCATCAGAGAAAATAATATGCTTTGGAAAACTAGGACTATCTTCAATGTGCCCCTGCAACCACATGCAAAAATCAAATCTCGTATTAAAATCCCTGTCTTGAAGTGTACTGATAAATTTCGGTTCGTAGGGTTTGAAACCGTTTTTCTTCAGTATCCTTCTCACCGAAGTAGTAGCTGTAACTTGAGAAAGATTAAAGCAGTTTTTTTCATTGGTGCCCCTTTTTACCCATTTAAAGCACGCCTCAGCGTGTTTAAATCGAACTTTAAAAAACGCGCGTTTTTTAAAGGTAACCATGACAACATCAACAAATCGAGAAACGTGAAGTCTAAATGACAAATTTTTGATTATTGATCTGACAGGAGTAACGTCAAATAAAATATTACTCACAATTCGTTCATTTATATGTGCTCCTCCATCCATTTGATGAACTTTTCATATTCTTTTTTATATATATATATATATATCACTGGATTTTTGCGGTATTAACCGCGATTCTGCCTCACTATTCAAAAAATCGATATTAGAATAATTCATTTTTGAGCTCTGGTGACAACAAATATTGATCTGTGGTAACAAATTGCAAATGAATGTTTTTCTCATTTCCATGACAACGAAAGGTATACTGATGTCACATCACGAATTCAACCTTGCATTATTAGTTCTTATTTCTATTATTTGTAGTAATAATACTAGTATATATGATTTCAAAGTGCACCAATAAAAAAAAATAACGTAAAGTATTCGTGGATAACTGGTCTTAAAAACACTTGCTCTATTTCGAGCACTCCGGCTGCGCCGTCGTGCTCGAAAAATCGCGCGTGTTTTAAAGCCCTTTTTATCCACTTATACTTTAATATACTATTTTGGGTTTTCAACTACATTCATAAGTTACCAGTTACCGGACGTGGACGTTCTCTTGACTTAAATTGGTTGTCAGCACTAGTCGATATAATTTATGTACCGCTTTGGCCATCGGTGCATGTGAAATTCTTCTTTCGGGATATCTTTCATTAAATTTACGATCAACTTCTCGAGTTATTTTGTATTTAATTATCACCAAATAAAAGAACTATATATAGGTACTTAACTTTTTCGTTAAGCGCAGGCTTGATTGGCATGGTGACAGATAAAATAATAAATAATATTACCATGACAACAATAAGCCATTTGCATTTTTTTGCATGGCAGACTTGCTTATTTTGGCATATTCAACTATGACCTATTAATGTATTACCTACTAAACTAAATATTTAAAAGTAACCATATTGACAAAAAAAACATTAATACAGAGAAATAATGTGTTTTTTAAGCTTAATATTAATTGTCTATTTTGATTCACTAATCTGAGATTTCTTGACAAAAAAAATAGAAGAACTTACGCAATAATAATCAGATGAAATATCATGCATACAGAAAAGGTGTAGATTTCGAATTGAAAAATAACTTTTTCCGATGACCTCGTATTAACGAGTCTGTTTAATCTACACGAAATCGATCGTTAATGACCCCTATTAACGAGTCTGTTTAATCTACACGAAATCGATCGTTAATGACCCCTATTAACGAATTGTGATATATGCAACCAAACATACACCGACATCGACCATTAATAACCTGTAAATGGTCGATTTGGTCTATTAATGTATAATTGTGGTATAGGCAACTAAACATACACGAATTCGAATATTATTCAAATGTCAAATCATATTACCTTCGCGCTGTCAAATTTATGTATTTTAAAATCCAAATATTGCAAGTTTCTTTCTAGTTGAAGGAAATGGATATCGAAAATTCAACGTTGACCCCAGGAACGAGGTCGACGGAATTTTTCTGATATCAACTCGTATATTAAAATGGCGATTAATGATCTCGAACATTAACGCGCTCGCTTCGCTCTCGCGTTCAAATATCTCGATCATTAATTGCCACCATTAATATACTAGTTAATTAAATAACTATTATTATTTTTATGGGTATTTGTCGACAACCCATCCCTGTGCTGGTGTTGGTAGGTGAAGCAGGTCACCTTTATCAATTTATTATGTTTTTATCTTCTAATGGAATTAGGGCACTATATTAAAAAAAATATTAATAATTTCAGATTTGGGTAGATATTGTCATTCTCTGTTGATATCTCTTTAAGAAGAATCAATATCTTGAAAAATAAAGATTGTTTAGTCTTTGCCCATTTTCAAATATTTGCAATTTTTCGCTTATTGGTACACCACTGACAACTTTTTGAAAATCTATTGTACATTTTGAACGATGCACCAACATTTAGCAAAAATCCAATTCTCTGAAAAATAAAAATAAAAAAAGTTTCCCGGGAAAATTCAAAATCAAAAATTTTGGCGATACGCAAATTCTCCCCAAACTCCTTTTCACCTATACTTTCATTAATAGATAATTAATTTTGATATTGAACTTTTTTCTTTTGCTTTGAATAAGATGGAAAATGGCTTACTCGGACGGGGTCACGTGACTTTCGCTACCTGTCGAGAGTTAATTTTTTCAAATCAAACGTTAAAATTTTTTAAGCTTTTTTTAAATTTAACCTTTGTAACTTTTGTTGTGATTTTTTTATAAATCTACAAAATTTCTGAAATATTAAAAAAATTTAAACTTCGACCAAACTGTTTTATACGTTGTTATTTTATACCAGGTTGTTTCATACCTATTGGGAATTCAAAATAACGGATACTCCCTCTGCTGTCGATTTTTGAAACTATGCATACATTGTTTACTTTTTGAAACATTAATGTTTATATGATTTTAGTCATTGTATACTTAAAACTTGTCGAATCTCTTGTGGATTGTTGACGTTTAATGAAATTCTGGTTTACCTGGTGAATGTTCAGTGACGATTGCAATTAGTGATTCAAGTTCAAATCATTATTGTTCTGTACCTCAATGTGACTCTTGGCAAAACGATACCGTTGTACTGGAATAAGAGAGAAAATGAACGTAACGTTCTGGTGCAGACTCATCTTAGGATTGAGCGAGTCTATAGACAGACGATGGGCTCTTGAAGAAGAATACAGTCCCTTCCCAAAATCTTCCTGTATCATCTGTGGCCAAGAAAAAAAAGTTAAAAAGGACCTTCAAAGAGAGTTGAGAGGAAAGAAAAGACAGTTAAGAAGAGAAAAAAAAGATATTATTCAACACACCGAAAATTATTCATACGGTATGGAAAAAGAGTGACTACATAAGTATATCTAGGTGATAAGGACACATTGTTTACTTTTCGAAACATTAATGTTTGTATGATTTTAGCCATTGTACACTTAAAACATGTCGAATCTCTTCTGATTGTTGACATTCAATGAAATTCTGGTTTACCTGGTGAATATTCTGTTGACTATTGTAAGTCCTCGAGTGAAAAAAATTAGTGATTCTAGTTCAAATCATTATTGTTGTGTTCCTCAATGTGACTCTTGGGCAAAACGATTCCGTTGTACTGGAATAAGTTTTTTATCATTTTCCGTGAGAAAATGAATGTAACATACTGGTGCAGACTAAACTAGGATTGAGTGAGTCTATAGACAGACGATGGGCTCTTGAGATCTTGAAGAAGAATACAGTTCCTTCCCAAAATGTTACTGTATCGTGTGTGACCAAGAAAAAAGTAAAAAAGAGAACCTTTAAAGAGAGTTGAGAAGAAAAAAAAAAAGATTTAAGAAGAGAAAAAAGAGATATTATGCAACATACCGAATATTATTCATACAGTATGGAAAAAAGTGACTATATATATCTAGGTGACAAGGACACATTTTCACACCATCTTGTTTGTTTTAGATGAAATAATAAAAAACTGTTTTTGTTAGTTTCATTTTCAATTCGAACATTCACAAATAATAATGTGTAACATTTCTTCAAAATAATTCATAACAATAATTCCCGATGACTTCACTAAGCTGTCCAGAAACTTCGAAAACGAAATTTTTTGTAAGCAATTTAGAACACACTTTGTCTCCTTCAAAGTGATTTTGCAAATTATATTGTCTTAAGATTTAAATACACCACTTCCCTAGAGTCTTGAAATTAATAACACTACACAAAAAAACTTGAAAATAATACCAAATGGAAATATTTTATCTATATTTAGTTATTAAGAGTTGGCAGCATGATTAAGCTACTGGTATTAAGCAGTTTTGTCCAAGTTGTAAATTTTTTAATATTTCAGAAATTTCGTAGATGAAAAAAATGGCAAAATGCAATAGAAATTTGAGGCACATGTCTAAAATTGAATAGAAACCAGTGCTCTTTGTAATTTTTGTTTAAACATAAACAAATGAGTCTATTTTCAGCAATTAATTAAAAAAAATTTTTGGCGATGGGTAACGAGACTTAAATTTCAAATTGTTTTTCCCATATGATGCCAACTTTTTGAAGGACACTTAACACTATGAGGTATGCACATGTTCTCATTTCAGTCCAGTTACTATAGCAATAATTTAATAAATTAAGTAACCTATTCTGTTGGACATCCATGAATTAAATAATTTATGACTATTCAACTTGATCCACTTTCAAATGTCTATATTGTAAAATGTTAAACGTTTTCCATTGCCAGCACATCCGACATTCAATTTCTATTTGCCAATTAGTAATGCAAATGTTGGACTATTTTCAATCTAATGCATGTAGGTATATGATAAATGCTATTATTGATCCTTGAACCTACATGTTTTTTTTTATTTACAAAGACGCGATATTTAAACTCGTATTTCGATTGGAAATCATGGAATAATTCTTTTCCTGGAACATTTTTGCATTTTTTCGTTCAGGTCTATGATAAATTTCCATATTGAAATTTATGCTAGTTGCTGATTGATGTGGTTTGTTGCTACACTAATTGTGTCCAATGTGGTAAGTATGTATGTAGTTTTCATAAAATAATATGGATTCTTACTCAGTTCTTCATACCGTAGAGGTTTTTGTAAGATTTGAGGACACCGTTATGAACAATGCGACAAACTAGTGCCAAACAAATTTCTCCAAAACTACAAATATTACTTGCACTTTACATATATATCACTTATAAGTAACCCACAACATTTTTTTAGTATTGACGTTTAAAATGCCTTTATTATTCTCTTTCATTTCCAAATGAGATACAGTTCGTTTTCATATTGAAGTTATGGAATTATTGTGAATTTATTGTCTATCGTGACTGCTCAACCTATCAAGTTTGGAACGAAACTTTTTTCTTTTTAGTTCAGAAATATAACATGTTGAGTGTGACTTAGTCCGGACAGAATGAAGCAATGCTATGTGTTAGAGAAACATCGGAAAGAGTCCAGCCAAATATTTTTTTACCGTAGTTTTTTCTAAATATTTTTTATCGATAAGCCGCAATATACATAATTTTGAAATGTCGATCATTTGATGACTTGGAAGCGCCTGCCATCAAATATTCTGACAATTCCATATAATCTAGAAACCCCTCGAAAAATCCCGAGAAAAACTTTTTATAGCACGTGCGATTTTAGGAACTATTCTCAGACATTTTTTTCCACAAACCACCTTGAGCGATTTTTAAATTGCTATCTTTTACGAGCATTCCCGATCCAATTATAGTTTATTGTCGAACCCTAATCTTTGCTGACAAAACATGAGAGGGAGCGCTTCTTGGGTTTTTTTAGCCGGAGGGGAGAGACGAAAGGAAGTATAAGAGCTTCATCATAGAGGGGTGAATAAAAAGGCCATAAAGATTTTCGTGACGCATGTGGGTCAATGGAGCCTTTACGGTTTGTAGAACATGCATGACGACAATAAAGTACTAACGTAATCAGAATACGATTTTTCAGTGGGGATGTTGCGTTATGAAAACGTTGTTACTTGGCAAGTTCAATGTTATTGCTTTCCACCAAATGAGGGTTTCAATAACTTATCAACATAAACAACTTAAATTTTGAAAAAATAATAAACTGACTTCAAAAAGTTATAAAAGCACGAAATATTTCGCGGCGTTTACCCATAACCATGGACGTCGCTAAGGGAAGTGGGGGGAGTTTTCCCCAACATTGGTTCAGTTGGCGAATCTATGAGCCAGTTGTCATATATCAGAAACATGATTATGTTTTTTTTCAATAGTCGTGGTAGGTATACAGGGTGAGTCAACAGGATTCCCGTGGTTCATTGCTCCATAATGTATCACTATTTCGAATTCTTATATTTTTTTTGTCAAAGAGACCATCTAAGACCACCTTCCAAAATAATTTTCATCCATACAGGGTGTATCATTGATGCGTGGCTAACCAAAGTTGTTATTTTTCAAATGAAACACCCGGTATATTTTCGATTATTCCGATCGGCTGTTCCATTGGCTGCTCAACGATTTTTTCAATTTTGAATTCCGTTGCGGCGTTGCCGAGTTATTCAAAAGAAATCTATTTTGTAGACTTCTTTTCGAACAATTACCTATTTCACATTTCAAAATATTTAGTAAAGATAATTGGGGAATCGTTGGTCCATATGATGATGTTCATTGAGAATACCAAGAATTTGGAATACATTGTACAGGATGTTCGATACAACAACACAAACATCGGTATTTTAATTTTTTCAAATGGAACACCCTGTACATTTTCATTTAAATCAACTCCTTTTTAATAACTCTACACTTTTCATTCTCTATGTCATGTACCTAAAACAACTCGTTTCCGAGATATTCTACATCCAAAAGATAGATATTTTTCCACAGAAAATATTGGCAATGTTCGCCTTTGGTATCATATTTGAAATTAAACTTTGCATAAAAATCATATTTATTCGAATCTAACAGAAAAATAACAATAATTAATGCAGCAAATGTTCTATGTGCCTGCCATTTTCACTAATACACACTCTCAATCTGTTTCGGAAATTAGCATCCACATGTGCCAGCATGTCCTCTGAAATTTCCCTGAAAGCAGTACGAATTCTTGCTTTCATATTTTCAGGAGTTGTAGGCGTAGTTTGATAGACAACCCATTTAATGTATCCCCATGGAAAAAAATCAATTTTTGTAAGGTCCGGTGACCTTGGAGGCCACTAAACTGGCCCTCCTCTACCTATCCATTTTTCACGGAATTCATTATCAATGTATTCCCGCACATCAGTGTGGTAATCTGCAGGCGCGCCATCTTGTTGTAGCCACATTCTCTGCCTTATTGCCAATGGAATATCATCTAATAAATTTGATAACTGACTTCGCAGAAATCTTAGATATTTTCTTCCATTGAGATATCCGTTGAAAAAAAAGGGCCCAATTACACGCCGTCTAATGATACCTCCCCAAACATTCAGTGACCAACGTTGTTGGTGATTGACATATCTAACAAAATGAGGATATTCAGTGTCATAATAGTGCATATTATGCCGATTCACATGGCCATTGTTGTGAAACGTGGCTTCGTCCGAAAATAGAACATACTCAAAAAAATCAGGTTCTTGGTTGATTTTATCTACACCCCATTGGCAAAACCGCATTCGCTTTGGAAAATATCTTTCAGTCAGCTCCTGCATTAACTGCATATGATATGGATGGTAATTGCATTTTCTCACCATCCGAGAAACACTACTTTGAGATATTCCCAACCTACTCAAAATACGTGTACTCACATGGAGATTCGCGTTAATATGCAATACAATATCAAGAGTATTTTCATCATTCGTTACAAGACAAGCACGTTCAAACTTTTTGTAAAATACTTTTCCGGTTTCCTCAAATCATGTTTTGAGGTCTCGAAATGCTCGATGGTCTGGATACTTTTCTCAGGAAACTTTTGTTCGTATAATCTAGATGCCAGTAAGCAATTGCCATCATTTTTCCCCAAAGCATACACCATTTTAACCATGTCCTCTAAACGTTATTCATAATGCCACAATAAATTTTAACACAACTGGATTGTTGTTTGACAGTTACCTCTATTTACAAATTCCAATAGTCATTTTTTCAGCGGTAGTAATGGATAACTAAACTAGAAAAAATAGTTACATTTGAAAATTTCTTTTGCTATGCTAGTTATTCATAAGTTGCCAAGAATGCTTTTGAAGATGGAAAAAAATAATTGAAACATCATTCAGTATCAGTATTTTCTATCGGAATATATTAAAATATATTTGAAAAAGAACAACTTTGGTTAGTCACGCATCAATTATGCACCCTGTATGAATGAAAATGTTTTTGGAAGGTGGTCTTAGATGGTCCCTTTGACAAAAAAATATTAACATTAATACTTTCGAGTTCTTAACAAAAGTGATTCTGTTAGCTTGTCAAAAAACTGATTTTTGGATCTGGGGAGAGCTATTATAAAAACGAAAACCAATTGATATCTTAATTATCTCTCGATATTTTGCAGAATACGAAAATTTAAATTTTCAACTTTAAATTTCGATTTTTATAGTTTGTAACATCAATTTTGAAACACCCTGTGTGGTATAATTAGATGAGTAAAAAGAGAGCCTGAAGAAAATCATTATACATTGGTATATCCAGAAAAGCTCGAGAAAAAGAGAATTGTTTGAAAATTTTGAATAAAATGACTTGACAATTCCCGATTTGTACTTTCCGTTAACACTGGCAATTGATTTATTTCTGCAGTTATAGCAATAATTTGAGACGAACTGGCAAAAAATAATAATTTTGAATTATATAACTGAAATTTCGAACCAAACTCGCCGGATATTTCGAAAGGGTTGGTCACTTTTAACAATGAAGTATTGTTGACAAATATGTTTACACCTGAATGATCTCTTCTTATCCTCGTAAAGGCGTCATTAAATTTAATGATCTCTTGAAGATGAAACGTAGTAGTACGTAGGTATAGCCATAAAAATGTAACAAGCAGCGATAACATAAAAGAAGTGGCGCGAATACCTATACAGAGCAAACAGCTTTTCATTTGACGAAGACGAACATAAACCTGTTAAAAAGTTGGAAATTATCTTTATCGATATTTTGGTATAAAGTGTTGAGAAGTAACTCGTCAAAAGGATTATTTGATTGAAAACTTCAATTCTTTGTCATCTTTTTTTACCAACAGTTAGGTTAATAGTCATTGATGATCCTGCAAAAAAACATAAAAAATGAGCATTAAAAATATATTTGCTCCCTAGAAAACGTTTTCAAAATATAAGTATGTCTTTTTATCTATAGTTATACAGTGCATTCCATTTAAAACGAGCCAACCTGAATAACTTTTGGTACAATGACTCAGGAAAATAAAAAAACACGTCAACAATAGTATACAGGGGGACACATTTTGACATATTACATTTGATGTTACTTCACTATCGACTCAGAGCATGTCACCATTTTTTTAAATGGATCACCTATATTGTTTCGCATTATCAGATGCTCCATGATGAGCAGATTTCAACAAAGTATAAAACATATGGTCCGACGCATATGGTTCGGGAGCTACAAATTATTTTCCATTAGTCCAACGTGCCCTAAAACTGCAATAGAAATAGCTTCATCGTTGACAACTCCTGAACGGTTATGCTTTTTATTGCTAACAGATCCAGTTTCCATAAACGGTTATGCTTTTTATTGCTGACAGATCCAGTTTCCATAAATTAGTACAATAATTCCGAAACGTTCAGGAGTTGTCAACGATGAAGCTATTTCTATTGCAGTTTTAGGGCACGTTGGACTAATGGAAAATAATTTGTAGCTCCCAAACCATATGCGTCAGACCATATGTTTTATACTTTGTTGAAATCTGCTCATCATGGAGCATCTTATAATGCGAAACAATATAGGGTGATCCATTAAAAAAAAAATGGTGACATGCTTTGGGGGTGCGATAGTGGAAGTAACATCAAATGTGAATATGTCAAAATGTGTCCCCCTGTATACTATTGTTGACGTGTTTTTTTATTTTTCCTGAAAGTCATTGTACCAAAGTTATTCAGGGTGGCTCGTTTTAAATGGAATGCACTGTATATTTTCTGAAAGCGTACGTCATTTCCGACGTTTTGGTTCTGGTCCCAAGTCGATGCGAAGAAAAATTTTAGGGTGGAGTATTTTCGGGAAAGTAGAAAAAAGCGTTTTTTTGTTGATATCATTTTTGGCTTTTTCGTGTTGAGTTTACGCTAGATAAACCGAGACAAAAACACAAATCATTATGATTTGAAAAATACTCTGTGCGGCATTCTCAAGAGGGTCTGATTTATGAACTCTAATAAACACTTCTGGCTCTCATAAGCCCGAATATGCTAGAGATGCTTTCAGAAATAATATACATGTAGTTAGTCGATATTCAGCTTTTGTACGAATCGATATACGTTTGACATAAAAAACTTTTTAACAAAAAATTAAACCGACCAAATACGGAACTGAAAAGTAAAAAATAAAATAAACCTTCTTAGTCTCAATAACTAGGCTCCTAAACTAATGTAAGTAACTAATTTTGAGTCGGCGCTAAACAAACAAGCAAATGAATTAGGTAAGGCGTAAAATGATGGATGGCATCTAGTTGCGCGGCGACATTCTGATAATGTTTTTGAGGTAATTTAATGATCTTCGACTCAAAATTAGTTACTTACATTAGTTTAGGAGCCTAGTTATTAAGAAGGTTTATTTTATTTTTTAATTTCCAGTTCCGTATTTCGTCGGTTTAATTTTTTGTTAAAAAGTTTTTATTTTTCAATTTTTTGTGGCTGAAAGACCATGGGAATTTCAATAATATGGTAAACACTGCAAACTACCAGATATAACTTGAACGATTAGGGCATCTCGATGGCCAATCATTTTAAAAATGAAAAACTGGAAATGTAGAAAGTCTTAACCATATACATAAATCCAGAAAATAATGTATTATGTGAAACTATATATATATATATATATTATATATATATTATTATATATATATATATATATTTTTAATATATATATATATATATATATATATAACTAGATTTATTCTCAAAATTAAAACAAAACACATGTGGAAGACCTTTATTCTTGAACCATAGTGATGCTTGTGGTCCAATATCACCTCCCACAATCGATAACGAAAACTATTTTGTAACCTTTACCAACGATTTCATACATTATACAGTAACATATTTATTAGAATTTAAATCAGAAATTCTAAAGGTATACAAAGATTTCGTTGCAAAAGGTGAATCACACTTTAATTATAAATTAGTATATCTTTACTCAGACAATGGAGGTGAGTATTTGTCGCATGATTTCAAAGAATATTGTGTTCAGAAGGGCAGTACTTTCCATTAAAATGTACCAAATACACCTTAACAAAATGGTGTCGCAGAGCAGATGGATCGCACAATTACAGAAAGAGGGCGTGCGATGATTTTTACATCGGGGTTGGAAACATATTTTTGGGGCGAAGCTGTCTTAACAGCTACATACCTAACTAATATTTTACCAACCGCCGATCTGCACCTCCATAAGATATCATTGGTATAAACTGTGGCATGATAAAAAGCCCAGATTAAAAAAAAAACTTCAGGTTCATGGTTTATATCCATCTTAAAACTAAGAAATCAGAATTTGACGAAAAGTCATTTAAAGTAATCTCAGTGGGATATACTCCCAATGGGTATGAAGTGTAGTATGTGGAAAGTTTTCTTATAAATCGTAACATAATTGTCGACGAGGCGAATTTTGAAAATCACTAGATCTGTAAAAAGTGATAGCGAAGCAACTTCGGAGCCTAAAACTATGAAAACCGACTCAAACTCGGAAAAATTAGTTTAAAATCTCTAGATCTGTAAAAAGTGATACCGAAGCAACTTCGGAGCCTAAAACTAAGGAAACCGACTCAAACTCGAAAAAATTAGTTTAAAATCACTAGGTCTGTAAAAAGTTATATGATGTAACTTCGGAGCCTAAAACTAAGAAAACCGACTCAAATTCCGAAAAAAATTAGTTAATTCTGAATACAACAATATTCCAACGAAAACCCACATACATCACAAGACTTAAATCCAATTTAAGGAGAAGTGAGAGACAAAAATCATTATTTGCCCCAGTATACCAATCAAGAGATAAATATATTTTTAGTAGTTTACTTTGTGCACATACTCTCGTAAGTACAAAACCAAAGACCTACAAATAAATTAAAACAAGGGACGATTGAGATCAGTGGAAGCAATCCAAAAATGATTGGTCGTTTAGTAAATAAACCCACTGACAAAAAAATTGTCAATTCCAAGTGAGTATTTACTATAAAAACATGGAAATCCCACAAAGTACAAGCCAATGCTAGTAGCAAAAGGTTTCAGTCACAAATATTTAAGTGATTATAATGAAACATTTGCACCTGTTGCACACATTCCTACCTTAAAATTTATTTTAGCCTTCTCTAATCAATTCGATTTATGTGTCCATCACATAGACGAAAAAAAAAACTGTATTTCTGAATAGCTTTTTGCAAATGGAAATTTACTTGAAAATTACCGAGAGAATAAATGCAGACAATAATAAAGTATGCAAACTGCATAAATCAATTTATGATTTAAAACAATAAAGATGCTGGTATGAGCATTTTGACAAAAACGGTTACAGAGCTTAATTTTAAAAGTTCTTCAACGATCCATGTTTGTATATACTACACAGGTAAAATAAACAAGAATATTTACGATATCCTTTATTCGATGATACTTTAATTTCTAGAGAAGACAAAGAGGCAATGTCAGGATTCAAAGATTATTTAAAGAATCATTTGAAAATTAAAGAAAGACTTACAAGATGTTAAACTTTTTCTAGGCATACGCATTCAAAGATCAGAAAATACGGTAACCCTGTATCAAAGCTACTGTTTGAACACAGTTCTGAACAAATATAATTTGCCCGAATGTAACCTGTAAAAACACCTCTTGAAAACAAATAAAATTATTACGAATTAGATTCCCTAACCTACTGAGATCAATATTTCGAACTCATACCTGCGTAACCATAATTTGGAAAGTATCCAAAGATTTTTGAAGATTGGATGAAATATTTTGCCCGAAATCCATAATTTTTCAAACGGTGTACATGTCTCGGTTTAAAAAATAACTCTGGAGCTCAAATTAAAAAAAAAACTTTCAATATACAGGGTCTTCTGAAAGGCGATGCTTCTTTTTTAAAAGGATGTGAATGTTGAGTTTACCGCTAGATAAACCGAGACAAAAACACAAATCAAATAGTTATGATTCATCAAAAAATCCTCTGTGCGGCATTCTCAAGATGGTCTGATTTACGAACTGTAATAAACACTTATAAACACGAGATGCTTTCAGGAATAATATAACAAAGTTAGTCGATACTCAGCTTTTGTACGAATCATAGATACGTTTGAAATAGACGGTTCAAACGAATTATGTATTTTATTTAAATCCCTAACCTACTAAATTCAATAGTAAATACGTCATTTTATAAAAAATCACCTATATAAAAGTCGAAAAATAACGAATACACAAAACTTACCAATGAATTGGTCCTATTACGGCCCTAGTATATATCACTAGAAGTGCTAAGAATGAAATATTTGTCCAGGAACAATAATAGAGTTGCTGTCGACTACATACACCAACCACATTCAACAGCTGATTGACCTACTCGTATTTTTGTTCGCTTTCAATATGTTCTCGAGTTGTTTGAGTTGTGAAAATTAGTTTTGAAGTTCATATTGTTATCTCTTATAGACAATCTCTGTTATTACTAAGGGTTTGCAGGCTAGGATTTTGGAATCATATTAATAATTAAGATATTTTTTGGGATCTCCTATTGTTGTATGATCAACTATTGCAAGATTGTTATCCGAGTTCCTGGTTAAATACATTTCATTATCTAGAAAACGACGACAGAAATTGGTCAAATCAATCAAGTCAGGTCAGTTACACCAAGCATACTCACTATCAGTCACGTATAAACGACAAACAAAATATAACCGAAAAACAAAAGTACTTTTGGAAATTAGTCCGGGAAAAACACGGTAAAACAAAAAACAACCAGCCACCTGAAATTGTCATCAACAACAAGTTGACCACTAACAAAACTGTGATAGCTGATGAGCTTTGCAAACACTTTGCAATGTCACCCAGAATCGCACTAGATCTGCACTTTCCAAATTCAACAACCGAGGTATGCACTGTGAGTAATCCACAAATGAACTCTTTCTTCTTTAGTGCTGCCAATCCTACAGAAATACTAGACATAATAAATAATTTAAAAAACACCGATAGTGTTGCTGTTGATTGTATTTCTACTAAAATAATTAAAAGCATAGGATCTTACATTGCAGAGCCTCTTGCGTACATCATCAATCTCTCGATTGAACTAGGTAAATTTCCTGATATTTTGAAAATTGGAACGGTTACACCAATCCCTAAAAAAGTTAATTCCCAGTTCCTGGAAGATTATAGACCCATAACTGTTCCCACGGTCATATGTAAAATAAGAGAGAGCACTGTATAATAGAATTATAACACTTTGAGAAATATCAAATAATCAGTATGTGTCAAAATGGTTTTTATCCAGGGAGATCAACAGATCTACAATCTTTCCAGTATATCCAAAACCATTTGGATCAGAAGAACATGTGGGATACTTTATTTGATCTCACCAAGCATTGACTGCCTGGATTGAAATTCTAAGAAACTTCAGTCAGTAAGGCATTAGGGAAAGTATCAATGGTTGATGTCCTATTTGGACATAGAAATATTTATCAGAAATGAATGGCCCGAAACAGAAACATACGATGAATTTAGGAGTTCCAAGATCATTGCCTCCTGTTTCTCATATTCATTAATGACCTTCTTTCATGAAAATGATGCCTAGTGCTATATGCCATGATGTCTCTTAGCTGCATATGGTGATAATTCTCAAATTACAGAGAATTGAATCATTTCAATAAAATACCGAAGGTCAAAAATGGTATGATCCATGCTTTCCAACCGTCTTCTACGTAAACCCAAAGAATTACGCGATCAATTCATATAAATTGGAACTTTTCGTTACAACCAATTCTTCTGCACGAGTTCTTGAACTTACTTGACGAACCTTCAAAACCGCTATTGAGAATGATCAGCAGAAAGTAAACTCAATTATATGCTATAGTCCAACTGAAACGATATTCACAAAGAACAATCCTCATTTCATTATGTCCTCTATACCTCAATTACTATGCATTATTGTTGGAAATACATCAATGCCGAACTATCTCACAAAACGTATTATCAGATAATGGTATCAAACTAACAGATCATGTAAACCATATTTTAGAGTTAACATTTAGTTCCAGTATATATAAAAATATTGCTTGTCAGTAAAATATAGATTCACTACACATAATCATGATAGTCATATTATAAACTAGGTATGGCAATTTGCTACAAATTACCACAGAACTTCCTATGAATAAAAAATACATTACGTTTTGAGATACCGAATCAATAAAGTAAATAATGAAATCGTCTTCAAAACAAAAAAGTTATTTGATTGAGAAGCGCAATATACCAAGAGTTTCTGATGAATTGTATTGACTGTTAAATTATATGACATTTTCTAAATGTCTATATGTAATACATACTGAAATTGTATAATACTGTTATTTATGTCCTGTAAGTTTCAGATCTTCTTACGGTCTCTAGAATTCTATATATGATTATAGGTGTATAGATTTTTATATTTTTTTATATTTATATTTTTGACATGTCCAATACCATGTAATATGGTCCTAATGGAATAAAATATTATTATTATTATTAATAGATTAAGCGAAACCAAACTCAAATAAGCAAACATTTTCTACTGGTTGGTTCACAAATAGCTGAATAGTAATTGACACAAATCTAATTAGTGGGCTTTCTTGCCTCGATGTGCTCGTTCCGGATTAGCTTGAAATCTGAATTAAATATATTCTATCAAAATATATATCATACGTTATCACAATACTGAAATAAAACAAAATGTAAAATCCATACTATATGACCCATTGTAAGATGCGACTGTTCAAAATATTATTTCGATAGACTCGGCCGTTACTTGATGGAAATCCATAGAAATTTTAAATCACAACGCACATGATTAGATTTTCACATAATTTTATTAAATTCACATGTATGTACAATACAATAAACTGAATATACAACGGCCAACAGTTTTATACCTACTACCTAAGGTCATTATCGGTAATTACCTCTAACGTGGTAAGTACCGACAATAATCTCCCAAAACATAAAATATATCCTCAATTATAATAATTACAAAGGGTTTAATCTAGGAAAACAAATTCAAAAGTGGTGAATTATTCAAATCAAGTTGGTCGTTGAGTAATAAGTTCGAATTTTTCAACCTATTAATTTCTGACGTTTCCAACGCATTCAGTTTAATATCTTTATTTTCTACGTGTAAAATTTCGAAATCATCATTGAAACAATGGTTTTCCTCTAAGAGGTGATTGGAATATGTTGAATTTGTTTTATTTTTTACATAACGTATATGATGTTCATGGATCCTATCTTTAAATGTTCTACCGGTCTGTCCAATATATACCTTAGGACAAGTTCCACACTTCAATCTATATACCTACTCCCGATTTTTCGGCTTTCGAAATTCTATCTTTATTATTTTTATTAGAACTGAGGCTATTTTTTCCGTAGTCTGTCCACAATATGTGAGTGTTCTATAATTTTGATTAAAGTTTTGGTGGGGGAAAAACTTTTGAATGGAGTTTTTTGGAAATAATACTATCTATCAGGTCAACTTTATATCCATTGTTTGTTTTATGATGATAAGTTCTTTTTTGAAATTCTCATCTGAAAGGGAAACATTTACTAATCTATGAATCATACTATTATAAGCTGTAACTTTATGTTGGTAGGGATGGTTAGAATTGGCATGAATAGTAATATGCGTGTGGAAGGGTTTGTGGTAAATTTAAAATTCATGTTTTTTGTTTAGTTTGGTTTTTTTCAAGTCCAAAAAATTCATTGAGGTTTCTGATTCTATATCGATAGTGAATTTTATTTTTTGTGAATTTTGTTGATATATTTATGAAAAGTATTCAATTGTCTGTTGGTAACAATGAAACATACCAAAATATCATCCACATATCGATACCAATACAAGAAATGTTTCATCAGTGGATGTTCATGAATCGATTTCTCTAGGTTATCCATAAAAATATCGGCAAGTAAAGGACTCGAAGGGTTTCCCGTAATCAACCCTTTTGTAGAAAATAAATATTGTGGTCGAACTGAATATTTAAAATATTATTTTGTCAGTTTTCCATTCCTGTTTCACAAAAATTCAAGAATACAATTCAAAAACATGTTTTTTATCATAATTATTTATCAGTATTTCTCTTTCTGCTGTATAGTTTTAAATTCTGCTCTCTTTACATGCATAATATGCGATTTCTGTGCTTTTAGTACTCTATCAAGTATTTAAGCACATTGCAAAAACATTTACGTTATAGGAGGCGTCTGGTACAAATAAGAAAAGTTATTTTACAGTTCTTTACTAATACGACCACCAAATGTTATTCTTTAGCAAATGTTTTCCAATAAGTTCGACATCGGTTTTTTTACATACGAACATTCTGATGAAACCTTCAAATGACTTCGATCGTCGTGAATCTTTCCAGAGAATGCTCCGATAGTATAAACAAGGCTCAATTGTGAAATATGAATCTGCAGTCTGTATCACTTGAGGATAACATTAACCATATGAGTCATTAAACTTGATAGCTGCGATTTTTATTTTAACAGATGACACACATGATTTGAGGCAATAATTACGCGTTATAGAATCGAAACTATCCAAACTTTGTATAACTATACTCGCGTAAAGGAAAATTCTATCGAAATTGCACTTAACCAGACAAAAAAAAAAACCTTTTTTTTTTAACGAAAATAGATCTATTTGACATACATTCATCTTGTTAAGCAACTCTGGTAGCATACTTAAATGTTAAAAAATCCCAATCCACTTGTTTTTTACGGAAATAGAACAATTTCAATGAAATCCATGATAGGGGTATAGTAGATGGATAGTTTTTGCTGGACATAATTGAATGACGTATAGATCTCGTTGAGAATTTCATATAGAATACATTTATGATGACAAATCATAGACATTTATTAGACTTTTTATTAACCATCCCAGTTGTGTTATATGGGGTGATCTGATCTGATATATGGTGTTCTCAAAGGCACAGTATTTTCACCTCCAGTTATACTAGGAATAAATTAACCAATGGTTAGAATGTGCTTTTGATTTATCAATAAACATTAAACAAAAGCATATGGATTCGAAATGAGGTACAAATAGCTTACCTTGTCACATTAATCAAGTAAAAGGTATTATGAAGAAATAAAGGTACGGTTGCCAACACGGGAGATGGGTTTAAAAAAACGGAACCGTTTTTTTGTTGTTGTAAATTTTCCTATCGTACTAGGTATGGTCCTAATTATCGGTATATTTTTCGGAAGTAATTACACAAGTGCATCAAAATTACCGATAATTTTCCATAAAAGCATGTTGTCCAAAAACTGCATGAGTTTATTTTCATGTTTTGGCGAAAGAACTCGAAGGAGGAGGGCTCTTTTAACAAAATATGAAAATAACCGAATGCACTCTTTTACTGACAACATGCTTGAACGGAAAATTATCAGGTTTATTTTGATGCACGAGTGTAATTCGGTAGAATATTTCCGAAGTTAAAAGAAATAAATAATAGTTTAAAAAAACTAAAAAACAGGCTTTTATAGAAAACCAGACTAAAAAAATAGAAAATAAGAATTTTTTTTGTTTGATTTAAAAAAAAGCGTGGGTGCATGGTATCAATATTTATATAGTACATTACACACCTAGGGCAGTAAAGTAAGAAATGTCTCGGATCACAGGTACTTAATTGTTGGCCGAGGCGATACCATGCACCCCACGCTTTTTTTAAAAATTATTTTCTATAAAAGCGTGTTTTTTAGTTTTTTTAAACTATTATTTATTTTCAACTTTTTAATTTAGTTTTCTATTAACGCGTGTTTTTAGTTTTTCAAACTATTATTATTATTAAATTTTTTTAACTAGTATTCTCCAATATTGATTAGAATCGGACCATAATCACAGAACTCGCGGCCATTTTGGAGCCGCCATCTTGAATCCTTCAATTTTGACAAAATAATGTAACGTAAATAAACTTAACTTGGTTTAAATAATTTATTTCATACTGAATCTACAACTTAATTTATATTACTACGCCACTGTATAGCTCGATGGTATGGGCTCGTTCAGACTGTCTACTCCCTCTTGAGGGCTCTCTATTTATCTCCGATACAGCATTCTCGATGTTTCGAATTCTTCCAGTTGGCGACGGCATGTTCCAATTGTTTCCAATATTGACCGTTGCATTACGCGGAAGAGGGACTGGATGGTTCTCGAATATCTCCGGGGATGATCTCATCGCTGTCGACGGCAACATGTGAGGCGACAGGTCCGGCCTAGGTTCGTTACATTGCCCCCTTCTTAAAGACATTTCGTCCCGAAATTTCATCCTTGGGGTGTGACGATATCTGCATGACTCCATATCTGCACCGTGAAGTTCGATGGAAGTAACACTCCACGGTCTTCATGATCGGTCGTGGAAGAGGGTTACAGCAAACCAAAATCTTGACGCCGCTGGATCTGAATATCGCCTCCAGCATACTTCTTATGACTCTCCAGTCCAACCCATCAATACCACAGGACAATTTTGGAATTGCTAGATCCACCAGATTCTGGTCCACCATAGTATCTCTTAGTTTGGTGAGACTCTTCCAGACATCTTCATAGGACGGTTTATCTTGGGAATGCCTCTTGGTAACTAGGTAGTAGATGTTTCTCTGGCCTTTCTTCAACTGTAGCACCCCACCAACTTCTGGATTCTGCTCCCGCAGTGTTTGAGTTGACCAAATTTCTGGAGAACACTACGGCGATGCCCCTGGACATTCGAAGATCTTCTGCCACACAGTGCGCTAGTGCGTAGTCAGCAGGCACCTCGAAAAGGTCTCGTGACTCCTCTCTAGTAACCCCATATAGAACTTTCTGCCCGTTTGAATACAAGGACATAAACTTCTCGAACGTCATATCATCCTCCGGTGGCTGAGGGTGCGAACTTGGTCATGGTTTCCAGCGTAAGGGGCCAACCTGTTGAAATGGACGACCCTTTGGTTTCCTCGGGTGGCTTATGGATTCGGTACACAAGGTCGTTTATCCTTTTCACGATCTTATACGGGCCTTCCCACGAGTTCCGCAACTTTGGTGATAGTCCACGACGACGTTTGGGGTTGTACAGCCAAACCAGGTCATCAACCTTAAACCCTCCAGCGTCGGCCTTGATGTCATTGGTCTTCTTCATTTTATCGCTGGCACTCTGGATGTTCAACCGGACTCGTTCGTGGATGTCGTCCATTCTCTGCCGAAGTTTGCTGACGTAGTCCTCTCCCGCAGTGTCTTGTCCTGGCGGTATCCCAAACTTCAGGTCACAAGGCAGTCGCAGTTCTCGGCCCATTATAATACTAGCAGGAGTTTGACCGGTTGACTCGTGTACTGCGGATCGATAGGCCATCAGGAACAAATGAAGATACTGGTCCCAGTCTCTTTGATGGTCAGAGACAACCTTGGACAAGTGGCGGTTGATCGTCCTGTTCATCCGTTCCACCATTCCATCGGACTGCGGATGTAGGGCCGTGGTTCTTGTCTTGCGGATGTTCAGCAGTAGACATATTTCTTGGAAAAGGTTGGATTCGAAATTTCTGCCTTGATCCGAGTGCAGCTCCATTGGAATACCGAATCGACATATCCACTCTTTCACCAAGACGTCGGCGACGGTGATGGCTTCCTGGTTGGCAGGGCATAGGCTTCCGCCCACTTACTGAAGTAGTCCATTGCCACAAGGATGTATTTATTCCCGTGGTCGGATACGGGAAACGGGCCGGCGATGTCAATGGCGATTCTCTCGAACGGGCTGCCTACGTTGTACTGACGCATCGGGGCCTTGGGTCGTATTCGAGGTCCATTGCTAGCAGCGCATACAGCGCACTTCCTGCACCAGTCCTGGACGTCAGCTTGACAATTGGCCCAGTAAAACCGTTGCCTCACTTTCTGCAGGGTCTTCGTCACTCCCAGATGTCCTCCGGCGACTCCATCATGGATTTCCGCAGCACTTCCTCTCTTCTGTTCCTGGGAACAATTATTTGGCGTCTGTCTTCCCACCAATATCGGCCTCCAACACACGTTTCAGGATCCCATTGTCCAGAATAAGAGAGTTCCATTGTGCTCAATAGGACTTAACAGCCGGCGAGTAACCTGCGACTTCCTGCCATGATGGTCTTCGATTGCCCTTCTTCCAGCTGACGACTAAGCCAAGGTCGGGTCTCTCTTGGTCTTTCTGGATCTTGCTGTCATTCCAGTTGTCATCCATTGCCGCGGTTCTACAAAGTGTTGCTTCTCTCTTTTGCTCGTCGGCAATGTGAGCAATCATCTGGACATGGTCTTCGCGACAAGGCATCTGCATTCTTATGGCTAGTTCCGGCTCGATGTTCGATCTCGAAATCGAATTCTGGAGTCTCTCGATCCAACGTGCTACTTGACCCTCAGGATTTTGAACTGTAAGAGCCATTTGAGAGCTGCATGGTCAGTTCTCAACAGGAATCTTCTTCCATACACGTACTTGTAGAAGTGTTCCACCCCTTTACAACAGCTAACAGTCTCGCCTGGTGACACAGTAATTGCGCTCTGGTTTGCTAAGCGTCTTGCTGAAATAACCAATGACCTTCTCCTGTCCCTCCTGGATCTGAGATAGGACAGCTCCAAGTCCCACGTTGCTGGCGTCCGTATCCAAAATGAATTTCCCTTTGGGTAGGGATAGCTCAGTATAGGTGCGTTGATCAAAGCTCCTTTCAGCTTCCTGAATGAGTCTTGACATTCTTCGGACCACTGGAACTTTGTTTGGCCTTCCGTGAGCTTGGTCAGTGGTTTAGCGATGTTGGCGAATCCCAGCACATATCGGCGATAGTATGTGCATAAACCAAGGAAACTTCGAAGTTGGTGAATGTCTTTGGGATGGGCCAATCCTTAACAGCTTTGATCTTCTGGTCATCCACTGCTACTCTTCCCAGAGACGACGTGGCCGAGGTATCGAACTTCTTTTGGAACAGATGGCATTTCTTAGGGCTCAGCTTCAATCGGAGTTCCTCAGTCGCAAGAATACTTCCTCCAAGTTTTTCACGTGGTCCTCAAACGATCTGCCGACCACAATTATGTCGTCGAGATACACTAGACACGTGTTCCATGAGAGTCCCTTCAGTACTGTTTCCATCAATCTTCGAATGTGGCGGGAGCATTACAGAGCCCGAATGGCATAACGGTGAACTGCCACAATCCTGAGCCGATGGTAAAGCAGTCTTTTCTCGATCTTCCTGAGCCAGTTCTACTTGCCAGTATCCACTCTTCAGATCAAGGGTCGAGAAAATCGTGGAACCAGCCAACGTGTCTAGGGTGTCATCTATTCTCGGGAGGGTAACTGTCCTTCTTCGTGACATTATTAAGTTGGCGATAGTCTACACAAAAACGTGTCGATCCATCCTTTTCTTCACCAGTACGACTGGAGGACTAGGGACTGTCAGATGGTTCGATAACTCCTTCTTTTCCCATATCGCTGACTATTTTGTCAGCCTCTTCCTTCTTGGCAAGAGGAAGTCTTCTTGCTGATTGCCGGATCGGTCGGGCACCCCAGTATCAATCTTGTGCTGGACCACATTAGTTCGACCCCTTTTCCTTGTCCGGTATCGAAGATGTCTTGGTACTTTTGACTAAATCTCTTAGTTTGGGCTGTTGAGCTGGTTTTATGTCTTTGGAAGAGATGGCAACTAATTTTTCTAGTTCTGTGGGCAAGTTGTTGGGTTGGCTAATCGTACCTCGTACGCCCGGATCACAGATGAAACTGACGAGCAGTGCCCTAAAATTGTTCCTTTCTTTAAGGTCACTGGAAAGTAATTGACATTCATGACCCTTACCGGTACAAATTTTTCAGCACGTAACAGGGTTTTCCCTAGGGCAATCCCTCGTCCAATTTTCTCATCATGAAGTTTGGGCTCGAACATCATCACGTCTCCACTGCTCGCACTCCCGTCCAGGCGAGCCTCCAGGATGGTTTCAGCCCTCTCAGGTACGCTTACATCTTCAGCCAACAGCACACGGATCAACTCTTCACTTCTCCCATGAAGTACCAGCTCTTCTCCGTTGACACGTAGGACGCCGTCTTTGAAATCCAATTCAAACCCTCTGGAATTCATGATGTCCATTCCGATGATTGCATCGTCTTCGATGTCCGCTACAAGTGCCTGATGTTTCACTTTAGTGCTGCCCAAAATTATTTCAATCGGTAGCTCGCCATATACAGTAGCTGGCTCCCTGTTGCTGTGCGTAGCTTCAAGTTGTCGGTTCAATTCGTTCCGGTGTTCTGGCAAAGGAAGGTCCGAGAATTGTCCTAGTCGCACCTGTATCTAGCAGCATGGTGCAAGGCTCGTTATTGATGAGCCGTCTACGAAAACACCTCTGTTCTGTCGTTTCAGGATAGCGACATATGCGTTGTTAACCGGGGCTTGCTGGACACAGGCCGACGATTGCCCCTTCTCGTCGACCTTCTTTAGTTTTCCTGCATCGGAGTCGTGTTTTCGAATGTTGGACATTTGCTACGCACATGTCCAATTTTGCCACAATTCCAGCATCTTATCTGTCTTTTCTCAGGCAAAACTTCCTTCATCACTTTTCTTATGGCAGCTTCCAAGTCAGCATGCTCCTGTGAGTCTTCTTCAATACATCGAACTTTACTTTGGTTTTTGCAGGATTGCTTTGCTGCCTCAAATTCCAAAGCGCGTGCCAGTGCGTCTACGAGATGTGTTGGACGAGCTAGTGTCAACGCTTGTCTGGTTTCTTGGTCACGAGTCCATCCAAGAATGCCTGAACCGCTAATCGCTCCATTACATTTTCCGGTGTGGCTGGATATGCGAGACGGACCAAGCGTGCAATGTCAGCTTCGAATTCTTGTAAGGATTCGCCCGATTTTTGGCAGCGATTTTTCAGCTGGGAGTGGTATACGTGTTCCAAATGGGCGTGGCCATATCGTAATTCTAGATGTTTAATCAGCTGATCATAGTCCTCCTGTTCTTGGGCGGTGAGAGTTTGTAGAATATTTGTCGCTTCTCCACGTAATGCAAGTGTCAGTGCTACAGCTCTTTCCCCTGCATTCCATCCGTTTGCTTTGGCCGCTGCTTCAAACTGCCGGCGGTAATTTGCCCATGGAGTTTTCCGTCGAACTGAGGCGGCTTCATGGAAAGCTTCCCTATTTCTGAAATGACCTTGACATCTTTTATACCCTCTTGAACTTTATCCAAGTTCAAACTCAAGTCCAGCATTGCATTTTCGTTAACCATCTCTTTGGAGGGCGCACTATTAATTCGTTTTTCGAGCTTACTGATCGTTTCCTTTATTTTGTCCATTTCTGTCTCAACGGTTCCCATTCTTCCTTCTAGAAAATTAGCCACACCACACAATTCTTTTTTAGGCCTTCTGTGTTTTCCAGGAACTTCTCTTCCAGGCTTCTTGCATTTTCTTCCAGGCTTCTTGAATTTTCTAGAAGCTTCTCTTCCAGATTTCTAGAATTTTCTTGAAGCTTCTCTTCCAGATTTCTAGCATTCTCTTCCAGGCTTCTTGAATTTTCTCGAAGCTTCTCTTCCAGATTTCTAGAATTTTCTTGAAGCTTCTCTTCCAGATTTCTAGAATTTTCTTCAAGCTTCTCTTCCAGATTTTTAGCATTTTCTTCCAGGCTTCTTGAATTTTCTAGAAGCTTCTCTTCCAGATTTTTAGCATTTTCTTCCAGATTTCTAGAAGCTTCGCTTCCAGATTTATAGAATTTTGTTGCAGTTCTTCTTTCACGGATTTAGTAGTTTCTTCGAGTTTATTCATTACCAAACTTAAATCACCTCCGGGAACTTCGAATAAAAATGTTTCGGGGTCCTCACCTTCTTGTATAAGTCCTTCTGCAAGTCTTTCCTGGAGTACTTGCTTTTTACCCGTTGTTTCCAGTTCCCTTTCCTCCAATTCCTGTTTCAATTCCGCTACCTTCAGATCCGCAAGGCGCACTTTTCTTGAACACATTTTGTCTTTGACGAGGTATCAGTCTGTTTTACACGAAAAGTTTATCAGTTTGTTAAAAATTCACTTCACGAATTCTTTTCCACGGGCCACCAGTCTATTGTCTGTTTCACGCGAACAGTGTATCAGTTTATATTCCCACGCACAATTGTCCACTTCGCGAAAACCGGGCCATTGTCTATTTTGGACGTACAAAAGGTCTATCAATTTATTTTTCTGACTATCCACTCCACGATCACTTGTTTATTTTCAAAATCTCGCTTCCGACACCAATTGTAACGTAAATAAACTTAACTTGGTTTAAATAATTTATTTCATACTGAATCTACAACTTAATTTATATTACTACGCCACTGTATAGCTCGATGGTATGGGCTCGTTCAGACTGTCTACTCCCTCTTGAGGGCTCTCTATTTATCTCCGATACAGCATTCTCGATGTTTCGAATTCTTCCAGTTGGCGACGGCATGTTCCAATTGTTTCCAATATTGACCGTTGCATTACGCGGAAGAGGGACTGGATGGTTCTCGAATATCTCCGGGGATGATCTCATCGCTGTCGACGGCAACATGTGAGGCGACAGGTCCGGCCTAGGTTCGTTACAATAATAAATCTCCGACCCCAAAACCCCCACATACCAATTTTGAGTTGAATCAGACCATAATCACAAAACGCGTCCACCATTTTGGAGCCGCCATCTTGAATTTTTCAATATTGATAAAAAAATCATAATCTCCGACCACGAAAACCCTCAGATACCAATTTTGAAGCGAATCGGACCATAATCACAAAACTCGTACGCCATATTGAAGCCGCCATTTTGTTTTTTTCTCACACAAAAATTTCTCAATGCATTGTCACCGGAATTATGTACACCTGCCAAATTTCAAATCATTCGGACGTCTGGAAGTGGGTCAAAATCGCGCCCAAAGGAGTCGGTTACAAACAAACAAACAAACAAACATACAAGTGAAGCTAATATAAAGCGTGTAAAAAGGTATGAGTCAAGTTTGAAATTTTATTTAAATTTACATGCGGGTAGGTACATATAAATTATATAAAAATTAACAAATTAAATACAACCTGAAAATTGCATGAATTGCAGTGGAATACACAGTTGTAAAAATTAGTATTTTTTGGGCCTGGTGCACTACTTGTTAATGTATTCGAGTTTGCTATTGAATTATAACTTAAAGAACTTATAGTAGACACATTAGCTACATTAGTTTCTTTATTAAGGTTAGTAGTATCTCTCATTTTCTCTACTATACTTGCATGGTGATCCTCGTCCAGTTGGAGATATGGACTTTGGGTTTGAATGTCCAGTCATTTTAATCAACGTTTATTCTTCAACCCCTTTCCTTGCTAAGTTTGAAACAGATGTTGCACGTAGTGAATGATTGGTTATTTTTACTTTTTCAGTCGCCAAATCTGACTTTTTTGCCTCCGTTGGCGTCCACTGAGAGATCCTGTTTTTTCCGACAGGAATGTTCTTGTACCACTTGCCCAATTTCCAAAAAGGATTAACAGTTAAGAAGAATCTTGGAATATTTATATAATTTCTCTTCTCCATAAACTTTCTGAACAACCTTACCGGACACAAATCTGGGTTAACTATGTTTCTAACCAGCCACTTGGAAGGAGCGCAAGGTTTATCCCCTCCTTGCGTTGTTTTGTCAAATATTGGGTTGTATTCCAGTCTGTTAGTTTTTCCCCGCGTTATTAATGTCTTCTTTGAAATAGGAAGTTAAACATTTTACTCCCTCTCCTCCTCGCATGCTAATTCGTACGATAAAACAAAAAATAACTTTTTTTGTAAGCCATCGGCGTTTTTTCATCACAGTCTGTATCATGGCTTTGAACTCTTCGTATTTGAATGATACAGCGCTTTGTTTTCTTTTTCGGTTGTCTGTCTGTAATTCCTTTCTTTTGGCATTTTTTGCCCCGGGAGCATTTCTAAATTATGTGTCATTGAAAGGATTAAATTTAATATTATATTCGTCTTGGTATTTTTCCATTAATAGTTTTGACGTTACATTGCAAATAGTCTTCACAGTATAATCTTTATAATCCTCACCATTTTTTTTATGTTGTAGGCCCAGTCAGTGAGAATATTTGCCAACAACGGTATTGGAGTGTTTTCGTTTAAACTAAAATTTCTTTCTTTAATGAAATCCATAAACTGCTTCCACATATATTGATGGTTCTGTATTGTATTTTTAGGTTTACTTTTGGTCACTTTTTTTCGAATTGAACTTAAAGAATCAATTCCGAAACGTGACATTTCAACGACTTTTAAAATTCAATATTTATGTATGTCAAGATGACAAATGCACTACTATACAGTGCTTCTCAAAAGTCCCCTCCTCTCCTCTTATTTTTGGAACGATTATACATAAACAAGTGAAATTTGGAAACTGAATATTAAAGGTTGTAAACTTCCCTACTAGTGATGATAGATGACGAAATCGTCAAAGATGACGTCACAAGGCCATTGTGACCAATAATTTTAAATGAAACCCTACGGCAAGCGACACCTCTTTTAAAAGGTATCTAAAAAACCTATTCAATGATACTAATTTTGTTTGTGTCTATGGCAGTTTTGGCAACTCGCTTTTAAAAAACTCAAAGCTGTGATGAATTAAATCAGTTAATACTAAAATTCCAAATTCAAGCTCCGCCTCTGGATAGTTGTCAAATAAGCTGACGTTTTTGTTAGTCTCCCTAATTCGACGTTTTTGTAATTGTCCTTTTGTACATTTAATAATTTGTGTATTGTTGGTCGAACGTTTAACTGTTCTAGCAGCTTTTGGTACTTTTAATTTTTTTTGTACATTTTAATAATTTGTTAAACTGTTGTGAGCCGAACGTTTAAGTGCTTCAAGAAGCGAAATGGTATACGCATTTTTAATGAGAAGTTTCCCGATCGCCCCGTTTCGAGGACTTATTTAAGGGAGCTTCTTCGTAAGTTTGAAACAACGGGTAGTAATAATGATGTGAAACGATCTGGCAGACCACAAATTTCTGATGAGAAAAAAATTGATATTCTGGCAGAAGTAATAGTTAATCCTACTTCTTCAACAACTCACGTTGCATCTACCTGTGAAGTCAGTCGAAGTACAGTACACAGGGTGTTGAAAAAAAACAAATTTCATCCATACAAATTAAAAATGGTTCATCAATCAATCAATTTTGTGAAAATATGGAAACTAAAATTAACCAACAGCCAGACTATGTCAAAACAATTTGTTTTAGTGACGAAAGTACTTTCTATCTAAATGGAAATGTAAATACACAGAATGTGAGGTATTGGAGTGACGCAAATCCTCACCTGTTTCGTGAAACACATACCCAATTTCCACAGAAGGTGAATGTTTGGGCAGGTATCCTGGGAAACCACATCGTTGGGCCTCTTTTTTTAAATACTAATTTAACTGGTGAGGTTCATCTGGAGCTGTAGCAAAACGCAATAGAACCGTTAATCCTTGAAATTTTGGAAGATAATCCAGATGAATTCGGCAATTTGGAAATAACATTCCAACAGGATGGTGCTCCTCCACACTATTACGGTGCAGTAAGACGGTATTTGGATGAGGAGTATCGTGGTAGATGGATTGGACGACGAGGTTCAACGGAATGGCCAGCTCGATCACCGGACCTCACACCTTTGGATTTTTTTCTGTGGGGTACCTTAAATCGAAGGTTTACGCCACTGAACCTGACAATATTGACGTTTTAAAACAACTTATTGGTGCAGAATGTGAGGCTGTTTCCGCAGACACATTTGCAAAAGTACGAGAAGAGTTTAAAAATAGGATATTTCACTGTCAGGAAGTAAATGGAGGTCACTTCGAGCAATTTCTTCAAGTAGATACAGATTCTTAAATCTGTAATTAATATCATACTGAATGGAATTTAAATTTTAATGTTTACTAATGAGCCATTAAAACTGCCATAAACACAAACAAAATTAGTATCATTGAATAGGTTTTTTTGATACCTTTCAAAAAAGGTGTCGCTTGCCGTAGGGTTCCATTTAAAATTATTGGTCACAATGGCCTTGTGACGTCATCTTTGACGATTTCGTCATCTATCATCACTAGTAGGGAAGTTTACAACCTTTAATATTCAGTTTCCAAATTTCACTTGTTTATGTATAATCGTTCCAAAAATAAGAGGGGGAGGGGAGGGGACTTTTGAGAAGCACTGTAGATATGGACCTCTAGGAAAATGTTTGATACCTACCGGGCAATTATCGCTGAATATGTCCCGCTTCATGAATATGTCCCGCTTCATATGGGATAATGTCGCTGTAATTATTCGAAAATGTCCTGCTTCATATGGGATTTTTAATGTAGGATGGAAATATTTATGGAAATCTTCCACGTAAAGAAGAAATATTGGATAAAAAGTTGGTCTGTCGAAATACTCCGTGATAGTTATTTGATTAAGAAAACTGAGTTTACCATTCCTACTGCATTTTAAGTAAAATCGTGTTCCTTTTTCCTTCACTATGAAAATGTGTCAACTCTCCGTGGCATTTCCACACCAGGCTTGATGTCTCTTTCGAGTCCTTTCAGCATCCCGCTACACGTATTTTTTCTTGCAGGTCCTCCGAACCACGGCAGACATAGGCGTCTCGCTGCCCACTCCCCGCGCATCCGCCATGCTCATCGGCGCCCTCCTTATCGCCCTCGTCGCTTCGAGCGCGAGGGCGGACGACGATACGACGACGACCACCACCGCCGGACCCGTTTTCATCCGAGAACCCTCGAACCGAGTCGACTTTTCCAACACGACCGGAGCCATAGTGGAATGCAAGGCGAAAGGAAACCCCCAGCCGGACATCATTTGGGTGCGATCGGACGGCACCGCCGTCGGCGATGTACCGGGTCTTCGACGCGTCTTGGCCAACGGGAATCTGGTGTTTCCGCCCTTCAGGGCGGAGGATTATAGGCAGGAGGTGCACGCGCAGGTTTACGCTTGCCTGGCTAAGAACACCGAGGGCTCGATTCATTCGAGAGACGTCAACGTGAGAGCTGGTGAGTTTTTTTTCTGTTCGTCTGCAGACTTAGTCATCTGGAAATGTCGAAACTTTCTTATATTTCAGTGACTGAGAGCCAGCGATTGTTTACCCAACGTGATTTCTCGATGTAAATTTCTTATCAAAAATTGCACAAGTAACCCCTTTACTTCACACCTAAATGCCCATTTCGATAACTAAGTCATCATCATCAGTAGGGAAACACTGAATAAATTGTTTCATTTTATTGCAATATACAGGGTGTAACATAAGTACGTTAAAATATTCAAGTGACGTATTCCTGAGACAATTTTAAGAAAAAAGTCTATATAAACTTGTGTCCGGAAATGCTTCGTTTCGGACATACAGGGTGTTGAAATTGAATTTTTTTGTTCGCTTTTAAAAAATAACTGTTGCAAAAAATAAGTTATTTGCACGAAATTTGGTACCCGGGGTTTTTCTGAAGTGGGAAATCATAATTTCGTATTAATTTTCATGTAACATCTAGAGGGCGCTGCGTGCGCTGTCATTATTTATTTCAAATTGCCCTAACTTTTTTGACAGTAAACTTTTGGTACTTTTCATGAAAAAACCTTATTCCCACACCTTTTCCAAGTAAAAAAGGTACACTTCCTCAACAACGCTGGAGGTGATCGTTTTCGAGATATTTACAATTTTCTATATCGTTACTTAGCTCCTAGGGCGCTAAGTGAAGGTGCTGAGAACATTACAAAAACTAAGTATGTGGTAGGTCTCGTCAAAATAAACTACTTTTTTCCTATGAAATGTTTGTAGAAAAATGATTTGTTTTCGAGATACAGATTGTTGAAATTTCTCAAAACATGGTTGGTTTTTGTCATAAGTTATTTGCAACTGCACTTATTTTCATCAAACTTCAAACACAGACTTTTTCAAACTGAGCATTATCAAACTGCTTAATCAATCCAAATTAAAAAAAATTGTCAGGTTTAATTATTCAATTAGAAAGTGCTACATTTCGGAGTTTGTAAAAAAACAACTCGGAGAAGTACTATGTTATTTATTAGGCAATTAAATATATAGAAATTGAACGAAACAACTATTACAGCAACTGTTCAAAGTGACGACCCCCCAACAGTAATACAAGCTTCTGCTCTCCTCATCAAAGAATTCCGCACCCGTTGAAAAATGCCGGGAGTATTTCTTATCATTTCGCAGCAAGCTAAGATGCGACCCCTTAACATTTCCTCGTTTTCAATGGGGCTAGCATAAACTAGTGATTTTAGGTGTCCCCAAAAGAAAAAAACGGCAGGATTGAGGTCCGGTGACCTCGGGGGCCAATGCTGAGTGCCTCCTCTTCCTATCCATCGTTGGGGATATGCTACGTCTAAGAAATTTCTTGCTATCTGACTAAAATGAGCAGGGGCTCTATCGTGCATAAACCAAGAGTGATTTCGGAGACCAATGGGAACATCTTCCATAAGCTGGGGAAGCTCGTGTTCCAAAAAATTTTGGTGAGCATCTCCATTCAAACGTAAGGGGAGAAAATAGGGCCCAATTAAATAATCCCCAATTATGCCCACCCATACATTAAAAGAGAATCTGTCTTGGAAATGAGTTTGCGTTATCGCATGTGGGTTATCTTCCGCCCAGATGTGGTGTTTATGGAAGTTCATGATACCATTTCTTGAAAAATTAGCCTCATCTGTAAAGAGGATTTTCGATAAAATTTGGGGATGTTGTTCGACTTTTCTTTGAAGCCATTGAGCAAATTCGATACGTGGTTGGACACGTTGAATATGATAAGGATATAATTGATGTTCCTTTAAAATTCTGTAAACGGTCATGTGACTCACATTTAAAGTTTGACTAATTTGTCTTGTACTTTTGTCTCTGGATGTTCACTAATTTCTTCGAGAACCGCCTCCTCCAATTCCACAGTTCTTGTAGTCCGTGGCCGTCCTACTGCAGAATTTCTTTCAAAGCTTCCAGATTCGGAAAGTCGCCGGAAAAGATTCGCAAATGTCGCTGCACAAGGAGTGACGCGTTGGGGATACCTTTCCTGATAGATGCGTCTGGCCTCGGTTGAATTTCCTTCAGCCAAGCCGTATGCAGCCATTTCAGCATTCGTAAAGTCGGGCATGGTACCAAAAAATCACTTTATAAACTCCGAACTGTGAATTTGTCAATGAATAGTTGAAAAATGTGACAGCGAACTTCTATTTTTATAAACGAACGTTCATAGCCTACTCGATTTAATTAACTTATTTGCAAGCGGAGAGTGACAAAAATTATTGAAATCAAATTTGGCTATACTGATTAAGCAGTTTGATAATGCTCAGTTTAGAAGTCTGTCCGGGTATACTGCGTATAAAGTTTGATGAAAATAACTAAAATTGCGAAAAAAATATGACAAAAACCAACCATGTTTTAAAAAATTTCAACAATCTGTATCACGAAAACAAATCATTTTTCGATAAACATTTCATAGCAAAAAATAGTTTATTTTGACGAGACCTACCACATACTTAGTTTTTGTAATGTTCTCAGCAATTTCACTTAGCGTCCTAGGAGCTAAGTAACATGCATCGATATAGAAAATTGTTAATATCTCGAAAACGATCACCTCCAGCGTTGTTGAGGAAGTGTACCTTTTTTACTTGGAAAAGGTGTGGGAATAAGGTTTTTTCATGAAAAGTACCAAAAGTTTCCTGTCAAAAATGTTAGGGCAATTTGAAATAAATTATGACAGCGTACGCAGCGCCCTCTAGATTTTACATGAACATTAATACGAAATTATGATTTCCCACGTCAAAAAAACCCCGGGTACCAAATTTCGTGCAAATAACTTATTTTTTGCAAACATTTTTAAAAAGCGAACAAAAAAATTCAATTTTAACACCCTGTATCTCCGAAACGAAGCATTTCCGGACACAAGTTTATAGACTTTTTTTCTTAAAATTGTCTCAGGAATACGTCACTTGAATATTTTAACGTACTTGTATACCTGGTCTTTCTAATTGGGTTATTGTATACTAATCACTGTTCCTCAAATTGCTAATGGGATCTTGATGGTTCTATGGGTGGAAGAAATCGGCTCTTAATTTTTATTATGGTTTTAGTGGATAACTATACTCTCCATACTCTCCACTAATGAATATTAATTTGGTGACCAGATTCCATCATATAGTCCGCTACACTTGACTCATTTTCCCTTCGGTAGGTAGCATGGGCCATATCATATGTTCATGGAACCTTTTAGAAATTGAACGTACGTTTTCTCTGACCCTAATAGACTTTTTCACAATTTTGACAGCTAATTTAATGAATTCCCGACTTATTTAGAATGTACGTTTTGTCCTTCGGGTTTCCTAATAACGCGACAGAGTCTATTACGGTCAGACAAAACGTTCAATTTGAACCTGGAGCTGATGCCCAAAAAGACCAACTCATTTGCCCTTGAAGTGTCGAATTACATAATTAATGAAAGGGAAATGACTGTATTAGCGCTAGTAGTGAATACGTTATCGCATTCGTTTTGAACGATTTCGTACACAAAAAATCTTGTATTTTTCGGTAGTTTATGAAAAATAATCCGGCGGAAGTAAAATGCCATTCTCATGCGGTGTCGCCATACCAATCGAAACAAGTAAGTTTTATTTTCTAAACGATTTCCTACAGGCTCATTTTTGTTTCAAATAATTCGTTTTAAGCTCACATTCACGAAAATCGCCGCGCCATACCGTTTTGACGGGTATAAATAGACGCCATACTGCCGAAAAGTAGTCGATTTTTTTAAAATTGCTAAGCGATTTCCTACAGTGATGCATTTCGATTTTTTGAAAGTTTATGATACAATGTGACCGTTAATATATTAGCCATATTTCTACTGCAAAAGTAGCGCCATACTTGAAAAACTTTGTTTTTGAAACATTTTTAGAATACGACTGGCCAAGACGTAAAATTATTTACTACATTATTGCAATATTGTATTCAGTTCACTTCAATGTGAGTGTACCTAAAAAAAATACCCCATGCTGTGACGATGAAGCTGAAGACTGCTATACTCGCGTAAGGATGTGGGAAAAAATAATATGAAATGATTTGTTACAGTGTGGCGTTTTGATTTTTCGAAAGTTGATATAAAAATATGCCTCGGAAATACTTATGGTGAAAGAAAAAAAATCGACTACTTTACGTCAGTATGGCAACTATTTATATTCGTCAAAATGGTATGGCGTGGCGATTTTTGTGAATGTGTACTTAAAACGAATTATTGAAACAAAAATGAGGCTGTCTGAAATCGTATGAGTATGGCATTTTGCTTTCGCCGTGTGATTTTTCATAAACTACCAAAAAATGCAATCTACGAAATCGTTCAAAACCCGTAATTTATCCGCCAGGTTCGCTACTTGGTCTTGCGATAACGTATCCACCAGCGCTATGACCTTCATTTCCCTTACATGAATTGTGTAATTCGACCCTTGAAGAGTCGCCATACTTGTAGCTAACGAGTTGGGCATCAGCTCCAGGTCTATAAAATGTTCCACGAACATGTGGCCCATGCTACCTACCGAAGGGATAATAAGTCCAGTTTAGTGGACCACATGATCGAACTGGTCACAAAATTAATATTCATAATTTGAAATTGATGAAACCGGTCAACAATAGTAAAAAACTAGATTGCCTGGAGAGTATTAAAAAAAAAAAATTAACTTAATGACATAAAGGGCCGATGTATTTCACCTTGTTGACTTTAATCCCCATAGAATCATCTAGATCCCATTAGCGATTTGAAGAACAGTAATAAGTATAAAATAACCCAATTAGAAAGACCAAGTATATATTGTAATCATGTGTAACAATGTATTTGAAGTTTAGCTAGTCTTCATAAATTTCTTATGTTTCGTGTAATCCCCAACGTTTTAAATGTCACCGTGGTAGGTAATTGCCGCGGAATATGAAAGTGGCAGACATTCAATATGGCAGACAATATCTGGCTTGTTGAAGGAGATTGATGAAAATATTTTTCGCGAAAGTTTCAGAAGATTTTGGTATGATGTTCAAATATACGGAGTGTCCCATGTAAGTGCTGTAGACCAAAATAACTTGACCGAATTTTAAAAACTATACCAGAAATTATATCAAAATTTAACGTAGAATCCGGATATGTAACAATGATTTGGTTCGTAGT
Source organism: Gonioctena quinquepunctata (assembly GCA_018342105.1). Lineage (NCBI taxonomy): Eukaryota > Metazoa > Arthropoda > Insecta > Coleoptera > Chrysomelidae > Gonioctena > Gonioctena quinquepunctata. The sequence goes on along the minus strand of JAFIRS010000428.1, from coordinate 477,201 downwards.
ATCTATACAGGGTGTCCCAGGACTTCCTCTTTTCTTCTCGGGAATGTATAGATGGGGTCAAAATATCACCAGTACTTCATATAACTTTTGTTCCTAAAAGCCTTCGTTACCAAGTTACGGGCCCTCAAAGTTACAAAATAAAAAATGTTTTTCTTTGGTAACTTTTCAAGTAAATATTGAAAATCAACCAAATTTTTGTGATTGACGAAACAAATGATGTTCTTCAATGAGGTTTCATGCATGAGTCAGCTGGTTTGCTACGAAGTCAGGAACGGACTGTCCCCGATAGTCCACACCCCAAAACTTTGGAATGACATATTTTTTAATATTTTTCAACAAAACAAGGTTTCCTGGACAATTTTCTGATTAAAAGTACTCGTGTGTGTAAAACTTTCAAACAGAAACATCTCAGACTTTACAGGAAATGGCTTTTTAACTTTATAGAATTGACAACGTATATTTTTCTGACAACGATATTAAACATTACTTATACAAAATTTATTTCTAAGATACAAAAATATGGCAATAGAGTAATAAAACGGAGCAATGATTTTATTGATAAAAATGCACTTTTATTCGACGATATCGAACCTGAGACGTCCACCATTATTTAAAAAGATTTATTTTTAATGACAATGGAAAAAATGGGTAAAATCTACATTACAAATTTTAATAGTGCCAACACTTTTACCTAACAAAACTCATAGCGTAAATATCAATCGCAATCCTCAAGAGCAGAAATAAAAAATCCACAACAAAAACTGCTCGATATGACTTCCTTCTCTGTCAATACATTTTCGAAGTCTGTACTTGAAATAGCATTCCAGGATCGTTTCATATGGCTTCATAATGTAATGTTCTATTCAACAAGTCATCGCTTGTGTGAATAAGTGTAGCGTAAACAAAGCTCTTGAGATACTCCAATGGATTCAAATCCCGAGACCGCGCTGGTCATGAATATGGCCCTCTTCTACCAATCCATCTGTTGGGAAAAATGGTTCAGGTGGTCCCGCACAATCAAATTAAAATGAGGAGGAGCGCCATCATGCATACACAACATATATCTTCGGGGTTGCAATGGAACATGTTCCAAAAGTCCATTCAAATAGTTCTGAATAACGTTTTTCAGTCAATCAATACCAGCCCAAACTTCAAGTTAAATTTCTGTGGGTGTTTAGTTTGCAAAATACCATGGGGATTTTCTTCGGCCCATATGTGGAGATTGTGAGAGTTGATAATTCCATCTCTACTGAAACCTGCTTTATCAGTGAATAAAACTCTCTAATAAGAGTCATATCCTCTCTTTGTTTGTCCATGAATCAATTGGCATATTCCAGTCGTAGTGGAAAATCTTGAAGGGTCATGGCATGTACCTTCTGGATGTGATAAGTGTGGAGCATTCGGTGAATACTGGATTTGGATGTATGTAACTGTTCTGATAGATTTCTAATGCTCATGGAAGGATCATCAGCGAGAGCTTCCAAAATATTTTCTTCCATTACAACGGTACGTACGGTCCTAGGAGAGTCCTCACCATTTCGTTTTGGCAAGTCCTAGGAGAGCCCTCACCATTTCGTTTTGGCAAGCCCTAGGAGAGCCCTCACCTACTCGTTGTGTGACTATTAAAAAAGTGAAAAATAAGGTACATTTTATTAAGAAAACTATTACAGTATGCTTTTAAACTCAAAAACTATGTTTTGAATAAAAATGTCGCTCAATATTGTAAGTCCTGGCGGTAATTATATCTTTACATAAAGTAGGTACATATCAATTTGTCACCATTTTCCATACATCCATACTTTTCAGTCCACACATCTTGAAATAATCTTTTTTTGGCTTTTTGTTTGTCCATGGATTAAAAATATTAATCATTTCACTTAGGTAACTCGAGCTTCTGAATCAGAACTGAATTACTATTTATTCACGTTAAAAACAAACGTAAACGAGACAGTCGACCAATAACAAAAAGAGCCCTGATCACGTGCTGATCAAGAGTAATGAGATTCGTTCAGGCAATGTCGCTGTATGTTCGTTTCTGCAACTTTGTCGACCAATAACAATGAGAGCCCTGATCATGTGCTGATCACAAGTAATGATGAAATTCGTTCGGGCAATGACGCTGTATGTTCGTTTCTGTTTATTATCAAAATAAAATGTTAATCTTGTTATTTAAACTTGAGAGTTTGTTTCACGTTTATGCCTTTTTATTTATTTTTATATATTATGCTTTATTTGCGGAACTCAAGTCACTTGAAATTAAATGTTCAAATCTTGAGTTTCATTAGATCCCCACAGTTCATAATTCAAATAAGAGACCAACATGAAACGGAATTATTCCACACGTAAATTCAAAATATGGACTGAATTCGATATTTCATAAGACTTTTTTTCATCATATTTTTTATTATTATCCCAGTTATAAATGTTGCTAAATTAACGTTATCATTATTATTTCGGCTTTAAAAATTTTTCATTTTAAATAACGCTCGGGTTGGATGTCGTCGAATAAAATTGCATTTTTATCAAAAATCGTTGCCCCGATCAACTTCACACACGCGTACTTTTATTCAGAAAATTGTCCAGGAAACCTTGTTTTGTTGAAAAATATCGAAAAATCTCAGTTATTTCAAAGTTTTGGGGTGTGGAACATTGGGGGCAGTCCATTCCTGACTTTGTGGCAAACCAAATGACTCATGCATGAAACCTCATCGAAGGAATTTATTTGTTTCGTCAACCACCATAATTCGGTTGATTTTCAATAATCACTTGAATAGTTATCAAAGAACATATTTACCAATTTGTAAAGAAGTATTTTAGGAAAAAAAGTTATATGAAGTACTGCTAATATTTTGGCCCCATATACATTCCAGAGAAGGAAAGAGGAAGTCCTGAAAATGTGGCTCCCATGAATTTCTGAAACTTTAGTTCATGATCTCCTATCACTCTTACTAAAGTCAAGTGTAAGCCGAAGGCTCTTACTCTTTGGACATCAAATAAGTGGGCAACAGCCATTCACGAATTTATAATTTTGACTGGATAAGGATTAGAGACCGGTCTCTAGCTCTTTCCATGATGATGGTTCTCAAAAATGGCCGAGAAGAGAAGTTTGAATCTGAATTTGGATAAATGTTAATTTCTATAGAGGGTGCAGCTTTCACTACCCAGTATAGATTGGTAAATAGCCCATCACTCCAGGGAGTGCCTGGGACGTTTGAAGCGTGAGGGGTCGTCTTTGTTATAATCAGTGGCTTCCCTCACGAGGGGGTTTGAAACTTTAGTGGCAAACATTTTCGTCAATAGCCTCCTACAAGCCAGATAATTCCATATTGAACGTGAGACAGCCGGTATAGTTTGGTAACTTTGTTATTTTGCAATTTTTATATAGCTGTTTTTTTATGAAATCGCATATTGTGACTGGTTACAATGTTCGCAGTTTTTGAGATACAGGGCGCTAATCTTTTGAGATATTGTATTATTTTATTTAATATCTTGAAAACTAATTTTGATGGCAATTTAATTTTCTTGATTTTAGTGCGAGGTGTGAAATGGCCATGTTTGAAGTCAAATTTATTTTTAAGAAAATTTTTCTTAATTTTTCACTGGGAATTTTTACAAGAAGAATCTTCTTTAGCAAGTACATAGAAGCGCCACCCATTTTCGAAACTTAATTTAAAAGTTTAATGCATTTTCAAAAGTTTCCAATTCAATTTTTTCAAAAACGGTTGCTACCCTTGGATTGATACCGAATTAAAATTGCTAAATATTTTCATTATCTTCAGCCCAAAGGAAAAAAGCTCATACTAAAAAGTTAGGGTAGTTTACCCTTCAACCACCTTAAATTGAATTTATTTAATACTTTATTACAAGGATATTTCTGGTACTAGAATCTGATTTACACAATTCTATGAAAATTATTTTCATGGTTCTCTTTTGAAAACAATTTTTTATAGAACTCTCCGATATCACAAAAGTGATTTTAGGTAAAAATCAATAACTTTTAGATTGTACATAAAAATTTAAAGATATTTTATAAAAAATTGTATTTTTTGTCAAGTCGATATTAGCATTTGTTTTTAAGAAAAATTTGTTGTTGAAAATAAAACTTTTGAGAACGTCTTAAAACTTTGAAATTAATGAAAATGGGCGCTCCTATTGGTTTGACATAGGAAGGAGTCTCTTCGTATAGAGAAAAAAAGTTTTTCTAATACAGTCAAAAATTAAAAAAAATGTCGTACAAAAAAGTTGGGTTATATTTTATCCCTTACAACCCCTAAATTTGAAATTGTTAAATGCAAATTCGTTTTTGAGATAGTAATAACACGAGGATACTAGAAAATAAGAAATTAATATCAGAAAATCAGTTATGGTGAACGATTGCTTGCTTGTCAGTCCCTCTCTTCCTAACTTTTTTCGTTCAGTTTGAGTGTAGAACAGGTCGATTTTCTCGAAAATAACATGTTTGACATTTCCAATCCTGCAGCAACCCTATGGAAATTGGAACAAAGAAAATTTCTAACAAAATCTTACTGGTTGATATTCGGTATGCGATTTCCGCTAAATTGGGTTTACAAAGCCACCTATACAAACAATAGCTCTATCATAAACTATTTATCCTTCACCTGATGAAGCTATTGTATAGCGAAACATTGTATACGAATTCGTTTCTACAAAATCGAATGCATTCAGCCATATTCGTATGTATGCATTCATCAATCGGTTTTGTGGCTTAAGGCAACTGTCTAGTGAAAAACGTTAGGAAGAGAAGAGTTTCAGTCTGTTTATTTAGTCACTCTCTCTATATCTGACATGTTTATCGCAAAATAGCAAAAGTCACACAACGATTTGAATTTCAGGTTGAGATATTGCGCGAAATCGATTGAAGAGTGTAGGTCAGGTCCGTTATCTATTAATCAATTATTCGTTCTAACACTTTTAGACCGTGGGATAGTGACAGATTTTGAGATACGAATTTACTCAGTATGCCTTTCAGAGGACAATATTGTCCATATATCCTCATCATAATAATGCATGAATCAAAGAGTCGTCCTGGGTGCTTCATATTAAAAAATGATCGAAAATTAAGTGTTTTGGTACGATTTTGATCGGGCTGCTATGTGTTTTGTGAGGGAATTAAAAAAAAAATCCTCGGAAAATCATTGGCATACCGTTAGGATGGGAACGAAGGGCTGGTATGCTGGTATGGTCACGTAAACTTGTATTTGAATAAGGAAATTTTCCGCGTTTTTAAACAGGCTGCCACTGATAAGTTTACAAGTTTTTGTTATAAACCTGCTTATAAAAATATGGCTTACCGATTGCGTATGCCCAAGTACTGTTTACATTTAAAAAAATTTGAATAATTATGAATAACATTCTGTGATTTTAATCAGCACAAAATTAGTTGTGATATTAAGTTTGTCTCCTGAATCGTTGACATGTATGGCAGACGAGTTGTGCGGGTTCGTCATATTAAAAAATCAAAATGAAGTTGCAAAATAGATTAAAAAAATTCCATATTTTTAAGCAGTATGCCTATCTGTTTTCATTATAATCATAGTATATGTAGGAAAAAAAAGGCAGGTTATGCGAGTTTTCCATATAAAAAATTGTAAAAAATATTGCAAAATTATGAAAAAACATCCGTGTTTTTAATCAGTATGCCTCTTGGTGTATAATTAAAGTTAGTAATTTACTTTATTGAAATAAAAATGGCATACCAAGTTGTGCGGGTTTCTCATATTAAAAAATGTAATAAAACTTTCGATTTTCCGACATTGCCGCGTTGGTTGAAATTAATCTTCTTAAGTGATTTTGCGTCGAAGGAGTTAGAAAGAGAGAGTGACAATTTATGGACAGACTATATACGACTATTGGTGAATGGTTTGCAATATATGGAACACTTGAAATGCATTCGTTCTAGAATGATATATCCATACCACGATATGCAGTTTGAATTATGGCATGCTTCTCGTAATACTATATCGATTATTTTTATCTTTCATCAAAATTTCAATGAGGTTCGATCTTCACATTGTGACCTAAATTAATGTTTTATTTGCCTGTTGATTCATTTAACCTTACCTTTCTCATTCAAAATGTACGCTGCAAGTATGACTCATGAAATGTTTTGATTTATTGCAAATTTTTTGCCACTAACTGGGTACAAAAAATCATTGAAAGCTTATCAATTCGTTAAAATTCTAATTGCTTATTTATGTTACCAACTGGAAAGAAAACAGTGCAAAATAACATTGATCTATACTATATTTTTTTTTATTGGTGTCCCTTTTTACCCATTTAAAGCACGCCTCAGCGTGTTTAAATCGAACTTTAAAAAACGCGCGTTTTTTAAAGGTAACCATGACAACATCAACAAATCGAGAAACGTGAAGTCTAAATGACAAATTTTTGATTATTGATCCTACAGGAGTACCTTGTAACGTCAAATAGAATATTACTCACAATTCGTTCATTTATATGTGCTCCTCCATCCATTTGATGAACTTTTCATATTTTTTTTTATATATATCACTGGATTTTCGCGGTATTAACCGCGATTCTGCCTCACTATTCAAAAAATCGATATTAGAATAATTCATTTTTGAGCTCTGGTGACAACAAATATTGATCTTTGGTAACAAATTGCAAATGAATGTTTTTCTCATTTCCATGACAACGAAAGGTATACTGATGTAACATCACGAATTCAACCTTCTTGCATTATTAGTTCTTATTTCTATTTTTTGTAGTAATAATACCAGTATATATGATTTCAAAGTGCACCAATAAAAAAAAATAACGTAAAGTATTCGTGGATAACTGGTCTTAAAAACACTTGCTCTATTTCGCGCGTGTTTTAAAGCCCTTTTTATCCACTTATACTTTAATATACTATTTTCAAGTTTTTCTAAACATCGTAAGTTGGCAGCTGCAATTTTTATTTATGATACTGAATAAATATACTTCAATTGTTTATGTACCGGGTTATTCACTATAAATTACGCACCCCTTATCATCGTTATAATTGCCAAAAAAAATGTTAAATGTAAAAGTTGTGTGGTTATGACTGAATGATAAAATGCTATCAAAAATACAGTAGCATGCAAATTTCAGGTGATATTTTTTTTAATGGGATACCCTTTATTACTCTCGTTTTGAACGTCCATCGACTTAATGGATGTGAAAGGTTTTCACGACGTTTCGGATGTTTGTATCTATCAGTATTCACCTGAAGACGATTGCAGATACAAACATTCGAAACATTTCAAATCCATTCAAACGATGGACGTCCGAAACGAGAGTAATCAAGTTACCACATCGGCTACAACCTTCAAACATACCCTGTATATTATTGAATTTTTGGAATGATCTTTTTTTTCCTGATTTCAAGAATATAACATATGTTACCCCTATCTTATACCGTTTTTGAGTTATTAAACGTCGAATAACTTAGACTAGTTGTTACTGTAAATACCTATATTATGTTTGTTTAGTGACATTTCTTTGATGGAATAATCAGTGAGGAAGAAAAAGTTCAAATATTTATTCCAAAATAGATAACAAAGATTTATTTAGGAAATTTAAATAACATGATAACTCATAAAAGATGTTCAATTTGTTGTGTTCCCCCATCTTGCAACCAAATCATACTGGCAAGCTCGGCTTTCGAAAAAATTTGTGAAAGAATATTTTGAACTTCTGGGATGAGTATTTCTTGATAGGTAACTCCTGTTAATATATAATCATGAAATATACGGCTAAAAATTCCGCACCAAACGCTAATAGTTTTCTTCCAGTTTTACCGTCAATCTTTTTTTGTTGTCCTTTTTTTCCACGACCTACGATTTTTCCTATTGAAATCTCCTGCTGTAGAAAAGGATGACTCATCAGTCCATAATATTTTAGTTGAATAATCGGGATCTTCATTCAAATTTTGAATCATCTGTTGGTAAAATTACAGCCTTATGAGTCTCTGTTAAAACTTGTGCGGGTAATATTTTATATGGTTTGTAGTTGTTCTTTTTCAAAGTACGTGGGATTTTGGAAAAACGTTTACCAAATTGATCCGCTACATTTTTTAAACTATATTCAGAATTTTCTAAATTTTTTTACAATGTTTCAAAAAAGTCTATTCGCGAATTAATATTGATAGGCTTACCTTCGAAATGAAGCAGTATATCTAGCTATCACGCTTTTTTCTACTGAAACTGAAGATATGATTCACCTTTTGGTAAATATTTTTTAATGTATTTTTGGAGGTGTTGGACATATGCACTTTTTGCTACACGTTTATTTTTGTTGTTTTGTATACAGAGTGACCCATTTGAAAGCGGGCCACCTCTTGTTTTTTCAGTAGATAGAGCATCAATAGTTCTAGTTGAATGCCATAAATTCGAAATAAAAATAAAAATTTCACGGCCTACTTCGAATTTTTTTCAAGATCAAAAATCCAAAAAACATACTAGCGATTTTTTAAAATAAAATTTGATGAGTCATCCAATAGATTTGTGATGCTTTCACATGGGTGTGACCAAAATTTCACGATGAAATGATTTTTTTCAACAGAAATATGGCATAAGTAAAATTCATATCACTTTATCAAAATATTTCGAATAGTTGTCATATAAATTACAATCTTGTTAAAAATATCGTTTAAAATGCTCTTTCAGGTCGTTAGCAGTCGAGTGTGTAAACAGCAGTTATTCAAAATGGCATCAAATTATGTTTCTTCCAAACGTAACTCCATAGTATAGGAGATAGTTTTGTCCATCAGAATACTGCTGTTTTTTGCCAAATAAATTAAATGTACATCTTTACATCAAATAGTAATCAATATTCAATAATCAATAATAACCAATATTGATAACATAAATGAACTACAACAAAAGAATGGATTGAAATGAGAGTGCCTACACATTAATTTTCGTACTTTTCAACCAAATCCCGATTTAATTCGATACATTTATTCTACCATTTTCTAATGCTAACTAACTATAAGATTCGATCAACATTCGATCATTGGTTTGGGGTAATATCTGTGCAAAACTGTCTTATTCTTTCACGCAGTTCCTCTTTGGTGGTTGACAGTTATTCCAAATATCAATCTTGGTTTCATTCAAACATGCTTGGAATACCACATTTCAAAAATATTATTTTTATTAGGAGGCTTTGTAACTTTAGTTGCTATAGAGATGACAAGTCATCAGAACAATAGACGAAAAGACACAAATTTGTCAGTGTTAATGGTGAAGTTTATAACTCCTGAAGTACCTACACTAAAAAAGAAATATGGCTGATAATTTGACTTTGCAGGAGAAAATTGAACTAGTAAGACTTCGTGGTAACAACGACAGATCTGAAAGGGAAGTAGGTATGTAGAATTTTCAATAACATGCATCCGGAGCGTACCGGTGTGAAGTTAGCCACATCCACAGATATACTCGAAGAAAAAAGTTAGGTCAATACATTTTCAGCTTTTACAAAACGAATAACGCGAAATTTTTTCATAAAATAAAGCAATTCAATCACAAAAATATCATCCCACCCCCTTTACTACACCCCTTCTATCGTTTATCAGGCCTGGAGAGATGATATGGGGTAGTTTCTGGAAAATAATTCAATAACTTTCCTAAATGAAAGAGTACCGAATTCTGCTTCTAGGATGTGTTTCCTGAAGAAAAATAAATCGAATCCATCCCCTTATAGTTTGTCAGCCCTTCAGAGGGTGGTAGGGGGGGTAATTTCTAGGAAATAATTCAATAACTTTCCCAAATTGAAGAGTACCGCATTCTGCCTTCAGGATGTGTTTCTTGAAGGTAAAATAAATCTGATGCCATCCTCCTCATAGTTTGTCAGCCCTTCAGAGGGGTGGTAGAGGGGGTAGTTTCTGGAAAATAATTCAATAACTTTCCTAAATGAAAGAGTACCGCATTCTCCTTCTAGGATGTGTTTTATGAAGGAAAACTAAATCGAATGCCATCCCCCTTATAGTTATTGAATTATTTTCCAGAAATTCAAAACAACGGAAGATCGATGAATCCTATAATTAGAAACTACCCCCCTACCACCCTCTAAAGGGCTGACAAACTATAAGGGGGATGGCATTGGAGTTATTTTCCCTTCAAGAAACACATCCTGAAGGCATAATGCGGTACTCTTCAATTTGGGAAAGTTATTGAATTATTTCCTAGAAATTTTCCCCCCTACCACCCTCTGAAGGGCTGACAAACTATAAGGGGGATGGCATTCGATTAAGTTTTCCTTCATGAAACACATCCTAGAAGCAAAATGCAGTACTTTTTCATTTAGGAAAGTTATTGAATTATTTTCCAGAAACTACCCCCCCTACCACCCTCTGAAGGCCTGACAAACTATAAGGGGGATGGCATTCGATTTTTTTTTTCTTCAAGAAACACATCCTAGAAGCAGAATGCGGTACTCTTTCATTTAGGAAAGTTATTGAATTATTTTCCAGAAACTACCCCCCTACCACCCCTCTGAAGGGCTGACAAACTATAAGGGGGGTGTCCTTCGATTCATTTTCCCTTCAAGAAACACATCCTGGAAGTAGAATGCGGTACTCTTTCATTTAGGAAAGTTATTGAATTATTTTCCAGAAACTATCCCCTCTATCACCCCTCTGAAGGCCTGACAAACTATAAGGGGGATGGCATTCGATTTATTTTTCCTTCAGGAAACACATCCTAGAAGCAGAATGCGGTACTCTTTCATTTAGGAAAGTTATTGAATTATTTTCCAGAAACTACCCCATATCATCTCTCCAGGCCTGATAAACGATAGAAGGGGTGTAGTAAAGGGGGTGGGATGATATTTTTGTGATTGAATTGCTTTATTTTATAAATTTTTTTCGCGTAATTCCTTTTGTAAAAGCTGAAAATGTATTGACCTAACTTTTTTCTTCGAGTATATCTGTGGATGTGGCTAACTTCACACCGGTCCGGAGCGTCGAAATATTAGCAGAGCTACAGTTGGCCGAATAAACCAAATTTTCAATCAGTATGGAGCTGTTTGTAAACATATTCCGAAGAATAGTAATATTGTACAAAGACAGACGAAATACTTCTGAACGAATTCGAAATTATTTTGATAATAATCCGAAAACAAGTGTGAGAATTGCAAGTTTGGACATTAACTTACCGTGTGAAACAATAAGGAGAAATCTTGAGAAATATAATAAGATGAAGCCCTTTAAACCAAAGTTTCTTCACACCTTAGAAGAAGGCGGTAATGAAAAGAGGATAGAGTATAGTTTATGGGCTCAAGGAGAATATCTAAATAACAGGAATTTTCTGAAAAAAATTTGTTCAGTGACGAGGCAACATTCACAACCAATGGAACAGTTAATTCTCAAAATACAAGGTACTGGACGGAAGAAAATCCACATTGGATAATAAATTGCAGAAGACAGTACTCACAAAAAATAAATGTTTGGTGTGGAATATTACATACCAAAATAATTGGCCCCTTTTTTTTAAAGCAATTTGAATGGTCAAAATTTTTTTGAATTTTTTGAAAAACGAATTTTCCAACGCTATGGATGAACTTCCACTGGCAGAAGAGGCTCATCTTCTATTTCAATTAGATGGCTGTTCCATCCACAATAGCAGGATTGTGAGAGATTGGTTGGAAAAAAATTTTCCTAATCGGTGGATAGGGCGAAATGGTGCATTGATCGAGTTTTCCCCCCAGATCGGACTTGACTTGACTTTACAAAACTCGCCCAACGAGCAAAGAGGAACTGTGTGAAATAATAGGACAGGCTTGCAGAGATATCACTCCAAACCAATTATCGAATGTTATGGTTAACATTAGAAAACGTTACGATAAATGTATCGAATTAAATGGAGATTTTGTTGAACAGTCCGAAATTTAATGTGTAGGTCTAGGTCATGTCAATACATTCTTTTGTAGTAGTTCATTTATGTTATTAATATTGGTAATTATATTATTGGATGTAAAGATGTGCATTTCTATTCTTTGACAACAAACTGCAGTGTTCTAAGAGACATAACATATCCCACATAGAGTTGTTATGTTCTGAAGGAGTATTTTAAACGATATTATTTACAAAATTGTGATTTATATGACAACTATTTGAATCATTTCGATATTGATATGAATATTTTACATTTATGCTATATTTCTGTTAAAAAAAATAATTTTATCGTGCAATTTTGGTCACACCCATTTGAAAGCATCACAAATCCAGTGGCGTCGTCAAATTTTATTAAAAAAATCGCTAGTATGTTTTTTGGATTTTTGACCTTGAAAAAAATTCGAAGTAGGCCGTGAAATTTTTATTTTTATTTCGAATTTATGGCATTCAACTAGAACTATTGATGCTCTATCTACTGAAAAAAAAACTTCTGAATCGGATAATAAATAACAGTTTTAGAGAGGTGGCCCGCTTTCAAATGGGTCACTCTGTATAACAAGTATATATTTGAACTTCATCACTGTAAACCATTTTGATTATTCCATTAAAGAAATGTCACTAAACAAACATAATATAGTTGTAATTTTCATAGCTTACTATAAAAATGTTAACTTTCATAGGATATGTATTTACAGTAAACGGTATAAGATAGGGGTAACATATGGTATGTTTTTGAAATCAGCAGAAAAAAAAACATTCCAAAAATTCAATAATATACAGGGTACCCCATTAAACAAAAATTGTCCGCCTGCTACTGTATTTTTGATAGCATTTTATCAAAATTCAGTCATAACCCCAAAACTTCTACATTTAACTTTTTTTTTTCTGTAGGCAATAATAACGATGATAGTGAATAACCCGGTACCTTTCCAGTTAGTACAAAATTCTAGGTGCCCACAGGTTTTTATCAATATTTAATTTATGTTTGTATATCGTAAGAGCTAGTTCATAAATGAATTGCCACGACACGAGCCATTACATGAATCGAAACAGATTGCATATTTCCATCAGTCTTGATGGAATATCGCTCTTCTAAATGGCAATTGCGTCCCTTAAACTCCAAATGTCATGCGGGTTGGTGAACCCGGAAAGCACACCCCGAAAAAACACTAGGAAATATTAATAGTAAAGGCAATTCATTCATGGATTGAGCTCCTTGATATTATTCCATTTCAGCTTTTCAGGATAGTTTGGAAGTCGTAAAACGACTTCGTTATCGATTTCCGCCCGCCTGCGTAGAATTGTGTTTTTTGTTTGTTTGGCCATGTTCAGCTTTTTGGGGTATTTGCCAATGACAATAATTGATTTTCCCCGGCAGGCACGACTTTTATATTCCAATATCCTCACCGGAATTTGACACAACTCGAAAGTGTTATTTTTCGTGAGCTTTTTGTCAGAGGTTACACTGGGTGTCCCAACTTTTTTCCAGCCGTTTGCTCCGAAACTAGAATGCGTGCATAATGAATTTGAATTATCTACAGAACTATAATGTATAATTTATACAGTGAAAATGTTTGAGGAACTATATTTGGGACACCCTTTAGATGAATGTACTAGCTTTCATTCGAAATAAAATAATACGTATTGTAACAAATTTCATCATAAAAAATAATGTGGGCTAACTTTCCATAACACTTCTATTATTATATCATAGTAGATGGCTTGAACGAAAATCCGACCTTCTATTATAACGATGATGACACATAGACCATGATCTTGAATCAAGATAGTTGGAATATTACATGCGGGTATCAATTTTCATATGTTCGTTTAGTGCTTCGAGGAGTGAAGGTCTATAACGGATGTCTGGACAGATATGCCACTTGAAATATGATACGTTTCTCAAGACCGGGCCCACATGTGATGTGTGATTCTTTCCTTGAGATATTAGAAGAACTAGAAGACATCCCCTAATTGCTTTCGGAGATTGAACAGAATTTTATATAACGTTTATTGTAACTGGAGTTAAATAAGAAAAAAGAACCCTCACGTTTCCTTATGGAAAATACTTATTCGTGAATTTGGTTGAATTTTACGTGTAACATATCTTTCGATATAAGACGAGCAAGAGTGTCGATGAGCACAAGATTAAAAATCGACAGTTTACGAGATATCGAACTTTGAAAACGAACGTGTATTTTATTTTTCGTGCATGGAAAAAATTATTCATTGAATCAATTTGTAGCAACTAAATATAACTGATTTTTTGACAAAATCTTGTTAACCACCTTGGGATTTTCTATTTTTTTTTTCTGGTCATAATTTTAGGCTAATTCATTACCCTATTGACAAATTTTTTGCTCTTCAATTATGGGAGATATAGCGGGTTCTGCTAGCTTAACGTCAAGCTAGGAGAACCAAAGAGCTAATCGAATGTTCATGAAAAATCTGATCACACCATAATTTTAGGCTCACATTTGAACCCACTGCCGATTTTCCTGATATAGGTTTTTTTGTAAATCATGGGTTCTGCTAGCTTTACCGTAAAGCTAGCAGAACCCAACTTTAAAAAAACAACTCCGAACAAATCCTCTTGGACAATAATTTTAGGCTCTATTCATGTGAATTTATTACCCTATTTGAAAATGTTTTGCTCAACATTCAGGGAAAATATGGACACCATTTGGATTCTGTCGGATACCACATTACTAGCACTTGTTATGAATTTAGATCATCCACCTTTCCCTTTTCTCAAAATGTTCCCGAAGTAATTGTTTTTTTTTCAATATTCCGAGTTGTTCTAGCCTCATTTGAATCGAATTTTTGAATTTCAATAAAAAAATCATGATCTATCCAAAAAAAAACAATAACCAATTTTTAATACATCTTCTTTTTTTTTCTTATCAAAATGTCATTGTCATTGTCACCCGAATCTGGCAAATTTAAAGTCAATTGAGTGACTGAGAGTTGTTCGAAATTAAATTCCATTCAAGTATAGGTAGATACATACATACTAACTAACAGGGCCTTCTATTTCATGTTTTTTTCCGTTGCTATTCCTTCTTTCCTTATTCACCAATTTTCTAATAATTTTAATTAACATCGACTACAGTCCATTTTTTCACTGTCGACTTGTGGCCGTAATACGTGAAAATATCATGTGACCTGACGGGGTGAAGATTCAATAACCTTTCATCAATCAGTCTCATCACAGTTTGCGTGAAAAAGTATTTATATTGTGATCGTACTTATCATGAATTCAAAAATTGAATAGCCTGAAATGAGGCTATAGAGGTAGGAGAACTCGGTATATTGAAAAAAAAACAATTACTTTGGGAATATTTTTAGGAAATCGAAAAGGGAAAGGTGGATTCTAGTGGTAGTAATGTGGATTCCGACATAATTCAAATAGTGTCCATATTTTGAATAATGAGCAAAAAATTTTCAAATAGGGTAATAAATTCACATGAATAGAGCCTAAAATTATTGTCCAAGAGGATTTGTTCGGAGGTGTTTTTTTAAAGTTGGGTTCGGCTAGCTTTACGGTAAAGCTAGCAGAACCCATGTTTTTAAAAGGGTTAACCCCAAAATTAGGTGTTATAGATTTTTTATTATCTTTGGATTCTTAACGTTAAGCTAGCAGAACCCGCGATATCTCCCATAATTGAAGAGAAACAATATTGTCAATAGGGTAATAAATTAGCCTAAAATTATGTCCAGAAAAAAAAACGAAAATCCCAAAGTGGTTCTGCTAGCTTTACGGGGGTGCTTGTGGCTTGGTTGAGGCAATCATATTTTATTTATTAAGAATTTTTTTTTACTCAAATTGATGTTTTACCAAAAATTTTCTAGTAGCAATTTTCCATAAGGGTCATTTGGAATGTAAATTTTACAAACAACTCTTCTCCTAACATTTTCTTTTTTTTGTAATTTCCATTGCTGATATTCAAAAAACTGTTCATTATTTGAAACACAAGTGTTGGGCTTGGTTATTAATTTTATATAAAATCTATTCATTGAAAAAAATGGTCTGATGTGGGTTTCCAAAAAAATTCTGGATGTTGTTGTAGTATCTCAAGTTTGGAGAAAAAGTGAGCTATATATTTATTTCTGGTTGATTTATCTGTGCAAACAAAATCAACAAATCAACAAAGCACATATAAAAGCCCTATACTGACATAAACATTGAAAGTTGAAATTCACAATGAAATCTATAGTGAAAACTTCTTGGCTGACACTGGTATGTTTCTTCAGTGTCCAGATAAGCAGTTCCTGCAATATCAGAGTAACGGTTTTCTTGGTTCATGGCAGCGCTATTTATATATTTCATTGTGATGTAAATTTATCTTGGAATCGATATTTTCTAACAGGATGATTTATTCGAAATATATTCAATGATTGGATATAAAGTTTATAGCGAATGAAAATTTTCAGAATATTCGTGGGAGTTTGAAGAATTTGTCTTTAATCGAATAATTGTGAGATACGACAAATGATAACAAAATAAAATAGCACACAAACGCATAAATAATTTGTAGGCGTTTTCTGTAGCTTTCACATTAATCGATAAACCACCAAAAGTAAAACAAAACACCAAAACTAAAACAAAGTATTTCAGTTTGGTGAATATATACAGTGTGGCCCATTTAAAATGGAACCACCCCTGTAGAATACGCATTTTTCAATAATTCTTAAAAAAAAAATTTCAATATCAAGCATCAAAAACTGTATCTTGACACAAATTTTCATAACATTAGTTTCATTTACAAGGCACTCTATGGTTTTTTTTCTTCGTCAAAAACGGCAAAAGTTTATTAGGCAATTTCGAAATTCGATTCGTAGTCGTTATAAATGAAAACCATGAAAATTTCATAAAAAAATATTGGTTAACAACGAAGTTACAACAACTCTAATTTTGGAAACAAAGTATTTGATTATAATTTTTATTTAGATTATAGACATATTTGAAATCTGGCAATACTGCCGATACAAAGTCGAACACCAGTGAATTTGTACAGCGAAAATCCGAAGTCAATAGCTCATTCCGTTCTACAGTTATAACTCCTGAAAGTATGGTAATGTGAGCGATTTGTGGTGGAAGCGATTTTGTAATAAAAATCTGACTACGCCACTGGATTTGTAAATTGTATTCCCTTAAAATAATGTATTCAAGTTAAGGTTATAAGTGTATTCGAAAATAACAAGAATTAAAAATTCATTTTCAAGTTATGCAGTCTTCCATAGCCGATAAAAACGAAATGAAACGAATCAAGTATCAAAATTAGTTATTGAATAATAAAACAGAAAGCAGGACAAAAAATATTCCTTTTAAATTCTACAAAACTCAATTGAAACATGCTTTTAGAGGAGGCATCAATAATTTGAGGAAAGTTGAACTAATACATTAGGCATAGGTATTGTACTAAATCAATAGTAGGCTGTGATTTAGTACACCACAAATCGCTCACATTACCATACTTTCAGGAGTTATAACTGTAGAACGGAATGAGCTATTGACTTCGGATTTTCGCTGTACAAATTCACTGGTGTTTTACTTTGTATCGGCAGTGTTGCCAGATTTTAAATATGTCTATAATCTAAATAAAAATTATAATCAAATACTTTGTTTCCAAAATTAAAGTTGTTGTAACTTCGTTGTTAACCAATATTTTTTTATAAAATTTTGATGGTTTTCATTTATAACGACTACGAATCCAGTGGTGTAGTCAAATTTGGAAAAAAAATTGCCTAATAAACTGCCTTGGAAAAAACTAAAGTTATGAAAATTGGTGTCAAGATACAGTTTTTGATGCTTAATATTAGAAAAAAATATTTTTGAGATTGACTGAAAAATGCGTATTCTACAGGGGTGGTTCCATTTTAAATGGGTCACACTGTATATTGTGTGTTCGTTTGTTTTTATGTTACTAGTGTTCTCACTAATTACTAAACGATTTTTCTTTACTTTAAGAGAGCTTATTCAATGCAGACATGCTTTGTCCAACTATCTATCATAGATAGTTTACAATAGTAATTTTTACATACCGAAAAAATAATCACTGAACTGATCGATTACTTTTATCCCTTGACAAATTTATCTTTATTGGAATAAATACTTCTTCGGTGGCCTCTGACATTCTATGTAGTTGAAATAATGGCGCTTCACTGATTTTATATTATCTGGCTTACTGTGACGATCGGGAAAGCTTTCACAATATACGGGGTGTCCCAGGACTTCCTCTTTTCCTTTCGGAGATGTATAGATGGGGTCAAAATATTACCAGTACTTCATATAACTTTTTTCCTAAAATCCGTCGTTACTAAGTTACGGGTCCTCGAACTTTCAATTGAAAAAAAAAATTCTTTGATAACTTTTCAAGTGAATATTGAAAATAAACCAAATTTTGGTGATTGACGAAACAAATGAATTCCTTCGATGAGGTGTCATGCATGAGTGAGTTGGTCATGAATATGGCTCAGCGACATCATCCAAAATATTTTCTTCCGATACAACGGTACGTACAGGGCCCTCACCACCTCGTTTTGGAAAAATGTACCTATAGCGAAAAAAATCGACTGAACATGCTCAAAATTATCCATTAAAGGCGGGCACTCACGGTCCTGCACCGCTACAACAGAATCGTACTGCAAAACTGTACTACAACTCTGTCGAGCAGGAATGATGTCGGAATGCCAGCAATACCTGCTTTCTTGATAGGCCAGTAGAGATAGGCGTGATTTTCCCAAAATTTAATAATAATTACAAAAGTTTCAAAACTTCAGTAGGGTTAAGAGGACTTTCATATGATATTTAGTCTGATTTTGCAACCCTTTTTCCTGAACGGAAGATGTTAAATTAGGATTTAACGAATTTTCACATTAATAGCGCGGAATAATTTGCAAACGTTCTGCAAACTTTCGAAGTTTTGAAATATAGCAATTTACATCCTCTGATAAATTTGCGACCATTCAAATAAAACGGAAATGTTTGTTTTATCGAAAAAAAAAAATAATTGTTGTTAGTCCTCATTTTTCCATGAAAATTCCAAAAGTTCTGCAAACTCGAAAAAATAACTAAAATAATGTTCTTGACAAGAGTTTTAATTTGGAACCTCTCGCATCAAACGGAAAATATATTTTTATTAAATTGTTTTTTTTTTATTGAAATAAGTATCGGAATTATTACAAAAGTTTCAAATAATGGTTGCAAGTAGAGATGTCCTGACGTACAATGTTTTCATTGATTTGCAACCTCGTCTGCAACACGGAAATGAGGGTAAAATCAAAAGAAAAATATTTTCGTATTTGTATTCTACCAAGAAAAGGAAAAGTTCTGCGAATCGGGCAGACTATGTTACAATGGGGAACATTAGGAATTAAAAAAATATTTACTTCTGTAACACCTGCGTTATTTGAATGATAAAGATTTTTATATACCCAATAAATTATATTCATTGTATTACCAAGTTAACTATCGACCAAGAAAAAGCTCGTCAACGGTAGGTGAAATCATTCAATGTTGAAGGCTATCGTTTTCGATATGAATTCAAAAAATCATATTACAATTAGGAATTTGAATAAAAAATACTCTGAGTACGTTTGGAGGATCGAGAATCTCTCGACACGTTTTCATAATTTTCTTGTGTCATTAAAAAATGAAGGAAATATTGAGATTTAAAAAACACTCGTAGTTATACATTAATACGATTAACTTGGAACTGTATTACATCACAGTATTTTGTTACAGAGTAATGAATGCACAGCAGTTTAGTAACATGATTTATTACCAGAATAACAAGAAGAGTGACAATTGTATTTCATGTCAGACAACTATATAACTAACCAAAAACAATGCACATTCATCTAATAGTCCCGGAGCTACAAATGAAATGGAATTTCCTACCAATTGCCTACAAAGTCATGTTGTGACAAGTAAAAATTTTAAATGAAGAATGATTGCATGTCGTTTCTAATGCGATAAAAAATTAATGTCTTTCAATATATAGTAAGATCACAGAGCCGACAAACATACGTCATTTTAGCAAAGCTGAAATTTTGATCATGAATAGTGTGATATGTTAGTTGAAAGCGGGGCCCTTTTACAGATAGCCGGTACAAAAGTACATAAAAAACTTTTTCACTTACGTTGAAGTATGGTAATGCTTTTGACAATTAATATCATCCAGTTGGCCGAACGGTCTAAGGCGCCAGATTTATGTTCTGGATCTCGAAAGTTAGCGTAGTTCGAAACTCCACGCCTGACGATTTTTTTTTAACTACGAAATTGAAAAATGATTTGTTTTGGGACGAATATTCAAATGAAAAAACCAAATCATTTCTCAATTTCGATGGGAAAAATAAAAAAATCGTCAGGCAGGGGGTTCGAACCCACGCTATCTTTCGAGATCTAGAGCTAATATCTGGCGCCTTGGACCACCTAGGTCATGTTAATTGTCAAAAGTATCACCATACTTCAACATAGGTGAGTAAGATTTTTATGTATTTTGGTACCTGCTATCTGTAAAAAGGCCCTGCTAGCAAGTATGCATGTGTTTTTAACTACATATCACACAACTCATACTTAAAATTTCAGCTTTGCTAAAATGACGTAGGTTTGTCGGCTCTGGGATCTTGGACTAATGGTCTTTTAGCAGAATTCAGCAAAATTTTGTACTCTTTCGAGTGTTGCATTCGAAAATATTAGATTAAATTTATTTCGCTGATTAGTCGAAAACCTATTTGCACAATGTTTTCAATTTATGGCCAAATTATAAAAAAAACAAATCAATTATACAAAAAAATGTTCCGTTTTGCGTTACGTAAAATATTAGTCGTAATTTTAATTGCAATTTGCAGAACTTTTACAATTATTTATTCAGCAGATGAAAAAATGCAAAAAAATTATATTAATGGATAAATAGGTTCCGTTTTTCGTATGAGGTTGCAAAGTTACATATACATTGAGACCGATATTCTATCCATTTGCAACCACAATGAAAAACTTTTGTAATTATTTCAATGCTTGTGTGAATTGAAAATTGGAGCGTCGATAAAAAAGTTTGATAAATAAATGATGCGTTTTTCAGAAATGGTTGCAAATGTACGTGAATATTTTAAACTTTTTTTCCGTTCACTTATCCAATTTGCAGAACTTTTGTAATTTGTTTAAACAAATTACAATGAAAAACTTAAACAAATGACAAAATACAAGGTTCCGTAACTTTTACAAGATCGCAAACTTAATGCATGTTGTAAAACACCATTACTATAGGTATTTTTAGTTTGCAGATATTTTGCAATTTTCAGTGCAAAAATAAAGCATGAATACGTTTTTTGCAATTAAACAATGTTCCGTTCATCGCAGATTTCTGCAAAATTTTATAGTTTGTTTTCATTAATGCACTAACATACCATTGAAGTTTGAAAGCTTTTGGAATTAATGTTAATTGATTGTCTATATCTACTGGCCTATGAGGGACGATCATGATATTCGGAACATTTCACTTTCCAAAGGCATGTAAAGTTTTTATTCATTTCAAAAAACTCTATCAACAATTCTCTTGAACACTTTGACATGATGAAATAAAGGATGAAATGAATGAGAGAATGAGCAACAACAACAACAAAATAAACGACTCTGCCACACGACTCGGACCAAGACGTGAAAAATCGATCCAATTGTACTGCAGCAGTTCAAGGTTTTTGACTGCGAACCAACACGATTTTCAGATCGGTTCGTCGGTCGGTCGTGCGCACATACAAATCAATTTCGGCTGGAAATCGTTCGATTTACTTGTGTCCAACAGAATCGTACTGCGGTGCAGGACCGTGACTGCCCGCCTTTAGACATACCTGACTCCCTCAAGCTGCGATCGTCCCGCTCGAAACTTTCTCTTGCCGATAGCAATCGATTGGGAAAATGCTCGGAATAGTTTCACGTGTGCAAACTACCCCAACTTTGATACATCGCACCTCCCCTTTATCTAGGCCAAGCCAATAACGATTCAACTATCCCGTTCCTGCTTCTAACTAAGCACAACTTAGCTAGAGGGAAGCATAAATACAGTATCGGAAACAATTTATTTGGGGTATAGACAGAAATCTACACGAGCAACAAGGAACGCAATGATATGATAATACCACATAAACAAGAGAGACGCACTGCTGTGCGCCCCTCCTGTTACCCCACCCGACGCATTAACTGACCACGTGGCAATGCGACACAGCGACTCAACTCATTCTTGCCGAGCCGTGGTTGCGAAAACAAAAGACCGTGACAATTATTACCTTTTGAAACATGCCGCCTATTTACACAACCGCAGAGAAAGTACAGATCGTTAAGTGGTACTTTGGGGGTAATTCTGTACAAGATACTAGAAATCTATTCATAGTGGATTTTGCAGATAGACCTGTACCTACGGAAGCGACTGTCCTTTCAATTATTAATAAATTTCAGAATTTTTGGTGTGTGGTAGCACATTGCAAAAAATGTCCCACAAATCCACAGATCGCAGACGAAGTGAATTTGAATGAAAGAACTGGTGTTATTTACCTATGAATCGTCCTTCTCAACTCATCGAAAACACAACCCATCCGTAGTACGTTATTGGTCTCGTGAAAATAAACATTTGAGTATTGCTGTGAGGACACAGTACGCAAGCAAATTAAATGTGTGGACGGGACTTTTAGGCGATCACGTCATAGGCCAATTTTTTATTGAAGGGAATTTAAACGCAGCAAAATATTTGCAACTTTTGCAAAATCAAATTATTTCTGCAGTTCGCGCTCTTCCGATTTACTTTAACGATGTGTGGTTTCAACAAGATGGTTGTCCTGCCCACAATGCAGGCACGGTGTTTACATTTTTGAATCAATTATTTCCCGATCGGCTTATTTGTACGCGAGGTACAATCAACTGGCCACCTCGATCACCAGATGTAACACCTCTCGATTTTTATTTCTGGGGCATGCTAAAATCGGAGGTATATCGGCATGAGTTCGAACGTGCCACCAATTTAGATGAACTGAGGGCAAAAATTATTCAGTTGTGTGCTCAGGTAACACCAGTTACCCTTGCGGCTACCAGAACAGAATTGTACAATAGATTCGGCTATTGTTTGGCCCAAAATGGTGGTTTGTTCAAACATTTAATAAAATAATTCCGTACACAAAATATTTAATTTGGTTTGTCTTTTCTTGTAAATATTTTTTTTTCTCCATTCAAGAAATATATGTTTTTCTGTTAGGAATAAGTTTTTTGTTTTTATTGTCTTACAGAAATATCGTTTGTTTTTGTTTATGTTTAAGAATTTTCTTTTGGTTTCGCGGCCACCACGGCACCAAAGATATTTTGATCTACCTTCGTCCGACAGATTAAATTGAATCAATGATTCAGTTTAATCTGTTCAAATTATCTGATGTGAAATTATCGTCAATAATTATTTTTCATTGCAACGCACACATTCTCCCGACTGCTGATGGTATGATACTGACGTCCTGAGTTGACCGCCCTGACTCTCCTATCTCTGTGTCGTGACGTCGATATCCCTTCCTCGAGCGAGTCGAGGAAGAATTGTAATGCTCTCTCAACATATAGCAAGCTATTCTTTACGCTCTCATGAAACCACCATACCCAAGATAAATACTTTCCGATACTGTATATGGCAGGATTCAGACTACGAGGCATCAAAGTTATTTCCATAAAACTCAAATCAGAACTTCTCCAAGCCAGAAAATAATTGATTTCACAAAATCATCTTCACGAACCGGATAATGTAAGTAGTAAGTAAGTAAATTTATTCAATTCAGGTATAAAACAGTATAGAATAGTAATCTTTATATGCCTCTGCAGCATTACGGAATGCTCGTCCATAAAATACGTGCATATCTGCATATTCGTTAAAAGTAAACTGTTCGGTCATTTAAAAAAACTTTAAAATATTCTCTACAATATTGACAATACTGTGACAATCACATGACAACGGCCCACTCAACAAAACAAAATCGAATTTCAATTGCTCATTTTTGTTCAAAACTACTTCATTTGTTTAACATCTGTGGAAGAAATGAAACATGATTATTCACTGGATATTTTTCACCCATTTCATGTTTCAGCTGTTTTTGTAGTTCATTCCTTTGCTTTTTTCTAGTTTTTTCGTTTTTTTTTTTATTAGTATACATATTTTTCCCGATTTGAGTTTTTCAGCTGAATTTATAATTCGAGTTGAAGATTTTCGTTTATGAAACTCCTCAATATTCAAGCAGAGAAGAATTTGAAACATTCAAATCTTGACGCCCATGACACACACGGCGGATTTTTCCGATCGGATAATTTAACGTCGCCGCTCAAAGAAATTCAAACGTTTACACACATGGCGGAAAATTGTCCGAGTAGGCTGGTATATGCAGTATATTTTCAGCTTTAAATCAAATCACATCAGTTTAACTGTGCTATGAACAGAGGGCAATGCAATGCTAGTAAAAAATGTGTGCCACTACAGAGTATGGTCACTGCCAATTCTAGAATCTCAAAAGCAAATATTTTACGATCCCTACCACTTTCTAGTACGTATAGGTATGTGAAAAAATGGATGGATTCACCAAAATAATTTATCTTTGTTTACTTACGTGACCTTTTTAGCTTCACCTGTATGTATCGTTGAAATTAATTTTCACGCACTTCCGGACGTACGATCATTTGAAATTTTGCACAAGTATAAAATTTGATGACAATACAATAATTTCGTAGGTATGACTTATCTCACCAAGATCGTCAGAAAAAAAAAGGCTAATTCACAAGATTTGGTGAATTCATTGGTAAAAATTCCTAATTTACATTTCGAAGTTGATGAATTCATTGGTACGGTCTTAGTACTCAGTTATGTACAAAAGATGCCAGGTTGAGGTACGGAGAGGCTGAAGAGCCATATCGACCGCCCTACAATCTACTTTCAACAAGAGTTAGTAAAAACTTCTCATGTGAATGAATTATTCGATGAGTTTTCTCCCGTATTTGGAAAGTTTAAAAACACGCTTTTCTATCAAATAAAATTATGGTTCAAAAAATCTATAAAAACACGTTTTTGTAGCAATATGAACTAAACATTTAAATAAGTAGTCATTAACATTTTTTTTAAGAAAGCGTGGTGTGCTCTCTACTTACTTTTCGTGATGACTCTGAAACAGCTGAAATTAAAATTCAGGCAATCGAAAGTATGAAGTATCTATTAAGCAATTCTTTACCATGCCACGGCGCTTAAAATAAAAATAAAACAAAAATTCTCTGAATTTTCATATTTTGAGCTACGACTCTAGATGTATTGGAGATATAAAAACATGTCTCGCATAAAAGTTGTTTTTTTCTACAAAAATGTTTCTATAAATTTTGCATTATTTTTTATTTTTAAGGCCGTGGTATGGTAAAGAATTAAAGAAATAAAGATACTTCATACATTAAACTACCTAATCCAGAATTTCGGCTGTTTTGTAATTTTTTATAAACTATAAACTGATCGAAGTCGCTTTGCAATCCAAGATAAACTTCTAAAAAATGTCGAGAATTTTATGCCATAATGCAGGTCTCTCTTTGTTCTATACTGAAATAAGACTTTAATCATCTATGTCAAGCATGTTCACGAAACTGTTGCCAAATATATTGATAAACTGTCAAGATTGCAGTTCAAATGACCTAAACGGTAGAAAAACCCTTGGGTGTGTAAACGTGCATTTAGTAACGGACCACTAGTGCGATGCGGCGGTAACATTTCAGTCGGCTCCAGTGGCACTCGACGGCTGCACAGCTGCCGCCGACGTCCAAATTGAACCATAGTTTTTCTTTCGTCTGTTTTGTAAGCTCTCTCCTACTTCAGTGGACACGGTAAATTATCCGATCGGAAAAATCCGCCATGTGTGTCACGGGCGTGAGTTTCATGAGATAACCACAGTTCGTGATTCAGATAACAGACCAACACGCACGTAAATTTGAAATATGGACTGAATTCGATA
Source organism: Gonioctena quinquepunctata (assembly GCA_018342105.1). Taxonomy (NCBI): domain Eukaryota; kingdom Metazoa; phylum Arthropoda; class Insecta; order Coleoptera; family Chrysomelidae; genus Gonioctena; species Gonioctena quinquepunctata. The sequence continues at coordinate 451,301 of JAFIRS010000428.1, read as the reverse complement.
TTTCGTAATGGAGTATCTTGTCAGTTCAAAAACACCAAGAATCTACAGAACTTGTACTTTAATTTGAAAAAACATCTGCTTTCAAAATTGTGATTAAAACTTTTCAAATAGGTACTGTTTTTGTTCAAGACTTTTTTTCGTCATCTTTTTTATTATTATCCCAGTTATGAATGTTGCTAAATTAACGTTATTATTTCGGCTTTGAAAATTTCAGATGATGGTGGACGCTCGGGTTGGATGTCTTGAATAAAAGTGCATTTTTATCAAAAATCGTTGCTCCGATCGACTTTACACACGAGTACTTTTATTTAAAAAATCGTCCAGAAAACCTTGTTTTGTTGAAAAATATTGTAAATCTCAGTTATTTTAAAGTTTTGGGGTGTGGACCGTCGGGGACAGTCCATTATTGATTTTGTAGCAAACCAATTGACTCATGCATGATTTGTTTTGTCAATCACCAAAATTATTCACTTGAAAAGTTATCAAAGAACAACATTTCTCATTTTGTAACTTAGTAACGAAAGATTTTAGGAAAACAAGTTATACAGTGTGACCCATTTAAAATGGAACTACCCCTGTAGAATACGAATTTTTCAGTCAATCTAAATTTTTTTTTTTTTAATATTAAGCATCAAAAACTGTATCTTGACACAAATTTTCATAACTTAGTTTATTTCCAAGGCACTCTATGGTTTTTTTTCTTTGTCAAAAACGGCAAAAGTTTATTAGGCAATTTTTTTTTCAAATTTGACTACACCATTGGATTCGTAGTCGTTATAAATGAGAACCATCAAAATTTCATAAAAAATATTGGTTAACAACGAAGTTACAACAACTTTGATTTTGGAAACAAAGTATTTTATTATAATTTTTATTTAGATTATAGACATATTTAAGATCTGGCAACACTGTCGATACAAAGTAGAACACCAGTGAATTTGTACAGCGAAAATCCGAAGTCAATAGCTTATTCCGTTCTACAGTTATAACTCCTGAAAGTATGGTAATGTGAGCGATTTGTGGTGTACTAAATCACAGCCTACTATTGATTTAGTACAATACCTATGCCTAATGTATTAGTTCAGCTTTCCTCAAATTATTGATGCCTTCTCTAGAAGCTTGTTTAAGTTGAGTTTTGCAGAATTCAAAAGGAACATTTTTTGTCCTACTTTCTGTTTTATTATTGAATAAATAATTTTGATAGTTTAAAACTTGATTCGGTTCATTTCGTTTTTATCGGCTATGGAAGACTGCATAACTTAAAAATGAATTTTTAATTTTCTGTTATTTTCGAATGCACTTATAACCTAAACTTAAATAAATGATTTTAAGGGAATATGATTTACAAATCCAGTGGCGTAGTCAGATTTTTATTACAAAATCGCTTCCACCACAAACTGCTCACATTACCATACTTTCAGGAGTTATAACTGTAGAACGGAATGAGCTATTGACTTCGGATTTTCGCTGTACAAATTCACTGGTGTTCTACTTTGTATCGACAGTGTTGCCAGATCTTAAATATGTCTATAATCTAAATAAAAATTATAATCAAATACTTTGTTTCCAAAATTAAAGTTGTTGTAACTTCGTTGCTAACCAATATTTTTTTATGAAATTTCCATGGTTTTCATTTATAACGACTACGAATCCAGTGGTGTAGTCAAATTTCAAAACAAAAATTGCCTAATAAACTTTTGCCGTTTTTGACGAAGAAAAAAAACCATAGAGTGCCTTGGAAATAAAACTAAAGTTATGAAAATTTGTGTCAAGCTACAGTTTTTGATGCTTAATATTCAAAAATATTTTTTTTGAGAATGACTGGAAAATGCGTATTCTACAAGGGTGGTTCCATTTTAAATGGGTCACACTGTATGAAGTAAGGGTGATATTTTGACTCCATCTATAAATTGCCGAGAGGAAAAGAAGAAGTCCCGGACCACCCTGTATAATAAATATAAGTTTCATAAACTCAAAGTAGTACAACAATCGTTTGGAATACACATCCTAGATGTGTGTATATCACAATTAAAAGAGGCCCAATAATGGATCCTTGTGGAACTCCTTCACTGACACAGGGCCGCAGTTTCAGTTTCACTTCCTGTGATCGATCGATCGATTAGTTAAGCAGGTTCGAAAAGAATTCACAACTGTCGTCAGACTAGTATTTTACTTTAGGACCCAATAATTGAATCAATCCACAACATGAATGTGGAAGCCACAAAAGGCTTACGATATCTTGTCGTTTTATTTCGAGAAATAATCTCGCCACTTGAGTTACTCTATACTTCGATTTATTCAGCACCAGATGTTCTGCAATATATCCCCAACTGAATATACAGAAAAAAAAACGAAGAAGCCACGCTAAACGAAATTTTCCACATATTTCAGTCGTCGCCCAGTTTTACGATACCGACGTGAACAAAGAGTATGCGATACGCGGCAACGCCGCCATATTGAAGTGTCAAATACCTTCTTTTGTGGCAGATTTCGTGAGCGTCGTCTCGTGGCAGACGGATCAGAACGAGAATTTTTTTCCCGATGCTCCAGACGGTACATTTTTTTTCGCCTTAAGATTTACCATTAGTCGTCTGAAAACCCAGATGTGATTTTGATTCGAATTTTCCGTGTGACACCACCTGTTCGCTTTGTATTCCTATTTTTAAAGCTGTTCCATGATCCGTCGTGGTTGATAGCTGATCAACCAAACAGCTCATGACTCGTCGCTCATATAAGGTCATTAATTCTAGAATATTCGCGTCGAGTGCTCACTGGAAAATTTTCGATTGTTCGGCGTGACGTCATGCTGCCTTCTTGGAATCCCTGTGGGTTTTTTGATATTGGAAATTCCAATCTCATCGGCACTGTGTGATTCTAGTTGCAATGGCGTAGTGTATTCGTAACAATGGTATTTTTCTCTATTAATATTATAAGTATTGATGCCATTTCATATCCAGTGAGTTTTCTGACCTCTGCATTAGATTCCTCAATTCAACTATTCAGTTTACTTGACTATCTATGCAAAAATGCATAATTTTTCTTGAATTAACAAGTAATTAGAAGCCAATCAACAGTCATTATACAGGGTGAAATTGCTCGGGTTCTATGATATTTAGAAAGATTATTCAAAAACGAAAGCTGAAATGAATTTCAGCAAAGAACTTGTGGATATGATTTTTGTTTTGGGAGAGTCTCAAAGAATTTCTTTGCTTGCCACTAGAATTTATCATCAGCGGTATCCTGAAAGGAGATGCCCGGAAATTAAAAGCTTTCGAAACTGCTAGAAAGATTTGTAGAAACTGGCAATGTGTAATATGAAAAAAAGGAACGAAGAAAAAAAATTGCAACGGAGATAATGAGTTCTCTGTAGTGTTGGCAGTGAGTGCATCAGTTGGAATAAGTAGACGTTCCGTTGGTCGAATCTTGAAGAGAAATAAGTTCCACCTATTTCACATTGAAAGGTATCAGGAACTGAATGATAACGACTTTCAAAAGCTTCTAAAGTTTTGCAATTGGGTGAGGGGTAAGATGCAAGAGGGTGCTGCTTTTTTCAATAATGTTTTGATCACTGATGAGGCAACATTTCATAAAAATGGATTCGTTAATTAGGCATAATTTTCATTATTATTCAACGGAAAATCCACATTTCTTCGGGTAAGTTGATAACCAGTACAGATGGTCAATAAATGTTTTAGTCCAATCGACAAGTTGAAAATGGTCTAAAATAGAGATACTGCTCTTAAAATTATGTGTGATAGCTCATTGGATCCGGAATAACGCCTAGAAAAATGTGTCAAAAGCGTGTATTAGCACATAAAAAATTGCAAAAGTTATAAACAATTGAAGATGAAAAAAAATGGCATTTCGTTTTTTGCCAATATTTCATAAACTAGTAATATTTAAGAAATTTCAAAAAAAGATTCTGAAAGAGGAGGAAATTTCCAATAAAAAACTCGCGCGCGGCGTCAAAAGCGAGTACGACACATTAATTAATTTATTTAAGGTATTAAATATATTTTTTTTAATTTGAAAAAATTATGGTGTATTCTGAACACTATAAATAATTTATGCCCGTTGGAAATTTTACTTAAAGTTAATTTTTCAACAAGTTAAACGATTGTTAACCAACAAAATTTTCTCGAACTTCTGTCTTAATTGTAAATTAATTTTTTTTTTTTAATAATTGTCTTAAAAATGTTTTGCTTCGTAGAGCCTTTCTTATATACATACTTAACAAGATCACGCCATAAAAGTTAAAAAAATATTCATACTTTGTTTATAATTTTTTAAAAAAAAAAATTTTTTTATTGTAATTTTTTTTTTCTTAATCATCATATTATGGTTTTTTTATTAATACAAGATATAACTTGAATTGCAAAAAAAAAATCCCGCCATTTGTTGGATAAATTTTTTATAAACAAATTAATTATTTCAATGAAAAAATAAAAATAAATCACAACTTTATTATATCACAAATATTATGATTTAAAAAAAAATCCCTTATAACAATTTTTAATTGTTTATAATAGTTTTTTTTATATTTCTATTGTTTAAATAATTAGTTAATATTTTTTTTTTATAAAAATCATAATTGACAGTCCTCTATAAAGTAACAATTTTTTTTTTATCAACAATTCCAGTGTTTATTTACTTACCAATTTGTTATAAACAAATTTTTAACTTTGTTAGATTTTTTTTCTGAAAATTCTAAAATTTACAAAAACAACCATATATAACAAAGTATAAAAAACAATTTTTTCCAATTTTTTATTGTACTTTTAAAAAACACGTCTAAAAAGTTGAGTGGCTGTTATTTGTCTAGAAATAAACGAATATATATATATATATATATATATATATAATTTTTTATTGGAAATTTCCTCTTTTTCCAGAATCTTTTTTTGAAATTTCTTAAATATTAATAGTTTATGAAATATTGGCAAAAAACGAAATGCCATTTTTTTTTTCATCATTAATTGTTTATAACTTTTGCAATTTTTTATGTGCTAATACACGCTTTTGGCACATTTTTCTAGGCGTTATTCCGGATCCAATGAGCTATCACATATAATTTTAAGAGCAGTATCTCCATTTTAGACCATTTTCAACTTGTCGATTAGACTATTTGGGCGGAATCGTTGGGGAATATTTAATAGGGCCGCGATGGTATTTTGACAGAAGCCGTTCATCTGCAGTTTTTGGAAAACTATCTGACACAATTGATAATGAATCTTCCTGAAAGAAATAGAATGTGGTTTCAACAATGGTGCTCATTATTTGAAATCAGTTAGGGAGCATTTGATGCATTGGGAGAGACGGACCCACTCGATGGCCTGCTAGATCCCCAGATCTCACTGAAATGTTTTCAGAAATATAACACCGGCTTTTCTAAGAGCAGCAGAAAACTCATTTCGAAGATGCATGGAGATGTATATCAAATACAATGGGCGACATGTAAAGCACTTGGTTTGTTTTTTTTTTCTCGAATTTTTTTATTGCGAGTATTTTGCATGTAGATTGTTTTTGTTTGCTTTCAATTTTGTTTCAATGAATTGTACATGAAGGAAGTTGAGAATCACTGGATTAATTGAACTAATGAGTTGTTATGGCACCCAGAAATGTGTGATGGTGGAAATGAGCAACTAACCATTTTCAAAATTCAATAAATCTGAAATGGCTGGAAATAGCCTGGGGGTGTACCTTCAAAAAATATTCGCTTCCTATTCCATTTAAAAAATACGAAAAAATTCAATTCAAAAAGTTCTCAATTGAAAATGGATCAGGAATATCACACGTCTGTCTATCAAATAGTATTTCCTCTTAAATTTCATATCCGTGACGACGCTGATTTTTTCGGTATGCATCTGCAAATGACATTATTTCCACAAAAAAAAATAGTACGTTCAAGTGGTTGAGAGATAGTCAATAATATTGGAGGGTTGGATGGAGGTCACTAAACTGCTCGAAAAAATTAGCTAATATACATGGCATTCCCCTTAAAAAAATGCACTCGACCCTGTAGATTTTCCTCGGTTCGCTCTGTATATTTGGCAATAATATCTTGTTATAAACTCTGTTGTCTAGTTTACTTTCGTTTTTGAGTCATCTTTCTAACTATCATAGAACTCTGTATAAAATGTATCTTTTATAAGGTTGCTTTCATGTTCAATGCATCATACTGTAATATTATTACAGACAAACGGACAGACAAGAAAGCGAGTTGATTTTACATTGTCATCCAGTTCTGAGCTATGTTTAAAGTTTCATCGGCAAGCTAGTGACAATCAGACAAGAAAGCGAGTTAATAAAAACCTGCTAAAACTAAAGTATTGATTTTGGGGCTTTGACTTTTGCGCCATTAAACAATGGAAGGAAACCAAAGAAAACTAGTCCATGCGCAGGATCCCTCTTATAATTCAATTACCTGGGTTTTCAGACGTCTAAGTACACAAACAAAACTATTTTCCAGTGGTCCAACAGTTTTACCAAACCGAGGTCAATAACGAGTACGTCATCCGTGGAAATGCTGCCGTTTTGAAATGTTCCATACCGTCTTTTGTTGCCGATTTTGTTGTTGTGGTATCGTGGAGCGACAGTGACGGTCACCAGTACGGAATGAACGAAGACAATTATGGTATTCTCAACACTAGCCCTCCTAGTCCTCATCCTACTTTGCCTCATTTCCTTACGAGTTATCACTGAAGGGGTTTTAAAGAGTTTTGAAAAGCTCTAAAGAGGTCTTCGGCGTTTTTGTCATTGAGGAATAGGATTTAATTGAGGCACGATAGCTAGGTTGCCAATATTGTTTTTTTACGTGAAAAGTAATTGCCTAGCAAGGTTAGCCAAGTTAGGTTATTATAGTTTGTATGTCTTTTTCGCGATGTATAGAGATTGGATTACACACAGACAAACTACAAATTTAACACTTTATGGCCAGTTAGGTAGAACATGATAAAAACAACCGGAACAACATAGCAGGCGGTCACATCAGTTTGTTTCGGGTGATCTTTCTGTCTGACGACTAGACTCTATAGTATTTATTTCACTAAAACATATGGGAAATTGGCTCTCGGTCGAATTGGGTGAAATTTTATTATGTTATAGTAGGGTGTGTGAGAAAAAAAGTGTGAGTTCAAATGGCTTTGTATGTTTATTTTCTGAGATATAAGCGGCCAAAGTTCGTAAAAACGTCGTATTGGGGTAGGATTGACAAAGAAAAAAACTGTTTTTTAGTCGAAATAAGACAAAGTAAGGATGTAAATGTATTGATCGGAACTCATAAACATGTTCAATTATAATCTTATTGATAATAGTACATTAGGGTGTATACGGGGCATAGTCAAAAAAAGTTATATTTGATTAAGATATCATAGTTTCAGTCTATTGTAGGCGAAAAAACGTGTTTTGTTTCTTGATGACTCTCTTTGTTTGACATGTGTATAATTTTTTTTATTTTGATTAGGTATACCCCTATACTGAAAACAATTGACAGATCGTTTTTGATTACAAAAAAAGGAATTAATTGCTACTGCCCATTGTTCAATATTACCTTTCATTTAGATAAAGGGTGCGTTACATTTCCGTTAATTTGGACCATATTTTACTCACAATATTTTGAAAATGTTGACTATCATATACGATAGTTTTATCAACTTTGTATGTTGTGTTTCTAAGATATGCATTTTTGAAGTTTACGGTATTGCGATATATGGGGTAACCTATCGATTTAACAAAATTTTATGGAATCTTTCGACACATTCAATTCTATTATAAAACTTTTCGAAATCAATTATTTGATACTATAAACAACACAAACCACACTCAACAACAATTTGGAACTCAACAGTATAGACTAAAAAAAAATCGAATTATAAATAACGACTTCTAACATAAAAAGTCAATTAATATTATGGAAATTATTATATAACAAATCGAAATGAACCTGATGAAGCTATTGTATAGCGAAACACGCGTCGTGCTTTAGTGAACCCTTAAGTAGTGAAAATAGTATATTGTAGTAGTGAACTCTAAATCGAAATTGAAATTAATTAGTTATAAACAACATATACAACAAGTATCGATATTTTACTACTAATCCCGAATGAGCGTGTACAATTCGCGATTTGTATAATTTTTAAATTTCATTAGATTGTAATATTGTGAGTAATGGAAAATTTTGGCATATCAGACGAATTTTTGAATTATAGAAAAAAAACATTCGAGCATGGTTCGAACCTACGTCCTCTAGATCTCTAGTCATTCGCTCTACCAACTGAGCTATCGAAGACGCAAGGTTCTATCTACGCCTCGAAGATCGCTTTTTCCTAGAATTAAATGTTAGTTTGTTGTTGGGTTGGACTAATGAGGTAGAAAGGATCTCATGCACTATCAGTGGCCATCAAGATCATTTTTACCCATCATCGGAGATCAAACTTGACTGAAACCGTCATTCGACGGCGACGTTAGGATAATGGGTTAGGATCTTGATCTGATAGTGCAGGAGATCCTTTCTACCTCTTTAATCCATCCCAACAACAAACTACCAATAAATTCTAGCAAAAAGTGATATTCGAGGCGCAGATGGGACCTTGTGACTTCGATCTCTCAGTTGGTAGAGCGTATGACTAGAGATCTAGAGGACGCAGGTTCAAATCCTGCTCGAAGATAGTTTTTTCTATAATTTAAAAATTCGTCTGAAATGCCACAATTTTCCATTAATCATATATATTCACAGACACTATTTCCCCTTTTTATAATATTGTACTTCCTAAAAATTGGTGAAGTCCAACCTTGCACAGAATTAATAGTAAATTAAATTTAAAAACAATGTTATTTTGCGCAGATTTTACCAATATTGATCGACCACCGACCGCACTTGTGCATATTTTATCTTAGTAACAACATAAACTCGTATAAATATTTGTCAATGATTAGGAATTCTATAAATCAATAGGTTAACGGACTACTGAAGAAAAATTAAATAATATACTTGGAAAAATGTCTTGATTTTCGTATGATTTCAACAAAATTACCATAACAAACATTTGCAGTCGTAGAAGAAGTATAGTGTATCAATCATTGCGCATACTTATGTGACTCATGGCATCCGCCTTTTGTTCAACTCATCAAACTTTTATTCAAAACTCATACAATACCGTATGTGATATCGAAGATCAGCAATTCGCCAGATTAATGGCAACGCGGCACATGCGCTTTCTAGCTATAGCTTTCGGTTGGTGTGTTTACATCAACGCTGATATACATTGCAATATTCTATATGGTATATTATTTCGCTCAAACTTTCGACAGGTTTGTAGTTCGTGGATCAAGCAACTTTACAAACATACATTTTTTACAGGTATTCTGTTTGTTCTAACAGGTAAGGGTAGTATCATCTGATATTCTAAACTTGCCCCTTCTGAGCGGTAATCGAGTTGTATTTGCCAAAATAAACGATCAAATAAAAATCTATAATTTTTAGGGATTTTTGTGAGTTGTACGCTGATAAGATATATTGATCATTGCACATTACCTGCGATCGAATCACGTAAGCTTTACTTTTCAGTTGTCACCCAGTATTATGAAGCTGAAGTTGTGTCGGAATACGTTATACGTGGCAACACCGCAGTTTTGAAATGCAACATTCCTTCTTTCGTGGCCGATTTTGTACGAGTCGACTCTTGGGTGGGATCAGACGGATCTTTGTACAATTATGATGCTAATTACGGTAATTTCTTTGAGGAACGGACGCCATTAAGTCAGCAACATCAATATACTTTTATACCCGATTTAAAAAAAACTAATATTTCCTTGCAGTCTGCACCAACAAAATTTGAGTAACTCGTTTTCAACTTTCCATTGTTGAAGAAGAAACGTTCTCCATTTTGGGGAAATTAATTCGTCGCCTATGCCAATAAATAACACGGTTACTTATTAAGGATCTTAATCCATTCAGTGGGTTCAGGACGTCTTTGTCAACTGCAGCAGGATAATTTGCTGTACGTTTTTTAACTGAACTGCACACAAAATGTTTCATTTCATTGCACCACACCATTGTATATCACAGTATTCCTGATACGTAAACACTAGTTTAAGGAATTGTATCTATCAGTGAAATTAGATCAAAAAAGTTGCTGTCAGACTAGCGTATCGTTGGAGGTTTTGATGCGGAAAAATTCAATAAATTATCTCGGGATTGGTCTGAATATGTGCCTTAGTGCTTTTAAACTACTCGAAAACGTTCGTTATGATCAACCACAAAATTGTATACATCCTATCTTTGTGATTCAGACCGTTCAGATAGATGACCAAATTTTTGGCACATCAAAAGTCCTAGCAGGTGTTCCACGTGGTAGCATATTCGGTCCTCTACTATATACTCTCTATACATCAAACTTCACAACTATATTGCAACATGTAGTTATCACTTATATGCAGACGATAATAGTAATAATAATGTATTGCTCAACTAATTGTAATACATCAATGTCATACATATTTATCTGATGCTCAAGTATATTTCGCTTTTGAGTATCCAGATATTGCAATGACAAATAATTGCATTTAGTCAGATCACGAGAAAATTTACTCAAAATCAACCCTAATAAAAGTTGTGTATTGCTTTTTTGTACAGAAAGTATTCGTAATGATAGTTCACTTTATTTAAAATTGAGAAGGGCAATGATGTCATTCTTTTCAAGTTCCGCTACAAAAATTTAGTATTGATAATTGATACAACCTTAGACACGAGTTGAAAACACCAGTGAAGATTTTCGTGGACAAAGAGATTCCATTTTCGCCAACTGTGGTGACTCATGGTTATGCAGAGCAGTGAAATTTTTGAACAATTTTTGTAAACATGCTACGAACACGAAACTAACAATTTTATAGGTAAGTTTTGTCTTTGTTATTTTTCAACTTTTGATATTCAGCAAAAATTAATGGAAAATGAAAATGTCCTATATCTCAAGATGCCCACTACTACCAACCTATACAATAGGTGTATGCTGGGTCAAATGTCCATTAGAAAACAATTACTTTCCTGGCTAATACTTGAATGAACGTTGGAAAACATCTAATTACAACTTATACAGAAGAGGTTATTAAAATTATTGAATTTAATAAGGTGCATTGTAACTGATTATATATATATATATATATATATATATATTCACAATTGTTGGAAACCTACTCAAAACGCACTACCTAGTGGGCTTTAAAAAACTCTCAACTTTTCCCTTTGATTCCTCATTCACTGTAATACTTTTGAAAACAGGTCATTCAATTTTTGTTGGTGCAGACTGCGAAATATAAGGAACCATTCCTTCGAGAATTATTGTCGATATCGGAAGAACATTTCGTTAGCTATAGCCGCGAGTTTTGTTTTCCGAAGAACTAAAAATAGTCCTATATACAATAAACACCATATCCATTTATCTCTCGTACTTTCATTGAAAGTCTATTTTCGAGCGGAATGTGCACTTTGAAAGGCTGCTATCAATTTTCCCGGAATCTAAAATCATTTTCATTTGTTCGCGGCTGCGATGAAAGCCTATAACAGATGTTTCGTAGAATGGAAGTTGAGTTGCATGATTAAAAAGGGCGTTCGGGTACCTATAATGTTGAGAGGAGGTCGAGGGTTTGGGGTAGTAAGGAACGAGTTCCAGATGTTTACGATATAAAAAAATTATTCGACACTATAAATTATATTGATTGGGTGTTGTTAGATGTCAGGTAAATTTAAATCGGATAGTTTCGAAATTCTTTATTTTATCAGAATGGCAAAATGGGATCAAACTGTACGTATTCCATTTGTCGTACCACTATTGGTAACTAGAAAACGGTAAATGATACATTTTGGTTAAATAAGAGAGAGGGGTACTGAAGATGACTTTATAAAAGTCGAAACGTCGGCAAAAAAATCAACAAAATTTACAATTTAGTGTAATCAGGTCATAAAACTTCCAGAAAAATAAGGAATTTAATATTTTTGTTAATGCAAAATAAGTTGGATTAGATTGCTTGAAGCTTATTTTTTGTGGGGGTGCTCATAGAATAGAACTTATAGAATATTTTTCCAGTCGGAAAAATAATTTGGTATACGCAGTAACTTATCGAGCCAAGTTATTTTAATCGTAAGTCAGCTGTAACCGAATCATTCGATTTTCCATTATGTTTTCCGGCAAAAAATATGAGCTGGGCATAACCACCGGGTGGGAAGAACGTGCCTGGAAATTTCACCACGATTCTATTAGTCATCCTGTGATGAGTTCAGGGACGTGCTGAGCTTTATCGATTTGTTTTGTTCTCCGGTAGTAACCTGAATAGCGTGAAGATGATAACAATTTTGGCGTGTATATATGCTGATTTGCACGATTATGTTGGGATTAAGCGATACCCCATTGATATTCAAAATACTCGGTGAAATAATGTCAAAAAAAATCGAAAAAGAACAGTTGCTGTTGTGTAAGTATGATCCAGTAGGAATGAAAATTGAGTATGAGGAGCAATTACTCTTACTCAAAGTGAAAAATGCAAAAAAGTAATTAAAAAATAAAAACCTACTGCGTAAAGTGTACTTTAAAAGATGGAAACAAGATGACCAGAAAATATTGTCAGAAAATTGTTTTAAGAGGTTAACTATTAAACTTAATAGCATCTTTAATTTAACAATGAAGATATGTTATTCCTTTTTTTATTTTACACTCTCTAGTTGGGATTATAAGGTAATAATCTAAAGTCATTATTTAAATTTTCTTTTTTATTTTTCACTTTTTAGTTAGGATTATAAGACGGTACATTTTTTGTGGGTGATTGGCTATTATAACTAAGACGAATTTGATCTCTAACGTGTTGCAATCGTTTCTGTCGCTATGCCCGGAGACTGAGTTTCGCGACGTGCACTTTCTAGTCGGGATTTTATTGTTTTACGAGAAAGATTTGCACACGACCGACGACGTTTTCGAGCTCCTAACATTGTGAGTTATATAATACTCAGGTATACAACAAATAGATACAAACACTCACCATGTGTACTGAATCATACACTAGCAAAGTGCATGCACGATTTCACTAATAACAAATGATTATACTACAACAACAAAGTAGATGGATAATTTCAGTCACTAACAAGATACAGTCAAACTCGGTTATAACGAACTACCGAGGAAATAGTGTTCAATCAAGTGCCGATAATTTGCAAAATTTTACGACCGCAGTCGACCGGTGGGATTCCCCTATTTCTCTGTTAGGTCTTCAACTGCATTGTACCAATATCCCTACTACAAAAGCATGCAGGAAGGCTATTACATTGTCGGTTAAGCTGGAAATAATTAGAAAATTTCACAGTGGGTGCGCAAATGCACAAATTTGTCGGGATTATGGTCTCAAAAAATTAACAGTGTCGTCAATTTACGCGAAAAAAAAATCTACCAGGATGCATGTACTGCATATTTTCTTCATAGCGAACACCCTTTATAACGAACCATTTCTAGTCATTAAGCCGTTCGTTATAGCCGAGTTTGACTGTACTTAATTAAGTTTCTATTGAAATATTTAAGTGATATGGTATTAAAAATGTAACGAAAACGAAGACACCGAAATAAACCAACTAACGAGCAAATTAACCAATTACTGATGTACCAAGCTATACGCTGTTATAACTTTTTCACAATATGGCGTCTGGTTGTCGTCATATTGAATTTTTTCACAATATGGCGTCTGGTTGTCGCCATATTGAATTTTGATTATTGTCATGTATTTATTCACAATATGGCGTCTGGTTGTCGCCATATTGAATTTTGATTATTACTGTCATGTCTTTATTCACAATATGTCGTCTGGTTGTCGCCATATTGAATTTTGATTAAGACAATTCGATTGACGAAAGAATTATCAAAATCGGCCAACGCGTAGAGTACCACAAAGGAACGAACATACAACATGATAAACACATTTGTGTCGCGCAGTAGGGTGAAAATAGAGAAACTTTTGACCAATAAAAACTCATCCACATCATATTGAAGAATCAACAAATTCAGGGTTGGTTTTAGGAACCATTTGCTGTATGTAGCAACAGTTTGACATGGACGTTTCGAAAAAGCGAATATTTTCTGGAGAAAGAATTGAAAAAGTATAACAAAATTGACCTTTTGTGAGCTTTGATTCTGATAACTTTTGTCGGGGGAATTTCTTGATGTACTTACTACATCATTTAGATAATTCAGTTGGATACAATGGAAATTAAATCAACTGATTTTTCACTTGGAACCAATTGCAATGAAACATTTGCCATATAAATCTGCATTTTTTTACAATTATAACCTGTCATGGGGTATAATATTTTGTTTTGCTTGAAAATATGAACGGATATTGATCAGATGTGGCATGATCTGTGATTTTCCATCCACGTTTTCATTACAAAACATTTCTCAATTGTTCAATTTCCAGATAAATAATCTTTTCCAGTAATCAATTGAGAATCATTCCCTTTTTAACATTCATATAAAATAGTTTATAAAATTACAGATGGAAGAGAATAAATCATATCTATGAGCTATAAATAATTTTGGTGCAGGTGCGTTTTAAATTCCGGAAAAAGGAAGCAGATGTTCATGTGAGGACCAGCATCTGGACAGGACAATAATTTTATTGTGGACTGTGTATATGAGTGTTTTATTATTTTATTTTTTATCTATCGCAAAAACTGAAAGAGCGGCTCATCTATTTGGGTTTGTTTTATGTTCCTCAGGGGTATATAGTTCTTTTTCTGCTGATATAATCGCTAAAAGAAAAACTAATTTTTCCTTTGGATGTTGGAAAAATTGTACTTTGTTTCGAATTTTCTGTTTTGCTTTACAGTGGTAAATCAATTTTACAAAGCAGAAATTTTGACGGAATACGTGATACGTGGCAACACGGCAGTGCTGAAATGCAGCATTCCATCTTTTGTTGCCGATTTCGTCCACGTCGAATCGTGGATAGACGATCAAGGCAACGTCATGAAAGTCTCTGACGATTATGGTAATAATAATAGTAAGGCTAGCGGTGCATTGGCAAGTATTTTTCAACAACTCAGCGCTGACTGGACAGCAGATGAAAATGGTATTCCAGAAATTCCAGAAACATCGAGGTTATTTTCCATGCAAGATTTTTAAAAGTTGTAACAAACAACCATTGCAATTTCTAGATTTCTCAAAAGTGTAGTGTTGATTAAAGATATTTTGCATTATTTCAATTGCAATGTAGATTTCCGTCGGCTTGTTTTCCTAAACGAAGTATCAAACACAGTTTTTATAGTGGACGCACATTTCGTTTAGAATGACACATGTCGATTAAGTTCACGTTGTTTGGTTGCAGATTAAAGGTGCATCCACAATAGACAATCGGTCGTTGGCAATCGACTGCAGTCAAGGTGGAGAAACGTCGTGTTGCTCGAATTTTTTCAACTCTATTTTAACCATAGAAAGTGACTGAATTATTTTTATATTTGGAATGCTCCGCATCGTACAGCCAAGGCCTGCTTTCGACAAGTTTTTCAAATGAGCAGTAGTCAGAACCCAAAGATAGTAAACGTTATCTGAGCAGGAGAGTCTATTCCCCATAAGACAATGGTAACACTAATAGAAAGAGATGAAAGATCATTTGTGAGTCATAGTGACATATATGGTAATATATGGTAAAAGATATATCATGGCCACTATTCTCTCTGGACAGTGGCGGACTAGCGCACTCCGCACTCTGGTATCTGAGTGTATATTGGATCACTCTGTATGTCACGTGGGCCACCTGTACTCATGTCCATGTACGTCACTATGATGGGTTAATGCTAGAAGATTCTGATTGGCTGGAGCTTATTAGTACCTCCTATTCAGATAACGTTTACTCTCTTTGGTCAGAACCTTCCTCATCGCTGTCTGCTCCAAAACTTACAACACTATTTGTTATTTCAATGAAGACTATTCCATTAGCATTAAAACATGGTTTCTATTTCTATATCCGGGAAAAGACACAATGAATACAGTAACAGCCAGCTCTCATAAGGTCTGAAAAAAGATTTGGCAAAATTCAGAAAATGTCCTGGTCTTTGGCAACACAGCGATGTTAATTCGTTCATAACGTAACGGGATGCGCTCCGAAGTCATAATCTTGTAGTCGGCAGTGCAGTTAGCCGTCAAAAATGGATTTCGCGACTGCCACCTAGAGGCGACCGACTGCAATTGGACTGCATAAAAATACATGAAGCCCATCTTCGATTACCGACTGCCAACGACCGACTACCGTCGGCCTGTTGTAGACGCACCTTAAGGGTTACAATACAGAGACGCGTAAGCAGGGATTTCCGTCGCCGATGGTTGTCTAGTGTAACTAGTGTTTGTGTTAGTCCTGCCGTGATGGTTCAGTCGGCAGAGAAGAAAAATGGCCGCCGTAAAACATGAGGCTATAGTAGCGATTTTTTTTCCTCGTGATAGGGGGGGTTGATCCTGAGTATAACTCTGAGTTGGCGCGGCACGGGTGTGCGTGCGGCCATCTTGGAAAACGCGATTTGTCATATATCACCTAAACGGTTTGTCGGACGAGAAAAATACAAGATATCTTGTTTTTAAATAATTAAATGTTATTTCATTATTTTTTTCTGTAAAATCGATATTTATGCGAGTTTTCGAGTCAAAGTTGGAACGCATGTTTTTTCTGCGATTAACTCAAAAACAATTGATCCTACGTGAAAAATTGTAGAAAGTTTGTACAACTTTTTCCCTATCTACAATAGTGTTCGCACAGTTCATAGCCAAACGAAAATTCTTCGTATATAATGAGACGGCTGCACGGAACAGGTAAATTGACGTTGTGGGGGGTAGTGATGCCATATTGTAGCAGCTGTAAAGAGCCTTACGAAAGCGCTTGGGCCGCCATTTGCTGACATCATTCTACTTTGACGCTTGGTGTAAACAAGTCATTTCCGTACGTTCAAAATTCGCAAAATCAGCAACGAAGACTACAGTGAATTTATCATCTCTACCACCAACGTACACCGCAACCAGACTACCCACTCTACGAGCTTATCATCAAGTTCAAACATGGCTTGGAATGAGCCTAGTCCCTGAAGAATGGGGTTGGAAACAAACAACACAGGGTGTAGAACCGATCTCCAACACCATGCCACTCGCAGCACCTGATTTAATGAAACTGCAATAAGTTTAATTGAAAGTAATTTCAATGAAAAATGCGGGGCTTCATGTGGTTGTCGAAAAGCTGGACTCAAATGTTGGTATTTGCAGTGACCAAACGTGCGAAAATGTGCAACGACAAATAGACAATTTTGATGATGATGATGATATCAGCGCTGGCGACATCTTTTTAGAAGATGAAACAGAAGAAATTGAATGTGAGAGCGAAACACTGGATTGTGTAGAGGTACTAGATGGAATATTAGAACCAGGCCATGTATTTCAACCTATTACAATTTACATTTTATAAAGAAATTGAAATAAATACGATCGATTATGTAAAGAAATATTCAAATAAATATAGCAAAAACATTCATTATTCTTAAAAAAATATATTACATGTTTTTCCAAATCATTGGTAGCCTTCAGGCTTTAAACCTCCCAGTCGTTCTAGAACATTATTTCTATCAATTTCTCTCTGTAAATCGCTCCACAGTTCTCCCGAATTCACCCTGACAATTATCTTTCATCCCTTTATTATCTTTGCCTATCCTCAACCCTCTCCCGTTCATCGTGCCTCAATTTTTTATCCCTGCCAATGACCTTTCATTTTACAACAAATTCCTCCAAAAATCATCTCTCTGCTCCTCGTTTACATTCCCACTGTTCTTGTTCCTTACCTCAGTCTCATTGTAAGTAAATAATTTTCGTTTAGCTATCTAATTTGTAGATAATTTTCCGCTCTATAACTTTTAATCCAACTATTTTTCACGTAGGATCAATTGTTTTTGAGTTATTCGCAGAAAAAGCATGCGTTCCAACTTTGACTCAAAAACTCGCATCAATATTGATTACAGAAAAAATTATCTAGAAATAATGAAATAACATTTAAATATTTAAAAGAGAGATATGTTGTATTTTTCGCGTCCGACAAACCGCTTAGGAGATATATGACAAAACGCGTTTTCCAAGATGGCCGCTAACTCACACCCTCCCGTGCCGCGCCAACTCAGAGTTATACTCAAGACCGACCCCCCTATCATGAGGAAAAAAATATCGCTACTGTAACCTCATGCAGAAAAAAAAACCTGCCGATTGGACTATGATCTGAAAAAGGCAATTATGGTATCACTTGGCCTAAAGAAGGGTGATTAGGAAAATCACCGAAAACTGACAAAGGGCCTCTAAGGGAAAAGCCATAACACATGCAAGCAAGACGCGTAAGCAGAATACACAGCTGGCTTTTCTGTTACTCTTTGAAGAATACCGTAATTGCTAAACAATGCAAAATAACTTAAATCTATACTATACTACGCCAATGACCATATTCGAAGAAGTTCCACACCAATGGTGTAGACACATGCATTGAGTAATGCTTAGTGGTACATATTTTGGAAAAGTAAATTCCGGGAGTATTATTTATATTGTGGTAGCAGTAATCGACTTGGAAACGATGTGCGAACGGCATAAATGTAGATGAAACTTTTTTCCCTTTTAAAAAAATTGAGTCGACTGATTAAATAATTGCCGATGCGACGCTAGCCTAAAGTACGTTCGTTTTCTTTCTAGTTGTGTCGCAGTACTATGTGACCGAGGCCGAAAATGAGTACGTCATTCGCGGTAATTCGGCCGTCATGAAATGCAAGATACCTAGTTTCGTAGCCGATTTCGTCCAAATCGATTCGTGGATAGCGAGCGACGGCCAAGTTCATAAGTACGACGATAACAGCGATTACGGTACAAATTATTTGTTTTTCGCGCGTACACAGGGACCATTTTGAAAGACACCGGCAATAAGTGTGTATCCTGTTACACACTTGTAGATATCACGAGTGTTTTTTCGGAATTGTCCCCTGGTCGTCTGAGGGAATCGCCTGATCAGTCACAAAACATCATCTGAGCCGAGAATGATTCGGTATTTGGCTTGGCATAAGAAAAATCTTGGTTGTTCCACCACGTTTCTTTATTTTCGGAGAAGAAAAATAAGAACGAAGTAGATGTAGCTGCAAGAGTTCGACCGCATAAAGAAGTACCTAGAATTTAAGGAAATTTGCTCTGATCCCTATGGAAACTCCTATAAGAGCCTGTGTGTTAGAGAGAGAGAGAGAGAGAGAGTAATATAGCGATTTTCCCCGAATCTAGGGAAAGGTCCAACGTGGTAATTTTTGGATAAAAATCAGATCCTTGTGGCGCACCCATTATTACGTACTACCATGGATGGTCCCTCGATCTAAGGAATTTTAGGGGTTAATCTGATGGATTTCTCATTGGGATCTTGGAAAAAATCCATGTGAAATACTTAACTCGAGCAATTGAAACGTTAAATCGTATATTCAAACAACTTAACCTAAGTGAAAAATCCCGAAATCTAGGGAAATAAGCGATCCTCCGATGAGAAATCCATCAGGTCCAAAAATAACCTCGTTGAAACTTTTTAAAAATTTCCCTAGATCTAGGAAAAAATCGAGGAAAGCACTATCTTCATCTCTCTCTAACACACAGGCTCTTATGGGAGTTTACATCGTGATTAGAGTGAATTTCCCGAGATTCTAGGTACTTAAAAAAAGTGAAATTTTGCGCTCGAACTCTTGCAGCTATATCTACTGAATGAATATCTTGTGACGGCTCATGTGATTATCTTCGATGATATGAACCAATGGAGGCGAGGTGTGGTATTTTTTGTTCTTGTCCTATGATTTCCCTACCCAAATCCTCCAGATATTGAAATTTGGACTTTTTTGCGATTTTTCATTTTTGACTTGCTGTTATCCACAGCAAGTTAATAACACTACAGACCCTAACCCACCCAAATTGATATAAGAAACTCCTTAATGAAACCTATGATTTTGCTCATTTTCGTTATAACGAGTGAGCGACGTTGGAGTTCTAGGCAGCCATATTCTATGGGAAAATAATCGAAAATATTCTTTGTTGCACTCATATGCCATTTAATATATCGAAATAAACTTCATCTGGTTGGATTATGGAGACGCCAATCCTGTGAGGGCGTTTTCGTACTAGATATGTTAATATAATATCAATATTTTTTTGATAGAATGGCAATTTTTTTAAAAGACAAATACAATAATGTTCAAATTAATTCTCGTGCACATCGCGAACTGTTTTCTGATTAGTTGTTAATTGAGATCTTAAGATCTTTCATTTACCAGCCAATCAGAAAACACTAGTAGAATCTAACAAACTATCGTTTGTAAACACCTTTGTAAACAGTGCATGCGAGAATCTTGCTTGGCAACAGTGTTAAGTTCACTTGTTCTGAATGTCAGAATCACTACAATTGTCGTGATATTATTTTTCAAAACAATATTCAATTGCGAATGTTTCCCTTTTCAATACTGTTTGTGCTGTTTGTTTCTTACAAGTGACTGTGATAATTATGATAAGTGCAACAAAGTAGAGTGTGAAGTCAACTAGTTCTGACTTTATCACCAGTTTGGACATAACAAGGTTAGTTGTTTTCTTAACTTTGAAATTGAATATATATCTCTGGCAGCCTGCAATGTGTACATTTACCACACAATCAGTTCAACATTCGACCTTATTCAAATGTTGAAACATTCCTATGTATGAAATATGATTTCAGAAAGTTTTATTTTATATCAAACGTCTAAAAAATTTGTATAAAAACTATAAGCTATACCATGTCTATTTGTACATTGAATTTTGATTGCACCTTACTCGAAAAACTACTTTTTGATGAGTCTAATTTTTGTTTCCATACACATCGCATTATTTTTCCTTATTATCCAACCATGTTTAAAACATGTAAAGTATTTGTTTCATAGCCCTAAAGATGAATTCATAAAAAATCGACAAGGAATTATTAGTTTTTCACCAAAACCACTGATCTTGGTTCGATAAAGCTGGATAAAATCGAGATTAGAAACAATGAATCCTTGTTTCACAATCAACCTGAAAAACAAAGTTAAAAAAAGTTGATGTTTATAATTTTTACGAATCAAAGCTCTCGACTACAATGGAATGCATCCAGTGTTCTGTATTCAAATATCGTTCATGGTGCAGGGTCATCGTGCTCGGGAGATATCAATATTCCCCGCAATATTCTTTGGAAGCTCAGTCTAGTATCGATTCCGTAATTTCCATTCTAAGATATGCCAACTGCCAACGAATCCGATTTTAAGTTCGTGTTCACTGACTGATCTGATATCGTATTTAATCTCTTAGCAGCTTGCTAAAACTGACCGGAACTTGGCAGGTTTCTGCAAATTTACATTATTTTTTGTCCAGTGAACACGTTTAAGTGCATAATCCTGTTAAATAATTCGATTCGTACTTTGATTTGCTCAAGTCAACAGGATTTTAGCGGAAACATGATATATTCTTCCATTAAGAACAAATGAATTAACCACGAAATGTTTGGTGAGTGCATAATGACACGGTGTTTCAACTGTATTCTATTACTGAAAACTTGAAACTCGAATGATAATGCCTCACAGTTTATACAGGGTGTTTCACAGTGGATGGAACGGGACGACAGATCATTTCGAAAATTTGTGAGCGTGGATGATCAAACAGGCTCTATGCGTCATCAATACAATGTTGCCGCTTGTATCAGAAAGTAGTAGCTACTGTTTTATTTCAAATGGAACACCCCGTATATTATATCATTTTTGGAATCCTTATAGGATTCCTCACAACTTTCCCAGATGATTCCCTATACCTATCTGTGACAGTTTTCGCGATAAAAATTATTTTGTCAAATTTTTGTGCAAAACCTGACTATTGAAAAATAACGATTTTTTCACAATGCAAATTTACAAAATATCGCAATTTGGGTTATAGCAGCATAAGACCATTAAGTATTCTGCCGATGAACCGGATCTCAGTTTCAGCATATAGGGAAGCTCAATAGTAAGATCCTTCCGGAGGCTCATGAGAAGGACTGAAACTCGTTTTTTTTTAATGGAACACCCTGTATACTAATCACTTATTTAGAAAGCTGTGACATTTTCCTATTTAATTTTGAATACTTTCCCTATACCTCGTACAGTTGTGAGCTATGATAATTTATGTTGATTGAATCATCATGAAATGCAAAAAGTCTAAAGGTCTGAAGCCTTAGTTTCCTCCAAAAGTCGCAGTCGCTGACGACTACGATCGGTTAGCCGCGACCAGATCGTCACGACCCTATCTGTTTTCCTCTCCCACGCCAGTCGCCATTATATATCTCGTACATAATATGACTCGTTTTTCGGATCATACAGTACCTGGAACTTGGATATGTGATGCACCAGTTTCCGTTTCTTATGTTTTTTTTTATTAGTGTTGTTATCACTGACAAGTACAAACTATTACATACCTGTCAGAGGTTTTTTTACTCTGCTGTGGAAAAAATACAGTGAAAGACACTTGTCACAGCGCAAAACCATCTGTTACTAGTAACGACTCGGCAGCAGCTAGAAAAACAGGAACATTTAAAATACTTTGGAGCGACTGCGACTTTTGGAGGAAACCAAAGCTGAACATGTGTATTAATAAATGTAGAAAGATGTAACGGTGCTGAATCATTTCGATTAATGTTCAAAATGTTGACCATTAGTTTCCAAACACTTTCTTATGCGAATATCAACGGCATCTATTGTGACTCTCTAATTCCTGAAACGCTCGAGTCACTCGAACTGGGATTTAGGATGACAATGAGGGAATAATATGTCGGTTCTCTGTCAGAACGAAGTTGATAGCCTACTATCTAAATATTTTATTGAAGACGATTTCATAACATAAATGATCATAACTCACAAACTGTACGAGATAGGTCTAGGGAAAGTATACAAAATGAAATAGGAAAATCTTAACAGCTTTCCAAATAAGTAATAATAAACAAGGTGTTCCATTTAAAAAAAACTGAGTTTCAGTCATTTTCATGAGTGTCCGGAAGGAACTTACTTTCGAGTCTCCCTGTACGCTGAAACTGAGATCCGGTTCATCGACAGAATGCAGCTATGACACAAATTGCAATATTTTGTAAATATGCACTGAAGATATCGTTATTTTTCAATGGTCAGGTTTTGCACAAAAATTTGCAAAAATAATTTTTATCGCGTAAACTTTCACAGTTAGGTATAGGGAATTATCAGGGAAAGTTATCCTATAAGGATTCCAAAAATAGTATGATTCACGGGGTGTTCCATTTGAAATGCCAAAGTAGCTACTACTTTCTGATACAAGCGGCAGCACTGTATTGATGAAAATATTTCAGACGGTTACTTCTAATGTTCCATCCGCTTCCGCTTCAGCTTCTGCAATTGAAAATGGTTAAACTATAATATTTTGACACTTAATATAGCGAGATAGCCGGGCGGTCTAAGGCGCCAGCTTTAACAGATTTGAGCTCTGGATCTCCAAACGGGGCGTGGGTTCAAATCCCACCACTGACGGATTTTTTTCCTTGAAATTGAAAAATGACTTGATTTGGGACGAATATTCAAATTTAAAAAAAAACAAATAATTTCTTAATTTCGAAGAGATTTTTTTTTCCTCCCACTTTTCTAGTGAAATAATCATGATCACGCAGATGATCCAACACTTGAGATCCAGAATTATACTAAAAATATGGCTGCATACGAAAATTTTGCAACCGCACCGTGATTATTTTCCTACCTAACAATTCAAACTTCTGGGAGAGAAACCCAGTCATGGTATTGAGTAAAATTGTAACTTTTGAAAAACATCCTTCTATATATTGGAGGATGTTTTTATTCATTTTCGCATAGTATTGTTCCAATATAACAATGTGGCTGGAAAATGGAGTTACGACACCCTGTGTAATTGATCAGATTTCCAGCGTAGAAATAAAGTCCGACGAAAGAATGAAAATAAACGAATAAACCACGAGCCGTTTTGACGGCATATGAAGTTGTTTCGGTTTAGTTGTTACAAGGCTATCGTGTTGGCTTTGTATAACAGGTGCAATTTAATATTTTACAATATTAATGTTACTTTCCAAGAAACGTGGCCATGAATGAGAA
Organism: Gonioctena quinquepunctata; assembly: GCA_018342105.1. Lineage (NCBI taxonomy): Eukaryota > Metazoa > Arthropoda > Insecta > Coleoptera > Chrysomelidae > Gonioctena > Gonioctena quinquepunctata. Next base: position 427,126 of record JAFIRS010000428.1, on the reverse strand, counting down.
CTTATGAAAAGAATTGTTGGAATCGATAATCTACCAATTGAGTGAATATTTGATTACTTTAAGAGGAATCGAAAGGTTAGCTAATATTTTGTGTTAATATTTAACCATTGTTTTTTGGTTGTACATCGTGGTAAGAAAAATCAAAACGTGTAAACCTTTGCGGTAGGGGGACCCCCGTCAGGAACGAAGTTCCTGTACGCGGATTGAGGTAAGTGTTGACTGGTAGAAATCGTCATGTAATACCAAGCAATACTATAACTATATATCCTTTTTCCAAACTCCTCCGTCACAGTAAAGGGTATTTTATTCCTGATAATACTATTCGTTATAGTATATCAAATTGACGTGCCACATATTCAATGTAAACCATTAATTCAACTTCGGCAAACAAAAAACATAGGAAATTAGACCCAAAAAATGATAAAATCACCTAAACACACGTTATATAGTTTATCAATATTTTTTCCTTTGAAAGTTGACTTTTTCTATTCCATCACATTTAATTGTCATTATACCATGCAATTCTATTAGAGTAAGATCCCGGAGCCGGCAAACCTTCGTCATTTTAGAAAAGCTGAAATTTTGAGTATGAATAGTGTGAAATGTAGTTAAGAATGTATGCGTACTCGCTAGCTTAAAAGCGGGACCGTTTTACAGGTAGCAGGTACAAAAAGGTACTCACCTACGTTAAAGTATGGTATAGTTCATCCATTATCAATTGCAGAAGCATAAAAAACAAGTTTTCCAGTCATGAGGCTGAATAACAATTTTTTTTAAATATTTAAATATTTGAAAAACAAGTTAAAATGAAAAAAATGCCATAAACGAGGAAGTATGTATTAATAGGCAATCGGATCATCATAATTTCATTTTCCCATGGTCGAAAAAAAAACATATTTTCCAACAAAACACATCACAACTATAGAATATTTTAAAACCTATATCGATCCCAGACCAGAGACGTTACTGGCTTTCATTTACTCAGACCTCCTGAAACACGTATAACTGGTGATTTATTAGTCTCAACGTATAGACACACGTACAAGCATTATCATTGGCTTGCGGTCACTCAAACCCACGTTGACTATCGGCTCTTTTGATCTACCGTTCGCCGACGGAGAATGTTTACGAGTAGTACACATCATTTTTCGTTCCGTTTCGTCGCATATACGCTTGTGTTAGCGAAGTGAGTTTTTGATTTGCTCCCTATAGAAACAGCTGCTGCAATTGAAAATGGTTAAACTATAATATTTTGGCACTTAATATAGCGAGATAGCCGGGCGGTCTAAGGCGCCAGCTTTAACAGATTTGAGCTCTGGATCTCGAAACGGGGCGTGGGTTCAAATCCCACCACTGACGGAGTTTTTTCCTTGAAATTGAAAAATGACTTGATTTGGGACGAATATTCAGATAAAAAAAACAAAACAAATTATTTCTTAATTTCGAAGATAATTTTTTTTTAAAGAACGTTTTGGTGGTGGGATTCGCACCCACGCTTTTTTGCAAGATCCAGAGCTTGAATCTCTTATATCTGGCGCCGTTTCCGTTTCTTCGCATATAGCGAAGTGAGTTTTTGATTTGCTCCCTATAGAAACATCTTCTGCAATTGAAAATGGTTAAACTATAATATTTTGACACTTAATAAAGCGAGATAGCCGGGAGGTCTAAGGCGCCAGCTTTACAGATTTAAACTTTGGATTTCGAAACGGGGCGTAGGTTCAAATCCCACCACTGACGCCTTTTTTTATTTTTTCCCTTGAAATTGAGAAATGACTTGTTTTGGGACGAATATTCAATAAAAAAAAAATAAAAACAAATCATTTCTCAATTTCGAAGGGAAAAAAATAAAAAAAACCTTCAAGTGGTGGGACTCGAACCCTCTCTTTCTTTCGAGATCTTGAGCTTAAATCTCACTATTCGTTATATTATCAAATTGACGTGCCACATATTCAATGTAAACCATTAATGTCCATAAAAGGATATAATCATCTGAACACACGTTATACAGTGTGACCCATTTAAAATGGAACCACCCCTGTAGAATACGCATTTTTCAGTCTATCTCAATAATATTTTTTTCTAATATTAAGCATCAAAAACTGTATCTTGACACCAATTTTCATAACTTTAGTTTCATTTCCAAGGCACTCTATGGTTTTTTTTCTTTGTCAAAAACGGCAAAAGTTTATTAGGCAATTTTTTTTCCAAATTTGACTACACAACTGGATTCGTAGTCGTTATAAATGAAAACCATCAAAATTTTATAAAAAAATATTGGTTAACAACTTTAATTTTGGAAACAAAGTATTTGATTATAATTTTTATTTAGATTGCAGACATATTTGAAATCTGGCAACACTGCCGATACAAAGTAGAGTACAAGTGAATTTGTACAGCGAAAATCCGAAGTCAATAGCTCATTCCGTTCAACAGTTATAACTCCTGAAAGTATGGTAATGTGAGCGATTTGTGGTGTACTAAATCACAGCCTACTATTGATTTAGTACAATACCTATGCCCAATGTATTAGTTCAGCTTTCCTCAAATTATTGATACCTTCTCTAAAAGCTTGTTTCAGTTGAGTTTTGCAGAATAAAAAAGGAACATTTTTTCGTCCTGCTTTCTGTTTTATTATTGAATAATAAATAATTTTGATACTATAAAACTTGATTCGGTTCATTTCGTTTTTATCGGCTATTGCAAACTGCATAACTTGAAAATGAATTTTTAATTTTCTGTTATTTTTGAATACACTTATAACCTAAACTTAAATAAATGATTTTAAGGGAATATAATTCACAAATCCAGTGGCGTAATTAGATTTTTATTACAAAATCGCTTCCACCAGAAATCGCTCACATTACCATACTTTCAGGAGTTATAACTGTAGAACGGAATGAGCTATTGACTTCGGATTTTCGCTGTACAAATTCACTGGTGCTCTACTTTGTATCGGCAGTGTTGCCAGATTTTAAATATGTCTATAATCTAAATGAAAATTAATATCAAATACTTTTTTTCCAAAATTAAAGTTGTTGTAACTTCGTTGTTAACTAATATCTTTTTATGAAATTTTCATGGTTTTCATTTATAACGACTACGAATCCAGTGGTGTAGTCAAATTTCAAAACAAAAATTGCCTAATAAACTTTTGCCGTTTTTAACGAAGAAAAAAAACCATAGAGTGCCTTGGAAATGAAACTAAAGTTATGAAAATTTGTGTCAAGATACAGTTTTTAATGCTTAATTAAAAAAAAAAAAATTTTGAGAATGACTGAAAACTGCGTATTTTACAGGGGTGGTTCCATTTTAAATGGGTCACACTGTATATAAATATGAAAGAAACAAAAATATCTTTCACGTATTAACACTCAACGATAATATCCGACTTGTATTCGCATACATATCCCACCGCTCATGTATCAATTTCAATTTCCCGCAAGCAGAACAGCAGTTCGGATGGTTTCGTACACCTTCGGAATCGTATGAGCAAGAGCTGGATGCTTGTCACACTGACTCGTATATAATAGAAAGAGACATAGAGAGAGAGAAAGTCGCACGTAGGGGGCATAATGCTTTTACGTGACGATTTCTACCAGTCAACACCTACCGCAAGCCGCGTAAAGGAACTTCGTTCCAAAAAACATATGGTCACCATTTTGGAAAATGACGGCGTTTACAGAAAAACCCACAAAAATGTACATAGAGTATCTATAATTATAGCTCGTTTTATCAATAGTCTACTCGACAAGTTGAAAATGGTCTAAAATAGAGATACTGCTCTTAAAATTATGTGTGATAGCTCATTGGATCCGGAATAACGCCTAGAAAAATGTGCCAAAAGCGTGTATTAGCACATAAAAAATTGCAAAAGTTATAAACAATTGAAGATGAAAAAAAAATGGCATTTCGTTTTTTGCCAATATTTCATAAACTATTAATATTTAAGAAATTTCAAAAAAAGATTCTGAAAGAGAAGAAATTTCCAATAAAAATACCACGGAAGAGTTAACTGTCGTATGAGGATATAAACCAGTAAAGGCGTAAAAGTAAATAAACAATACTTAAGATATTATAGGCAATAGAAAAATATTACATAGTCTAGTCGACAAGTTGAAAATGGTCTAAAATAGAGATACTGCTCTTAAAATTATGTGTGATAGCTCATTGGATCCGGAATAACGCATAGAAAAATGTGCCAAAAGCGTGTATTAGCACATAAAAAATTGCAAAAGTTATAAACAATCAAAGATGAAAAAAATGGCAATTCGTTATTTGCCAATATTTCATAAACTATTAATAGTTAAGAAATTTCAAAAATTTCCAATAAAAAACTCCCAACTCCCGGAACTCTATCTCCATTACTTATAATTTTAATTTAACGCTGATAATGGGTCTCCGAGCGACATTAATTTATTTATTTAAATTATTAAGTATTTTTTTTTAATTTGAAAAAATTATGGTGTATTCGGAACACTATAAATAATTTATTCCCGTTGGAAATTTTGCTTAAAGGTGATTTTTCAACAAGTTAAACGATTGTTAACTAACAAAATTTTCTCAAACTTCTGTCTTAATTGTAAATGAAAAAAAAAATGTTTAAATAATTGTCGTAAAAATTTTTCGCTTTGTAGAGCCTTTCTTATATACATACTTAACAAGATCACGCCATAAAAGTTAAAAAAATATTCATACTTTGTTTATAATAATTTTTTTAAAAAAACTAAAAAAAAAATATTTTTTTTTTAAAAATTATTTTTTTTTAATACAAATATATTGATTTAAAAAAATTTTAAAAATTTAATTAAAAATTTTTTATAAAAAATATTTTTATAAAATTTTTTTCATTGGAATTGGGAAAAATTGGGAATTTTTTTTTCTATACTTTGTTATATATGGTTGTTTTTGTAAATTTTAGGAGTTTAAAAAAAAATCTAACAAAGTTATTAAAAAAAAATTTTAAAAATTTTTTATATAAAAATTGTAGTAAAAAAATAATTATAAATAAAATTTTGTTATATAATAAAGTTGTGAAAAAAAAAATTTCAAAAATATTTGTTTATAATACATTTATCAACAAATGGCGGGAATTTTTTTTTGCAAATCAATTTATATCTTGTATTATTAAAAAAACGATAATATGATGATTAAGAAAAAATATTTTTTTCAACATTATTTGGTTTTTTTTGTTTTTGTTCAAGTACAAAAATTATTATAAACAAAGTATGAATATTTTTTTAACTTTTATGGCTTGATCTTGATAAGTATGTATATAAGAAAGGCTCTACGAAGCGTAACATTTTTACGACAATTATTTAAACATTTTTTTTCATTTACAATTAAGACAGAAGTTCGAGAAAATTTTGTTAGTTAACAATCGTTTAACTTGTTGAAAAATTAACTTTAAGTAACATTTCCAACGGGAATAAATTATTTATAGTGTTCCGATAACACCATAATTTTTTCAAAAAAAAAAAAAAAATTAATACCTTAAATAAATTAATTAATGTGTCGTACTCGCTTTCGACGCTGCGCACGCAACCTAAAAATGTGGCTCGGAGACCCATTTTCAGCGTTAAATTAAAATTATAAATAATGGAGATAGAGTTCCGGGAGCTGGGAGTTTTTTATTGGAAATTTCTTAAATATTATAGTTTATGAAATATTGGCAAAAAACGAAATGCCATTTTTTTTTCATCTTCAATTGTTTATAACTTTTGCAATTTTTTATGTGCTAATACACGCTTTCAGCACATTTTTCTAGGTGTTATTCCGGATCCAATGAGCTATCACACATAATTGTAAGAGCAGTATCTCTATTTTAGACCATTTTCAACTTGTCGAGTAGACTACAATGGATTAATTGAAATATATTGACGATAGACAGGCACATAGAGTACTTATTGAATTAGGTTCATTTACAATTAATCAAATAAAATTAAACTGAAGACGTTCGAAGAATACACGAGGGGTAAATGAGTGTTTTCTTCGAAGTATTGAATGAAAATTGAATCTTGAATTAAACGATTGAATTTCATCACATACGTAATGTTGTTTTTGATATTTGACAGTTGTTGCACAAACGTACGAAATCGAAGCGGACAACGAATACGTGATTCGTGGAAATGCGGCAGTAATGAAGTGCGAAGTACCATCGTTTGTTTCTGATTTTGTTGTCGTGGAGAATTGGAGGGATTCCCAGGGGAATGTTTACCTTCCTGGATCTGACGATTACGGTACATAATGGAGCTGTTTGTTTGATTTTGCCAATTTTTTTCCATACACACACCCTGATGGTTTGTAGCGTAAAAAATCCCAGCAAGCTGATGATTAATGTATGGATTAAATTCACAAAAATCATACGCCAGTCCTCGTAGGCATTTTTGGACCTCAATCGAAATGTCTGAAATTTTGGCCCCTAGGATTTTCGGGATCGTGGACACCTGATAAAAAGTACTACTTTCAATATTTTGAAATATTGATGAGGTGCAAGGTTCCATATTGTCTAATATGTATGTGAATTCTCAGATTGAAGGGATTTTTCGTGCTCGTCAATCATTCATCCTTGGCGTAGCCAAAACCTGTGTTTAACTGATCCCATTTTTCCGCAGTTGTCCAACAATTCTACCAAAGTCGCGTCATCGATGAGTTCGTCCTGAAAGGAAATACCGGCATTTTGAAATGTTTGGTTCCCAGTTTTGTCACCGATTTCGTTCAAATCGAATCGTGGGTAGCTGATGACGGTACTGCGTATAAATATCATGATGGTTTGGATTATGGTAATTACATTCGAAAAGTGACGAAATTGATAATTATTAGAAGTACAGATCAAGATGGATTTTTCTTTAAAATCATCGTCAGTCGACAAAACTGCAGGCTGTCTGTGCTAGCTATTTCTACAATAATGAATGCATTCATTGAAATACAATAAAAATGTTTCACTTGAACGTTCTGTTTCTAAAGAAGTAGCTCTAGTTGGACCAATCGACCTTTGAAAATTCCATAACCTCTCCCCAATATTTCATGTTCCTTTATTCCAATAACTTTCCAGATTTTCATTAGCAGTAGAAGATTAGATGAAACGAAAATGATCGGGAAAATTTCTACAAGATGACGCCAATTTACTATAAGCTGAAGTATTTTGTAGTTCTACGTGAATAAAAAATAATGTTGACGTGTTACATCAAGAAAAACTGTGTATGTATATTTTCGGTAATGCTCCTTCGAGTGCCGTTTAAAATTAAACTTCCAAACATAGAGTGAGTTTAAAAAAGTTTGCAATGGAAAACTTTTTTATTATCCATTTGTCAGATAATTTTGTACTTGATAAAAATTGGTGCATTGCGGAAAACTTGCATTCGAGTTGTCAAAATTATAAATTTCCAAGCGTTCTACAGGGGAGAACAAAAAATAGGAATTTTGATCAGGACTAAACTACCCTGATTTTCAACATTATCAAAAAAGTTTATTTAAAAAAGTTGTTAAGAATTATAAACAATATTAAGATTTGAAATAACAGCCACATACGCAAAAATGTTTTCCCCATTTTTAAGCTTCTTGCCTCATAAAGAGGGATAGTGTCTCATATAGGGACACCTTGGGCACCTCCCTCATATTACTATAATCTTATATATATATATATATATATATATATATATATATATATATATATATTATATATATATTATATATATATATATATATATATATATATATCTCGGAAACGGCTCTAACGATTTGGATGAAATTTTGAATTTAGATAGGGTTTTGCTTTTGAAGTTTATCTATATAGGCGTCTTTCCTGAAAAATACGCGATTTTACACAAAACAATTTTTTTATTACGAATCTATATGTATAGCGCCATCTCGTAAATTTTTGAGGTACTTTCATTGTTGCTTTTGGATGTTGGCCTACTGGTACCTCTAAACTTTGTGAGATGGCGCTATATGACATTATCCGAATTCAATGTTAGATTGTTTTTCTTTGGTAAGTCCAAAAAACTCATACGGTGACAGACAGACAGACAGACAGACAGACAGACTTGGTGAAAATTGTATTTAAGAGATCAACTAATGCTCTATAAAATCATCCTGAATGTTGATAACTGTATCTTCAATGGGTCAAAAGTTATATACCGTAATTTTAGAAAAACTATAGAAAATGTAAAAAAAATCGACACTTTTTTGCATATGGTTGTTTTTTTATTTTTAGTTGTTTCAGAAAAAATATAATAATATTTCTATTTGAAGAGTCAATATATATTTCAGGTTGCATAAGTCTGTTGGAAAACATGAGAAGTTGTTTGTTATTTTCCAACTCCCCATAATCTGAAAACTAACAAAGTTCCTAATGGAAAAATGTTAAAGAAAACAGGTCATTTTTTCAAGAATCTTCCAATCATAAAAGGTTGTCGAGTGTCTTTTAATGCATTTTGTATTTTTCTTGTCCTAGGCTCAATTTTCAATATTTCGAAATTAAAATGAAATCAGTGTTCTTTAATAAAATGTCCAGTTCCCCGAAAGTCAATGATCATTATACTGGAGCATATGAATATGATTATTAATAAAAAAATACAAATAAAAAAAAAACTTTCGGGGAAAATATACTTTCTTCTGAACTGAACAGTGAAAGTTGCATCAAAATTGGGTACCTACTGTGGACACTAGAAGGAAAGTCGTTTCAAGTGGGTATGGAGCCCTCTTAAGGTAACAAACAATATGATTAAAGTGATCGTAAACTTGCAGATTTGTATTATTTAATTGTTCTGCATTAATTAATCAATTTATATAATTATTTTCTTTCATTAAGTCATACTGATAGTTATTACGGCAATACATCCAGAGTAAAATATGAAATTTGCACAAAAAAAACCTAGTAAAAATGTAAACCATTTTCAACAATTGTCGATTTTTTAGTATAAATAATAAATTGGACCAAATGTTGCATTAAAATATTATTATAGTAATATGAGATGTATATGAGATACTAGTTCTCTTTATGAGTCTAGAACCGTAGAAAATGCGAAACAAAATTTGTTGCGTAGGTGGATGTTATTTTAAATCCGAATCTTGTTTCTAATTCTAAACAACTTTTCCAAATAAACTTTTTTGATAATGTCGAAAATAAGGGTTGTTTACTCTTGATGAAAATTCCTACTTTTTGTTCTCCCCTGTACACCGTTTGGAAATTTAGAATTTTGACAATTTAAATGCAAGTTTTCCGCAATGCACCAATTTCTTTCTAGAATAAAATTTTCTGACAAATGGATAATAAAAAAGTTTTCCACATGGTGCAAACTTTTTGAAACTCACCCTATAGAATACGAATCTCACACTGTTTTTAAGCTGTACAACTCCTTTTTTCAAAACGGAAAAAGACTTTACTTTTTGCGAAGTACTTTGGTACTGGGGTGGTGCGTCGTGTCAATGACGGCTATCAGTTTTGTGAACATTATATCGAAATACATTAAAATTCTCTATCTAACGCTAATTCTTATTTTTTTACAGCAGCTTCTATAATGTGGATATTTTAATATTTAGTCCATGTAGCCAGAAATGTCCGACATTTTTAGGAAGAAGTTGTCTATTTTGGAAGTTTCTACATTTATGTAACACTCCTTTTACCTGACTTTTTCTATTTGCTGACATTATTTCAGTGGTGAACCAATACTACGAAGCCCAGGTATACGACGTGTTCGTTATAAAGGGTAACACAGCAGTCTTCAAGTGCCAGATCCCTTCCTTTGTATCGGACCACGTGGAAATCTTGTCATGGCAAGATACGGCGAGCAATAAGTTCTTGCCGCCCACCGATGATTATGGTACTTAGTGCTTTCTGTGAATAACCATAATGAACCATAAATAATCTGCTATTATTGTTAATGATCATGGTCAGGTTGCTAAATATTGTGACATTCTGGTGTACTTGGAATGTTTAAGTTAGACATGACGATTTTACGGCATCGATGATAATATTCATTCCTACTGTGTAGTTAGTTGTGATTGGGAATTATAGTGATGAAAAATTTCGTGTTTTCCCCGGAGGAATTTTTGGCATTCTAGTTTTCCACAAATTTGGAAAACCGAATTTTTTTAATTATTGATTGAAGCTTATTTTTTGTGGAGGAATAACTAATTCTTGACACTTTTTTGGAATTATAACCTCGTCCCACAATCTGAAAACAAAATTATTTTTTTTTACACGAGCCTTTGTCTTGAGATTTTTTCCGAGATTCTCGTTTGGATTCCTTAACATCTATCTTTACTTGTTTTATTTTTTATTTATATACCCCATAATCTTCTCTTTTCTTTGTCTTCAGGTACTTCCTTATTCCCTTGTCGACTACCATTCAGTTCTCTTCACATTTTTGTTTGAAAACCTTGTTAATCCATAATTGAAAATAATCAACATAAACAACGTTCATTCTCGTGATATATTTATGATGGAATGTATTATAAAAAATGAATGAATATTCCAAGTAGCCTGATGATAATCCCATAAGCAACTCTTTAAAAGTGATGCTCCAGCAGAGGAATTTAATCACATGACCCTAATTTCGCAATTTTCTTGTACATCGCTGCCCTGCAAATTTCATTAACTAAATTAGTGTTAGCTTGATGACCCCATTTTGGTTTGAACCAGGGTGACGACACTTCCTAGATCAAATGTGGTCACAACATACTTTTGAGAGAATTATTTATTTACGAAAGTACTGTGTACATTAGCTTTTTGGTGAGAACGGGACTTTGAGAGAAAAGGTCAGTGACGCACTCTAACGAGCAAAAATAAAAATTCACCCGTTGTGAAATGTTTTTTTCTACTCCCGTATTATAATACGCGAATTAAATATCTGCTACTGATTTATTAATATTGTCCATTTTAACACGGATTTTTATTTCGAAACAGATTTTGGCCAATAAAAACGTACTTTTCATTATGAAACGAATTTTCGGCCTATAGAAACACGTACTTGGGGATAATCATGTGGTATGTTTCTACATACTTGTTTGACATTTAATTTTAATTGACATTCAATCACAACGCGTCAAAAGTACCTATAAGGATGTCGAGCGAGCAGTGAAGAATTATCTTGGACACCATTAGAAATTCTTGTTTTTATTTTGTTATTTATTGGTCGTAGAAAAAATAGATACTCAGTTTTATTATATGTTCCTGAAAACTATTCCATGATAAAGAAATTTCCAATAACTTTTCTAAATATCCTTTCTTTTCCTAAAAACCTTAGCCAAATCAGTCCAGCCGTTCTCACGTTCAGCGCTTACAAATAATCGAGATTATTTTTATCATACAGTGCTGCTTTTTATAGTCCCCCACCCCTGTTAACTTTTGAACGGTTCGACGTAGAACAATGGGACAAAAACTGTTTTGAATGGTATCACCGATACTACTTTTTGAAATGAAATATATTCGAATAGGCGTGTGGGGAGGGGGGGGGGCACATCATCTTAAAAAATTCAAATAACATGAGGGGTCAAAAGGCACATCGTTGAAAAGATAATTCAATTTCCTTTTCAACAATCTTATTTTTTTCGAATTTCGTTAATACGTGTTTTCACAATATGCATTGTGCGGATCTGAATGGTACCCTTACCTCGATAACTTTTTGACGGTTTAATGTGAAACAATGAGACAGAAAATATTTTGAATGGTATTACAGATCCTACTTTCTGAGAGAACATAAGTTACAATTACTCGACAGAGGGCGCTGGGAGCACATCAACTTGAAAATTTAGAAAGACATAAAGGTCGAGTTGCACATCGTTGTACAGGTAATTCAATTTCTTTCAACCATGGTTGTTCTACTGAATCACAATTGCGAAGAGTAACACGAAATACGGTCAATAGAGGAAGATTCATGGCTTAAATAATTTTTCATTTTCGAATTCGTTTCATAGCTTAATTATTAGGTACAGCTTTTGAATCCATACAATAATCCAATTCCCAAACCAAATAATACCCCATTCATTTATTTTTCATTACCATAATCATAACGGGTACCATTTATTTGATTTGGTAAACTAGTTCCCTAGAAATGACTAACATGAAGTTGGATTATTTTGTCGATGTTTAAGACCTTCTAATGTATGAATGATTATAACACTACTTACCTGCTCTTCATATTAAAAACGAATTGTCACATTTATATTTAGTGAAAAGTTTTATCTAGGGTGAATTGAGTACTGAGACAACACAATGGTGGGTAGGGAGAGGGGAAAACACGAGTGGTCACGATTGACAACAATTTTGCTTTATATTCTCAATAAATAAAAATCCTACATAATAGTTTTGTTTTTTGTTATACTTGACATTTCAAATGCATATTGTGAAAAAACGTATTAACGAAATTTAAAAAAAATGGATGATTGAAAAGAGAATTGAATGATCTTTTCAACGATGTGTACTTGACCCCCCCATGCTATTTCAAATTTTTAAGTTAATGTGCCCCCGCGTCTTTCATTTCAAAAAATAGTATCAGTGGTTTTTGGGAGACTATGAAAAGCGCATTGTCTAGATTCTTTTTTGACATTTCTAGAAACCAATAGAAACTTCCAATTTAAATCATTCATGTACGTTTTGCAAACAAATCATTATTATAGTGAGAATTTTCTAACCTATAAAATTGCCGCTGGAATTCTTTGAGGTATTTTGTTTTTATTATCTGACAACGTATATTTTTAATTTGACGTTTACGGTTTAGTACTTCGTATCATTTTGCGAGGAAATGTGTTTATGATTGTAACATTCAAAAATAATCTATAGAATTCTACACGAGAGTTCGATAAAGTAGAAAATAATCCTCCAGATTTTTTCTCAAACTCGAGCCCATCGGGATCTCTTGTCTGTTACCTGGCAACAAGTTTTCGAAAATCTGTCACTTTAACATTCAAAACACTCAGCACGTCACTATTATTGATGTGTCGTCTGCAAACATACACACCTTCCCCCCTTTTATGAAGTCAGGCAGGTCATTTACATACAACATAAACAGAAGTGGTCCTAAGATTCTCCCCTGAGGGGTACCAATTCCTACATCCCGATTTTTACAAATTGCCTTTCAGTTACAAAGGAAATTATCCAATCAACAAGACATTAGATTCCCTTTCTCAATAATGAATATCAGTTTTCATATAGGTCAATTTGTGATACCATGAGGAAAAATTAATTTCCGAAGATAGAACAAATTCTTACAATTTTTTTCAAGAGACTCATTGCTTTTTCACCAAGTATAGAAAAGTAACAATCTTTGAACTTTTATGTAAACAACATATGAGTTTCGGTTCCTTTGACCCAAAACATATATATTTTATTCATAGTTTTTTCCATAATGTAGTGGGGAATGAGTTTTCTTTCAAGTCAAATGAAATTGTCGGTGGAATAACTTGAATAAAACTACTTACTCACTTGAATCACATCACGTACCGATCTCCCCCATAGTATGCATAATCAAATCACTTACGGCACTTGTTCTGCCTTCTTAATAGAAAGGAAACGATATGATTGCTGCTGAATGATTGAGTCATTCGATAAATTGGCCAATGTCAAGTTTTACGTAATTAAATGTAGAGTACTTCACAAACAGGAGTCTGTATTGAGAAATTAAAGTTGCTAGTTTTTGAATTCTTTTCAGTTATACAGGCTGTTTCTTAATAACATGCTAATATTTAAGGTTATACTTGGGTCCATTTTGAGAAAAAAACTTCATTTGAACATATGTCCAAAATGTCTTAACTTTTGAGCTACAGGGTGCTAAAGTTTTAAGAAAAAGTTATTTTTTTATGATAACTTTGGTAAGACTCTAGTAATTTTTATGAAACGTGGTACGCATCTTCTATGCATCAAAAGGAATTTTCTGCTGTATAAATATGTTTTTATTTTTGCCAGTGGCGTTCGTGCGGGATTTGCACTTAATCATTTTAAAGATAAAAGTGATACGACACTGCTTTTTCTTAAAGTAAAATCCTCATTCCTTTCTGAGCAAATCTGTTCTTTTGATTTTTTCCTTTGACATACGGTTTTCGCATAAAAAAATAAAATTAATTAATTTGCACGTTGTTATGAAATTGGGTATTAACAAGGATTAAAAACGTTTCTAGTAGGTAAAGAGCACATTTTGTTTTGTAAACATAAACAGTTTTGACAGTTGTCAGTATTTGAGTCATCAAAATTAACAATATTATAAAAAAAATATGGTCTATTTTACGAATTACATTACTGGAAGCCAGAAGGTTATATGAAGATCGCTTTCCATATAGAAATATTCCGGATGCACCAACATTTTTAAACATTCATAGAAGGTTGTGCGAAAAGGGAAGTTTTGAAACAATCATCTAAAAGGAGTACAACGTACTGGAAGACACCAGAAATTGAGGTAGCGGTTTTGAATTCAATTGAGGAAGATCCCGGATTAAGTACACGAGAAATTGGGAACAGTTTGAATATCTCACATATTCTTGTTTGGAAAATTATCCATGATTTTTATATATTATTATTATATTCCTACTATATCCAACGGGTTTTGGCGCTACTCCCTCGCAACTTTCCATTGCGGATTAAGGTAGTTCCGCCACGAGACAGTTGAATTAGGAAATTATTTTCGACGGAATCGAAAAATTTCAAACGACTTTTCGATTTGAAACGCGAAAAAAAAAATTTTTTGAAGGGGGGCACTTGCCCCCCCAATCGACTCTAGAAAATTTCTTCGTTATAGAAAGTCGGCGACTCAAAAAATTGATGTATCAGTTAGTCATCTGGACCACTGTTCCCCTTCCTGTAGTCCTTGTCTCGAGCACATTTACATGCCAGGCAGTCTCGCAGCCTACTAAAAGTACTCACTCGCATTAGTAGTAAGCCCATAACAAGTGAAAATAAAAGAAGTTCTTGCGAATTCTAAAATGTTCGCGTTCACAAAGGAAGAAAAGATACAAATTGTAAAATGGTATTTTGGGGGTCACTCCATTCAAGATACAATAAATTTGTTTATTGTTGCATTTGAAAATATTCCAATTCCGTCACAGTCCGACTTTAGTCGAAAAATTAAAAAGTTTGAGAAACGTG
The DNA here is from genome assembly GCA_018342105.1 of Gonioctena quinquepunctata. Classification (NCBI taxonomy): domain Eukaryota; kingdom Metazoa; phylum Arthropoda; class Insecta; order Coleoptera; family Chrysomelidae; genus Gonioctena; species Gonioctena quinquepunctata. The sequence goes on along the minus strand of JAFIRS010000428.1, from coordinate 412,050 downwards.
TGTGTTCAGAACTGCCGGAAATGTCGATGAACCACGTGTAAAGTGGTAAAGCCAATTAATGAAGAGCGTCAAAATAGGGAAATAAGTATATGTGCCGCTGATGAAGCCAGTGAACTTTGTACGAGCCGACAAATCGCAGATCAAATCAATATGAATGACAGAACTGTTCGGAACAAAGTACAAACAACGCAATACATTTTTACCAAGGACCACATTAGACGCATGGAATTTTGTGAAACCATGATAGAAAAACAAAATAAAAATGATTTGTTTAAAAAAACGAGTCATCGTTTTCTTTAAATAGGAAACACAATCCATCCGTTGTACGATATTGATCTCGGAAAAATCAGCATCTAAGTATTCCCATGCATACTCAATACCCACAAAAACTCATTGTTTGGACAGGAATGTTAGGAGTCTATATCATCGGTCCCTTCTTTATCGATGGTAACCGGAACGTTGTCAAATATCTGCAACTCTTTCAAAATCAAATTATTCCAACAGTTCAGCTACTTCCTATTCGTTTTGGGGACATTTGGTTTCAACAGGATGGTGGTTGTTCAAGTCACAATGCACGAGCAGTTACACAATTTCTCCAAACTACGTTTCCATATCGTGTAATATCTACACGTGGTACGATCATGTGGCCTCCTAGATCACCGGATATATCTCCGAGTGATTTCTTTCTTTGGGATTATCTGAAAGAATCCGCTTATCGACATGAATTTCGGAGAGCTACAAATCTTGATGAATTAAGGGGGAAAATTATCCAACTTTGCGCCAACATTACGCCAAATCTACTCAGCGATATGAGATTATCTCTGTTTGACAGATTTGGCTATTGTTTCGCACGACAAGGTGGTTTATTTGAACCTTTATTACATTAGATTCGTAGGTTTTTGTTTGGAGCTAAATTTTAATATATTTTTCAAAAGTTAACGTTATATTTTTTAATTCGTAGAAGGAAAATTTTGAGTTGATTTTTCACAAGTTACGTTATGTTTTTTTAATTCGTAAAATGTATTTTATTTTCGAAGCCGTCATGGCAAAAAGGTACTACAACACTTATTTTCAGAAGAGAAATTATTTGTTATATTTATTGCAGCTAATAATTTCTCGCATGTAATGGAACGTCGGTGTCGTAGAGACTTTCCTGATAAGCCAGACACACATCCACACAAAAATGTTCATACTGATTGGATTGATCCTACAAATTACAAATCCTAAAAGCGGAGACACGTGCTCTAGCCTAGCTAAGAAGTGGGAACAAATCAAGAGTGGTCCAGTTCACTAATTGATTCTCCTCGCGCATATTTGTTATATTTTGTGATTCAACATCCAAACACATCGAAAATCGTATATTGCGGCAAATTTTTTCTGTGCAAATGACCAAATCTTTTATTATTTATATTTTTTTGTGTATGTCAATTATTCTAGGCGTGTTATTTTCATCACGAAACCCCGAAACCCATCATTGTCATGTCGAACTTTCGTTCATCATTAATTTCGAATGTCTCGATGAAATATGCAACCTGACTGAAACATTTAATAGATTCCAACCTGTTGAGCTTTCCTTTTATATCCCAAAATAACCGATCGCTCCCAACTTTACCTACCGGCGAGTCCGATGATGATGTTTTCGATTAAGGGCGGCCGATTAGCCGCCCCTTTTGCCGCCCTCTCGCGCGCATTTCCGGTTCGTTGGCAGCTCTCCATCAGAGTGTGGAGACAGGTAAGGTCAGAGGCGTGCTCTGGAGTAATATTTGGGGAGAGGTAGGACTCGATTTTCGGGTATGATTCGGTTTAATGAAACTGTATCTTTCTAAATCGAATTGCGCGCGGAAAAGTTCTTCTGCACTTTCCTAGAAAAACAGAATGATCAAACAAAGATAAAAATATTGAAATTTCAATAAACACAAAAGTATTTCACTAGAGACACAGTGCACCGGCTACTACATTTCAGCGTCATTATGGACTTGGAGCATGGGGGGAGGAGTTTGACGTGCAGCGCCGGAATCGGACAGTATCACTTATCCCCATTTACCGCTCTGATAAAAAGGGTGTCTACAAAGTGCGATAGTTTGAATTTTTCGGTCACAAACGTCAAAACAGCATTTGTATTGTGATTCGGCAGGTAAAAGCCTAGTATCAAAGAGAGGGCCAGTGTTTGAAGTGCGCGTATAATAAACGTAATGACAATGAACGAGTCGGCCGCAAATAACCTCGAATCGAATGTAAATGACGTGTTGTGTTGTAGGGTAAACAAACGCGCGTTCAAATGCACCCCCGAATAATAAATTTTATGGTTCTTCTACCGTGAACTACAAACGTGACCAAAGGGAAAAATGTATATTGGCAGTAAAGGGAGTGGAAAGTCTGTTATTATTGTCACTAATTAACAACTAGTATTATTTTGTTGTTGAAAATTATTGACAAATTGCAATAAATGCAGTATTGACATTGTGTTTGTACTGTTGTACAATTCATAATTTTTTTGCACATATTGTTGAAAAACTCGGTGACAGTAGTATTTTTTTTTAATTTCCATTGATTAAAAATTCAATTTTGTCATACTAATAATTACGGTAATATAAAAAAATATGGATGAAACATGTAATACTTAATACACATTCAAAATATTTTTCTAGTAAAATTCTGACAGTAAACGAACAAAATGAAAAATATGTGAAAATGTTTGTATTTAAAAAAGAAAACAATATATTCAATATATTTATTTATATTTCTTCAATATTATTTAATATTTATTCATATTTCTTTAATAGTTTTTTATTCGTGTAATTTAATGCAACATTAGACATGTAAGTTTTTATTAAATTTTATCAATTGTTTGTGAAAATATTTATTCACATCTAATTCGACAGGCCACTGATTTGTTGTCGCTACTGCATGTATGCTGGAATACATTTTTTTACTTCCCGCACCTGACACGTGACCCGATCGCCCCAACGCTACTGCTTTTTTACAGACTGATTTTCGAAAACAATGTGGCTTGTAATGGGTAAAAATCATTGCAAGCACTTGCTCCATCACGAATAACACTTTTCAACGTGACAATTACTTTTAAACACTCGTTCAGCACTTTGATGTAGACTTGCGCGCTTCTCAGTCGGCTCGTCTAAATGTGCTTTTTATTCATTACTAGCGCAATTTCCGAAACCGGGGCTCAGTTTAATTCAAAGGTTATACAGGCTGAATCACAATGCAACCGCAGTTTTGACGTTTAAACTTTTGATCACTCTATTTATCAAAGGGGCAAATGCAGATAAATTGCAGTATGTGGACCAATTCGCCCGATTCCGCCCCTGCGGCGCCACTTACAAATGTGCTCCAACTCCATAGTATGACCAGAGGTCTAACAGACTCATTATTATACGTATGCCGATAAGACTCAGCAGGTGACCGACATCAAATATAACTTTTTTGTGTTAACTGATAAAACATCGTGCTTTGTTTTTTATCACTCATTTCCCACGGACTGAACATTTTTAAACAACATGTAATTGACAACAAATAACTCATTTTCTAATCAAATACAAACTTCTAACTGAATTTTAAATCCACAAATCAGCATAGTAACTTGAACCTGTCCTAATTATTTTAAGAATATTAGTTTATAACGTAATCCAAACCTAATATGGGAAGGGTCAAAAGTCATATCGAAAATTAAAGTTCTGTATTTCGTGTAAAATTTTGTATATTTAAGCAAAGCGCTTTCGGCATCTTCAGTGCTCATCTAAAATGTATATATGTAATATAATTTTGATGTACAAATATAAAAAATTGTTCAGTACCTGTCATGAGAATAAAAAATAATCTTGATTGAAGTACAACTTGTGAGCATTCTCACATGTGTTCCTGGTTCTGAGAATCACATTTGTAATGTTCAAATTAATGAAAATTTCCTAACTTTGATCTATTTCAACTTTGTTTAAACTTTTTAAAATCGTTTTGGCCAACGGCTCGACAGCCGTGGTGAGACAGCGTGCTGTCAAGTGTCACGTTGTGTGCGATGTTGCCAGATTTACAAGAAAAAATTATAGAAGCAGTGTGCTTTGTATGGTTGAGAGAAATATCGAGAAGAACTAGATAGTGAATTTCAAGTTTTGTCGCGAATCAGGCGCAATAGGAGAATTATAAGAGCTTTGGAAAACATAAATTTTGACAAGTGCGATGTTGACAGGTGCAAAGCTGGGGTTTGTGGCGCGGAAGTAGAAGAACTGCTGGAGAAGAAGAATTAATTAATTTTAATAATAATGATAAACTGGTGGAAGGCTTCAAACTCCTTAAGTTATATAAGTTTTGCTTGACAAAGTCGATTACGTTATCATAGAAAGAACTTTCAAGCTCCTTGTGTTATATAAGGTTGGCTTGACAAAATCGATACTTTTTAATAAACTGGTCAAAGACTTTCAAACTCCTTATACCATATAAGGTTGGCTTGAAAAGGCTCTTCTTGATAAGATGAAAATAGTGAGAGAAAAAAGGTTTTCAAGAAACCCTAGATTCATACAAGGCATTTGATGTTAGCCTGAAGTTAGAAGAAGGAAGGGGTGTTTTAAAAGGGTGAAAAGACTTTTAAACTCCTTATTCCATATATTCCATGGTGAGAAGTAGATAGTTTTCATGAAATCCTTGACCCATACAAGGCATTTCGATGAGAGCCTGAAGTTAAAAGAAGAAAAAGGTGAAGTAAAGAGGTAGTGGATGGAAATACTCAGAGCCATTATCCCACGTAAGGGGTAATGAGGAACTCCACCCAGAAGAAAGATCCATTCGAGGAGACAGCCAACACCTGTGGCTGTCCTCGAGAAGGAAGATGAAAGAAGAAAAGGGTGAAGGACAGACATCCTCAGTCGCCTCTTACGACTAACGGATGTGGTTGAAGTGCTAGTCTATGCCCGGACACCTCACGGGTGGACTGACTTAATCTATGATGTAATGGTACAAAATTTCTATTTAGGTTGACTTTAATGTTAAGATAAAATCTGTTATTCAAGCATCTATTTATTTCTAGATCTTCATAAAAGTCGAATTTTGTGTTATTCCTAGAGTTCAAATTGTGTAAAATTGTGCTATTGGTTTCTGGATCAAAGAAGTGATTATTATATTTCTAGTGAAAACCTAAAGTTGAATCATTGGGTCTATTGGTATGTTCTTTGATTCTAGTTTTGAGAGGTCTGAAAGTTCTTCCAACATAAGTGGCCTGGCAATCGTTACAGAACAATTTATAAATACCACTTTTGTTTAAGATATTGATTTTATCTTTAGTGTTTATCAAATTTTGGCTTAGTGAATTGGTGTTTCTGTGTGAAATTTTTGAATTGATTATTTGTTGTGTGAACACTCTAGCTATTTTGGTTGATATGATGTTAATAAAAGGAATAGATTTTTTTTTCATTTGGTATATTGGGGTAGATTTGTTCTTGAATTTGTTTGAGTTTAATTTTTTTAATGAGTTCTTCAATCATTGTATGATTATAAGGCATTATGAGTGTATTACCATTAATAAAGAGTCTGGCCATACTATACATTGGACGATAGAAAAAAGCTCGGGGTCCGTAGCCTTCCCTTTGTATACGCCAGTGGTCGAGGTGGTTGTTAGGATTAAATCAACAACTCTACAATGCGTGGCACATTCAATTGTTCGCCATGTTGGGTGGCAAGTTGGCAAACATGATTCGATTCGGGTTTGTTTGTACTTTGAATGCTCACCATATAGGATGTCGTGATGGCGTTTGCAAGTTTGGGTTGTCGTCGAATTGTTTTCCTTGATGGTTTATTGGAACTTCGATTGTCCGGGAAAGGAGTTCATACAAACAAGTATGGTGGCGTGTACAGGAAGTTGTTGATCAATATGAAAGTTGGTCATTGAATTTTGGAATTGTTTTCGACCCAGAAAAAAATCATTGTCTCTAGTTAAGGATAACGATAATTCATAAATGTTAAGGAAATTCCAGAATATTCTATAATTTTAGCAATATTTTGAATATTTTCCAGTCACCTTGAAATCGTTCAACTATGCATTTTATACAAATTATTCATAATCTTGCTTTATTACTTGGCGATAAAAATGTTGAAGAAGGGAAATGCAAAAATTATAATAGTGTAGTTCACATGTTGATTCTTTTGATAATACGCAACGAAAAACTAAACAAAATGAATTTTTGGCAACAAAAGCGTATAATCTGTTTTTCTTTGATCACTTCGTGAATCTATGTACTGTTGCGTTTTTAATTTTGAATTTTTGTTATTGCAGCAAAAATCAAAGTAATAATCATAAAAGTTTACTGGATGTCATAAAAAAGGGGTCACTCATAGAAACACCAAAAGTGTAACAATAAGAATATTCACCATAGAAAATTATGTACCATACCTCAACTAGTATATTTCCCAAAATATAAAAAAAACAAAAAGAGTCATATGTAGCACTTGATTGGGTGGCCACCTAGATCGCCTGATTCATTTTACAAGATTTGGTTCTAAGGGTTCGCACACAAAAAGTTTACAAATCAAGCCAAAATAATCGAGCAGAACTGTGCCCAAAATTTAAGCAAACTTGCACAGGAGTTACTCTTCAACAATTTAATTTTGAAAAATATTAGCAAAAATAAGAATTTTCCCATTTGGTGGATAGATTGGGGGAGTAGACTGATTGGATAGCCATCTAGATCGCCTGATCTAACTTAACTTGATTTTAGTGTATAGGCTTTTCTCACACAAAAAGTTCACAAATTGCGCCAAAGGAATTGAGCAGAACTGTGACCAAGAGTTCAGCAAACTTGCGCAGAAATCACTCCGCAACAATTAAGGGAATACAAATTTTCCTAATCGTTGGATAGATCGGCGAAGTACATTAATTGGATAACCACCTAGATTGCCTGATCTTACTTTACTAGATTTTTTCTATGGGCTTTTCTCACTCAAGAAGTTCTTGTGCAAGTTTGCTGAATTTTTGTACACAGTTCTGCTCGATTTCTTTGGCGTTTTGTAAACACAAAAATTACTAGAATAACTTGAGGTTAGGTTAGGTTAGGTTCGGTTCGGTTCGGTTTGGTTCTTAACCCAACTTAGGTTAGGTTAGGTACCTAACCCAACCTGAAACTTGGAATTTTTTTTCAAAAATTACAGAAAATAAAAAACCTCAGAAATTTCGAGAGGAAAACAACGCTGTAAATGAAAAACGCTTCCGGCGTCTAGAAAAAAGGCCAAAAATGCAAAATCCGGAAAAAAGGTGAAAAAAAGGAAAAAAAAAATTAAAATTAAAAAAGGCAAAAAATTCAAAATCCGGAGAAAACAAGGAAAAAAAAGTGGCTTGAATCTGATTTTTTTTTGTCCAACCAACCCTTTGTGAAAATTTTTACCATGATTCTCGGCAGAGCAATTCTGCGAAAAAAAACTCAAAACAGTTTTTTTTCAACCCCCCTCCTACAAACTACCCCTTTGTGATTTTTTTTCATAAGTTTTGACACCCAAAAAGGCGATTGAGCAAAAAAATACATTAATTCCGGTTTTTTGCTCTCCACAACAATTAGAGAATACTTTGAAAAACGCAAAAATAGGAATTTTCCCAATTGTTGGATAGGTAGGGGGAGTAGATTAATTGGATGGCCACCTAGATCGCCTGATCTAATTTTACTAGATTTGTTTCTATGGGCTTTTTCCACATAAAAAGTTTGCAGATCACGCCAGAGGAATCGAGCAGAACTGTTTACGAATTCAGCAAATTTGAGCTGGAATTGCTCCGCTACAATTAGGGAATACTTTGAAGAATATCCGCAAAAATAAGAATTTCCTAAATCGTTGGATAGGTTGAGGAATACATTAATTGGATGGATACGTAGATCGCCTAATCTAACTTCATTAAATTTGTTCTATGCGCTTTTCTCACACAAAAAGTTTACAAATCACGCCATAGAAATCGAGCAGAACTGTGCACATTAGTTCAGCAAACTTGCTTAGTACTCACTCCGCAATTATTAGGAAACACTTTGAAAAATGTTCGCAAAAATAAGAACTTTTTCTAATTGTTGGATAGGTTGGAAGAGTAGATTAATTGTAGATTTTGTTCTATGAGCTATTCTCACACGATTTTGAGCTTTAATTTCTTATCTTTTTCGTTTGCTTTATTTTCATTGATTGATAATGTTTTCCTCAAGTTTGTAGCAAGATTTTTTTTTTCGATTTATTCGATATTATCAACATCTTGATAAGTAGTTTGCTATCATAAGTGGATTCATAAATTGTTAACATAGGAACTTACAGAACTTGATTCTCCAATAACTTTTCTACGAATACAATTATTTGTATAAAATTTCGGTCGATTTCGTTCTGGTTGAGAGTCCAGTGGTATAGTTAGAATTTGGCTGAAAGATCTATTATTGAATCGTTGTGATCATAAAACTGTCTATATAAAAAACATTACCTAATAACTGTTTTATTGATGAACACACTCTAATAAAATTTTGATACCATTTCGAAACCTAGCGGTGTGGTCAGATTTGTCCTAAAAAATCGCCCATTATTTTTTTAAATAATAAGGGTGCTTTCATTCAAATGGGTCATATTGTATATGTTTAATCAAGAAATATTCAAAATTCAATAAAGGTTTTTTTGCAATTTTGCTTTGATAACCCACCTCTAACGATACGGCATAAATTGACATTTTATTGTTTTTATCGTGGAATTTTCAACATAAAAAAATATGCCAGAGGAATAGAAAATTTGAAAATGTGCAAATTTTACAGAGTTTCAATGACCCACCACAATTTAAAACATTGAAGGTTTATAATTTATTTCAAATTCTCCATTCGGTCAGTGTCTATCGATATTTTGTGTTGTTAGATGACAGGGATAAAATCCTGCGGGAAGCATTTTTTTTTCGTTAATGGATCTTTTTAAGGACCCACTTTATTTATATGCCTATTCGGTTATTGAACCAAGGCGCCACTCTCATATTTTCATTCCATTCGATGTGCTGAAAATATTCCAGATCCATTCATGCAGTGATATGCATGCTTGTGAGTATGACTAATATTAGTCATTTCCAATGATGATTAAAACATTAATAAATTCGACAAATCTTCATTGTTAGTCATCAGGTGACAAGTTCGCAATCATTCTGGGGAATAATAACAGATTCCAACTTCGCCTTCCTGGGACTGTCAAAAACGTGGTTCAAAACGATTTCCCTGCAAAATTCTATGTATATTAAAAAATAATGGGTTGAAAATTGATATACTCATTAGTTTGGTGTTAGTTAAGAGCCGTGCTGAAGTTAATATAACGAAAATAGATTCCGGGCAAGAACCCCATTAATTTCGATTGATTGAAAAGTGAATAAATTAACATTGACATATTGAATGAATGATTGTAGCGATAGTTCCATTAGTTTTTAATTCAAACATCGCGTGTCTCCCATTTAAATCGCCGAATAAAACCTCAATCGGCACAATCAATACAATGAATCTCTTGTTGAATTTAAATTCTTGTCGCGTTGACAACTTCCACCAAGAATTACCAATAGAAAATATCACTTCACTAATAGTTTAGCAAAATATGGAACCGACAAAAAGGACAATAAAAAGTGATCTGAATATCAGAGAAAAGCCATGTTGATTGGCAGATATTTGCTTCAAAAAATAATTGGGCTATAACTACTGCTTCAAATAATTCGCGCAATATATGAAGTAGCCTATAATTTCCAACAAGATTCCTATCATTTTTGAAAACAGTGATGCCTTTTTTCTCCCTCTTGTGTTCTGTTGTCTTATACAAATCTCGGTAGCAATTTACCGATTAGAAGTTATTGCCGAGCCGCTCAGTGGCCCTCGAGATAACAACTCAATTTCGTTCTATTTATAAATTATTCTGTAAGTTGCGACGCGTATACTATAATGATCGCATTCATTATTGATGGGTCACGAGAATGGTCAATGAGGTCATGGAGGATTTTTCAGTGATTCGATGATTGAGATGGACGACTTGTAGTTTTTCTGATAGAAAATTCAAAGTACGAAGAAATGGAAGCTAGCCGATAGTGTTGATTGAGAATAAATACATGTTTAATAATGAACAATAACTCCGCGAAATCTGGGAAATTTTATGACAAGCCGGCGTTGGCGTTTTATCCGTATGTAGAGGAATTTGTGAAGCAATGTATAACCTTATACCTCACACCTCACGACACTTATACTTCAGCTAAATTACAAAATGTTTACTTTTTAGGTTATGTTTACGAAATATTTCAGAAAACTAAACAGTACCGAATGGGGATTTTCATGAATATTATAAAGGGCAAGATATACCTCACTCAAAGTTTATAGCATAATTAATGGATATCTGTTAATATTGAAAGATTCCTACCAAAAGGAAACTTGTGTCCATCAACTCTTCGCTAAGTTATTATGATGAGTTATGATGAGAATCGAAGAGCACAAATAACTTAAGATCCCCAAGAATGATATCCAAATTTCGTGGGTTTGTGATTTCAGTCTAGTTTTCTCGTACCATCGTGCAATTTTCTGGGTCGATTGTTTGATTGGAACACGAGTAATGAGGCTGCTATTTTATCTCGAGTTTTTCTTTTGTTTTCAGTGGTGTCTCAGTCGTATACCGCGAACGTAATGGATGAGAGCGTCCTCAAGGGCAACACCGCGATATTCAAGTGTCACATTCCGAGCTTTGTTAGCGATTTCGTCTACGTCACTTCCTGGCTGCAGAACGACGGGCACGAGATTTTGACTCAGGACGGACTTTACGGTGTGTGCATTTTTCCTTTTTTTTTGTGTTTGGGGAAGTAGGTAGCGACATGTGGTTTTTTCTCTTCTACCTTGAGTTTGTTCGAGAAAAGGGAAATATTTAGCCAACTAATCGACTGCAATTGCCGTTTATACATGTCCTATCCTTCATTTTGGGAAAAAAGACAAGAACAGTCGTAGTTTCGTAAAAAAATCGTGAAATTTCGAGAACAATCAAATTGTATATTCCAGTACAGTGGTTTACAAGAAAAAATCATTGAAAATTAATCTATTTTAGGTAAAATTTGGTAGTAAACACTTTGAGGGTCACTGAATGTCGGCCTGGGCCAATAACCCGCTGGTCGGAGCCGTGCACTGTAGGTAGATCGGGTAAACATTTTGAGGGTCACTGAATGTCCGCCTGGGCCAATAACCCACTAGTCGGAGCCGTGCACTGTTAGGTAGATCGGGATGACGTAAGAAATGCTCGCAATTCAGGGATGCAAGATACAACATTCCAAACCTTTCGGTTTGCCAGTATTCTAGGTTGATTAATGGCTGTTCTGAATTGATTAAAAAAATTGTTCGAAAATACATTCAAGAATTTCGGAGTGATTGTTTGAAAAATGTTAAAAGAGAGTCTCAATCATTTTTATTCAAAATCAAAGAAAAAAAATCGAGGTGTATATACTTATAACAATCTTTCAATTGACAAGCGGGTATTGAAGGAGTACAGATCCGGAAACAAATGATAATTTCTAGTAGATAGATATTTTCATACTAATAAACATTGAATTAGCGGATCGTCAAAAAATAGTACAATACAGAACACACATGTAAATAATCACAAAACTAAATAAATAATATAAAAAAGTAAAGCAAGGAGAGTGTCTTATCACTTAAGTTCAAGTTCTTTCTTGCTCAAATCAAGATACTCTTTCATCGTATGAAAACAGTTTTTCAGTAGAACAGCCATAGTACGATTGTAAACAGAACAGTTAAGGAACATGTGGGAGAGTGATTCGTTTTCATATAAGTTACACATCGAACATATTTCTGCTGTTCTTATAAAATAAGTTACAACAAATTTTTAAACGATTCGTGAAATAGGCGTATTTTAGCAAATGTTCTGCAAATTTAAATGGGATCTATTTTGCGTAGTCAGTCATGATTAATTAGTACATAATAATAATAATAATAGCGTCTTTATATACAATTTGAATACTTACGTAACAAAAAGTTTTACTACATGAATCAGAAATAATTTCTTGGTATAATAGGCGAGGTTCAGCTCAACATTCTCAAAAAAATATATAATACGGCCTATTTAATTTAGCTGATTTGCCAGTTAACTTAGCTCCATAACAAGCAACTAAAGGAAAAATAAAAAAACTTTTATTTTTTCCACAAAAAGATACAGGTGGGGTTTTGTTCAATGAGCAAAAGTTTTTTTAACAGTTTCATCTGTTTCAAATTATTCGAAAATCCATTGTACAATGTGTTCTCAAAGGTGAAGCATATTTTTCAACAGAAATCACCTATATATAAGTCGAAAAATAAAGTTGTTCAACTCACAAAAAAAAAACTGGTTTATTTACAAAAACTGCACATACAGTCGTACTCGGTGTTATAATGAGTCAATACAGATGACATTTTTTTTATCTATTTTCTATGAATAACTTCACACAGCTTAAGGATTTTCTACTTGTATTATGAAAATTATTCACTTCATTTCGTGTGTGGCCATTGCTATCATGATTTGGAAGCCAATGGCAGAACGCAACTCTTGCGGGACGATTTTTTGGTTATATAGTACAGAAATGTTATGATGAATCATATTGTCTTCCATACTAAGCTCGAGAAAAGCAAACACTCGAGCTGCAATAAATAACTAGACAGATCTTTATATTATACCCTGTATAAACTGCTGCTTGCAAGGCTCCAGAAGTTCTCAAACACTTTTCCGTCGTGGTATATTTTGCAGTGATTGGATTGTATTCGGTAATGTAATGCATCAAATAATAATGATTTCGTTTCATGTTTCACCAAATTATGAACTTTGTTTGTTGTCAAGCTTCAGCGGTTTTTTTTTTCAAAACTCTACTAGCGTTGGTAAATCAGCGGTGAAAAAGTTCTGGGAATCTGCAGACTTGGAATAGCATCAAGGAACCTTACTATTTTATTTGTTAAGGATTGTTTTTCTTGGTAGTTTTAAATTTTGAAAAACATCCACAACCCTGTCTCAAATTGAATAGAGGTTTGTCATACCCAACAGATCTGTTTCTATTGATGGCAGATTGTAGTCTGTAGGGGTCAAAAAGGCTATGCAGTCTACAATGTTTAGACCTAAAAGATCTTATGTATGTGGCTATGAATATGTTGGAGACCCAGGATTCCAAGATCCCCGTAAATGCGTATCAGTTTCCTGGGAACGAAATTCTTTGATATCTGCAATACTGAAATCTGTAACACAATCCTGTCTCAAATTTAATAGAGGTTTGTCATACCCAACAGATCTGTTTCTATGGATGGCAGATTGTAGTTTGTAGGGCTCAAAAAAGGCTAAGCAGTCTACAATGCTTAGACCTAAAAGATCTTATGTATGTGGCTATGAATCTGTTGGAGACCCAGGATTCCAAGATCCCCGGCAAAGTGTATCAGTTTTCTGGGAACGAAATTCTTTGATATCTGCAATACAGAAATCTGTAACACAACCCTGTCTCAAATTGAATAGAGGTTTGTCATACCCAACAGATCTGTTTCTATGGATGGCAGATTGTAGTTTGTAGGGGTCAAAAAAGGCTATGCAGTCTACAATGTTTAGACCTACAAGATCTTATGTATGTGGCTATGAATCTGTTGGAGACCCAGGATTCCAAGATCCCCGGCAAAGTGTATCAGTTTCCTGGGAACGAAATTCTTTGATATCTGCAATACAGAAATCTGTAACACAACCCTGTCTCAAATTGAATAGAGGTTTGTCATTCCCAACAGATCTGTTTCTATGGATGGCAGGTTGTAGTTTGTAGGGGTCAAAAAAGGCTATGCAGTCTACAATGTTTAGATCTTATGTATGTGGCTATGAATCTGTTGAGACCCAGGATTCCAAGATCCCCGGCAAAGTGCATCAGTTTCCTGGGAACGAAATCCTTTGATATCTGCAATACAGAAATCTGTAACACAACCCTGTCTCAAATTGAATAGAGGTTTGTCATACTCAACAGATCTGTTTCTATGGATGGCAGATTGTAGATTGTAGGGGTAAAAAAGGCTATGCAGTCTACAATGTTTAGATATTATGTATGTGGCTATGAATCTGTTGAGACCCAAGATTCCAAGATCCCCGGCAAAGTGTATCAGTTTCCTGGGAACGAAATTCTTTGATATCTGCAATACAGAAATCTGTAACACAACCCTGTCTCAAATTGAATAGAGGTTTGTCATACCCAACAGATCTGTTTCTATGGATGGCAGATTGTAGTTTGTAGGGGTCAAAAAAGGCTATGCAGTCTACAATGTTAAGTATGTGGCTATGAAACTGTTGAGACCAGGATTCCAAGATCCCCGGCAAAGTGTATCAGTTTCCTGGGAACGAAATTCTTTGATATCTGCAATACAGAAATCTGTTAACACAACCCTGTCTCAAATTGAATATAGGTTTGTCATACCCAACAGATCTGTTTCTATGGATGGCAGGTTGTAGTTTGTAGGGGTCAAAAAAGGCTATGCAGTCTCAATGTTTAGATCTTATGTATGTGGCTATGAATCTGTTAAGACCCAGGATTCCTAGATCCCCGGCAAAGTCCATCAGTTTCCTGGGAACGAAATTCTTTGATACCTGCAATACAGAAATCTGTAACACAACCCTGTCTTAAATTGAATAGAGGTTTGTCATACCCAACAGATCTGTTTCTATGGATGGCAGGTTGTAGTTTGTAGGGGTCAAAAAGGCTATGCAGACTACAATGTTTAGATCTTATGTATGTGGCTATGAAACTGTTGAGACCCAGGATTCCAAGATCCCCGGCAAAGTGTATCAGTTTCCTGGGAACGAAATTCTTTGATACCTGCAATACAGAAATCTGTAACACAACCCTGTCTTAAATTGAATAGAGGTTTGTCATACCCAACAGACCTGTTTCTATGGATGGCAGATTGTAGTTTTTAGGGGTAAAAAAGGCTATGCAGTCTACAATGTTTAGACCTACAAGACCTATGAATCTGTTGAAAACCCAGGATTCCAAGATCCCCGGAAATGCGTATCAGTTTCCTGGGAACGAAATTATTTGATATCTGCAATACAGAAATCTGTAACATAGCCATAATTTCTTTAAAAATGAAAAATGTCTTATTCCTCAAGACAGCTGACTAAAAAACCTATACAATAGGTTTATGTTGGTCGCATATCCATGAAAAACAACTACTTTCCTGGCTATGCGACCAACATATACCTATTGTATAGGTTTTTGTAGTCAACTGTCTTGAGGAATAAGAAAGACATTTTTCATTTTTAATGAAATTATGGCTGCCTATCAAGAATGTTACAGATTTCTGAATTGCAGATATTTGTGTCATGAGATTCAGGATGACATTCAAAGTTGGTAATGTTTTAGTTGCAATGGTTGAATTGAGATGGCGTTAGCTCCATTCTGCTAATTCGATCCCAGCAAATACTTTGAAATTGGTTGACATTAATTGTTTCAATCAGGTAACGTAGATATTAATCATTGTCTGCTTGACCCACCCTGTACTGATGAAGGGCAAATACCCCGAAACCGGTCTACAGGTGGTCAGCCTAGGAAGTGGTTAATATTGATCCATTTCTCAACAAACATTTGCAAAGTACCTTGTAGGACTTTGCACGTTTATCCATCGGATGTCATTCAATGTCCGTCGAGGCATTAGCCAGGGAAGTAGTTGTTTTTTTATGGATATGCGACCAACATAACCTATTGTATAGTTTTTGTAGTCAGCTGTCTTGAGGAATAAGACCTTTTTCATTTTTAATGAAATTCTTTGACGTAAAGTGTACAGTGAGTAGTTATCCTACCAATTGTCTGATTTTTGGCTTTCTTGGGTGATTTGCTAAGCTGCTTTGATCTAGTGAGATCCATGTTGATCCAGTTTTTATGAGAGTTTTGGGCAATCGGCAGACGGGTTTCAGGCCGTGAAATTGTCCATGGTTTTTTGCTTTTTGTTTTGCCAGATTTCTTATTCTCGAGTTTATGGGGTGGAAAAAGAAAAGAAGGTTATATGATATGTGATCTTAAGCCGGTGTCTCATGACGCGAGACTTGGCGAGCTTGGCTTGGAGGATTATGCTTGGAGCACAGGAGTGAGGCTTGTGTAATCTCGAGCCTGATCGGTCTCACGGCGTGTATAATTTGACGGGCTCGTTGTCTATCAGTGACTCGAGAATGGTGCACGAGCCAAGGAAAGCAGGTATTGTCCAGTGCAGTAGTTAATTAGTTTACAATGGATGGCATGTGCATCAGCGTATTATTATATATTATTTTTTTGTCATTGGGTCCCATTGGGTAAGAACTCAATTATTGCTTCTGAATTTCACTTTATGTTAATACGCAATTCTCTGCCGCCACCAAACTGTCTTTCTGAATGACCGCTCTTCTGTCGTATCTGACACTGTCGGCAAGCGCCCTCGCGCCGTGAGAGCGCTCAACAAGCCATACAGTAGAGCCAGCTGGTCGAGCCACGCGCCTTTGATGATTGTAGAATTACCGACATTCCATGGGACGGTGAGCCCCTCGAGCTTAGGCTTGCCAAGTCTCATCCTACGCAGTCGACCTGTCTCACGACGCGAGACTCGACAATCACCAAGCCAAGCTCGCCAAGTCTCGCGCCGTGAGACACCGGCTTTAGGGATTGTTATTTTTTAAAGTACTCTTGGACCTCTCTATATAGCACGAATTTATGTGTGATTGATGGTTGAGGTTTTTCCGAGGGTCCTGCAAATCCCAGGCCAGCCCTCATCCAACTTCAGACCATCTATATAGAGAGGAAAAAGTTTGCTTGAATTGCGAAATATTGAAAGTAATCGAAATAGCTTTCGGTGGTTTTAATTTTTTACTAGGTGGTATATTACACTCAACGGCTTGAAACTAATGAAGTTTTGTGAGAAAATGAATGACGAAGAGAGTTCCATTTCAAACGGACTTTTTTTCATGGGACCAATTTTTTTCAATTTTCCGTGAATAAGTAATTCCGGACTTGGCCATTGTTATATTATTCCGGACCTATCTATTACGAGAAATATTCGAATTTAATATTCAGGATGATTCATTTAAAACATAATATCGAATTTAGGATTCCTTTTTATCACAAGCTTTTATTTAGTTTCACTTGTTCGTTCGTTCGTTCGTCAAATCTTGCAAGTTAATTTTTACCGACTTCTAGTCATCCGAATAATTTGAAATTTGGCGTATGTTCATAATTCCGGTGACAATGCATTATGGAGTTTTTGTTAGATAAAAAAACAAAATGGCGGCTACAAGATGGCGGACGAGTTTTGTGATTATGGTCCGATTCGATTCAAAATTGGTATGTGGGGGTTTTCGCGGTCGGAAATTATGAAATTTTAGTCAAAATTCATGAATTTAAGATGGCGGACGAGTTTTGTGATTATGGTCCGATTCGATTCAGAATTGGGATGTTGATGTTTTCGGGGTCGGAGATTATGAACTTTTTGTCAAAATTCATAAATTGAAGATGGCGAATTTAAGATGGCGGACGAGTTTTGTGATTATGGTCCAATTCGATTCAGAATTGGTATGCGTGGATTTTTCGGGGTCGGAGATTATGAATTTTTGTCAAAATTCATAAATTCAAGATGGCGGCCCCAAGATGGAGGACGAGTTTTCTGATTATGGTCATATTTCATCAAAATTGGTATGTGGGGGTTTTTAGGTTCGGAGATTATGAATTTTTTGTCAAAATCTATTAATTCAAGATGGCGGATGAGTTTTGTGATTATGCTTAAAATAATGACAGCACTCGGTTTACATACATATTATTCAAGAATAACTAAATCAGGAACAGCTATCATGTCTCATTGAATTTGACGGTTTTAGAGCAGCGTTTATTCGAATATTACACAATGTCTTCTAGGAAAAACTATGAAACATAATATTTCAACACTATATTTCAACTTCAAGCACATATGAAGCAAATTTGTGAGTTTGTGATCTCGCCTATTGAGATTTTTATTAGCCCTACTATGCCTACCGCGGGAAATTAAAATTATTCAGCTTGTTTTTTATTTTGTATGTAATATTTCACCGCTGTTATTCAAAACCAAAATATTTATGAAGGCCCTAACAAAGATTGTTTACGATATCGTGTAAACATCTCATATGGAGCCGGCAATCATTGATTGTTTTCGCTCACAATCTAGGCATTGAATTGTCGAAATACATCGGCACCATTTTATAAACGTAAATATTTGCAGACCGCTTCGCTAAAGTGTCACTTCCGTTTCTTTTATCGGTTCGGCAAATTGCTTTGCATAAGGGTTTCGAGATGAGTGATTGTATTAATGATTTTCCTTCTGTAAAAGGTCTCGACCCCAGACAGACACGAATTCGTAAACATGCACTTGGTGTTGGTTTACTTTGTGAGAGGCACGTTCAGGTTCATAGAAAGGACCGCATAACGGAAGTTCGATGAAGACGATTATACAGGGCTAATCATAAAGTATGTCGATTTTACAGGATTTTTCATTGTTTTATGCACTTCAAATGCTAAACATGATGCTAATAGTTTCACTTCAAAAACAGTGTAAAACTTTTTCACGCCGTATCAAGGTTTCATATATTCATTCATCATACTACAAATTACAACTTGAATGCATAAAAAATATTTCAAAATATTATGAAACTGTATTGAGACTTTAAGCTCATCTCTCCTGTGGTCTTCGTATGCTTCTTTTGCCTATGGGTCTAAAGTTTCTTGTTATTTTCATCAACCGTTATTATCTGCTCTTATTGCTCTCATAGTCCAGGATCCATGGTCCACTTTTGCACTGGATTACTATCGAGCTAATTTTCCGTGAGTAGGTTCATTTTGATGAGACGCCCAACAATTTCCTGTACGAAACTCTCGATTGTGGTAGCTAACAGAGGTAGCAAGGATAAAATATGTCGATTTGATGATTCTCAAAAATGTATTACTAACTGGATTTTTTTTGTTAAATCTCAAGATAATTATCTAAATTATTCGAAAAAATATTCGGCCTACAAAATGTATGGTTTGATCAAAGAGTCCCCTCCTTCCAACATGTATCGATAACGGGGTCATCATAAATGATTACTAACCAGCTGATTTTTTTTTACTTAGTTAATATTTATATCATTTAACAGTCATATTGTCCTACAAATTGCGTGGTACGTTATCCCGGTCCTACGCTCAGAAATTGTTAATACCACAAGACCATTTTTCTCATTACTAACTGTAGGACAAAAATATTACATAATAGGTTAGTGTGTTCTCTGCCCAAATGAAACAATATCCTACAAGAAAACAGGTATGTATCACTAGTCCGACAAGAATTGTCATATTTTCGTTTTCCTATTTGTAACATAAGATACAGTGAAAAAATCTTTTTTAAAATTTAAATAACTTTATTTTTTAGTAAACTAGGTGAAAAAATTTGTGTGTTTATATATATATATATATATATATAAAAATTAATATTCATCAGATTCATCTGATAAATCTTCATAATCTTAGTATTAATAGGGTACCTTGTATGTCAGAAGATAATTCTTCAAAAGATAGACTTTGGGGACCATCAAACCAATAATATTCATATTTGCCATCAATTATCGTCCATCCAAAATTTTCTGGCAATTTTTCCGTGGGGCACCGCATGTGTGCATTACACCATCATTGTAGATGAATGCAGTTCTTTTAATTTGTTGCAACAAGTCTTGTTTTGTTGGTGGCAAACTGGAAGGATCATATCCTATGATTTTTTGTTTTAAAATTTCTTCATTTTCATTTTTTGATTTATACCCTTTTTCAAATAACTCATACCGTCCTTTGTTGATATCATTTTTTGTTTTTAATGAATACACTCTGCATACATACTCTTCAATAATTTGAACTACCTCATTCGATGTTGTTAATGCTGTATTTTCAATTCGTAGGAGTTGAATAAAAGCCTCTTGAAAATTTTAATTTTTCTTTAAAATACTGAAAGGTCTCTTTTTTCCTTTACGAAAGAAAGCAGGATTGTAATCATTTCCTGTAAAAATATGGCATATGGCGATTGATCTCCAAGCTTGGCATAAATTAATTATTATTTGAATTTGATCTTTTAAATGCTTAAAATTTGCCAACATTATTATTGGTATATCAGAATCTGTACAATGTATCTGCACACGATAGTTAGTATTAAATTGACAAATGTGGTATACAATTTTGGTATCAGCTTCTTCATGATAACCATACATTTTGTAGGACAAATATTTTTTCGAATAATTTAGATAATTATCTTGAGATTTAACAAAAAAAAAACCCAGTTAGTAATAAATTCTTGAGAATCATCAAATCGACATATTTTATCCTTGCTACCTCTGTTAGGTACCACAATCGAGAATTTTCGCAAAGGAAATTGTTGGGCGTCTCATCGAACCGAAGCTATCCACGAAGATTCAGCTTGATAGTAATTATTTTTACATCAAGGATCTGTACTACTACTTTCGAGCGTAGGACCGGGATAACGTACCACGCAATTTGTAGGACAATATGACTGTTAGATGATATAAATATTAACTAAGTAAAAAAAAAATCAGCTGGTTAGTAATAATTTATGATGACCCCGTTATCGATACATGTTGGAAGGAGGGGACTCTTTGATCAAACCATACATTTTGTAGGACAAATATTTCTTCGAATAATTTAGATAATTATCTTGAGATTAAACAAAAAAAAAACCCAGTTAGTAATAATTTTTGAGAATTATCAAATCGACATATTTTATCTTGCTACCTCTGTTAGCTACCACAATCGAGAGTTTCGTACAGGAAATTGTTGGGCGTCTCATCAAAATGAAGCTACTCACGGAAAATTAGCTTGATAGTAATCAAGTGCAAAAGTGGACCATGGATCCTGGACTATCATATGTGCATATTCGGAAACAAAATCGAGGACTATATATAGGATTTACAGTGGGTTAGAACGAGCGGTACTCGACCCAGTGGACCAGATATACGCGATGGATAATCCATCAGCAGTATCCAACTAGATTACTGTAGAAAGTTCCTCTTCCTATTGTTTTGCCTCTAGCGATATTGCGTTCCAGCCGTCTTTACGAAGAAAATATATTTGGTTGCTTTTACTTTTTAGTATATCGTTCAGTGTCTATAGGAATTTCTTTTGATGTCAAAAGAGGGCAGCTTTGATTTAAAGCAATCAAATCTTGCCAGTTAAATTTGACCCCCTTCTAGTTGCCCGATTAACGTGAAATTTGGCAGGTGTGCATAGTTCCCTGACAATGCATTATGGAATTTTACATAGAGAAAGAAACAAAATGGCGGCTCTAAGATGGCGGACGAGATTTGTGTTTATGGTCCGATTCGACTCAAACTTGGTATGTGGGGGTTTTCGGGGTCTAAGATTATGAAATTAATAAAATCAAAATGGCGGCTCCAAGATGGTGGACGATCTCTGTGATTATGGTCCAATTCTATTCAAAATTGGTGTGTGGAGGTTTTCGGAGTCCTGAAATTATGAATTATTTGAAAATTAATAAAATCAAAATGGCGGCTCCAAGATGGCGGACGATCTGTGTGATTATGGTCCGATTCTATTGAAAATTGATATGTGGAGGTTTTCGAGGTAGGAGATTATGAATTTATTGTCAAAATTGATAAACTCAAGATGGCGGCTCCAAGATGGTGGACAAGTTTTGTGATCATGGTATGTCGGGGTTTTTGGGATCGGAGTTATGAATTTAGTCGAAGATTATTGATTTTTTGTCAGAATTCATAAATTGAAGATGGTAGCTCCAGGATGGCGGACGAGTAAATCTTTACATGGTCTCCTACTAGATAGCTCAGAACTTACAGGAAAAAGGCCTCATAATGACGATGCATTTACAAAAATGCATACATTGAAGCGTACTCACTAAAAAGCACAAAATAAAATCATTAATAAAAAAACCTTTTTAAAGACAAGCTCTCATTCAAATGCGCTAAAAAGTAAAACATAATTGCTCTGGATGTGCGAAGTAGGTTATTCCGTGAGTTATAGATTCAAAAGCTTGACACTTTGTTTAAAAAATATATGTTATTTATTTTGTATTATTGTATCCCTAATACAGTGTGACCCATTTAAAATGGAACCACCCCTGTAGAATACGCATTTTTCAGTCAATCTCAAAAATATTTTTTTCTAATATTAAGCATCAAAAACTGTATCTTGACACAAATTTTCATAACTTTAGTTTCATTACCAAGGCACTCTTGGTTTTTTTTCTTTGTCGAAAACGGCAAAAGTTTATTAGGCATTTTTTTTTCCAAATTTGACTATACCACTGGATTCGTAGTCGTTATAAATGAGAACTATCAAAATTTAATAAAAAAATATTGGTTAACAACGAAGTTACAACAACTTTAATTTTGGAAACAAAGTATTTGATTATTATTTTTATTTAGATTGCAGACATATTTGAAATCTGGCAACACTGCCGATACAAAGTAGAGCACAAGTGAATTTGTACAGCGAAAATCCGAAGTCAATAGCTCATTCCGTTCAAGAGTTATAACTACTGAAAGTATGGTATTGTGAGCGATTTGTGGTGTACTAAATCACAGCCTACTATTGATTTAGTACAATACCTATGCCCAATGTATTAGTTCAGCTTTCCTCAAATTATTGATACCTTCTCTAAAAGCTTGTTTCAGTTGAGTTTTGCAGAATAAAAAAGGAACATTTTTTTATCCTGCTTTCTGTTTTATTATTGAATAAATAATTTTGATACTATAAAACTTGATTCGGTTCATTTCGTTTTTATCGGATAATGAAAACTGCATAACTTGAAAATGAATTTTTAATTTTCTGTTATTTTCGAATACACTCATAACCTAAACTTGAATAAATGATTTTAAGGGAATATAATTCACAAATCCAGTGGCGTAGTTAGATTTTTATTACAAAATCGCTTCCACCAGAAATCGCTCACATTACCATACTTTCAGGAGTTATAACTGTAGAACGGAATGAGCTATTGACTTCGGATTTTCGCTGTACAAATTCACTGGTGTTCTACTTTGTATCGGCAGTGTTGCCAGATTTTAAATATGTCTATAATCTAAATGAAAATTAATATCAAATACTTTGTTTCCAAAATTAAAGTTGTTGTAACTTCGTTGTTAACCAATATTTTTTTATGAAATTTAGATGGTTTTCATTTATAACGACTACGAATCCAGTGGTGTAGTCAAATTTCAAAACAAAGATTGCCTAATAAACTTTTGCCGTTTTTAGCGAAGAAAAAAAACCATAGAGTGCCTCGGAAATGAAACTAAAGTTATGAAAATTTGTGTAAAGATACAGTTTTTGATGCTTAATTTTCAAAAAAAAATATTTTTGAGAATGACAGAAAAATGCGTATTTTACAGGGGTGGTTCCATTTTAAATGGGTCACACTGTATAAATAATTGTATTATTTCTTAGGATGAATAAAATTGTTATTATTATTATTAAGAATCTATAACTCACGGAATAACCTACGTCGCACATCCAAATAAATAATTTTTTACTTTTTAGCGCATTTGAATAAAAGCTTGTCTTCAAAAAGGTTTTTTATTATTAATTATTTTATCTCATTTACTCTTTTCCTTTTATTTATTATTGATCCTTTCATAATTATCCGGTCGATTCTCGTCATGGAAGCATATTTGGAGTGATCCCTCTTCAAGCTATCTCAACAAAAGAATTTGAATTCATCAACTAAAATATGGTTATATAATTTGTCTGGCTGACGTGAAGAAATAACTTGTGACGCTAAACAATTTTTAAACACTAAAGTATACCTTGCATTTTTTTTTTCAAAGACATTAAAGTTTTCAAGATCCTATATATTTTTACATCAGATTCGTCACCTAACGATATTGATATTCGATAATGGTGTAGATTTCAAGCGTTTGTTTTTTAGATTCCCTATTAAATGTAGTAGAATGGAGTTGTTTGTTCTCTTCTGGTTGTTTTTCTTTTCGAACGTGACGTCCATTGTGGACTTTTGGCATCATACCAATTCTGCAATTTATCACAGCCTTGCAGCATACGCAATCGATATAAGATTTCATGTGTTATGAAGTCTGCGATATATGAGAGACAAATGACAAATACATGCAATTTAATATTCATCTATTTTCAAATTATAGCATGACAGAATAATCAATTGAACGACAACCAATTTGGTAATTTTTCATTAGCGGGGCTCCGCTCTTCGTTCGTTCGTTCATTAATTGTGGTCTATCCTACAGGATAATATACCAGTAGCGGAAATCCACATCACCTAGGAACGTATTCTGTCGGCTTCGATTTCCCTTCGGGGTGCACCGGGATAGTCTCACTCGAAGTGATACCTCAAATGCCCATTACTTTCGCAACATATAATTTGTAAACTTTTCAATACACGTGGAACGGCTGTACAAAAACTGACATTTACTTGACTTCCGGTCCGCGTGGTCAGACAACCGCCTCCCACGACCCCAGGAAGTCGAATGGTCCGGAGCTCCGCTCTATATTCGTTAGGTTAGGTTGTGTCCTCTTGATTACTTCTGGAGTACTGGACAAGCTCTTTATTTTAGTGCTCTGTGGAAAACCATAACTATCTCAGGCACAAATTCACTGTAGATTTGTTTCCCACTCGAACAATAGACACTAAGAAAAATTTCACAGTACAATATTGTTACGAATCGGCATGGTTACAGAAAGTTGGAGCAGGCCTTGGAGTTCTCTCGAAAGTTCCGGAAATCTGGCCTTCATGGGGATTCTAGGAGAATTCGCACTTTATCTAATTGATATGAGCTAGCAGGATACAACAAATCGACTTCCATCTCGAATTGACTTACTTACTGGCCCCAACATAAATTTCAAACTGTACTATTGTTACGAATCTGTCTCGTTACACAAAGTTAGACCATGTTTTCGTTACTACAGATGGTACTTATCAGGGGATGTTCATAAAAGATCTAACAGATGGCCTTTGTGAATATTACCGAAAGATCCGAGAGGTGCCGCTACGAATATTCGAGTAGGTTCCATCCTTTGATTAATTACTTTTGAATAAACTTGATAGAGTTTAGAGCAAGCAAAAGAATGGACGTTTTTGAGTTGAATAGTGAATTTTACCGTAAAATTATATTTTTGAATGCCACTCATAACGTAACTCTATTATCCTTTGACATGTATACGATTAATGTGAATAGCAACGGAATTTTTTCCGATAATTTTATATGCATGCAATGTACATAACGAACTTTCTTATCAAGTAATAATTTGAGCGATACACGTTATAGATACGGATAATGTTGAAGCGCCGCATATAACTCGTTTCAAAACGCGTAATTCGAATTTTCCGTTTTCGGCCGAGAATTTCGAAAATCGCATTTGGACATCTGGAACTCCCCTCGCAATCCCCCAATTCCTTCCAATTTTAACCTCGTACCACACCCCGCCTCTATAGACTTAAGTTTAACTCGAGAATGTCATTTTTGTGGAATTCACTAGCACAGTTATTCTGTAGAAAGCTTCATTTTGTCGTTCTCTATATTAATTCAAAACAATTATTTGTAGGTTATGTCTCTAGTCAATATTTTGCGAAATAAATCATTATTAAAAAAGTACACGTACCAAAAAAAATATACTTGAACCATGTAGCGTCAAATTAAATTTTTGTGTTTATTCAGAATGATGAAATAAGGCTGTATGTATTGATGGAATCTTTGCTGAAGAAATGGATTGTTAAAATAACTTCAAAAGATGTTTGCTGACTTTTGGCCTTCCGTCAAAATCGATACTTCTGCATACGATATTCTCGTAGTAAAAAATGTTCACGTAAAAGTTCAGGGTTGTTTATGAAATATTTATAGATGTGTTTTATGGTAATGAAGATTGATATACTACTGAGCTTTCAACGTCCAATTTCGTGTAACTTTTATAACGCACCCAAAAATAATGTATTCATAACGCCCTGTTGTTTACCAGAACATTCAGATAAGTAAGTGCATGTTAGTTGTGAAAGGTATTATATTGATCAAAATTTAGTTCTTGTGTTTTACAAAGTGACTTCAGAAAAAATGTATTCTTATTGTCTCAAAATTAATTAATAGCGTTACCGTTTTCAACACTAATTAGTTTGATCAATGTAAGCCAGACCGATTGAACGTCCTTCTAAAACATAATTGTGTGTTCCAACAGACAGCAAATATTTGGTTTTACCTTCTGGAGAATTGCATATTAAAGACGTAGGACCTGAAGATGGATACAAATCGTACCAATGTCGTACGAAACACAGGCTCACCGGAGAAACCAGACTGAGCGCGACCAAAGGACGGCTGGTGATTACTGGTGAGTGATTTTCGAAAAATTACTAGCACAGAACGTTCAAATATGCTACCGATACCGATAAAAAAGTCACATAACAAAGAATTTGTATGTATTTTTTTCAGTTTGAAAAACTATCAGAATATATGATAGTTTACGATGAAAATTGATTCGATTGAAAGAAAAGTCAAAATTCAGTTATTTCAAGATGAATATAGGACATATGTTCATAAAAATTAATACTGAAAGTGAGTAGATCAGTCATTATACTCACTATTATTTCTATTTAATAGTAATTCCATAAGTTTTGAAACCCTGGTGAAGTGGGAACCAATAAACCTATTTTACAATCTGTATCAAAGTCTCGAAAATATTACAAATAAACTTTAAGGTATCTTTCTCAAATCATTTTTTTTAACAAATTTCAACCATTTGTTGATTTTTTTTTGAGATTTCGATGCCCTGTATCTCAGTCAGCAAGCTATTTAAGGAATTTGTTTATAGAAACTTTTAGTTTTATTTATTATTTTGAATCACCCTGTATATAAGAAAGTACGTTCCTGTCCACATAGAACTGTTTTTGGTTCCATCATTCCAGTTTAAAACTCCAAAGAAATTATAAAGAAATTATTTTTTATGAAATCATTTTTTTATATGAAAGGGTAGAAATAGAAAGTCAAAAATGTATCTAAATCATTACAATTTGCATAATTTTCAAGGGTTTTTTAAATAACGACAAAAATTGCACAAATAACCCCTTCACCATACTCACTTCAAATCTATATGCGCATTTAGATAACTAAGTTATCATCATCAGTAGGTAAACTACACTAAATAAATTGTTACATGTTATTACAATATATACCTGGTGTTCCTAATTGGGTTCTGTTATTCTTTTGTTGACCGGTTTGATCAATTTCAAATTATGAATATTAATTTTGTGACCAGATTCGAACATATGGTCCGCTACACTTGATTTATTCTTCCTTCGGTATGTAGCACGGGCCACATGTTCGTGGAATCTTTTAGAAATTGAACGTTTTTTGTCTGACCGTAATAGACTTTGTCACAATTTTGACAGTTCGATTTGTTGAAAATATAAACAGGATGTTCATAAAATCAGATGTGGAATCATCTGCGACTGAAAGATAAACCTTAGTCACTATCTTCCATCGTCAAGATAACCTCTTGTGGGGTATTCATGTTGAAAAGGGAAACATTCACAAAAATAACTTCATTTTAATCGTGGATTTTTCAATTCACAGAAAAATCTTTCTATCAATATTCAATTGAGAATGTTTCCTTTTCAACATGAATACCCACAAGAGGTTATCTTGACGATGGAAGATAGTGATAAGGTTTATCTTTCATCGCAGATGATTCCCCTCAAAAATAACTTAATTTTAATCGTTTTTTTAAATCAATCTATCATACCCCATGACAGGTTTTAATGTCAGAAAACACTAATTTCAAAGTGTCTCTCCAAAAGAAATGATTCTAACTTTTTCCATCTTTGCAAAGTGAGATTGCTTCTTGAAAATGTGTTTCCCATTTCTTCCGGTCTTCCTGATGATCGTGGAAGCGCGAAATAGATTTTCGTCGACAAAAATGTATTGAAGACCTAGTGAATGCGATGTCTCTCCTGCGTCAATGTTACGAATGATTTCTGGTGAGTACTCTCTTTTGGAAAACATTCTTCTTTGCCTCATTCATCTTTATGAGTTCTTAATTAAGACTGGAATAAAAATC
Source organism: Gonioctena quinquepunctata (assembly GCA_018342105.1). Lineage (NCBI taxonomy): Eukaryota > Metazoa > Arthropoda > Insecta > Coleoptera > Chrysomelidae > Gonioctena > Gonioctena quinquepunctata. The sequence continues at coordinate 383,972 of JAFIRS010000428.1, read as the reverse complement.
AAATAACTATCTGAATGAAAATGCAAATTTTTCTTTTCAGTTAGGGCCTTTTCAGAATATCTATCAGATGTAGTTCAATGTCCAGCGTGGCTTTAGCCGGGGAAGTAGTTGTTTTCTGTTAGACATTCACAAAAATAACTTCATTTTAATCGTGGATTTTTCAATTCACAGAAAAATCTTTCTATCAATATTCAATTGAGAATGTTTCCCTTTTTGACAGTTCATTTCATAAATTCCCGACTTATCTAGCATGTCAGTTTTGTCCTTCGGGTTTCCTAATAACGTTGGCAAGTTATTTCTATTGCTAAAAACTGCTTGAAGATTTACATCCCGGAGTTGAGACTTCTCGTGAGTTTTGGATTGAAATGGATTCTCATGAATTTTCTGCTAAACGTGTGAAACGCTTCTTTCTCAAGAGATTAACAATACTGTCTGTGTCTATCCATTAATTATTGCTATTTCCATGATTTTTTTTATTTCATTTTGAAAAATATTTTCATTTTGGGAAAAATTAACGAAGTTTCAGGTTCGTTTCGAATTAACTCATAAAAACTTTTCCCATGAATGGTGATAGACAATTGCCCATGGCGGTGCATTCCTTCTGTTGATATAATTTATCTTGGAATATGAAATAGTTTTGATTGATGCACAATGAGTCAATTTTAAAAATTCCCCAATTTTTGATATAAATAATAAACATTTACTGACGATACAGGGCCAATGTATTCCACCTTGTTTACCTTAATCCCCATGGAACCGTCAAGATCCCGTTAGCGAGTTTAGGAACAGTAATAAGTATAAAATTGCCCAATTAGAAACACCAGGTATATACAGGGTGATTCAAAAGTACTTTGACAAACTTCAGGAGGCGATTCCTCACAATATTCTAATATGAATTGTCCAAATAAATATAAGACCGGAAACGCTTCGTTTCCAAGATACAGGGTGTTGAAGTTTTATTTTTATTTTCGTTTTTTTTTAAATAACTTTCGAAATACTGACCTTAATTGAACGAAAATTTGTATTGAGATGTTTTTTGAGGGTCGAATTCGAACCTGATGTTATTATTGCTCTTACTCGTAGGGGGCGCTACCTACACGTCTTTTTCTTTTTTGAAGATTCATAACTTGTTTGAGCATACTTCTAACACATTTTTCAGTAAAAAAAATAATTTTTCTATCATATTGTAACGTAAATAAACTTAACTTGGTTTAACTAATTTATTTAACACTTAATCTACAACTTAATTTATATTACTACGCCACTGTATAGCTCGATGGTATGGGCTCGTTCAGACTGTGTACTCCCTCTTGAGGGCTGTCTATTTATCTCCGATACAGCATTCTCGATGTTTCGAATTCGGACGGTTGGCGACGGCATGTTCCAATTGTTTCCAATATTGACCGTTGTTTTCCGCGGAAGAGCGACTGGATGGTTCTCGAATATCTCCGGGGATGATCTCATCGCTGTCGATGGCAACGTGTGAGGCGACAGGTCCGGCCTAGGTTCGTTACATTGCCCCCTTCTTAAAGACATTTCGTCCCGAAATTTCATCCTTGGAGTGTGACGATATCTGCATGACTCCCCATATCTGCACCGTGAAGTTCGATGGAAGTAACACTCCACGGTCTTCATGATCGGTCGTGGAAGAGGGTTACAGCAAACCAAAATCCTGACGCCGCTGGATCTGAATATCGCCTCCAGCATACTTCTTATGACTCTCCAGTCCAACCCATCAATACCACAGGATAGTTTTGGAATTGCTAGATCCGCCAGATTCTTGTCCACCATAGTATCTCTTAGTTTGGTGAGACTCTTCCAGACATCTTCATAGGACGGTTTATCTTGGGAATGCCTCTTGGTAACTAGGTAGTAGATGTTTCTCTGGCCTTTCTTCAACTGTAGCACCCCACCAACTTCTGGATTCTGCTCCCGCAGTGTTTGGAGTTGACCAAATTTCTTGGAGAACACTACGGCGATGCCCTGGACATTCGAAGATCTTCTGCCACACAGTGCGCTAGTGCGTAGTCAGCAGGCACCTCGAAAAGGTCTCGTGACTCCTCTCTAGTAACCCCATGTAGAACTTTCTGCCCGTTTGAATACAAGGACATAAACTTCTCGAACGTCATATCATCCTCCGGTGGCTTGAGGGTGCGAACTTGGTCATGGTTTCCAGCGTAAGGGGCCAACCTGTTGAAATGGACGACCCTTGGTTTCCCTCGGGGTGGCTTATGGATTCGGTACACAAGGTCGTTTATCCTTTTCACGATTTTATACGGGCCTTCCACGAGTTCCGCAACTTTGGTGATAGTCCACGACGACGTTTGGGGTTGTACAGCCAAACCAGGTCATCAACCTTAAATCCTCCAGCGTCGGCCTTGATGTCATAGGTCTTCTTCATTTTATCGCTGGCACTCTGGATGTTCAACCGGACTCGTTCGTGGATGTCGTCCATTCTCTGCCGAAGTTTGCTGACGTAGTCCTCTCCCGCAGTGTCTTGTCCGGCGGTATCCCAAACTTCAGGTCACAAGGCAGTCGCAGTTCTCGGCCCATTATAATACTAGCAGGAGTTTGACCGGTTGACTCGTGTACTGCGGATCGATAGGCCATCAGGAACAAATGAAGATACTGGTCCCAGTCTCTTTGATGGTCAGAGACAACCTTGGACAAGTGGCGGTTGATCGTCCTGTTCATCCGTTCCACCATTCCATCGGACTGCGGATGTAGGGCCGTGGTTCTTGTCTTGCGGATGTTCAGCAGTAGACATATTTCTTGGAAAAGGTTGGATTCGAAATTTCTGCCTTGATCCGAGTGCTGCTCCATTGGAATACCGAATCGACATATCCACTCTTTCACCAAGACGTCGGCGACGGTGATGGCTTCCTGGTTGGGCAGGGCATGGATTCGAAATTTCTGCCTTGATCCGAGTGCTGCTCCATTGCCACAAGGATGTATTTATTCCGTGGTCGGATACGGGAAACGGGCCGGCGATGTCAATGGCGATTCTCTCGAACGGGCTGCCTACGTTGTACTGACGCATCGGGGCCTTGGGTCGTATTCGAGGTCCATTGCTAGCAGCACATACAGCGCACTTTCTGCACCAGTCCTGGACGTCAGCTTGACAATTGGCCCAGTAAAACCGCTGCCTCACTTTCTGCAGGGTCTTCGTCACTCCCAGATGTCCTCCGGCGACTCCATCATGGATTTCCCGCAGCACTTCCTCTCTTCTGTTCCTGGGAACAATGATTTGGCGTCTGTCTTCCCCACCAATATCGGCCTCAACACACGTTTCAGGATCCCATTGTCCAGAATAAGAGAGTTCCATTGTGCCCAATAGGACTTAACAGCCGGCGAGTAACCTGCGACTTCCTGCCATGATGGTCTTCGATTGCCCTTCTTCCAGCTGACGACTAAGCCAAGGTCGGGGTCTCTCTCTTGGTCTTTCTGGATCTTGCTGTCATTCCAGTTGTCATCCATTGCCGCGGTTCTACAAAGTGTTGCTTCTTTCTCTTCTGCTCGTCGGCAATGTGAGCAATCATCTGGACATGGTCTTCGCGACAAGGCATCTGCATTCTTATGGCTAGTTCCGGCTCGATGTTCGATCTCGAAATCGAATTCTTGGAGTCTCTCGATCCAACGTGCTACTTGACCCTCAGGATTTTTGAACTGTAAGAGCCATTTGAGAGCTGCATGGTCAGTTCTCAACAGGAATCTTCTTCCATACACGTACTTGTAGAAGTGTTCCACTCCCTTTACAACAGCTAACAGCTCTCGCCTGGTGACACAGTAATTGCGCTCTGGTTTGCTAAGCGTCTTGCTGAAATAACCAATGACCTTCTCCTGTCCCTCCTGGATCTGAGATAGGACAGCTCCAAGTCCCACGTTGCTGGCGTCCGTATCCAAAATGAATTTCCCTTTGGGTAGGGGATAGCTCAGTATAGGTGCGTTGATCAAAGCTCCTTTCAGCTTCCTGAATGAGTCTTGACATTCTTCGGACCACTGGAACTTTGTTTGGCCTTCCGTGAGCTTGGTCAGTGGTTTAGCGATGTTGGCGAATCCCAGCACATATCGGCGATAGTATGTGCATAAACCAAGGAAGCTTCGAAGTTGGTGAATGTCTTTTGGGATGGGCCAATCCTTAACAGCTTTGATCTTCTGGTTATCAACTGCTACTCCTTCCCCAGAGACAACGTGGCCGAGGTATCGTACTTCTTTTTGGAACAGATGGCATTTCTTAGGGCTCAGCTTCAATCCGGAGTTCCTCAGTCGCAGGAATACTTCCTCCAAGTTTTTCACGTGGTCCTCAAACGATCTGCCGACCACAATTATGTCGTCGAGATACACTAGACACGTGTTCCATGAGAGTCCCTTCAGTACTGTTTCCATCAATCTTTCGAATGTGGCGGGAGCATTACAGAGCCCGAATGGCATAACGGTGAATTCCTGGGGTTTTTGCCTGCCAATCCACTCTTCAGATCAAGGGTCGAGAAAATCGTAGAACCAGCCAACGTGTCTAGGGTGTCATCTATTCTCGGGAGAGGGTAACTGTCCTTCTTCGTGACATTATTAAGTTGGCGATAGTCCACACAAAAGCGTGTCGATCCATCCTTTTTCTTCACCAGTACGACTGGAGAGGACCAGGGACTGTCAGATGGTTCGATAACTCCTTCTTTTCCCATATCGCTGACTATTTTGTCAGCCTCTTCCTTCTTGGCAAGAGGAAGTCTTCTTGCTGATTGCCGGATCGGTCGGGCACCCCCAGTATCAATCTTGTGCTGGACCACATTAGTTCGACCCCCTTTTCCTTGTCCGGTATCGAAGATGTCTTGGTACTTTTTGACTAAATCTCTTAGTTTGGGCTGTTGAGCTGGTTTTATGTCTTTGGAAGAGATGGCAACTAATTTTTCTAGTTCTGTGGGCAAGTTGTTGGGTTGGCTAATCGTACCTCGTACGCCCCGGATCACAGATGAAACTGACGAGCAGTGCCCCAAAATTGTTCCTTTCTTCAAGGTCACTGGGAAATAATTGACATTCATGACCCTTACCGGCACAAATTTGTCAGCACGCAACAAGGTCTTCCCTAGTGCAATCCCTCGTCCAATTTTCTCATCATGAAGTTTGGGCTCGAACATCACCACGTCTCCACTGCTCGCACTCCCGTCCAGGCGAGCCTCCAGAATGGTTTCAGCCCTCTCAGGTACGCTTACATCTTCAGCCAACAGCACACGGATCAACTCCTCACTCCTCCCATGAAGCACCAGCTCTTCTCCGTTGTCACGTAGGACGCCGTCTTTGAAATCAATTCAAACCCTCTGGAATTCATGATGTCCATTCCGATGATTGCATCGTCTTCGATGTCCGCTACAAGTGCCTGATGTTTCACTTTAGTGCTGCCCAAAATTATTTCAATCGGTAGCTCGCCATATACAGTAGCTGGCTCCCTGTTGCTGTGCGTAGCTGCCAAGTTGTCGGTTCAATCCGTTCCGGTGTTCTGGCAAAGGAAGGCCCGAGAATTGTCCTAGTCGCACCTGTATCTAGCAGCATGGTGCAAGGCTCGTTATTGATGAGACCGTCTACGAAGACACCTTTGTTCTGTCGTTGAAGGATAGCGACATATGCGTTGTTAACCGGGGCTTGCCGGACACATGCCGACGATTGCCCCTTCTCGTCGACCTTCTTTAGTTTTCCTGCATCGGAGTCGATGAATGTTGGACATTTGCTACGCACATGTCCAATTCTGCCACAATTCCGGCATCTTATCTGTCTTTTCTCAGGCAACACTTCCTTCATCACTTTTCTTATGGCAGCTTCCAAGTCAGCATGCTCCTGTGGGTCTTCTTCAATACTTCGAACTTTACTTTGGTTTTTGCAGGATTGCTTTGCTGCCTCAAATTCCAAAGCGCGTGCCAGTGCGTCTACGAGATGTGTTGGACGAGCTAATATCAACGCTTGTCTGGTTTCTTGGTCACGGAGTCCATCCAAGAATGCCTGAACCGCTAATCGCTCCATTACATTTTCCGGTATGGCTGGATATGCGAGACGAACCAAGCGTGCAATGTCAGTTTCAAATTCTTGTAAGGATTCGCCCGATTTCTGACAGCGATTTTTCAGCTGGGAGTGGTATACGTGTTCCAAATGGGCCTGGCCATATCGTAATTCTAGATGTTTAATCAGCTGATCATAGTCCTCCTGTTCTTGGGCGGTGAGAGTTTGTAGAATATTTGTCGCTTCTCCACGTAATGCAAGTGTCAGTGCTACAGCTCTTTCCCCTGCATTCCATCCGTTTGCTTTGGCCGCTGCTTCAAACTGCCGGCGGTAATTTGCCCATGGAGTTTTTCCGTCGAATTGAGGCGGCTTCATGGAAAGCTTCCCTATTTCAGAAATGACCTTGACATCTTTTATACCCTCTTGAACTTTATCCAAGTTCAAACTCAAGTCCAGCATTGCATTTTCGTTAACCATCTCTGTGGAGGGCGCACTATTAATTCGTTTTTCCAGCTTACTGATCGTTTCCTTCATTTTATCTACCTCCGTGTTCATTTGCTCCCTAATTTTATCTATCTCTGTCTCAACGGTTCCCATTCTTTCTTCTAGAAAATTAGCCACACCACACAATTCTTTTTTTAGGCCTTCTGTGTTTTCCAGGAACTTCTCTTCCAGGCTTCTTGCATTTTCTCGAAGCTTCTCTTCCAGATTTCTAGAAAGCTTCTCTTCCAGATTTATAGAATTTTCTTGAAGCTTCTCTTCCAGATTTCTAGAATTTTCTTCAAGCTTCTCTTCCAGATTTATAGAATTTTCTTGAAGCTTCTCTCCCAGATTTCTAGAATTTTCTTCAAGCTTCTCTTCCAGATTTCTAGCATTTTCTTCCAGTTTATTCATTACCAAACTTAAATCACCTCCGGGAACTTCGAATAAAAATGTTTCGGGGTCCTCACCTTCTTGTATAAGTCCTTCTGCAAGTCTTTCCTGGAGTACTTGCTTTTTACCTGTTGTTTCCAGTTCCCTTTCCTCCAATTCCTGTTTCAATTCCGCTACCTTCAAATCCGCAAGGCGCACTTTTCTTGAACACATTTTGTCTTTGACGAGGTATCAGTCTGTTTTACACGAAAAGTTATCAGTTTGTTAAAAATTCACTTCGCGAATTCTTTTCCACGGGCCACCAGTCTATTGTCTGTTTCACGCGAAGAGTGTATCAGTTTATATTCCCACGCACAATTGTCTACTTCGCGAAAACCGGGCCACTGTCTATTTTCTGTTTCACGCGAACAGTGTATCAGTTTATATTCCCACGCACAATTGTCCACTTCGCGAAAACCGGGCCACTGTCTATTTTGGGCGTACAAAAAGGTCTATCAATTTATTTTTCTGACTATCCACTCCACGATCACTTGTTTATTTTCAAAATCTCACTTCCGACACCAATTGTAACGTAAATAAACTTAACTTGGTTTAACTAATTTATTTAACACTTAATCTACAACTTAATTTATATTACTACGCCACTGTATAGCTCGATGGTATGGGCTCGTTCAGACTGTGTACTCCCTCTTGAGGGCTGTCTATTTATCTCCGATACAGCATTCTCGATGTTTCGAATTCGGACGGTTGGCGACGGCATGTTCCAATTGTTTCCAATATTGACCGTTGTTTTCCGCGGAAGAGCGACTGGATGGTTCTCGAATATCTCCGGGGATGATCTCATCGCTGTCGATGGCAACGTGTGAGGCGACAGGTCCGGCCTAGGTTCGTTACAATATCTACGTAAAAAAGGTACCCCTGTTTCAAGTCGCTATAAGCAACCGTTTTCTAGATATTTGGACTTGAAAATTTCAAGTCGATTATTTGATAATCGATGCGTGTTGAAGTTATTACCATTATTTTGCATTTTTCCCAAGAATGCTTAGGAAATGAATTTGACGTTTAAGTAAGTAGTTTTGGTAATTACATATTATGTGACAGTTAAACGTTTTGTTGAAGTTTCTGTAAGTTTTAAAACACTAATTATGAAAAAATGGATTATTTAAACAATAATGCTCATTTAGCCGATATGCATTTTGTTTATGGCCTTGCGGATGGCAATGCGCGCGAAGCAAGACGTATTTATCAGGAGCAATTTCCTAATCGAGTACTGCCTTCAGCTCCACCGTTGTTTGGCAGAAACAGGTAGCTTTAGAGGGCAGCTGATATTATTGAAAGACCACGAGTAGTCCGAACCCCAGAATTGGAAGAAGCTGTTTTGAACGCTCTCGAGGAGAATCCAGAAGTACAAGAATAATTGCTGAAGCTCCCAATTCTACTCAGTCCACAGTTTGGAGAATTATCCACGATCAACAATTTTATCCATACCATATTCAAAGGGTACAAGCTCTTCTGCCATGCCGAGACTTTCCCCAACGCATTACTATGTATCAGTGGTTTTTGAGAAAATTGGCTGGAAATCCTCAATTTTTAAGATATTTACTCCTCACGGACGAGGCAAACTTCTCCCGAAATGCTATCACAAACTTTCATAACAACCATGTTTGGGCTCTGGAAAAACCGCACGCAGTTAGTGAAAGACATTATCAGTATCCATTTTCTGTAAATGTATGGGCGGCAATAATTGATAATTACTTGATAGGTCCTTTCTTTCTTCCGTTCCGACTGAATGGCGCAACTTACAGAGACTTTTCAGAAAATGAATTGCCGGGACTACTTCAGAATGTACCATTAGAAATTCGTATCCGCATGTGGTTTATGCATGATGGGGCTCCGGTCCATTTTAGCGTTGTAGCCAGGGAATTCCTTAACACTGTCTGTCCAAATCGGTGGATAGGTAGGGGTGTAGAAGAACCTAACCAGGCGTGGGCACCAAGGTCCCCAGATCTAAACCCGCTAGATTTTTATTTTGGGGACATTTGAAGTCACTAGTTTATAAAACTCCAGTAGCGAACGAGGAAGATCTAAGAAACCGAATAGTAGACGCCTGTGAAACAATAAGAAACACACCAATAATTTTTGAGCGGGTACGAGATTCAATGACTAGAAGACTGAATGCCTGTATCTTCGCTGAAGGTGGACACTGAACAATTTATTTGAATACAATTTAGTTTCCTTTATTTTATTTTATTCTACATATTCAAAATTTCTTGAAATAAAATGTTGATATTTCTTGCAAATTTTATTAAAACAAATACAGATTTTGCACCCGTGATACAAAAATAACTATTTCAAACGAGTAAAAATAAATAGAATAGCCCCCTACAAAAAACCAAAACTACTTAAACGTCAAATTCATTTCCTAAGCATTCTTGTGAAAAATGCAAAATAATGGTAATAACTTCAACACGCATCGATTATCAAATAATCGACTTGAAATTTTCAAGTCCAAATATCTAGAAAACGGTTGCTTATAGCGACTTGTAACAAGGGTAGCTTTTTTACGTAGATATGATAGAGAAATTGTTTTTTTTACTGAAAAATGTGCTAGAAGTACGCTCAAAAAAGTTATGAATCTTCAAAAAAGAAAAAGACGTTTAGGTGGCGCCCCCTACGAGTAAGAGCAATAATAACGTCAGGTTCGAATTCGACACCTCAAAAAATCTCTCAATACCAATTTTCGTTTAATTAAGGTCAGTATTTTGAAAGTTATTTAAAAAAATACGAAAATTAAAATAAAACTATAACACCCTGTATCTTGGAAACGAAGCGTTTCCAGACATATATTTATTTGGACAATTCATACTAGAATATTGTGAGGAATCACCTGAAGTTTGTCAAAGTACTTTTGAATCACCCTGTATTGTACTAACATTTAACTATTTAGTGTAGTTTACCTACTGATGATATTTTAGTTTATCGAAATGCGCATATAGGTGTGAAGTCAGTAAGGTGGTGAAGGGATTACTTGTGCAATTTTTGATTGTGTGACACCACAACGTCTAGCCGTAATTTAATGAAAGTTCAAAACTCTTGGAGTAATTGGGATTTGGTTGTAAATAATAACTGGCCAAGTCCTTCATACAAGAAGTTTGTTCAACCCAAAAAGAAACGAAACCACAATTTTCATAACGAGTTTCAAGAAAAACTTGCTGTAAAAATTTTTGGAATGTTTCATCAATGTATCATTCCAAAGATGACATCTGTACTTTACCCTCTTCACTAATGTATCATTCCAAAATTTGGAATTTTTCATCAGTGTATGATTCCATTTTAACAAAAAACAAATTTGGAATTTTCCATCAATGTATCATTCCAAAGAGGGAGTATTGTGACCCCTGTACTTCACATTTTTTATCAAAATTTTTTTTGGTATTTTATGACTGATAGATTGAAATTTTTCATCAGTTTATCGTACTTACCTTTTTTATAATTTTGTTTATGTTCAACTTGTTTTTTTTTTTTTGTCGATTATGTTTATGTCAGACTAGACAGTGATATATTGAAAAAAAAATGGATTTTCATCAATGTAGTAGTAGAGGAAGTATTGTGACACCTGTACTTTACCTTTTTTAACAAAAAAAAAAAATTTTTTAATTTTTTTTATAATTTTTTATTATTCATTTTTTTTTGTAGTTGATTATTTTTATGTTATACTAGACAGTGATAGATTGAAAAAAAAAGAATTTTTCACTAATGTATCATTCCAAAGAGGGGGGTAATCGGTATAATTAATTTAATATTGTTAGCTTAAATAGATACGTTTTTCTTTCCAAAGAAACAGTGTCAGACTTTTATTTGGTTCGTTTGTGTAAACACTAACGGCATTCTCCGACTCTTCTTATGCAATGTTATTGTGGTGACTTTTTTATCGCTCCATTTTTGTTTTATGGACCCTTTTCGCTTTCAAGCACGTGTGCAAACAAAAGCCCGTAGTGCGATCACCTTCAAATAGAAATCTCCAACGGATTTTCGTGTAGCATATTTGAACTGTGGAATACAGGAAGCCAATGCAAAGAACCGAAACAGGTACATACGTGCACCGGGTGTCTCAAATTTCATGTTACATTAGGAAACAAATGGTAAAATAGTTGATAAAAAAATGGTACATGGACCACAAGAACCTGGAAAACTTTTTTATTATACTTACAATGATATCCGATATACGAGGAATATAGAAATATATGTAATTTTTCCAAAAAATTACAGTATTTCACCTTTATTTTCGAGCAAAAAAAAAGAAAAAAAGGAAAAAGGAAGAAAAAAAAGAGGGAGAGTAGAAAAAAAAATTAAAAAAAAATAAGGAAAAAAACACCCACATAAAAGACGCCAATGTCTGAGTTCTATTCAAAAGATAAAAAAGTCTGGGTAATTGGTATACCCCAAAGCCAAAAAAATTAATCACACACGCACACACACGAAATTGTCTCCCTCCTTTCTCTTGAGAATCCAATTCAATAATAATACAATTCCTAGTATTTCTTTCTTGATATACAGAGTATAAATAATGAAAGTTTAAAAAAAAAAATTACCTATTTAATCTTCAATAAAACAAATTCAACAAAGGAGAATTATTTATATTTACTTGTTCGCAAAACAAATATTGGGATTATTTGTATTTCGTGTTTACAATCGTTCTTTACTACATGTAATATTTCAAACTCGGCAGCAAAACAATGTTTTTCAGTCAAAAGGTGAGAAACAGAAGTTTGATTTGTTCTACAATTGACAAAACAGTTCATATGTTTTGATATTCGATTTGTGAATGCATTGCCTGTTTGGCCTATGTAAAAAGTTGCAGAAGAACCACAAGTTTATTTATATACTCCAGTTTTTTTAGATTTCGCGGTTATATCTTTATTTTTACAAGCTTTTAATTAACTTCACATTTGTCTGTATGTAAGTCTGTTTAGTTCAAATCTTGCAAATGAATTTTGACCCACTTCTAGTTGTCCGATTAACGTGAAATTTGGCAGGTGTTCATGATTCCGGTGACAATGCATTATGGATTTTTCTAGAGAAAAAACAAAATAGCGGCATATGGCGGATGAGTTTTGTGATTATGGTTCGATTTTATTCAATATTGGTATGTGGGGGTTTTCGGGACAGAGATCACGATTTTTTTATCAATATCCTTATATTCAAGATGGCGGCTCCAATATGGCGACGAGTTTTGTGGTTATATCCCGATTCCAATTAAAATTGGTATGTGGGGGTTTTTGGGGTCGGACATCGTGATTTTTTTGTCAAAATTCATGAATTTAAGATGGCGGCTCCAAGATGGCGACGTTTTTTGTTATTATGGCACGATTCCATTCAAAATTGGCAAGTGGATTTTTTTGGAGTCGGAGATTATCAATTTTTGTCAGAATTCAATAAAATGATTAATTGCACGAATGACCAAAAATAATTGAATAAAAATGATAAAAAAATTAAGACAAGCTTTTATACAAATTTAAGAGAGAAAAAATAATATTGTAATTGTTTGGCCTAGTTTATTCTGTGAGTAGCAGATTCAAAAGCTTGCAGCGAATATGAAATAGGTATTATTGCGCGGCAAGATTTTGAATCTGATACAGAATAAACTAGGTCAAAGAATTGAAGAACTTATTTTTTCATTTTTAGTGTATTTGTATAAAAGCTTTGTCTTAAAAATTTTGTTATCATTTTTTCTTAATAAATTATTATCAATTTTGTATGGAATATGCAAAATAATAAATATACAATCACGAAATCTGAAAAATGTGTAGTATATAGCTTAACTTGTGGTTTTCACATAGGCAGAATATTCAGATAATGAATATAAGAACATAGGAACGGATTCGCCAATGGTAAAACGAAATCAACTTGCGTTACTTTCCTTTTCAATATTCAATTGAGAATGTTTTCATTTTTCAAATCGGTAATGATATTTTTGACATAAAATTCCAAATTAAATTCAAACTATAATTTATTGAAAAAATCACAAATTTTAGTTCTCCCTCGTATATTATTGAAATAATTATTGTGAAATAATGCAGATTGAAAATATTTTGTATAAACGTATATTGAAAAAAATGTCTATACTTATGTTGCAAACTTTTTGTCAGGTACTGGATAATATATGATTTCTGCATAATTATGGGTTTCACTGTGTTTGACAAGATTTGTAAACTTCAGCAAATCTTTTGATGAATCAGTAATTTTTACGTCTATTACATAAACTTGAAGAAAAAAATTATATTCCCTCAGAGTTAACCTAGAGAGTTGAAGAATCATCTTTAAAGGAGTATAACATCATGCCAATTGCTGACTTGTAATTTCTGTTAAGAAATCAATATTAAATGGAACCAATATAAGCGATTCCTTCTTGTGAATATTAGTTGAAACTGGTTAGAAGCTTTCGAACAGAAATGAAAAAATGGATGGAGATAATTAAGAATATCATAAATATAATGAAATCAGTTTTGATATATGTATATAATATTCAAATCCATTGATTTGTGAATGTGTATATTTATTGATGACGTGTTTCATATTCTCAGTGTATAATTTCGAGTATTAATTGTTGGAGGTGATTAGATATATTATATTACTTCTACTAAGCAGTAACATGGATCTAAGACACCCAGTAATATTTGATATTCTGATCGTCTATTTATTATTACGGAAGATCGTTCACACGGTCGGTTTCGGTATTTGCTTTGGCTTTTTATTATTCATGTAACGATTAGGTGGCTACTCGAATTATTTCCCGTACATGCGAGGTTTGTAATAATGCCTGGTAATCAGAGAGAAGGTTGTTTATGTTTTTATGGCGTACTATTCAAAAATTTCTAATTGGTGCCCATATCTGTATTGGAATTGTCTACGTGAAAGGCATTTTTGATATATCGATTCACCATAAAAGTATATCTTCTTGACAATATATGGAAATAGGTAACTCGGTTATTTTCAACACCTTCAATAACTTCCAACTAAATACGTTTATCAAATATAAGTTTATAAACTGCAATATCGTCCAATTTACAAGTTTTAATATCTCATAATTTTAAAATTAGGCGACCCAAGGGAAAGAATAAAATCTGATGAATTACCGCTTTCAACCCTCAAAATTTAGGGGTGCTATTAAGAAACACCCTGTATATATATATATAAATTTTTCACTATGAAATAAAATATTTTTGTATCTGATTTTTTTGGCAAAAAAGAATTCCACTGTTAGGAATCGAACCCGAGCCTTTCGGGTGACAGTCTGGTTACCTAACCACTACTCCATCACCTTCCGTGATTTTCTGAATATACAGCAATTAAATCACTACCCGCCTTACTTAACACCCTGAGGCTCCTTTGGCCGACGAAAAAGGTTATATTTCAATTCCAATAACAAATCACTGCATGTAGTGAGCTCAAAGTCCCTTATTTAATCAATTTTGCATTTCCTGTTTCTTAACAGGAATTGAATGCGTTGACATATAATTCTGACAGGACCTATTGTGGTTTTATCGCATTCATCAGTATAAAACAGCAAAAATGTATCTGATTGGTTCTCTGTTTGAAATTTCGGCCATTTGATTGGTTAAAAAATGATGCGGGAAATAGTCTGTTTATAAAAAAAAATCTAATTGGATATTTTCAAAAGATAAAAATATGCCAAGAAAATTATGTCATTTGTTGCAAAGTGGCTCTATTCTATTCTATATAGCAAAATTGGCTTTATTAATTTTTATCACGTACAAAAGGGCATTTTATTTAGGTGTCATAAAATTTCAAATCAATTTGCCTATAAAATTCTTGCTAATTCAATTTTAAACAATTATTCTCCGAACTCATTCTCAAAAATTAATCATCAAGGAAGATACTTTTGAGTAGTTGCAGAAACAACAGAATTGAATAACAAAATTGAAATAACAAACTGTTTTACAGTTTTTAGAAAAGTGTAATTTTGATCAAGTAGTAGAATAAAAATTGGGACTTTTAAGGAAAAAATAGAACTGTTTCTAATTTGATGAGAAAATACAACTCATCGACAAGTTGCGAATATTTTTAATGTACGATATCCTTAAAGAAATATCCAACAGTCTACTGCGAGCAGGATTATCTCAAAGTTCAAATCGACGGGTTCAGTACCAGAAGCTGAATTAAGTGTAGGCTTGGATGTAAAAGAGCATGGACAAACTAATATAACAGATATTTGTAATAGGACAATAATAAATTCAAGCCGTTAAAACAATAGTATATTAAAGTATAAGTGGATAAAAAGGGCTTTAAAACACGCGCGATTTTTCGAGCACGACGGCGCAGCCGGAGTGCTCGAAATAGAGCAAGTGTTTTTAAGACCAGTTATCCACGAATACTTTACGTTATTTTTTTTTATTGGTGCACTTTGAAATCATATATACTGGTATTATTACTACAAATAATAGAAATAAGAACTAATAATGCAAGAAGGTTGAATTCGTGATGTGACATCAGTATACCTTTCGTTGTCATGGAAATGAGAAAAACATTCCTTTACAATTTGTTACCAAAGATCAATATTTGAAGTCACCAGAGCTCAAAAATGAATTATTCTAATATCGATTTTTTTGAATAGTGAGGCAGAATCGCGGTTAATACCGCGAAAATCCAGTGATATATATAAAAAAGAATATGAAAAGTTCATCAAATGGATGGAGGAGCACATATAAATGAACGAATTGTGAGTAATATTTTGACGTTACAAGGTACTCCTGTCAGATCAATAATCAAAAATTTGTCATTTAGACTTCTCGTTTCTCGATTTGTTGATGTTGTCATGGTTACCTTTAAAAAACGCGCGTTTTTTAAAGTTCGATTTAAACACGCTGAAGCGTGCTTTAAATGGGTAAAAAGGGGCACCAATAAAAAAAAAAAAATTAAATACTGTGAAAGAGCGAGATTTTGACGTACGGTTGTATTTCTCTTTTTGATTTCAAGGACAAAAAGAATAAAATGCAAATTTCCCTTGTCAAATTTTATCGACTGACGAGAAAATCGTAAACGTCATTTTGCATTATTTTCAAAGCAAACACTTCATGAACACTAAATTTGCAGAAACTGAATAATAAAAAAAATCCCAAATGATGCAGAGTTTAACGGTTATACTGTATAAAAACAAAAATCGAATCGTATTTGTTTGTCATCCGTTACATTTCATCACTTCCGGTACTACGATGAGTAAGAGTGACAATTATGTGTACATTGTTGAGAGTAACAATGACCCAGAGATAATATCGTTAATTAACTTAATTGAAAGCGAGCTCGTCAGACTAACTTTTTTAATTAGTGTTGTTAATTCGTAATAGCGCGGGAGGTACAGGTCAAAAAACTTTCGTCGAAAGTCTCCTTCAGAATTTCAGATTCGCTTTCCGCGACATCTGAAAGCACTTGAAAATTCGTTAAAATCAATAATCTTCCAGAAATGAGAAGCGCTATTGGTAACTAGTAGTCGTGGAAGTTATTCATCAGTATTATTTTCATTCTTTTCTGCAGTTGGTCTCAAATTCAATTTTGTTATCCTTTTTTTTTAACAACTTTTGGGCTAGCTTACGCTGGTCTTTATGATTTTACTCCTAGTGGAAAGAAATCGCCGAAATTACCGTTGTGGCCGCACTTTGGATTTTATCGCGATATCTGTAAACGATGTGAACTTGGCCCGAAAATTGCAGAAGGTACACTGACGTTGTATTTAAATTTTCTAAGGGTTAAGGATGATTATTTCTGTTGAATTACGATGTATGCATTTCTGCATCAATAAAACTCTCAATAATCCAGACAATGACTTCTTACACGAAAATGACATTACGAAGAAATAATTAAGGACCAATAAAAAGGTTTTGAAAATGAAAAGGATTTTCCATTTTATCATCAAAACTGAAGCAGTAGCGTAGGGAAGGTCATGCAAAATGGCATATTTTGAAAATGAAAAAAAAAACACCATCTTCATGAAAACTGCAGCAATAACGTTAAGTGGAAAATCTTCATTTCCACCATTATTTCATTGATAACACTGTACACAAGAAAGGCAATGAATGTACATAGTATGGAGAATTCATTAAAAAAATGTTGAGTATACCATGCTGAATTCTTTGATGAGTTTTTCGTTGACGAATAAATCTAATTAGTGGAACATCTGACTGTGTACAACTAGAGCTTTTGCAGTAAAACCTTTGTTTCTGGTTCCTAGTATCTTTGAGATCGTAGGTAGAAAATATACAAACTTATATTCCTCAAGGTACTTTCCTGGAGCCAGTTTTATGTATACGTTATATAACACTTGCCTATGCTTTTGCCATAGCCATTTTCTTGTTTATACGCTGATGACTCTACACGTTTCTTAACGGGAAAAAATGAGAGTATTCGATATCTATAAAATATTTTGGTTCATTTTTTTACTAGTCCTATAACTTTTTATGAATTCTCTGAAAATTGACCAATAAATCTACGAAAGATCTTCTACTTGAGAAATGTTCGAGATATTGACGGAAATATCCGTTTAGCGGTCGCCCGAGACAAGGGTTAACATGTTTTAAACACGAGCCTCTGTTTAAAACATTTGTTTAAAAACAATTTATTTCAATAAGTTATTTATAAAAAATCAACAAAAATGTATAACCGAAAAACAAATACAACACAAAAACTATTTTTCACTGAGTAAGAAAAATATGACATGACTTCTTGTAAAATAAATAGTGGGATTAACATATAAAATAATAAAATAAAATCATTCCGATTTGGTGTCATCACTGTCATCAGATGTTGTATTGATTGGCTGGAAGGCTGTCATTAACTTGGCAGACTTCTCTATCCCAAGGCGATTCCTTTGCCTTTGCTATGAACTAGCCCGAACGCTGATAAATTTTTTTCAACACCGGCAGATGAAGCAACTGTATAGCAAAATCTATAATTATACTATTACTACTATTTTGAAAGCCACCATGTCAATGGTTTGAAATCTGATGCAGATTTAGTGGAAGAAAGGTAATCTTTGAATGCTAAAGAGAGTTCAGCTTGATTTGCCAATTTTTGCACTTCTCCCTTTTTGTTTATCTGTCTGAAGAATGAGTAAGATTGAATTTGTTCCAAATAGTCTTCCAAACATTATATTAAACACAAACAGGCAGGACAGATTCACCGTGTCATCTGTAAACAAAGTTGTAATCGGTGTTGCCAGATTGAAATATAGCAAATAAAAAATCAAAAAATGTGTCTTAAACATGTTTTTAATGTTTTAAATCATGTTTTTGAACGAACGAAAACACATTATTTAAAAAAAACAATGTTTTAGTTAATAAAATATGTTTTTTAACAACCATGTCCTAGACGATTGAGACCATTTTCAGAGTGAAGTCGTCTGTGTCTGTAATCTTCTACGATAAGTGCCGAACCGTTTGACCAATCGAGCTGAAATTTGGTATGAAGATACAGTTTCTGCCCCAAATGCGACCATTAGTTTTTGACTGTCATATGTCAAACAGAAATGTCACTATTAAAAAATGACAGAAACTATATCGCACGAAATTTGACTTGCAAAATGTCATTTGAACGCCCTTGAAAAACTGTATCCAGAACAGTCAAAATTATTTTTTCATCCAACATCTGTCAAAAATGAAAAAAAAAAAAAAGTTAAGCCACTAATTGTAGAGGATTTCTGAAACTGTAGAGCCAGATTGTTCCTATTTACCTAAACTGACAACTTTTTCTAGATTTCAACCATTTTTATTTTATCTCAAATGGTTTCCCAGATATTGCATTTCAAACTGGCCTGGAAAAATATTCCACCGAATAGGTAGAATAACAACACACAAATCTGAAAAAATTCTCGCCACTGTGATTATTTTTCATGACCATAAACCACAATGACAATGACCAGTGACCAGACAAAATAGAAAATACGCGATTTGACATCCTACACGAAATCAGCAGTAGGGCCAACTGCCAACGTGATATTCCGTAATGCCAATGCTGAATTTTCATTACGCGCGTAATGCCACATACTGTGTCAAAACGACATCGGTACGATTTTCGCACATCTTTAACGGATAATTTCTGGCTAAATTCAAAACATCCATAATAAATATGCATATGTTCAGCCAAAGCGGCCAAACTGATCTGACCGCAGTTAACAGCTCATTCATGTTTGCTCATTCATGTTTGCTGGGTTAGAACTAAATTCGGCAGGGAGCAACGCAACAAAATAATCAAATTAAGTCTGCAGTTGGAGCTTTCCACCGTTTACCAGTCTGGAGCTACGAATGTTTAATTTTTCTCCTCGGCGTTACCATCCGAGACAGCCGCTCACCCGGGCTTTGACTAGGACGACCCGCGTTTGGTGCAGGATCGCTCAATTGACGGGTCAAATATCTCCCTTGGTCAAATTCTGATCAAATTGACTTCGTACATTCCTAAAAATGTTTTGATTTCAAATAACCCCATTTTCCCGAGGCCCGTGTCGGTCAAGTTCTGGGGTGTCACACGGCTGATTTTTTTTAAAGCTCTGATTTTGCGAGAACTTTGGGAAATAAAGATCATTTTCGAGGTGGAAATACACATGTTAAAAAAACGAGATGTATACATCATAATTTAACAAAAATATAATCCTTAGCTTTTTAAAATTAAAAATACTACCCTCTGTACCTCGACAATTCGGGAATTTCGCTTTTCGAGCTCACATCGCTGTATCTGCAGGGACAGTTCTGTATGCCTTCGTTCCAAAGCATCCTCCACTGCAAATTAATTTCCTAAATGGAAAAAAAAATTGACCAAGGCTATTACTCTTAACAGTTTTTTTTCAAATTAAGCCTCAAAATGCATGCAATTTTTATTGACAAAAATCTTATAGGAAGCCAGAAGCCTTCTTGTTTGAAATGGAATCACTTGTTTGAAATGGAATCAATGACCTGTTTTTTTTAGTGAAAAAACTCTTTTGAAATTCCTGTCGCTACATTTTCGAATAATAAATAGCCTGTAGCTCCTGTACTATCAGGCATAAATGATTCCGTAGACAAACACAGTTTTGGCTGCGTGGCTTTTCAATTTTTTGAGGGCCTTGTTTAATCATCAAATGTTTGCCGGGTCTGCCATAAATAATGATAGAGGACATGGAACAGGAATGAGGGGAAAGTGGAGTTGAAGGAACCTTGGTTAATACGGATGTTAGTTTGCTTTATTGTTCAATTGGTGGGTGTATTTTGTCGATGATCTTCGATACCAAAAATGGTTGTTTAGAACAAAGTCAAAGATTTTACTCTCACCCGCAAAAATCGACAAATCACCAATTTTTTCATAGTAGAATATATAAAATTACATGTCCTGACTGACTGATTCATCCAGCTCCGAGGTATTTCCGTTCATGGGTAAACCATGCCTACTCACATGAATTGAAAGAAAATATTTGTCGGGTGAATTTCTAATAATTCGAGTAGCAACATTCAGTAATTTCATCAATCTCTACCTTTGCAGAAATGGCAATATCTAACTTAACTTGATTTTACGTTTTCCATCAACATTATTACATTAGTCGACATGCGTAACCTAAGCGATCAAAAACAAATTATACGTTATTAATCTAATTATTTTGCTAAAAGCTCAGGTAGCGGTTTCTGAATATTAGTGCTATTTCTAAAATCGATGCCATGCCAATGTGGAAAAGTCTCTGGAAAATTAAGTTTGTTTTCCTCAAACTTTAATTTAATCTTGATTTTCCGGTATTTTTCTAGATAATTCTCGAAATGGTTCACGATTTTCGAGGATTATCACTTAGGCAGTTCCTAACTCCGACATCAAATACTTCTAAAACAATATCATTGATTTTTTTTATAAAATGGCACAGTATACATAGTGGCTTTCAGATTATTGCCGCGAGGGGTTTTGTAATCAATAGAAGTACTTGATGTTGGAATATTTGTATGCATATCTTGTATGAATATAACTCTGATGAGAGATACCTGTTATCTTTCACCATAGTTCTACCAAAATTTACCTGAATGTTGGGATAGGGTACCCTTGCTTCTCAAACGGGCACTTTCAAAATTTTTCGAATTTATTTTCAATTGACAATAGTACCTGTCCTTTTATCCAACAACCGCATCCTTTTTCTGACAGAGCAAACTTAGGGGACTTCTGGCAGGTTGGTATATATTTTTCATTACATCTGGGTACCCTGGCCCATTCCAAGGTTTTGGGCTCATTTTTTTGGTCGAGGTAAGTTTCTCAGAGTCTGGCTTTGTTGTAGCTTGTTCATCTACTGTGCGATGGTAAGAAGATTTTTTGTTTTTTGTTAATTTTAGAACCAATCGGAATGGTACTGCCGAGGTTTCCATTGGAAACTCGTAAGGAGTATGTTTATCTTCAAAACGTCGATATCAACCTATTGTGTCCGGCTCAAGGCTACCCACTTCCTTTTACGAGGTACTTATTTTATTTTCCTCAGCACGGTCCCTATACCAACTGTTTTCACGGTATTCTAACTTATTCATTTTCATTAAATAGAACCCGTGGCCAGTGTTATTCCGAAATTCCCCACCATCGATAGTTCACGATCTTTCAAGGGAACAGTGACTAGTAGCATCACCCTGCTGTGTCCTGCCCTAGCATATCCGGTTCCAAAATTCAGGTAAATCTGCAGATATCGACTTTTCCAATAAACACGTTATACGTTTCTTTCTTTACCTCGTTCATATTTTCAGAACCAGTGAGCAGTGTAAGGCCAAACATTCCCAAATTTCCCACTGTCGACAACTACAAGTCCGGAGAGAACATAGCTCTTCTCTGCCCTGCTCAAGCTTTTCCAGCTCCTCTATATAGGTAACTTTTTTTCTTGGGTACCCTATCCTCTTCCACTTGAAATTCACTTTGCGTTTTTGTTACTCAAATCCAGAACCCATTGGTACCGTTACTCCAAAGCTAACGTCTGGTGATGATATAACAGTAGTGCACGCTAAAGAAATGGTTCCTCTTACAATGCTCTGTCCAATGCAAGGTTTTCCAATTCCAAAATTCAGGTAAGACCAACACGAAAAACCGATTCATGTTGAAAACTTTCTTTTGCTAGAACCTGTCGGAAGTGTAGCTCCTAGGTTGTCAGCTGGTACTTCCAAGATTCAAACGTTGGAGACCCGGTACGGTCTCAGTACGACTCTGATGTGTCCAGCAATGGCTTTCCCCGTTCCAAGTTACAGGTACTCTTTGATTAAATCTCTTGCATATATCTTCATGATAATTTTCTTACAGAGCCGGTCGGGTTCGTAAAGCCAAAGTTTCCCACAGTCGATAAGAGCCATGCTTTCGAAACGTCTCTGTTGAACAGCATAACAATGTTGTGTCCTGCCCAATCTTACCCAGTCCCTTCTATAAGGTAATAATTCTCAATGATTTTTCAACAGAACCTATAAGTAGTACTTTACCGAAAGTCTCGTCGAAATCCAAGTACGATGTGATAGATTATAGAATGAACTCGACATTGGCTCTGATTTGTCCTGCACAAGGGTTTCCAGTGCCTAATTTCAGGTTAGTAATTGTTCGGTAACATTTTAGAGCCCGTTGGCACGAGAGTACCGAAATTAGTTTCTAACGCTAAGATGATGTGGTTCGAAGATGAGGCAGAATTAGACATCGCAGTACTTTGTCAAGCACAGGGTTTTCCACCACCCAAATTCAGGTAGATATCAATTCATTTCTTTTTTTTTCTTGGGAAGAACCTGTGGGTACCAGAAAGCCAATTCTAGCGAACGATGTTAAGAGTATAACCATAGAAAAACATTCTGGCCATGGCCTCCCCCTATTGTGTCAAGCACAGGGATTTCCCGCTCCAACTATGAGGTAAATTTTGTGACTATTTCTCAATTATTTGCTTCAGAACCTCTTGGTACTCGGGCTCCCAACGTGGCGGAAGATTCTAAATACAAACGCACTGAGAAAAAGTTGAAGTCTGACGTGCCAATGTTCTGTCTAGCTCAAGGTTTTCCGGTGCCATCATTCAGGTGAATTCATTTGCATTATTAGAACCCGTTGAAAGTAGACCACCCAAACTGTTGGCCGATTCAAAGTTGAAGTATATCGAGAGAGATGCGGCCTCTTCTATCCCCATGTTCTGCCCAGCTCAAGGATACCCTGTACCAATGTTTAGGTAATTTTAATGTTTTTTCTTTAGAACCTGTTGGGGTGAAAGGACCGGTGTTTTCCAATGACAATCTAATCAATGCTTTCAATAGAGTAGCCGGTCAAAGCTTTGGCCTACTTTGTCAAGCCCAAGGATTGCCAGTTCCTATATTCAGGTTTGTTTTTTTCTAACGTGTTTTCCATCAAATAGAGCCGGTTGGATCGAAGGCACCTTCTTTTTCGAGCGATATAAAGTTGCTAGGTTATGAAAAAGAGCAATCAAGTACCATCTCGATGTTGTGTCCAGCACAGGGGTATCCTTCGCCTTTGTTCAGGTATGTTGCAAGCAGAAATAATTTAGATTCTCTTTTTATAGAACCTGTGGGGCTCAAAGCTCCAACCTTTTCGTCACTGTCTAAAAGTTTCTCCTATGAAACCCGACAAAAACATGGATTCGTGCTTCTGTGTCCAGCGCAGGCTTTGCCCATCCCGAAATTCAGGTAACACACTTTTCACAAAATTCAGAGATCCATTGTCGACTCCTGGTGATTTTCTATAGTTTCCCTTTTATCTAGAACCCGTTGGATATAAGGCACCATCCTTTTCTAATGACGCTACTAGTATATCCTACACGAGAGGTGTAGGCCAAGGATTCGGCTTACTATGCTTGGCGCAAGCGTACCCATCTCCAATTTTCCGGTAAGACTTCGGCAAGCATGATTTTTTTTTCTTCGCCCACAGAACCAATCGGTTCCACGCCTCCTAGGCTTCCTCCGAAATCTAAATTAGATGCAGTTACCGGGGAAGCAAATGAGGACTTGGTGTTACCCTGTGATGCTCAGGCCACCCCTATTCCAAAATTCAGGTTGGTTGGATGTTTTATTTATAATTATTTCCATCACTAGAGCCTGTTGGATCAAAGGCGCCAGCTTTCTCGACAGAATCGAAAATTTTCTCATTAGAAAGGGCAGTAGGAAAGAGTTTGGCACTGCTTTGTCCTGCTCAGGCTTTACCAGCGCCGTATTTCAAGTAAGATACACTTTTTTCACCCACATTCAGGTCTTTATGGCATTTAATATAGCTAACATTTTGATGATTAAACAGAACCAATTGGATCCAAAGCACCGACATTTTCATCCGACTCAAAAACATCCTCATTCGTTAGACAGGAAGGACAAAGTTTCGCTTTATTGTGCCAAGCTCAAGGGTTACCCACACCTTCTTTCAGGTAGCTATAACTTGTTATTCGATTTTCAGAACCCCTAGGATCCAAACCACCTACATTCTCCTCAGATTCTAAAGGTTTTATTTTCGTGAAGGAGGCTGGTAAAAGTCTAGCACTTCTTTGTCCCGCACAATCCCTGCCTCTCCCACTATTCAGGTAGGTGAAATATTTTACTAGTATTCATAGAGGTGAATTATGTTGGTGTTTTCAGAACCCATAGCGGGTGTAAGTCCAAAAGTGAAGGATATGGATATTGCTAGTTTAAGGAAAGATACCCCTCTTGAATCCTTGGCAACTTTGATTTGCAATGTCCAGGGATATCCTGCTCCAAGCTTCAGGTAAATCAATAAAAATCGTTATTTGAGAGCAAGGGTTTCCGTCTGCCAATCAAAGGTATTCCGCATATTTTCTAGAACCCACTGGAAAAATTTCTCCTAAGCTAACCAGGTCAGAAGTACGATGGTGGAAAAATTTACGTTTTTTCACAAAACAAAACGGCAGTTCTTACTTGCGAAGTTGTTGGCTACCCTGTACCAATATTCAGGTAATTTTTGTGGTTTGAAACATTGTTCTCCTGGATTTCAGAACCCACAAACAACATAGCTCCAAAGGTTGTTGACAATAAGGTTCGGTTCACTTTGATTGTTGCTAACAATGGCGATGATTTGTTCATTATGTGTCCGGCAGTGGCTTATCCCGTCCCAATGTTCAGGTAGGTATCTCACGATGTTTCTGCTTTACAGAACCGACTAATAATGTACCACCGAAAAAAATTGGTGCCGAGTTCGGTGGATGGAGAGTAGTCAATGTAGGTGTAGAATCAGTTGCGTGGTTGACCTGCCAGGTTACAGGGTTTCCTGTTCCCAGATTTCTGTAAGTTCATCTGCCAAATTTCCTTAAACCTAATACCCTTCCTTATCTGGAGCTATTGTCATTTTTGTGAGGGTGTGTCTTTGGGAAGTCCGCAGTTGTTATACACTTTTTCCAGAACCCACTAATAATGTACCACCCAAGAAAGTGGCAACGAATTTCGTTGGGTACGAGGAAATTTTCATTCGTCAAAATGGCACTGCCTGGTTGACTTGCCAAGTTACGGGTTTCCCGGTTCCTCGATATTTGTAAGTTGATTTTTGACTGCATCTTTGCATTTCGCTTATAGAACCAACAAGTAATGTTGCTCCGAAAAAAGACGGTGAGAAGTTTGAAGGATGGAAAGTTCTTCTCGTTCCACGAAATGGTATTGCATGGTTAACATGTCAGGTAACTGCTTACCCAGCGCCAAGATTTTTGTAAGTAGATTTTTTATTTTGATAAAACGGTACATGTGTGGGTACAGGGTATTTCTTGAGGCTCTGGTATTGATTAGATTATTTAATTATTTTTATTGGTATTTGTTGTAGAGCCAACCAATAATGTTGCTCCTAAAAAGGACGGCAAGAAGTTCGAAGGTTGGGAAGTCCTTCTCATTTCCCAGAATAGAACTGCTTGGCTGACTTGTCAAGTGACCGGATACCCAGTACCGCGATATTTGTAAGTTTCGTTGTTAATTTTTTTGTTTCGTTTGAGAACTTGGGTAGCATATTCGAAGCATTTATTTATATGCAATATATATATATTGCCTTATAGAGCCTACCAATAACGTCCCTCCAAAGAAAGACGGGGAAAAATTCACTGGCTGGAAAGATATCGTAATATTAAGGAATAAAACGGCATGGCTGACCTGCCAGGTTACTGGTTACCCTGTACCCATTTATATGTAAGTTTACCACCGTATTCAAAGGTCTCTGTTCGATTTGATGTAACACCGTCTAAGTAGGGTAAGTATTATGCAGAATTCGGATTGGGATTCTGTGGAAATTTAGGGGTCCTACTGCTGAAGTATCTGAACGAGGATTGCCTTTTATGAAGTGTGATGAACTGATGTAAACGAATGTTTAGTGTTGGAAACTCTTTTATTGTTATTCCAAATATTCTCCCTGATATTTGATACACTTTTGCATATGCTGGAACCAGTTTCCATATCACTCTTGTCATAGAAAATGAAGTATCTTCAAAACATGGGTTTTGAACGCATCAACCTCCTCTTCAGGTGTCTTAAATCATTGTCCATAAAGTGTTTCTTCGCATTGTGTAGAAACAAAAAATAATAATTGAGTGCCAAATCAGAACTATAGGGTGGAAGACCCATCAATTCGATGTTTTTGATACTGAAAAAAGCAGTTGTTGACGCCGATGTGTGTGGCTCGCAGGCCACGTTTGCGATATGCCCAGTTCGATCATTTGTCTCTTAGTGCTTCGAACACGAACGCCTTTTGTTGGGTTCGGCTCAACTTTAGGGATAAGATTAAATTGGTCTTATCTTGGTACTCTGTTGAATGCGAAAGCTGTGTAATTTTGTTGATTTCCTACGAGGGGAGTATCTTTCATGTGGTCTTCCCAATGGTCGTTGACCTGCTGGTTTTCCGTCTTCAGCCATGTCTATCCTGGTTTATTCATCTACAAGATAATGGCAAAATCTCCTTTTTTCCTTCCCTGACTATATCCTCTACCTTGCACGCTGCTCTTATGTACCTGTTTCTTGCTCGATCCCAAAGTGTTCGTGGGTCTTGATACCAGAAGTTAGCTCTGGTCTTGATGGACATGATTTGGTATAGGTAAATGGTATGTAAAGAGGAGAATGTTCGCATATTTTGGTTTTGAATTTTTAAATGGAACACCCTGTATATTGTAAAAAAAAATTATTTCTGAGACAATTCTGGATCAGAATGTGACATTTTAAAAAGTTTGTATGCCTACTTCATTTTTTTAGAGTCACTTATAATATTGCACCTAGGTGGCCATGATCGAATGTAAACTAATGGTGATGCCAGAAAATTACAATCGCAAGTTTTAGCGAGTATGATAGATAGGAATAAGACAAGTTGGCGAAATGACATTTTCGTGTCTAACTATTATTTTTCAAATGGCGACCATATTTTAACAAGCACTTTCCGAAAAAAAGATCTTTTGACGAATCTAACGATACTAATTTATTTGCGATTGGATTGAAAATAAGAACATAAATTAAATATTTCTAAGGAAAATACTGCATAATAATTTATTTACTTTTGTCAAGTGTGCCATGGATAGCCATGTTATTTTTATCAAGTCTTCTTTGGAAAACAAAACACTCACTTAGGTAATGACAGTGACATAAGCTTTATGAGCAGACAGTGAAAGTTTCTTATTTTCGTTAAATTTCAGTTTAATTTTTCTTCAAAATAATGTATACTCAAAGTGAAAAAGTGGATATGTTATTAATATTTGGAGAATGTCATAGAAATTCAAGGAATGCTGCTGAGTTGTATACTCAGAGATAACCCAATCTGCAACATCCAGCACATCAGTATTTTCCGTATGTTGAGAATCGTTTTAGGCTAGAAAGAAATCGAGAGGCGGAACGGAGGTTTATCATAAATGAAGAGATTAACGTTCTTGCTATGGTTGAGTTTGATAAAACGGTTTATTTAAGAGAAATTAGTCAAGAAATGCAGATAAGTCACGAATCAGCAAGAAAAATCTGAAAAAGCATGGATAGACGGGTAGTGTTTTGTGATTGGCTGCTTCAAAATCATAGAGTTAACCCAAATTTTATCAACTTTATTCTAGTTTCTGACGAATCACGATTTACAAATAATGTTCAATGAGCAAAATACTCGGTACTGGGCCCAACAAAATCAACATGCAATGAGAGAGGGCAATTTTCAAGAAAGATTTGGCGTCAATGTCTGGGCTGGTATCGTTGGAAACAGAATAATTTGGCCAATATTGTTTCAAGGTCAGTTAACAGGGGTTAGGTACTTAGGTTTTCTTCAAAATGAAATCGAGGATCATCTTAATAATCTACCTTTAGCAGTTTTTCGGCAAATTTACTTCCAATAAGATGGAGCATCGCCTCATAATACCTGTTCTCAATTACTTAATAGAGCATTTTAATAATCAAGTTATTGCAACCAATGGTCCAGTACGGTGGCTTGCCCGCTCACCGAATCTCGTGGTGATCGATTTCTTTAGTTGGGGAAAAGAAAGGTTTACTATGCAACAACCCCAGCCACTCTTGATATCTTAGAAGAAAGAATTTATTCTAGGGGCATTTAGAAGTTTAGTTTAGTTTATTCAGCAATAGAGATAGAAATACAGTAGTTCAGTAATTTGACAAAAATCAACTCTATTCTAAAATAATATATCTATAATAGAGTGTTCATTTAGACAATTTGACTTCGACTATTACTGGAATTTGGCGTACTATGGTATTCTAACATACTGTGTGTGCGACTCTTCTGTTTGTAGAATTGTTTCTGAGGTACTAATTATGTCAATGTTTACATAGGCACAATATATTAAGTACTTAGGTTGAGAAAGGAAAAGTAGTTTGATTTGTGTAATTTATTTTAAGTGAAGTGAAGTAGCTTATTTTATTTATTTATTTTTTATTCTTTTAATTCAAGGTAAATAAGGGTGAAGTTTGTTTGTATAATCCATTTTATAATGTCTTTTTTATTTTATTATATGGCATTACTCTAAAGTTCTGCGGTAGAGCGTATTACACTTTGGGACCTGTACAATATATATGTTTCTGGCAAGCAACATGTTTGGGGTTTTTCAAAAGGACATTTAGTTGAGCTGCGTTTCGCGTGTTTAGGTTATGACAGAGATTATTTCTATAATAATAAATTTTCAACATAAATATAACGTCTCAAATGCTACGAAACGTGTTGAGCGAAACAATTGAACGATCTGAAATGTGTCTTGAACAAGGAGGAATGCACTTTGAAAATTTACTTCAGTGAAAGTAAATAAATTATTATCCATGGCACACTTGACAAAAGTAAATAAATTATTATCCAGTATTTCCTTAGTAATATTTAATTTATGTTCTTATTTTCAATCCAATCGCAAATAAATTAGTATCGTTAGATTCGTAAAAAAATCCTTTTTTCGGAAAGAGCTTGTCAAAAAATGGTCACCATTTGAAAAATAATAGTTAGACACGAAAATGTAATTTTGCCAAATTATTCCTATATATCATACTAGTCACTAAAACTTTGCGATTGTAATTTTTTGACATCACATGAGGTCCTCAGATTAGTTTACGTCCGATCATGGCCACATAGATGCAATATTGAAAGTGACTCTAAAAAAATAAAGTAGGCGTAAAAACTTTTAAAAATGTCACATTCTGATCCAGAATTGTCTCAGAAATAAAAAAGTTACAATATACAGAGTGTTCCATTTAAAAATTCAAAACCGGAGCCATTTCCGGTGAAAACGGAAGTGACCGGAAAGAGAAAAATATGCGAAAACTCTCCTCTTCACATACCATTTACCTATACCAAATCTCATTTTGATACACCTAATGTGCTAGAAGTTATGACTTGTCTAATAGATTCGTTGACACCCAGTATGAAAGCATATGGTTAATTTTCCAGAAGATATATCTGAAACAACCTGATATAACTGAGGCTTCTTTGGGAGAGGTGGGCAAAATATTTCATGAACACATTTTGGCTAGTGTGGGAGAGTCCCTTTGTCTTGGAGTCTATGCACCTCCTATAAATCAGATGTACTCACTAAAAACTCCACCCTGTTTGGTCTTATGGCCCCTTGTATCTTGCCTGTTCGTTTCTGGTTCCTTTCCGCATAGCCTGCACGTTAGGTTGCCATTGAACAGGCTCATTTTATTAAGGTGCTCTTTTACTGGCGCATTTCCAGTCATTATTTTAAATTGCTCCCTGTTCAAAGTAAACAACAGACCTGTTGTTTTTTTTTCTGGCAGGGGCCTTCAATATATTCTTTCCCGTGTCTGTTCCCTGGGATATTATTCCAGTATTTTTTCTCGAATCCAGTCTTGTACAGACGCTTGTGCTGCCGCTTTACTACCCCCTCGGCCTGTTCTGGAACCGGTTCATTTTCCTCTTCTAGCGAGTTCTTTACCTGCGAATCACTTGTCCTGGTACCCAAATCAGCTATATTACCCAGTGAGTTGTTGAACTTAGTCCTTGGGTTTTAGAAAACACTCCTGCTCCCACCACTCTTCATTTTAGACCCGACTGTGTATAAGATCTCACCCTGTGGAATGGTGTTGAGTTTTGTGTTTTTCCATACAGTTGTGTGTGGTATCTATACCCTCGTTGAATCTTTTATTACATTAGAATCCTAATTATTGAATTTTTGCAGAACCAACTAACAACTTGTCCCCCAAGCTTGTGGGGGAAAGAACGTTAGGAAAGATACTGTCCTTTTCACAAAGAAAAGATGCAGTTCTCTTGTGCCCAGTTGTTGGATTTCCATATCCTCATTTCAAGTAAGTTGAGAGTTTAGTTCGGTATTTTAATAGGCACGAACCCCAGATTCGTAACGCTATGTTTTAGTTTCCAGTGAATGTTGAATGTAATATTATGATGGTACAGAAAAAGGCATTCGAGGGTACCTTATATCCAGGACAGGTACTGTTCAGTTATAATATTGTTTGTTACTAACTTTCTAGAACCCACAAGCAACGTAGCACCAAAATCTTCCTCTGAGAAGTACGGAAATATTTTTCTGCTCGGTGCTATTCAAAAGGATGTTATTATGACTTGCGAAGTTTCCGGATACCCAGCTCCAATATTCAGGTATTTACCTTTCAAAATGTTTTTCTTCCTCTCCAGAACCAACCAGTAATGTGCCACCAAAAAGTTCTGGTCGAAAAATTGACGGTAGTATAGTCCAAGAAGTTTCGTTGCTCGGCGACATTATAATAACCTGCGATGTTTCTGGATATCCTGTACCTAGATACAGGTAAATTTTCTTTTCTACTCG
This sequence comes from Gonioctena quinquepunctata, assembly GCA_018342105.1. Taxonomy (NCBI): domain Eukaryota; kingdom Metazoa; phylum Arthropoda; class Insecta; order Coleoptera; family Chrysomelidae; genus Gonioctena; species Gonioctena quinquepunctata. The sequence goes on along the minus strand of JAFIRS010000428.1, from coordinate 352,891 downwards.
TGTTATTTTGAAGGTCAGTTACTGGAAGCAAGGGTAGCCCACACCAAGGTATGTTACAATTCTTTTTGTTGTTTTCAGAACCAACAGGATCAGTTGCTCCACGAGTCAGTTCGAAGACTATCGATATAAAAGTTGTTAGGTCAGGTGCTTCTGCTGTTGCTCTTTGTCCTGCACAGTCTTTCCCTGTGCCCTCTTTTAGGTAAAAGTCCTTGTGCGAGTGACATCAACGATTGAATCACTACCTGATGGGGCAAAACAGACATTCCAAAATGTTTTCTCTTTGTTACAGATGGTACAAGTTCATCGAAGGAACCAATCGCAAGCAAGCTGTGATCTTGAATGACAGAGTGAAGCAAGTAGCTGGAACTCTGATTATACGTGAGGCCAAAGTGGAAGATTCCGGAAAGTATCTGTGTGTGGTCAACAATTCTGTGGGAGGAGAAAGTGTGGAAACCGTTTTGACTGTCACTGCGCCTCTCAAAGCTAAAATCGACCCTCCGGTGCAGACTATTGATTTTGGACGACCGGCAGTGTTTACTTGCAAATTCGAAGGTATGTAAATAGTTTGAGATTGAAAACGTGAGAATGGCTGGACCGATTTAGCTATTTTTTTTAAATGTTCGTAGTAGCCCGAGCATGGTTGATACGAAAAAAAAAAATTAGGAAAGTTTCCCCAAAATTGGGAAATTCGGGTATTTAAGAAATTTGACGAAGAAAAATACTATTGAGTAATTTATTACCAAAGAGGAACTAGGTTAGGTTACACTGTTGCCTACCAAGCAGAAGGTCACAGGAACGAATCCGGGTCGTTACCATTTTATAAACACAACGGCTGGACCGATTTGGTTAATTCTTTTTTTTAATGTTCGTGATGCTCCAAATAAGGTTTTAAGGAAAAGAAAGGATTTTTAGAAAAGTTATTGGAAATTTCTTCGTCCTGGAAAAGTTTTCGGGAATATATAATAAAAATGAATGTCTGTGTTGGTAAGCTCATAACTTGAGAACGGCTGGACCGATTTGTAATTTTTTTTTCGGGAAAACGGTATAACGAACGGGTTAACGGAATAACGGGATAATGGGATAATAAGAAAACGGTATAACGGGCGGAAGCAATACCGGGATAATGGGAAAACGGGATAACTGGAATATGGGAAAACGAGATAACGGAACAAGGGAAAAACAGGAAAACTGGAGAAAATAATAACGGGAAAATGGGAAAACGGTATAACGGAAGAAAGCGATAACGGGATAACGGGAAAACGGGAGAAAATGATAATGGGAAAACGGTATAACGGATGAAAGCGATAACGGGATAATGGGAAAACGTAATAACGGAAAAATGGAATCATTGGAATATGGGATAACGGAAAAACGGATAAAGGAAAACGGGAGAAGGCGATAATGGGAAAACGGAATAACGAAAAAACGGGGAATATGGGATAAAGGGAAAACAGGATAACGGGAGAAAATGATAACTGGAAAATGGTAAAACGGTATAACGGGAGAAAGCGATAACGGAATAATGGGAAAACGGGATAACTCGGTAACGGAAAAACGTGATAATGGGATAACGGGAGAAAATGATAAGGGAAAAACGAAATAATAGAAAAACGGAAAAAAGGGATAACTGGAATATGGTATAACGGAAAAAAGGAAAAGGAAAACGGATAACGGAAGAAAGCGATAAGGGATAATGGGAAACGTAATAACGGAAAAACGGGATCATTGGAATAGGGATAACGAAAAAACGTGATAAATGGAAAACGGGAGAAGGTGATAATGGGAAAACGGAATAACGGAAAAACGGGGAATATGGGATGAAGGAAAAACGGGATAACGGGAGAAAATGATAACTGGAAAATGGTAAAACGGTATAACGGGAGAAAGCGATAACGGAATAATGGGAAAACGTGATAACTGGAATATAGGATAATGGAATAACTCGGTAACGGAAAAACGTGATAATGGGATAACGGGCGAAAATAATAAGGGGAAAACGGAAAAAGGGATAACTGGAATATGGGATAACGAGATAACGGGATAAGGAAAAAAACAGGAAGACGGGAGAAAATGATAACGGGAAAGGAAGAAAGGATAACGGATAATGGGAAAACTAATAACGGAAAAACGGGGTCATTGGAATATGGGATAACGGAAAAACGTGATAAATGGAAAACGGGAGAAGGCGATAGAGGGAAAACGAAATAACGGAAAAACGGGGAATATGGGATAAAGGGAAAACGGGATAACGGGTGAAAATAATAACTGGAAAACGGTATAACGGGAGAAAGCGATAACGGAATAATGGGAAAACATGATAACTGGAATATGGGATAACGGGAATAACGGATAACGGAAAAACGTGATAATGGGATAACGGTAGAAAATGATATGGGGAAAACGGTATAACGGTAGAAAGATATAACGGAATAATGGAAAAACAGGATAACTGGAATATGGGATAACGAAAAAACGAGGTAAAGGGAAAACGGGATAACGGGAAGAGGGCAGAGTCATAAGCATAACCTAGATGGAATAACACAAAATAAAAACAGGAAAAAAAAATTAGGGAATATAGAAATTTGGACAGGACGTCTGTTGGGTCAGCTAGTATATCATATGATATAAATTTATACAGGGTGTAAACTTGTGGTAGGTAATAAATATATATTTTTTGGCTTATTAGGGACTTATTTCAAAGGAATAATTAATTTTTGGATGGCCCATCAACTGTTAGCGCTAGTGCAATAAGTTAGTTTACATTCTATATATCAGAAAGTTATTAAACAAAAACTAATACTCATTATGCATAAGACAACTCTAAAAAATGACAGGGCGAGTATAGATTGTATACCATACCGTTTTTATGCTCAATATTATCTTTGCCTGAACCTTACTTCGTTTTTTCCCATTCAGGAAATCCAATTAAAACCATAAGCTGGCTTAAAGATGGCAATCCAATCGACCACACCGATGCCATCATGCGTATCGAAGCAGTTCGCAAAGAAGACAAAGGCATGTACCAGTGTTTCATCAGGAATGACCAAGAGAGTGCGGAGGCCACAGCAGAACTGAAACTCGGAGGAAGATTCGAGCCTCCTCAAATTCGACATGCTTTCAACGAAGAAACTGTTCAACCCGGAAACTCGGTGTTTATGAAGTGTATAGCGTCTGGAAATCCCACTCCTGAAATCACATGGGAATTGTACGGTAGAAGGCTTGCAAATAGCGACGTGTATCAAATCGGTCAGTACGTTACGGTGAACGGCGATGTTGTTTCGCATTTGAACATCAGCGCGATCCATACGAATGATGGTGGGCTGTATAGGTGTATCGCTAGTAGCAAAGTGGGCTCGGCCGATCATTCTGCCAGGATCAACGTGTACGGTTTGCCGTTCGTGAGATCAATGGAGAAGCAGGCGATCGTCGCTGGTGGAACCCTCATAGTACATTGTCCGTTTGCTGGTCATCCTGTTGAAACTGTTGTCTGGGAGAGAGGTAGTCTATGCACAACATTTTACCAATGTCGAAAACTGACCATTTTTATTTTGTTCAACAGATGGTAGATCATTGCCGATCAATAGGAAACAGAAAGTTTTTCAAAACGGGACTCTTATCATCGAAAATGTGGAGAGGACATCTGATCAAGCCACCTATGACTGCGTAGCGAAGAATGCGCAAGGGTACAGTGCTAGAGGATCCCTTGAAGTGCAGGTTATGGGTGAGTAGCATTCAGTTTATTTATAACGTAACTGGGTTTTGAATCAAAACAAAAATGTAAATTATCATATACCGGGTGACACAGGATATCAGGCCACCCCTGTAACTTCTGCATTCGTGAACGGATTTTTCTGAAATTTGGTACAGTTATATAAGCAACCATTTCGGATTTGATCACATTACAATCCAATATGGCGGACTTCCGGTTTTTCTGCAAATGCCAGTAACTTTGTTTTTTCAAATAGAACACTCTGTATATTTTTACATATTCAAGTTCAACAGGTCAAAACAAGTCCAAACCATTATTTTAAAATAATTGAAATTAAAATTGTTTTTTTATTTTACCCCGTGGATAAATGAGATTTGGTCGAAGCTATTCACAATGAGTGGCAAATGACCGAAAAATCTATTTTTTCTGAAAAATTATTTTTTGTGTCATTTATTGATGAATCAATTCAGTCACATCACAAATAATCAAATTGATCAAAAATATTTTTTTTTCAAATGAAACCCCTATGGGCCACCTACCTGTCTCTCTAGAACATTCATTAAGGAAAAAAATGACATATCATTTTTGTATTTCGGTGCAGTAACAAATTGTATACATTCAAAAATCTACAACTAGTTCATGAGTTTCCTTGCAGTTCGAATAATTTTTCAACTTAGTAAGCTGTGGAAAACAACATTTCTGAATCTTGTCAACTAATTGTGTTTTGCTGTCATCTTTCATCTCAACTCTCGAAAATTAGTTAACTTCCGAGAATTAGTTTGGTAGAAATGTAAAATCAAAATTATAGGTTCACAAGAAGTGAACAGGTTGATATGTTATTAATTTACGGAGAATGTCTTTAAAACAGTGTCGCCGCTTGTCAGTTATACGCTGAACTATACCCACACAGAAAAGAACCGAACAATGGGGAAGATGATCGTAAGTGAGGAGGCAGAAATGAACGTTTTGCTTATGTTGATTTTGATCCAACCGCTTCGACGCGGGAATTGGAATATCAATGCAATGTAAGTCGAGAAAACGCTACAAGAATTTAAAAAAAACACCATTATCGTGCTTATAACTTACACAATTAGTTGACATGATTCAGAAATGTTGTTTTCCACAGCTTACTAAGTTGAAAAATTATTCGAACTGCAGGGACATGAACTAGTTGTAGATTTTTGAATTCATACAATTTGTTACTGCACCGAAATACAAAAATGATATGCAATTTTTTTCCTTAATGTATGTTCTAGAGAGACAGGTGGGTGGCCCATAGGGGTTCCATTTGAAAAAAATGAATCTTTGATCAAAATGTGATGTGACTGAATTGATTAACCAGTAAGTGACACAATAATTTTTCAGAAAAAATTTAGTTTTTCTGTTATTTGCGACTCATTGTGAATAGCTTTGACCAAATCTCATTTATCCAGGAGGTACTATTAAAAAACAATTTTAATTTCAATTGTTTTAAAAAAATGACATTTGACATGAGGTTTGGACTTGTTTTGACCTGTTGAACTTGAATATGTAAAAATATACAGGGTATTCCATTTGAAAAAACAAAGTTACTGGCATTTGCAGAAAAACCGAAAGTCCGCCATATTGGATTGTAATCTGATCAAATCCGAAATGGTTGCTTATATAACTGTACCAAATTTCAGAAAAAAACGTTCACGAATGCAGAAGTTACAGGGTTGGCCCGATATCCGGTGTCACCCGGTATAATGATAAATGAAGAAGGCTTCCTAGCGCAATCGAATTGGAAAGGCACTCGTCTGCCTCTAGTTGAATGAACTACATACACACCTAAGTGTGGCACTCTGCGGGTGATATTAGACGGTTAAAGCCTAGTGTTGGCCATTTTACTTTCCCAGTATAATTTTCCTCTGCATAATAATCCCGCAATAAAATGTTTGAATTATTAAATCATTTAAATGAAATATGGTTGGGGTATGTATAACCACGGAACTTGGCCTAGATGCATGTAATACATGCCTGGAGATTTTTCAATTTTATTTGGGTTTCTAAAAATCAAGCAAAAGCAATTTTCGTAACACAATCTAGAAATATTGGAGTTGCTCATTAAATTTTAGTTCTTCATATAATCCAGATTGAACTTCCTGTTTTAATTGCTAATATAATCGGGGACACGGGAATCGGTCTGACACTCTGGCTACTTATGCAGAAAAGATCGAAAAAAACTATTTTGAAAAGAGTTTTTCCGCGATTTTCCAGAAAATTCTTTTTCAACTCGAGAACGGTAATAGATAGAGCAATTCAGCGAATGCCAATCGATTCAGAATGGCCGGATTAATGTGTGGTCGGAATTTCATTTCGATACGGGAGAAAAAGTTGAAAAGTGATATTTTTGAACAAATGCCTAGACCCCTAAATTTCTTCGAAAAACCAAGGTGGTTGATGTATCGATTTCCGGTTAGAACCAAACTGTTGGAAATATTGCATAGATTCCAACAATATAGCATATGTGGTGGCTCAATCCAAGATTCACCGCGAATCGTAAAAAGAAAAAGAAATGGCGCACGCGTCGACTTTGACATGTGTCAAGGAAAAAATCCACATGGCAGTTTTCTGAAAGTAACTTTTCCTTGCATGAAAAAAGTTCGCTGAATCCAAAAATGTGACCATATCGTGGATAGGACTCGAGCTAAGGGAGCTATAACTATTTCTTCGCCATCGTACCGACCTTTCGAGACTTTGCGATGTCATAGCTCCCTTATCTGACGTCCTATCGACGAGTTCATTACAGTTTTTGAATTCAGCGGACTTTTTTCAATAAAAAAAAGTTATACCTCTGCCACAGATCTTAGAGACTCGTTATAAATGCTAATCCGTTACCGTTATCATGGACCATTGTTTGAGCTGCGAACCCCGATAGAAATAGGACAGAGGATTTCTGGTACGGATTTGAAAATACGTAAATTATCTCCTTATTGCATTTTAATGCGCGAATTGAAATTTGTCCACGTAATTTCATAGTTATGACTAATTCGATCGATTTTTTACCTTTTTATATTAGGTTTGAATTATGTTGTAAACTAATTTTCTTAAAGTAATCAGGACAAGCCGTCAATTAAACATATCATCTTGTCTGAACATTTCAGAGTATGGAGTACGTTCCTGCTAGTGGTCAGTCGAGCGCTTAGCCTTATCAGTAATGAATAATAATGAATCTCTAAGAAGTATAGCAGTACTATACCTGGTTGAAACTGAGATTTATGAAGTTTAAGGTTATGCTCATGAACAATATTTTTATATCAGTATTGCAAATATCTTGAAACTGAAGGTATTAAGATAGGTAATTAAAACTTAATTGAATTTTCTGACAATTAAAAGGGTATGAAAATTATGCTGGAAAGTATTTGCTGGGAATCATGCCACAAAAGATATATACAGAAATGTTCCATGCTGTTGATTAAATAACAAAATTGCGTTGTTTAAAAAGTATTCCATATTTTATATATTTTAGCGAATTCCACTGGACCGTTTGGAATTGCTTCATTTTTTATATTTTTATATTTATTTCAGCATAAGTCTCGAAACGTAAAGGTAAGATTTTGTTTTTGTGCGTTTTATTCGTGCTTCCTTACAGCCAACGTCACCATCAGCATTTTATTTGTGCTCATCATAGCTTGGGAACAGCTGAAATGTCGTTATTTCCATATCCCCTCTTATTATTGTTCACAGTGGCTCCTATCATAAGCCCTTTCCAATTTGATGGTCCATTGAACGCTGGCGACAATGCGATTTTACCATGTTACGTACAGCAAGGTGATCTACCCCTAAAAATAAAATGGTTCCACAATGGTCATCACATTAACCACCATTCAAAAGGTATTTCGACTTCCGTTTTCGGAAGCCAGGCTAGCATTCTGAATATAAATTCAGTCGAAAAACATCACCGAGGGGAGTATGCTTGTGTGGTCACCAATGCTGCGGGAAAGTCCAGATTTATTGCCAGGCTTGACGTCAATGGTAGATCAGTTGTGATCTGTTATACTGATATGTTGACCAGTTATACTGTTGTAGATCGGTTGTGACCTGTTATACTGATACTGATGTTTTATTATTTCACCCTTTCTCTTACCTTTCACCCCACACCTGATGACATTGTTTTTCAGGAAAGTGAGGTAATGCCGAAAGTTTTTGAGGCAATCACGATATTAGGTACTTTATCAAAGTTACTTTTTGCACAACACCTTTCCTCCAGTCACTTTATACATCCAACGCGCACTGTTTTCATCTTAGTTTCTCCACAAATTGCGTTAGATAATCGATATATCTCCCTTGAAATTGAATGAATTTCGAAAGATATTCGTCTACACGTTTGAGGAAGTTTTCTGTCTTAGGAATCATTAATCAGTTTATTAATAATCTTCATGTCGATGATTCTGTCAAGTGCCTCCACAAATCCATCCCTTCGACTTTGGAGATGAATCTGTAGATTCTGGGGATATGGCCATTGTGAATTGTGCCGCGATCAAAGGGGACTTGCCAATAAGCATCAGTTGGACCCTCAACGGGAAGCCAGTTTCTGCCATAGATGGAATCAGTGTTGTGAAAACCAAACCAAGAGTGAGTCAGTTGACCATTGACGATGTTCAGGCTCAACACTCAGGGGAGTACGAATGTATTGCAAGAAATATGGCAGCAAATGCGAGTTTTACAACGAATTTACACGTTAACGGTATATTATGTGTTTTCATAACACATATTTTATCTCATATTTTAATGTCTTTTTTCCCATGGTATTTTCTAGTTCCTCCCCAAATCCATCCCTTCGATTTTGGCGAAGAAGCAGTGAATTCTGGTGAACTCGTAGTAGCTATGTGTGCTATTTCAAAGGGTGACTATCCCATCAAATTATCCTGGCTGTTGAATGGTCAAAACATCAATAATTTTGATGGTATCCAGTCCGCTAACACCAACAAGAGAGTAAGTCAGCTGACTATAGAGTCTGTTCAAAGCCACCACTCTGGAGAATATACCTGTTTCGTACAAAACACTGCTGGTTCTGCAAAACATTCTGCCTACTTGAACGTTAACGGTATTGATCACGAAATCCAAGTTTTGATAACTCACATCTCCCCTTTCTCTCTTCCTCATCCTGAGTATTTTTGTAATATTTTTTTTCGTAGTCGCACCTCAAATAGCACCTTTCGATTTTGGAGACGAATCGATCAACTCTGGTGATTCAACTTCCGCGTCCTGCTCAATTCACAAAGGTGATTTGCCCATAAATATATCCTGGTTGCATAATAACATCAGTATGGGATACATGGATGGTATTCTGATTACCAAAGCTGGTAAAAAAGCTAGCATGATTACTATCGAGTCTGTACGTGGGAAGCATTCAGGGGTATACACGTGTGTTGCTGAGAACAGAGCCGGCAGCGCTAGATTTTCTGCTTGGTTAAATGTTAACGGTACACTGAAATTCTTGTTATTTTTACTTTAAAAAGCACCTGCCCCTTTCCCCAATGTTGCCCACAAGTCTGAATACTAAATTCATTTTCCATTCTAGTTCTTCCTCAAATCGCACCTTTCGATTTCGGTGAGGAATCTATCAATGAAGGCGACTCGACTTCAGCTTCTTGTTCGATCCATAAAGGAGATTTGCCAATAAATATTTCTTGGTTGCACAATAATATCAGTGTAGGATATATTGATGGGGTCGTGGTAACTAAGGTTGGTAAAAAACTCAGCACCATTACCATCGATTCCGTCCAAGATAAGCATTCTGGGCGGTATACCTGCGTGGCGGAAAACAAAGCTGGGCAGGTTAGGTTTTCTACCCGGCTAGATGTCAATGGTACTTTGAATCAGTTTTCATTGTATTTTTGCTTTGCCTCTCCTATGTTCTTACCTATATATTCGTTATCTATCAAATGCGGTTCCATTTTTCATTCGATTGTTGAACTTGGCTTACTTGCAAATATCACTCAAATTGATATTTGGGATGATGTAATAGTGGAGAGCTCGAACAGTATATAGATGCTCAAAATACTAAGAGTATTGAAAACTTCCTAATACTTACTATAAAACCCAGGTAGATTAGCAGATCCTTCTCCCAATTCGATCTTCAGCAGATTTCAGTTTAGCTCCGGAATCTTTCTTCTGAATAATGCTCATGTGTTTTTTGTTCTTAGTTGCTCCTCAAATAGCACCCTTCGATTTTGGGGATGAACCTGTTAACTCGGGTGATTCTACTTCTGCATCTTGTTCGATTCACAAAGGTGATTTGCCAATGAATATCTCGTGGTTGCACAATAACATCAGTTTGGGGTACATGGAAGGTGTTGTGGTTACTAAGGTTGGCAAGAAAGCTAGTATGATCACCATAGAATCAGTGCAAGAGAAACATTCCGGAGTTTATACGTGTATTGCTGAGAACAAAGCTGGAAGCACCGGATATTCTGCCAAGTTGGATGTTAATGGTACAGTGACAATATTCAAGAATGATTGATGTTTTGTTAGAAGAAAGAATCCCCTCACCCTTCCATTGAAGTCCCCATTTGACCCACAAGTTCGTATACACTTTATTCATCTTCCGTTCTAGTTGATCCTCAAATCACACCCTTTGGTTTCGGTGAGGAATCTATCAATGAAGGAGATTCGACTTCAGCTTCTTGTTCGATCCATAAGGGAGATTTGCCAATAAATATTTCTTGGTTACACAATAATATCAGCGTAGGATATATGGATGGTGTCATTGTAACTAAGGTTGGTAAAAAAATCAGCACCATATCAATGGATTCCGTTCAGGATAAACATTCTGGATGGTATACCTGCGTGGCGGAAAACAAAGCTGGGCAAGTTAGGTTTTCTACCAGGCTTGATGTCAATGGTACCTTGAATGAATTATTATTAATATCAGTTTATTTTTGCTTCATATTACCTTACCTTTCAAGAGCCTCTTACAGAAATTTTTAGGTTAATTTTTTTTTTTACATTTTCATTAAGGGGCCTATAGAGTACCAATTTATCGGACACGATATCGGACTGTACATACGTTCCGATTTTAATCTTCCCGATCAAGTGCTATCAGTTACTAGTTATAGGTGAACTGGCAAGGATGAAACAAATTAGGATTGTTCTAACAGCGATTGGGTCGCAAAGGCTGTAACACCCTTTATTTTTAAACCCCAAATTCGAAGTATCTGATTCAAATTTAAGAAGGTGAAATCACTTTGCTGATAGGCTGCTCAGATTAATACGGTTAGGCCGAGAGTAAGGTTCAATTAATGACTTTTCCTAGTTTGTCAAATTGGGCCACTAAAAAAATTATACATCAATTAACTTGACTAGTTCAAGAGTTGGGCGCCAGGCTTGCTAAAGACAAAAGCCAAAGATAAACAAAAATTTACCAAATAAATGTCACCTAGCTTCTATGGGAAGGCAAATAAATATGCAGGAAATCAACTTAACAAATTTATTCCAGACTAAGAATCATAACATTGACTGGATAGTATGAATTGATGAAAAACTTTGAACAATGTTACTAGAAAAGTAAAAAAAAATTCAATGAAAAAATTAAAAAATTACATGTACATTGAAAATTTTGACTCCAATAAAATTTGAACATTTACAAATATGTAAGATTCCTCCAGACGATGGTGATACGGTATATACCTGCGGATGTCTTCAATGGAGGGAGATGTAGAAGGCTGGTTTTGACAAAGATGGTCTCAGCGGTACTACGACAAATCTGGTCTCAGCGGTGCGACGACGAATCTGGTCTAAGGTGGGTATCTGTTGGTTTTAGACCCCCTTGTTGGCGTGAATTGGTTTTATCTTCACGGACTAGGCTGAATTTGATGAGCTATATTACCTCATAGAGTATATATCATGCGAAGAAGATGATAGGAATCAAAATTTGTACAAAATGGGGGAGAACGAAGGACATCCCTTGAACCTCAAGTTTTTATGATTCAAATTTTAATCTAGAGTCAAAAGATAGATGCAAATGATAGCATACAATAAAAAATGCTTCATTTCATATATAAGACTGGAAGATTACAGTGAAAGAACAAATATAATAGCAATCAAATCTGCTATTCTGGATTTAAATTTCCAAGTTAATTTTAATCATTTAAAAAATTAAGAATGAGCAAAATCCAAAACAGAACTAAACAAACCTCACCCAAAACGTTATGTTAAAATTCAGTTAAATTTTGAAACAAAGTAAGCTTTGATAAGGTGATTGAATGTACCAGAAGAATCCAAAAAAATTTAATAAGTAAAGGTATTTAAAAAGAAATATAAAAATTTCCTTGAGACTTTACCAGAGAAAAAATATAGTATTTTAAAGCAATGTACTTGATTGTTGCCAGAGTAAAAATATAGTATTTTAAGGAAAATACTCTAAAGTTGCCAGAGAAAAAATATAATATTTTAAAGAAAAAATACTCTAAAGGTTGCCAGAGAAAAAATATAGTATTGTAAAGCAATATACTTAAATGTTGCCAGTGTAAAAATATACTATTTTAAAGCAAGTACCAAAGGAAAATATAGCGTTATGAACCAAAATACTTCGGTAAGTTACAAAAAATTAGTGTTCATGAACCAAGATATTAATCAGGCACTAGAGCAAAAGTATACTATTCGGTTAACAGAACCGGGCCTCCCGACAACCCGATATCGGGAACGCAATTATTTAATCGGCCGACGAGCCTACACACGTCATGATTTCGAGTCCCGAAGTCGGTCCCCAGATATCGGGTCCGATAAATTGATTTGTCTGAAGGCCCTTTTACTTATCCAATCTAGTTTTTCATTCCGTTGTTGAACTTGTACCCTAAAAAGCGAAGCAGGTTGTTTGTTATTTCAATGATATTTGGAAGGTCTTAAATAGCAAAATTTAGTTCCTAGAACCAGTTACTGAAAAATAAATAACCTTCTTTTGTAGGAGATTATGGCAGATTTGTAGAATATGTCCACTTCATCAGTAAAAAAGTTGTTTTCGTCATCTTTCTTATGATTGTTTCTTGGTGTCGATTTTGGAAAAACTCATGACTCTTTGTGTCTAACACTATGATTATAAGATACCTAGATCTCTTTGTGGAGCCAAAACTTCTAGTTTTAAAGGACTGTGTTTGCGTTTTCAGTTTTTCACTTTGTTCTTTTTGCTGTACCTTTTTGAGTTGTTTGTTTTCGTTTGTTATCATCTTGAAGGTATTTTTCAGATCCTCAATTGCTCATTGCCACTTCTAATCCTTCCAGTGTTTTTTGTATTTCGTCAAGCATTTCAATCTCTATCGTTGTTAATCATTTACGGGTTTCTTTTTAGGTTTGGGCAAAGAAGCGAAATCTTCTTGCTCAGATACTTTGTTTGGAATCTTCTTCAAGACAGTTTTATCAGTACAACTGTTTTTATCAGACGATGATGCAGAAGGGGATAATCTAACTGCTCTTGAACGCATTTTGCAATTTGTTCAAAGAGCAGAGCCACAAAACAAGCAAGCAACGTTTTGCAAAATCATTTTGATTACCTTCGAACTCTCCAAGTCTTCTTTTTTCAATGAGGTGCATCCAAGATGAACCTATCATATTTCCCACTGCACTTACTTTGATATCTACATTTCCCTACTGTTTGGCCCAAATTGGACACAGATAATTCGACATATTGATGCAGGGTTTCCAAAACTAAGAAATAATACCTCGGCTATGTTAATAATTTGACAATTGGCCGCTGTGCGAATGGAGGGGATCATATATCGCCAGACTCTCGGTCGACGTGTTGCAATTAAAATCATAAACTTTACTCAGTATATTCTGCTAAGTTGGGTGATACTGAAATGAAGAATAATCAAATTTTCATACCGTCCACAAGTATGTATACTTCATTTTCCATTCAAGTTCTTCCTCAAATAGCACCATTTGATTTTGGTGACGAATCCATCAATGAAGGAGATTCTACTTCGGCATCTTGTTCGATTCATAAAGGAGATTTGCCAATAAATATCTCTTGGCTACACAATAATATCAGTATAGGATATATTGATGGCATCATGATAACTAAAGCCGGTAAAAAAGTAAGCACCATCACCATAGATTCGGTACAAGATAAGCATTCTGGATGGTACACCTGCGTTGCAGAAAACAAAGCCGGCCGTGTCAGTTTTTCTACCAGGCTAGATGTGAATGGTATTTGCAACAAAATTTCATTTAATTTATTTTTGCTTATAATTTCTCTTTCCTCTTCCTTGCCGTAACTTACCATCAATATGTTTCATATAGAAAGTTGTTTTCAGTCGACCCTCAGATTTCTCCATTCACATTCGGCGAAGATCCGATAAATGCTGGAGATTCCACGTATCTGACTTGTTCCGTTCATAAAGGAGATTTGCCCGTCGATATTTCTTGGTTACACAATAATAAGAGCATCGACGATATTGACGGAGTTTTAGTATCAAGAAATGGTAAGAAGGCCAGTACCGTTACCATCGATTCTATTCAAGAAAAACATGCAGGAGTTTATACTTGTCTCGCAGAAAACAAAGTTGGAGTGGCTAAGTACTCGGCTACTTTGAAAGTAAACGGTATATTACATTTTGTAGGTGCATTCTTCTTATTGTTTTATAGAACTTTTTTTCTAACCCACACTTATTCCATCCTCGCAATTCGAATCATCAGTAATCAAACTGGAAAAACTTTTAATCGCCCATGGTTTTCCACTGTTTAATTTGTTGAAAAAATAGGTTGTATGGAAGGCCTATAGGACTTTATGCCATACAGTTTTCTGCGGAATCAATGTCAGGTAATCGAAAATAAGATTTTCATTTTTTATAGTTCCACCTCAGATTTTGCCATCCGAATTGGGGAAGAAACTGCGAATTCCGGGGAAATGGCTTCATTGACGTGTTCGATTTTCAAGGGGGATTTGCCGGTGAACATAACTTGGTGGCATAATAATAGGACGATAAGCTATGACTATGAGAGTGGGATATCCGTTTTCATGAATGGCAAAAAAATGAGCTCACTCAGCATAGAAACAGTCGGAGAAGAACTCGCCGGAAAATATACATGCTTCGCTCAAAACTGAGCAGGTTCTGCTAGTAACCATGCAGAATTACACGTTAATGGTATTAATGATGCCTCAGTATGAGTTTCTATATTTTTTCACTTAACCCTTTCTTTCATTTTAATCCTTGAGTACTAGCCTATTTCCAGTACCCCCTCATATAGTCCCCTTCGACTTTGGTGAAGAACCGGTGAATTCAGGAGACGTGACATCTATCCAGTGCACCGTAGTCAAAGGAGATTTTCCAGTTAATATCACTTGGTTTCATAATAACGAAACGATTCATCAAGATAGCGGGGTGAATATTTTCACCAACGGGAAAAAAATCAGTTCGTTGAGTATCGACAATGTAGAAGAAAGGAACCGTGGATTGTACACATGTTTGGTTCAAAATCGAGCAGGGTCTGCTAGTTATACAGCAGAGTTGCAAGTCATTGGTAACTTGGATTAGTATTGCTAGCATTTTGTCTACCTATTCACTGTTTCATAAACCCTCTTCACCACCCTATATCTCCTTTTCAGTTCCTCCAGATATCCTCCCGTTCGATTTTGGAAAGGATCAGATAAATTCGGGTGATTTTGCTTCGTTAACATGCTCAGTCCACAAGGGAGATTTACCAATTAACATTTCTTGGTTACACAATAATATCAGTATAGGTTATATTGATGGAATCATGACGACAAAGGCTGGAAAAAAAGCTAGCACAATTACTATCGACGCTGCCCAAGAAGTGCACGCTGGAGAGTATACTTGTGTTGGCGAAAATAAAGCTGGAGCTACCAGATATTCGAGTTTATTGCATGTTCACGGTATATATTTATTTCTACAATTTTTTTGTTGTTTTGGACCTCTATACAGCACTTGCTTTGTTCATGCAGTGTCTCCTCAAATATTACCTTTCGATTTTTTTATCCAGCGTTTGGTTGTCGACTTGGTGGTCTATTTGGCAACACTAATTTCTTAGTATAGTGCCCCAAATTGAAATGTAATGGAAATAAGTCAGTTGGGACAGGAAATTCAGGAATATATCCATCCTATGGTGCAAAACTACTACTTAAAAACATTCAACATTAATTGTTAGTTGTTTCATTTTACTTTTCAGTTTCCATTAAGTTATTAAATATCATTTTCCTCAACTTTTGTAAAACTTTCATTCTAGTTGCTCCCGATATACTTCCGTTCGATTTTGGAAAAGAACAAATAAATTCTGGTGATTTCGCATCGTTGCAATGTTCTGTACATAAAGGAGATTTGCCTATCAATATTTCTTGGTTACACAATAATATCAGTATAGGTTATATCGATGGAATCATGGTTACCAAGGCTGGCAAAAAAGTTAGCACGCTTACCATCGATTCTGCCCAAGAAACACACACTGGAGAATATACCTGTGTTGCCGAAAATAAAGCTGGTGTTACCAGATATTCGACTCAGTTGCATGTTAACGGTACATTTTACTATATCTTCTAAGTCTTTATTATGTTTGTAACATCCTTCGTTTGAATTCCACCCTTCCACACCGAATTTTTCCTTTCGATTTTGTAATTGTGATGAATACTCGATTTCCAACTCAAATAGGAATAACAATCGAGTTTTTAGCGTTAGGTCAGGGTATTCCTGATCTGATTACATTTCATGTTTGATTATGATAGAGGGAAAATGTTCTTTGACAAAAAAGTAGATATCTCCTTAGGGGTATAAATGGCAATAATTGTAACTGTGCAATTGTCGTAAATACTTGGATTGTTGGAACCTCTACCACTTTAACTTCTGCAATGAGTCTTGTTTATTTCAGTTTCCCCTGATATTGTTCCCTTCGATTTTGGAAAAGAACAGATCAATTCTGGCGACTTTGCCACGTTACAATGTTCCGTACATAAAGGAGATTTACCGATCAACATTTCTTGGTTGCACAATAATATCAGTATAGGATATGTCAAAGGTGTTATGGTATCGAAAGTCGGTAAAAAAGTTAGCACGGTTACCATCGATTCTGCGGAAGAGGTGCACTCTGGCGAATATACCTGTGTTGCCGAGAATAAAGCCGGAGCCGCTAGATATTCAACTAGATTGCATGTTCATGGTACAATTTTCAATTTATTTCTATTATTTGCTTTTTGCTCCACACGAGTGCTCCTTATTATGATTTTACAGTTCCACCCCAAATCCTACCTTTCGATTTCGGGGAAGAGTCTGTGAATTCGGGTGATGTGGCCTCCCTACAATGCACCGTTTTCAAAGGTGATTTTCCCCTGAACATCACATGGTTACAAAATAATCGAAGTATAAATTACAACAGTGGAATTTTGATTACCCAGACTGGAAAGAAAGTGAGCAGCCTGACAATCGAGTCAGTCGGAGCAGACCATACTGGGAGATATTCTTGTTTGGTGCAAAACGGAGCAGGATCTATTCAATATTCAACCATACTCAATGTCAATGGTGTTTATTTCTCTCTTTATAATGTTACGTTGTTGTTATAGTGTTTTTATTTTGTCTCCTTTGCAGTGCTTCCCATTATTACCCCATTCGACTTTGGTGATGAGCCTATAAATTCAGGCGATTACGCTTCCATTCAGTGCTCGGTGCACAAGGGCGATTTACCTCTTGAAATATCTTGGTTACATAACAATAAAAGTCTTGGTTATACTGATGGTGTTTTGGTAACAAAAGTCGGAAAAAAAGCCAGTTCCCTTACTATCGATTCGGTAGAAGATAAACATTCTGGCGTTTACACTTGCTCAGCTACCAATCAGGCAGGGGTAGCCCATTATTCAAGCGAACTAAGCGTTAACGGTACTTGAGTGCATGTTTTTTTTTTTTTTCGTTTCGATCAGAAAGCATGGTAATTTTTTTTCCAATTACAGTTATCCCGCAAATTCTACCATTTAATTTTGGAGAGGACTCCGTTAATTCGGGAGATGTGGCTTCATTGCAATGTACAGTGCACAAGGGAGATTTACCAATAAACATCACTTGGTTCCATAACGCAGAACGTATCGGATACACTGAAGACATAATCATTTCGCAGCCGAGTAAAAAAGTTAGCATACTTACAATTGATGATGTCAAAGGGTCTCATTTGGGAAACTATACCTGCCTTGCTCAAAACACGGTTGGTTCAAGCAGTGAATCCACTATTTTACATGTTAACGGTATAATTAAAACAATCCATGAGTATATAACTGTTTTTGTTAGTATCTGATCTTTTTTTCAACTCACATTTCCATATATTGAAATTCCCTGTGGCCTTGTCATTTTTGATTAATTTACAGTTGCACCACAAATCCTTCACTTCGATTTTGGGGAGGACTCTGTCAATTCTGGCGACCTGGCATCATTGCAATGTACAGTTCATAAGGGTGACTTACCGATGAACATAACTTGGAGTCACAACAACAAAAGTATAAGTTACGATGGTGGAGTTATGATTAGTAGTGTGGGCAAGAAAATCAGCACTCTAAGCATTGATTCGGTTCAAGCGAAACATTGCGGAATATATACTTGCACGGCGCAGAATGCTGCAGGAAAATCATCATATTCTGCCGTATTGAATGTCAATGGTGATGACTAAATGTATTTTTTTTTTTCGGTAATCATTGATCCTTCAACCCCTTGCCCTTCATTATAAATCTCGTTCGATGTTAGTAGATATATATTGAAATATCAGGTAGGATTCAGATCCTCCCCACGATTTTTGGACGAATTATTCAAAGACTGCTGGGAATATGTTATTCTTTGTGACTAAACATACAGTGAGGTCCATAGGTATGGGATAAATTCATTTTCAGCGTTATTATGTATTTGTTTAAAAAAATCTGAAACAGGTCGATTTCTATTGTCAATTTGACAATTTACAGTATGAAAATATTACCCCCCGCTGAATTATGAGCACCCCCTCAAAAATTTAAATAAGGAGGGGGGTCGTGTGACACCTTGTTCGAAAGGGATTTTCATTCTCTGTTCAGCAATATTAAGTTTTTCAAATTTGGTGCAATCATAACTGAGAAAATGTATTTCGAAATTGTAAAATTTTGATACTTTACGTAGAATGAAGGAAATAATGTCACATAATGTTTAGTAAGTATTTTTCAATTTATTTTACAATTAGACTACTGTTATTTTGATATTTATAAGTTGCTGACACACGTCAGTCTATTGAAAAATATTTGTATGTGTATTTGATTTAACTATGGCTCATTTATCCGAAACTCAAAGAATAGTGATGAATTTGCAGGGGCAGCATAAAGAAATGGACAAATCTTCTTCAGTTGAATTATTTTATTTTTAACTTCAAATAACATTCACAATACACAATACAATATTGTCGGCCATTATGTTTTTTTTATTACTACTACTGACGCTAACAGTACTACCACCATACAGCAAACAAAAAACTTGAATTTCCCTGAAACTAACTAACATAGTTGCCAGATTTACCATTGCTTTCTAACAAATAGACATTTCAATTATGATTGGATGCGGTAATAAAACAAGAACTCAAAAGGAAGTTTGTGAAATGTTTAATATTAAATACCCTGGTCAACACGTCTCACAGTCTACAGTTAGCAAAATAGAAACAGAATTTCGTGAAACTGGACATGTAAAAACTATTGAAAAACCAGGTCGAAATGTTGAATTGGATGAGGAAAAAAGTTAGATGTACTGTTAGCGATTGAGGAAAATCCGCATATGACAGGTAGACAACTTGCCGCCGACAATGATGTAAGTAAATCATCGATATTGAGAGCTTTACATAAAGAAAAATACTATCCTTATAAAGTTCAGTTCGTCCAGGAGTTAAATATCTAGTTACATCACATATGGGGAAAATACTTTTCTTACGTGTTTTTGCCTCCTGAACACGAATTCATTTATTGCCAACCTGAAAAATGAGTCAAAGTTACTAAATGTCTTGTGTCAAAGCAACGAAAATTGTCCATTTGCAACTTTGTTAGAAGGTGGATTTTTTCGATAAAAACGACGATATTTTGTGCAAAGTTGTGCCGAAAATAAGTGATTTAGGGTGTATTGTTTATGCTGGTTAAAAGAAGGAGGCATTTTGAGTAATTTTTGTGCGAGAAAACGGTGCTTGAAAATGAGGTTAGTTTCATTTTTAAAAGTGCTGTAACTCGGGAACGGTATGAGACCGCCGCATTTTTCTTCCGGATTCGTGTTCAGGAGGCAAAAACACGTAAGAAAAGTATTTTTCCCATATTCAGAGTGCATGTGTGATGTAACTAGATATTTACCTTGGTTTTTTCTGATGAAGCTACTTTTCATTTAAATGGAACGGTTAATAGACAAAACTGTATATATTGGAGCAGAGAAAATCATCATTGGATGTGTGAGGCTCACACACAATATCCTATAAAAGTGAACGTTTGAGCTGGTATCATTAACAACAAAATTATTGCCCTTATTTTTTTGAAGGCACAGTTAATGGTGAGGTTTATCTAGATTTTTTATGAACTTTTTACAGCCTACATTAAAAATACTTTTTCCTGATGTTAATGATCCAAATGCAATAGATGATCAATTTGGTACCAACAAGACGGAGCTCCACCGCATTACAAACGTATTGTTAGAGATTATTTGAACGAAGTTTTTCCCAATAGGTGGATTGGAAAACGTGGAACGATTGAATGGTCGCCCAGATCCCCCGATTTGACTCCTTTCGATTACTTATTATTCAAAATCAAAAGTATAATTCAATAGACCAGACAATATTGCAGATTTAAAAGTTAGGATAACGGAAGAAATTAACAACAAAACCCCTAGGTTCTACAAAATGTTGTACGAGAATTCAAAGATCTTGCTTATTGTCAAGAAGTGAATGGTGGTCATTTTGAACATTTAATTTGATTGTAAAATAAATTGAAAAATACTTCCCAAACATTATGTGACATTTCCTTCATTCTACGTAAAGTATCAAAAGTTTACATTTTCTCAGTTATGATTGCACCAAATTTGAAAAACTGAACAGAGAATGAAAATCCCGTTCGAACAAGGTGTCACACATTTAAAATTTTTGAAGGGATTCTCACAATTTAGAGGGGATGCAAGAAGGGGGTAATATTTTCATACTGTAAATTGACAATAGAAATCGACCTGTTTCAGGTTTTTTTAAACAAATACATAATAACGCTAAAAATGAATTTATTCCATACCTATGGACCGCACTGTATATTTATCCTTGAACCCCTTGTCCTCGATTATAAATTTCGGATAATGTTAGCAAATATCTGTAGGGTGATCAGAATAAGATTCAAGATTTCGATTCCTCTCTTTCCACTGTGTTGGGACTTGAAAAGGATTCAAAAAATAGTTTACATTTTAATAATAATAATAATAACAGACGTTGGAGATTTAGCTTCGTAGATGTTTTATGTTGATCAATGGCATCTTACTGGTGTTCTCATTTTCAAACATTGTTACAGTTGCACCTCAAATTCTTCACTTTGATTTCGGAGAAGAATCAGTTAATTCTGGTGATTTGGTTTCGCTTACCTGTACAGTTCATAAAGGTGACTTACCAATGAATATAACTTGGACTCACGATAACGAGAGTGTTAGTTACAATGAAGGTATCATGATCGGTAATGTTGGCAAGAAAATCAGCACTATCAGTATTGATTCAGTTCAAGCGGAGCATAGTGGAACATATACTTGTGCTGCACAGAATGCTGCGGGAAAATCATCATATTCTGCTATTCTACATGTTAATGGTGACTTAAAATTGAATGTTTTAGTTACTTAACACTTTTCCTTGGTTTTACCTGAAACTTCCACTCTTCCCTTCACGTCAAAAGCTCGCCATATCGTGTCCTAATTTTTCAGCTGCTCTCTTTTTTTTTTGTCATTTGATGAAAACTTGAGCTCAGCGGCATTATTATATGAATATTTTTATAGTTACACCCCAAATCCTTCACTTCGATTTCGGAGAAGACTCTGTCAATTCTGGCGATTTGGCTTCCTTGCAATGTACAGTTCATAAAGGAGACTTGCCGATGAATATAACTTGGAGTCGTAACAACAAAAGTATCAGTTACTCTGAAGGGATCATGATCACGAATGCTGGCAAGAAAATAAGTACTCTAAGCATTTATTCAGTTGAAGCGGAACATAGTGGAACGTATACTTGTACAGCACATAATGCTGCTGGAAAATCATCATACTCAGCTATGTTGAATGTTAATGGTGATTGATGATTGAACGATGAAATTCTTTATTAGTACCTTTTTCAGTTTCACAGAAACCAATCATCCTTTGCCCATCCCTCCCATTTCGAAACAATCTTAATGTATGCCACTTTGTCATCTCGATTATGGAAAGACTTGATTCTGGAGATTTGGCTTTATTGCAATAAACAGTTGACCCAAATTCTCACAGTCCCAAAACATTACACAGAAGAACAGAAAACAGTACTTCAAAACTGTTTTTTGGGACATGTCATGAAAACATAGACGTGTTGACAGAGGTGTTTGTGCTCCATGTGCATAAAAGGGTTGTGATCAATAAAGCTGACAAGAAAATGAGCATATTGACAATATGATTGTACGGCTCAAAATTCTGCCTAAAATCTTCTCTGCTATGTTGAATGTTAATGGTTAATTTTATTGCCTTTTTTTCATTTCCATCAGAGCCGTTCATTGTTGAACCTTTTCTCCTCCCTGGAAAACCAAGTTAAAATTCAGATTTTTTTTTCACTACTTTTTTAACGACGGAAATGCAGGAACTAATCTTGACTTGACCTTGGGATGTGACTGAAAATGATTTGGTGTATCGGATAATGTTTTTTCGAAATCGTATTTGAAGTCTACACAAGTTTGGAAGTTTGTGAAATGTTCCAACCCCCTTAACTCTCTCCTGGAACACCTCTAGTGATGAAAACTGGAAAATCAACTTAAATATTGTCTATGAAATTTCTAATGTTAAATAGTGTGGCCTATTTGGATTTTTTTCTATTCATTCATTTCCTCATATTGTTACAGTTGCACCACAAATTCTTCACTTCGATTTTGGTGATGACTCAGTAAATTCTGGTGATTTGGCATCGTTAACATGTTCGGTTCATAAAGGGGATTTACCAATGAATATAACTTGGAGTCACAACAATGAAAGTATCGGTTATGATAATGGCATAATGATTACCAATGCAGGCAAAAAAATTAGCACACTGAGCATTGATTCTGTTGGAGCAGAACATAGTGGGACATATACTTGTACCGCACAAAATGCTGCTGGAAAATCATCATACTCTGCTGTGTTGAATGTCAATGGTGACTGCAGTTAGAATGTTTTAGTTTTATTAGTATTACTCCTGTTCATTTTATCCTACCCGTTCATCTCTTCCTTTTCCCCTCTTGTTCACCATTTTGGAGGCGAAACTGGAAAGTCATCCTTCCACCTGTCATCATAATTGAAAAGTCGTTTTTTTCCTGCTACTTCGATGTTGATCTATCATAATTTCGAAATGTTGTTCCAGTTGCACCACAAATTATCCATTTCGATTTTGGAGAGGATTCTGTTAATTCCGGTGATCCAGCATCATTAACTTGTACAGTTCATAAAGGCGACTCACCGATGAATATAACATGGAGCCACAACAACAAAAGTATCACTTACAATGACGGAATCTTAATCACCAATGTTGGAAAAAAAATCAGTACCATCAGCATTGATTCAGTTAGAGCAGAACATAGTGGAACGTACACTTGTACTGTACAGAATTTCGCAGGAAAATCGTCATATTCGGCTGTATTACTTGTTAATGGTTTGTTTTCAAAAGGCTCACATTTCTTTTTTTTACACCCACCTTGTCACCCTTATATCATTTCAAAAATTATCCCATATGGTTATTATTCTTTCAGTACTTCCCCTACTTCTACCTCTGGATTTCGGTGAAGACATAATCAACACAGGAGAATCAGCATCGTTGATGTGTTCTGTAGTCAAGGGGGATTTACCGATTGATATCGTTTGGTTTCTTAACAATAAAACTATTGGCAGTGCTGATGGAGGTATTTCGATAGCTAGGGTCACGAAAAAAATGAGCACGTTGAGTATTGAGTCAGTTCAAGAAGACCATGCTGGCGAATATACTTGTCTTGCCAAAAACGAAGCTGGTAGTACAGTGCACTCTACAATATTGAAAGTTAACGGTACACCGCCGATTATACTTTTTGAATGAATGTTCTTGTAGAGTTGGTGAATGTTTTTTCCTTTTCAGTTCCTCCTCAAATTTCTCCCTTCGATTTCGGAGACGATCCCGTAAATTATGGCGATATAGTTTCTTTGACTTGCTCTGTCAACAAGGGCGACCTTCCAGTGACGATTTCGTGGATGTTTAATGGTCAGAATATTGAAAATTTGCATGGCGTCGTTGTGAATTTGGTTAACAAAAGACTCAGTACGCTAAGTATCGAGTCGGTGAAGGCAGAAAATTCCGGAGAATATAAATGTGTTGCCCATAATAATGCAGGACTAGTCGAGAGCTCTGCTTATTTACACGTGAATGGTATTGAATTATAAGTTTATTTATCGTCTAGATTTTGAAATCCCTTACCATATCTTTGAGTTTACCCTTACCTCACCCAAAGTACCCCACACTCTACTATGTGGAAATGTATTAAAAATTTTATGCAGTGTTGCCCCACATAACTCCATTTGAATTCGAGGGGGAGGTGAACACTGGTGACAGCGTACAGTTAAACTGCTATGTGAGTAAGGGCGATATCCCTTTGAATATAACCTGGTTACTAAAGGGGAAGGAAATTCAGAATACATTTGGGATCAACACGATTGCGATTGGAACCAAAACGAACCTTCTCACCATAAATTCCGTACAGGCTGAACATGCGGGGATATATACTTGTAGAGCCTCGAACAGAGGTGGAGAGGCTACACAAAGTGCAGAACTTTTCATCAATGGTACATTTTGAAAGACATCTGTCATTTTCTCATGTATGCATCTACCTCTTTACTTTAATACCTTTTTATCTTTAGTTTTGCCTCACATCACACCTTTTTCATTCGAAGAAGAAGCAAATGCCGGGGACAGTGTTCAAGTTTCTTGTTATGTTAACAAAGGTGATATGCCAGTTTCCTTCTCTTGGATGCTCAACGGGGAACCGATACCCAGATATAAGGCAGTAAATATTTCTCCTTTCGGATCGAAAACCTCAGTTTTGAGTATAGATTCTGCGGATGGCAATCACGCCGGGAACTATACTTGTATAGTTACTAACAGAGCAGGAATCTCAACTTTTACTGCTGAATTAGTCATTAAGGGTACAAATGAATTATGCATGACGTGTCTGCTTTGAGTACCCTCAATAAATCCTTTCTTCGTCCCTTCCTTTTTTTCTTCTCGTTATTGTGGTTCCATTTTCATTATAATGTTCGTTTTGAGGTCATGGTCTCTCTTTTTCAAGCTTGTAAGCAGCGAATTCGGCCATCATTTAAGAAAGGGGCGTCTTCTCATCAATTCCAAGGAAATAATATATTCTGTTGGGGAGTCAGACATCCTTGATATTTTTAACTCAATATTTTAAGCTTTGAGGTTATTAATTACTACCTCCATTTGTATCTCTTCAACTAGTTCTGCCTCGATTTCAGCCATTTCTTTTTGAGAAAAACTTTCGTTTCTGGAAGAAGCTATCACCGTTCAATATGAACTGTGAAATTCGCGTAATAGATCAATAAAAAGTATATCGAGAAAATTTACGTTTACAGTATTGGGAGATCTGGCACAAGAGTTTCAATACTCATTATAAATGTCTGTGAGCTGAGCTAGTTGTGGCAATAATTTCTAGTCTCCTAATTTTTTATGTTTGTGAAATTGGTTCATTTGAAATGAATATAATTTTTAACTTTTTTGTTCATTGGCTGCAGTGGGGCCACACATAACTCCATTCGAATTCGAGGGGGAAGTGAACACTGGTGACAGCGTACAGTTGACCTGTTATGTGAGTAAAGGTGATATCCCATTGAATATAACATGGTTACTCAATGGGAAGAAAATTCAAAATACGTTCGGGATCAACATGATATCCATTGGGACCAAAACGAACCTTCTTACCATAAACTCGGTGCAGGCTGAACATGCGGGGGTGTATACTTGTAGAGCCTCTAACAAGGGCGGAGAGGTCGAGCAGAACGCAGAACTTTTCATTAACGGTACAATTTTAAACAACAATGTCCGTATTTTCCTGTATATGCATCACCTACTTTACATTCCTGTTTTTTTGTCTTTAGTTTTGCCTCACATCACCCCTTTTTCATTTGAAGAAGAAGCAAATGCTGGGGAGAGCGTTCAAGTCACGTGTTATGTTAACAAAGGTGATATGCCAGTTTCCTTCTCTTGGATGCTCAATGGGGAACCAATACCCAGGCACAAAGCAGTGAATACTTCTCCATTCGGAGCTAAAACCTCACTTTTGAGCATAGATTCTGTAGATGGCAGTCATGCTGGAAACTATACTTGTGTAGTTGCCAACAGAGCAGGAATTTCATCTTTTGCTGCTGAACTAGTCGTTAAGGGTATACATGATACATGAATGGTGTGTCTGTTTTCATTATCCTCAATGAATCCTTTTTTTCCCTTCCTCTTGCTTCTTTTGACTGTTTTTGAGGTTATTGAGAGACTTGATATTTTTTATGTTTAGGTATTTTGTCAGCAGCAGATTCGCAATTTTTTAACCTTTCCACATAATCCAAGTCCTTCCAGGAAAATTATAGTTTGATCGAATATATTCTCGGTTGTCAAAAATTCTTTTACATTATCTCCATTTTTAGAATCTATTACTACATCTGGTTATTATAAAATCCAATGTAAGAAGGATGCACCATTTTTTTCTCTAGTTTTGCCTCGGGTCCAGCCGTTTTCTTTTGGAGAGGAGCCGTTGTTTCTGGGCGAAACTGCAACAGTTCAATGTAGTATAAACGCTGGAGATTTGCCAGTGAAGTTTTCGTGGATGATCAACGGAAAACCTATCAGGAAAATTGATGGTTTCAATATAGGAAGCTTTGGCGCCAGAGTATCCGTTCTGAGTATAGATGCGGTTTCCGAGATGCATTCAGGAAACTATACGTGTTTGGCTTCGAATAATGCTGGAATAACTAGTTATACATCAGAGCTAGTTGTGAAGGGTACTAAATAAATAATCGTTATAATTTATTCCCAAATCCTTGTTCTCCTATACATCTTGACAGTATGCCAGAGAAACGACTTAAGTTTTCTCTTTTCCCCAAGTTGAATCGGTTCATCTAAAATAAATACAATATTTTCCTTGTTCATTTAAAACGTCGGTCTAACCAATTTCCGATTTTTCTGCAGTTCTGCCGAGGATTACACCATTCTATTTCGAGGACAACCCTGTGCATTCTGGGCAGTACGTTCAGGTTTCATGTTCGGTAACCGAAGGAGACTTGCCGATAAAGATAGAGTGGCAACTCAATGGAAAACTTTGGAAAGATATTCCGGACCTAACAGTAACACCTGTAGGCAAACGAACGTCTTCGTTGGAAATAGAGTCAGTTTCTCATAAACATTCTGGTCTTTATACTTGCAAAGCGGCAAACAAAGCGGGAGAGGCTACGTTGAGCACCGAGCTTCAAGTTAATGGTTATTTTGTATTAGCTTCAATAATTTTGTTTTGCTTTATCCCCTCTTGCTTTATAATCTAGTCTCTTATCCTTGCAGTTCCTCCACAAATTACCCCATTCGATTTTGGAGAAATTGCAGCGCATTCGGGACAACTGGTGCAAGTTTCTTGTACGGTTAGCGAAGGAGATCTACCTGTGACAATAAAATGGCGACTCAATGATCAATCACTGGACAATTTTCCAGATATATCAACCACTGCTGTGGGCAAACGTATCTCGATATTGGCGATAGACTCGGTTTCACACAGGCATGCTGGCGACTATACTTGCATTGCCCAAAACAGAGCGGGGGTCTCCCATTTTTCATCGGAGTTGCTTGTGAATGGTTATTTGAATTTTTCTCTAGCTTTCTGCTTACTCGCTTCATATCTAACAGATAAGTTATCCTTACAGTGCCTCCCCAGATTATCCCGTTCGATTTCGGAGGTGAGCCGGTTTATTCCGGAGAGTTTATTCAAGTTTACTGCACGGTCAGAGACGGTGATCTCCCCATTCGAATCGAATGGCTGCTGAATGGGAAAGCTGTGGATCGTGTTCCTGATGTGGCTGTATCTCCAGCAGGGAAAAGAGCGTCAACTCTTTCCATCGAGTCTGTTCGATATGAACACTCTGGCAATTACTCGTGTGTCGCGAACAATAATGCTGGCAGTGTTGAATACTCCACGGCACTACATGTGAACGGTTTGTTTATATTTATCGTATCTTTCCTTTCAGTCCCACCCCAAATTACCCCCTTCGATTTTGGAAATGTACCAGTTCATGCAGGACAGTTCGTCCAAGTATCATGCACTGCCTTTGAAGGCGACATGCCCATCTATATCGATTGGTTATTGAATGGAGCATCTTTGGAAGAGTTTCCTGAAATATCGTTGTCGACAGTTGGGAAGCGAACCTCATTTCTATCGATAGATTCTGTGTCTTACACCCATGCTGGAAATTATACGTGCCAAGCGAAGAATCAAGCGAGTACCAGTACTTTTACATCGGAGCTTCAAGTTAATGGTTATTTCCTTTGCATATTTCGCAGTACTAACATTTTTTCACTCTCAGTACCTTTTGTTTTTCCTTTTTAGTGTCCCCACAGATTGCACCCTTCGATTTCGGCGAGTATCCCGTACACTCTGGTCAGTCAGTACAGGTCCAGTGTTTCGTTTCTGAAGGGGATTTACCGGTCAATTTATCTTGGTTTTTGAACGAGCAGCCAGTGGAAGAATTCCCGGATATTTCCACCACCAAACTTGGCAAGCGCAGCTCTATCCTGTCTATCGATTCGGTGTCTTACACTCTCGCTGGAAACTATTCTTGCAGAGCGAAAAATGAAGCCAGTGAAACGTCCTTCTCATCAGAGCTACAAGTGAATGGTTATTCATTTCATTTTATCACCCCCACTTTTTTTGGTTTTCCTCATCTGCCAATCCAATCACCCTGGCTTATTAACATTTTTGTACCTTGCAGTACCCCCACAAATCACGCCGTTCGATTTCGGGAATGATCCCATAAATTCCGGAGATATGGTGACAGTTTTTTGCACGGTAAACAAAGGAGATGTTCCGATTGGGATAAAGTGGACTTTTAACGGAAGACCTATTGATAATCTACAAGGAGTCTCGATTACTAGAACGAATAAACGTATCACCCAGTTGACCATAGACTCTGTCCAAGATTTGCACAGCGGCGATTACAAATGCGCAGTTAAAAATCAAGCCGGGGTAGCGAAACATTCAGCCTCGTTGCACGTTAACGGTACCTAGAGGTGTACTAGTTTTAGATGAATGTTTCTGTGTTCACCTAGTTTTTTAATTTTTGTGTTGTCACAGTGTTGCCAAAAATTCTGCCTTTTGATTTCGGCGATGAGCCGTCGTACATGGGGGAATCGAACACCGTACAGTGTAGCCTAGCGGTGGGCGATATGCCGGTCAATTTCACTTGGACCCTCAACGAGAAACCTTTGACAGATGTCGTTGGTGTCAACATCGCAACTTTCGGCAAGAAAACTTCGGTGATAAGCATTGATTCTGTGAGCGACTTTCATGCAGGGAATTATACTTGCGCGGCGAGGAATAGAGCGGGATCGTCCAGTTTCACAGCTGCTTTGGCTGTCAAGGGTACTATTTTGGATGCGCTATTAATTATGTTTTGTTTCTCTCCAGTGGCTCCCCGAATAACCCCGTTTTATTTCGAGGATAATCCCCTTCATTCGGGTGAATATGCGCAAGTGAATTGTTTGGTTTCTGCTGGCGATTTACCGTTATACGTAACCTGGAAATTGAATGGAGAACGCATCGATACTTTTCCAGAAATATCCATTTCCACAGTGGGGAAGAGGTCATCCATCCTAACTATTGAATCAGTTTCTCATTCAAATGCTGGAAATTACAGTTGCCATGTTAATAATTCAGCTGGCGAATCAGTCTTTTCTGCAGAACTTCTGGTCAACGGTTTGCACATTTACATTACTTGAATCTTGGTTTTTTTACTGTAATTCCCTTTCCTCTGCCTCCACTCCTTGGAAAATGAGTTGAAACTAATTTCCGCTTTGGTTTTTCCTACAATCATCTCTGGAGAAACAATATCGATTCTCTCACTGAAGGCGGCGGTTAAATAGATTATGCTGATAAAAGTTCTAGAACCAATCAATAAATCTCTGTTTTCTATTTTCGGTCATCCTTTTTTTCCAGTCTTCCCTCATATAGTTCCGTTCAGTTTCGGCGAATCTGCAGTTCACTCCGGGCAAACAACTCAAGTGACTTGCTTGGTTTCGGAAGGGGATACTCCGCTAGATATATCTTGGAGCTTTGAAGGGAATTTCGTAGATTCTGAGAGCGGTGTTAGCACTACCAAAATTGGCCAGAAAGCCAGTTTGTTGCTCATAGATTCTGTATCAGAGGCTCAAGCAGGGAATTACACTTGTAGTGCCACCAATAAGGCAGGATCTGTGTCCTATAAGGCATCGTTGAATGTTTATGGTACTCATTTCATTTTTTTTCTCCGGTTGTTATGTTGGAGAAATGCTCGATCAGTTCTGTATCTAATTTCACATGAAACTATCAATTTGCACTGTATGTTAACACGAATGAAAAAT
Organism: Gonioctena quinquepunctata; assembly: GCA_018342105.1. Classification (NCBI taxonomy): domain Eukaryota; kingdom Metazoa; phylum Arthropoda; class Insecta; order Coleoptera; family Chrysomelidae; genus Gonioctena; species Gonioctena quinquepunctata. The sequence continues at coordinate 322,386 of JAFIRS010000428.1, read as the reverse complement.
GGTGGAAAAATCCCAGCACTAACCTATCTCTCCTTTCTCATCCCACCTGTTACGCTGGGATTTTAGGGTCATCCTGTTATCCATCTCCCTGCACTCATTTTTTTCATCTGTCTTTTTATTTCGACTTTTGCATGCGTCTTCTTATGTTGTCACTAATTTTATTTTTCGTTTTCAATTGTTGTGGTGAAATATTATTGAGATTTTTCGAATATTTCATCATGACTTTCTGCAAAGTCGGTATGGTATCAAAAAATTAATCCCGAAACAACTTCATTAATAAGCTCAAAAAAAATATCCTATAAAAAAACAGCCGTTATTGTATATACAAATAATGACAAAACATGTCTTGAATATCGACTATTAGAGGTCATTTGAAAATGAGTCATAAAGCCAATTTATACAGACTTAAACAGACTTCTGAACTGATGTCACATTTCTGTTGTGTGTTTTTTCAATTAATATTCAGATATACAGGGTGTAATCTAACTTGTACTCCCATAAATGACGAGCGTAATACCCGATTTGTTCATCTTAACAAAACCCAAGCCATTGCAAGATACAAAAGATGGAAAGGGCACCGATAGGTCCGGTTCGCTATGTTCTACAATTGTTCCAAAATTTATGAAAATCCATTTTGTTTTCTCGAATATAGATTTTAATATCTGGGGGAATTCTTTTTCAAAATAAAAACGAAGCAATGAACGGTACGCGTTTAAACCTACTTTATGATTATCCATTAACGTCGTTTTTTTGCTTTTCTTGTCTTTCAAATTGGGCATCTGCAATCAAATTTCTGACATACCTACCTTGAAGGTTGTTATCCAAGTTGTGTAGATGAAATCTTTCAATACAATTTCAATGCAATTGAAAATCAATGTTTTTGCAGGAGAATCCCACTCTGAAACAACACGTTATCTAACCTAGTTTTTCGCTGTTAAGATTCAAGGTGAACTTAAATATTTTTCGTGAGTGGTAGCGCGGCGTTTTAAACGTTAGTAGTCAAACGTGAAGGATTTTTTCTCATTTATCAACTTTTCATAATTTTCTCATAGGAAAAATCCTTTTTTTTTTAGTGGACTGTCAACTGTTAACGGTAGTACAAGTTAAAATACTGTATTGTTATTATCACTAGGGTAATTTATTGTACACCCAAGTTGCCGAGTACGAAGAAACATTGTAAATATTTCATAATATGTGCAAAAAAACTAGATTTGATGCACCACAGAATTGATAATATACATTTTCATTTTAAATCTTGAATTTTATTGAAAAAAATAAACTGATTAATGAATGGGACCTAAAAAGGTTTTTTGTCAGTTCAATATTTTTGGTACCATATCCCACTAGAATAACTAACAAATTCAATATTTCTGGCCTAATGCATGTTAAAAATTGATCGAGTGAACAGTAGAGATAGATAAGATAATATAATGTACCTTATATTCAAGAAAAAAATACAAATAATGTTTGTAATAAAACAAAATTTGCTATTGTTTCGTCAGGAAGGAAGTAAAACGAAATGTATCTTGAAATTACTCAGAGTTTTTGATCTCATAGCCGTACAAAATAGTTATAATAAACTGAAAAAATAACCAATATCAGTGATCCTTCCGCAACAACTCATTTGTCAAGACAAATCAGAAAAAAATAATTTTATTGTTGATTTTTAACGAATCTTTTTTGTTGCAGAACATTTTTCATATAAACGTTCACTCTTTCAACGTCTTTTCAAAATTGTTAGGACAAAAGCACTGCTTGCTAAAAAATATGGGATAAAAATACAAGTTAACTCAATTTCGAATATTTTTAGTGCCTCCGAGGTGGATTTTAGAACCTACCGATAAGGCATTTGCCCAAGGTTCTGATGCCGTTGTAGAATGCAAAGCTGATGGCTTCCCCAAACCCGCAGTTACATGGAAAAGGGCGACGGGTATGTTTCTTCATTAAATGTGTACGTATATACAAATTGTCGATTTTTTTTCTCAGGGGTGTCACCTGGAGATTACAAAGATTTCAAACCAAACAATCCCGATATAAAAGTTGAAGATGGCACGCTCACTATTAACAATATCCAGAAAACAAATGAAGGATATTATTTGTGTGAAGCTGTGAATGGTATCGGTTCTGGTCTCTCAGCTGTTATATTGATTAGCGTTCAAGGTAAGTTCCACTGAATCCTACGGATTTGTTATTAAAAATTGATAAACTGATTCACGTATTCTTTTTTTTTGCCTGAGGAGACCGATTTTCCTATTTTTTACAATCTAAGTTCAGGAAGTGATTTTTCTGGTGTGCGTGGGAATTAAATTCGTCCACTTTAATTTTATGACTTTATAAACTTGTATCAATATAAAAATAAAACTTCACGGGCTACTCGTAATATTTGCTTTGAGCTTCGAGGAAAGAAAACAGAACCACTTTGATATCTCGACCCACCCTTTGTCAACTATGGTGTTATCACACTCCTGATCTACCCCTAGCTAAGTACCAAGCAGAAAGCAGTTATATGGCTAGGATTCTGCGTAGGAGACATCAATGTGTATTACTTACTAGATTCATAATTACTTTAATATAGAAAATTCGGGTGTCTTATAAAACCACATTCGGGAACTTTATCCTAAATTAAAAAGCCCTAATATATGTATATTAGTCTTATTGACAATCTAAGATAAAAAACTTCACTCTACAAGTATCAAGGAAAACAAAAAAAATTGTTATTTGAGATCTAATTTATTAGCGCGCTAACTGCTCTCGTTCGGCCATGCATCACAACTTGAGAGCTAGAAAAACTGACATATTGTGATCCTCGACGGCACCTGAGATCGTAACTCGAGGTACTATGAGCTCGAATGGTTCATCGATCTTGTGCTATAGGATAATCTACCCGAGTACAGTTGGATTGTCAATCAATATAAAATAAATGAAGTTACGACGGTCAATTGGTGAGACAGCCTGCTGTCGCAGTGATATGAAATTAATATATATTCTTGGTTAAACATTAATACCCCATGACATAGAGTAATCCAAAATATTAACTTGATACATAAATGGATTTATCGTGAAAGTCACGGGACTGGAATATTTTACACCTGTGCAAAAAAAAAATGTCGGACAAAACCCGTATAAAGGAAGACCCTCTTTTTGTCTGATTCTCATAAGAACTGGACCAAAAAGCAGCTTATCTTTTTGTCCCCTTATGAAAAAGCATACTACGTTTTTACTCATATGAATCTATATCTCATAGTAAAAACAGTCAGAAAAGTATTTTAGTCTTTTTGTACAGTGCAAAAACGTATTAAAACTTTCTTTTGCTCGGTTTTGTGATCGATCCAGTAGCTTTGTATATTTACACTTATTTTCTAAACGCGGCATTATTTTGTTGCCAATCTATAATTATGTAAACCCCGCAAATAGGCAGGGACGCACCAAAGTTACTTCAAACTTTTGGTTAGCCGTTCTTAGTAACGGAGCTGGGAAAAAATTATTCGTTACATATTGACATAATTTTTATCCTGAGGAAAAGTTTTTTTAAGATTTCATTATTGAATATTTGATAATGAAAAACAAAAGATAAGCTGTCAATCATAATCACTAGGAATTCTTGACACACTTTGGAATCAAAATATTTTATTTGTACAGGGTGGTCATTAATTTTGGAAATTTTTAACCGGGTGTGTTCTGTTCGTCGCAAAGTGAATAATTTTTGTGACGATCGTAGGCGGACAAGTTATGGAAAACAATAGGAATGACAAATAATTTTTTGTAATTGACATTACATTGATAGTGTACCCATCCCCTAAAATCTCCCGTGAAGTGATTATGGTCGGCCACTATTTTATCATAATGTAACGTAAATAAACTTAACTTGGTTTAACTAATTTATTTAACACTTAATCTACAACTTAATTTATATTACTACGCCACTGTATAGCTCGATGGTATGGGCTCGTTCAGACTGTGTCTCTGAGACTTGAGGGTTGCCTATTTATCTCCGATACAGCATTCTCGATGTTTCGAATTCTTTCCGTTGGCGACCGGCGTGTTCCAATTGTTTCCAATATTGACCGTTGTCTTCCGCGGCAGAGCGCACTGGATGGTTCTCGAACATCTCCGGGGATGATCTCATCGCTGTCGACGGCAACATGTGAGGCGACAGGTCCGGCCTAGGTTCGTTACATTGCCCCCTTCTTAAAGACATTTCGTCCCGAAATTTCATCCTTGGAGTGTGACGATATCTGCATGACTCCCCATATCTGCACCGTGAAGTTCGATGGAAGTAACACTCCACGGTCTTCATGATCGGTCGTGGAAGAGGGTTACAGCAAACCAAAATCTTGACGCCGCTGGATCTGAATATCGCCTCCAGCATACTTCTTATGACTCTCCAGTCCAACCCATCAATACCACAGGACAATTTTGGAATTGCTAGATCCACCAGATTCTGGTCCACCATAGTATCTCTTAGTTTGGTGAGACTCTTCCAGACATCTTCATAGGACGGTTTATCTTGGGAATGCCTCTTGGTAACTAGGTAGTAGATGTTTCTCTGGCCTTTCTTCAACTGTAGCACCCACCAACTTCTGGATTCTGCTCCGCAGTGTTTGGAGTTGACCAAATTTCTTGGAGAACACTACGGCGATGCCCCTGGACATTCGAAGATCTTCTGCCACACAGTGCGCTAGTGCGTAGTCAGCAGGCACCTCGAAAGGTCTCGTGACTCCTCTCTAGTAACCCCATGTAGAACTTTCTGCCCGTTTGAATACAAGGACATAAACTTCTCGAACGTCATATCATCCTCCGGTGGCTTGAGGGTGCGAACTTGGTCATGGTTTCCAGCGTAAGGGGCCAACCTGTTGAAATGGACGACCCTTGGTTTCCCTCGGGGTGGCTTATGGATTCGGTACACAAGGTCGTTTATCCTTTTCACGATTTTATACGGGCCTTCCCACGAGTTCCGCAACTTTGGTGATAGTCCACGACGACGTTTGGGGTTGTACAGCCAAACCAGGTCATCAACCTTAAATCCTCCAGCGTCGGCCTTGATGTCATAGGTCTTCTTCATTTTATCGCTGGCACTCTGGATGTTCAACCGGACTCGTTCGTGGATGTCGTCCATTCTCTGCCGAAGTTTGCTGACGTAGTCCTCTCCCGCAGTGTCTTGTCCTGGCGGTATCCCAAACTTCAGGTCACAAGGCAGTCGCAGTTCTCGGCCCATTATAATACTAGCAGGAGTTTGACCGGTTGACTCGTGTACTGCGGATCGATAGGCCATCAGGAACAAATGAAGATACTGGTCCCAGTCTCTTTGATGGTCAGAGACAACCTTGGACAAGTGGCGGTTGATCGTCCTGTTCATCCGTTCCACCATTCCATCGGACTGCGGATGTAGGGCCGTGGTTCTTGTCTTGCGGATGTTCAGCAGTAGACATATTTCTTGGAAAAGGTTGGATTCGAAATTTCTGCCTTGATCCGAGTGCAGCTCCATTGGAATACCGAATCGACATATCCACTCTTTCACCAAGACGTCGGCGACGGTGATGGCTTCCTGGTTGGGCAGGGCATAGGCTTCCGCCCACTTACTGAAGTAGTCCATTGCCACCAGGATGTATTTATTCCCGTGGTCGGATACGGGAAACGGGCCGGCGATGTCAATGGCGATTCTCTCGAACGGGCTGCCTACGTTGTACTGACGCATCGGGGCCTTGGGTCGTATTCGAGGTCCATTGCTAGCAGCGCATACAGCGCACTTCCTGCACCAGTCCTGGACGTCAGCTTGACAATTGGCCCAGTAAAACCGTTGCCTCACTTTCTGCAGGGTCTTCGTCACTCCCAGATGTCCTCCGGCGACTCCATCATGGATTTCCCGCAGCACTTCCTCTCTTCTGTTCCTGGGAACAATTATTTGGCGTCTGTCTTCCCCACCAATATCGGCCTCCAACACACGTTTCAGGATCCCATTGTCCAGAATAAGAGAGTTCCATTGTGCCCAATAGGACTTAACAGCCGGCGAGTAACCTGCGACTTCCTGCCATGATGGTCTTCGATTGCCCTTCTTCCAGCTGACGACTAAGCCAAGGTCGGGGTCTCTCTCTTGGTCTTTCTGGATCTTGCTGTCATTCCAGTTGTCATCCATTGCCGCGGTTCTACAAAGTGTTGCTTCTTTCTCTTCTGCTCGTCGGCAATGTGAGCAATCATCTGGACATGGTCTTCGCGACAAGGCATCTGCATTCTTATGGCTAGTTCCGGCTCGATGTTCGATCTCGAAATCGAATTCTTGGAGTCTCGATCAACGTGCTACTTGACCTTCAGGATTTTTGAACTGTAAGAGCCATTTGAGAGCTGCATGGTCAGTTCTCAACAGGAATCTTCTTCCATACACGTACTTGTAGAAGTGTTCCACTCCCTTTACAACAGCTAACAGCTCTCGCCTGGTGACACAGTAATTGCGCTCTGGTTTGCTAAGCGTCTTGCTGAAATAACCAATGACCTTCTCCTGTCCCTCCTGGATCTGAGATAGGACAGCTCAAGTCCCACGTTGCTGGCGTCCGTATCCAAAATGAATTTCCCTTTGGGTAGGGATAGCTCAGTATAGGTGCGTTGATCAAAGCTCCTTTCAGCTTCCTGAATGAGTCTTGACATTCTTCGGACCACTGAAACTTTGTTTGGCCTTCCGTGAGCTTGGTCAGTGGTTTAGCGATGTTGGCGAATCCCAGCACATATCGGCGATAGTATGTGCATAAACCAAGGAAACTTCGAAGTTGGTGAATGTCTTTTGGGATGGGCCAATCCTTAACAGCTTTGATCTTCTGGTCATCCACTGCTACTCCTTCCCCAGAGACAACGTGGCCGAGGTATCGTACTTCTTTTTGGAACAGATGGCATTTCTTAGGGCTCAGCTTCAATCCGGAGTTCCTCAGTCGCAGGAATACTTCCTCCAAGTTTTTCACGTGGTCCTCAAACGATCTGCCGACCACAATTATGTCGTCGAGATACACTAGACACGTGTTCCATGAGAGTCCCTTCAGTACTGTTTCCATCAATCTTTCGAATGTGGCGGGAGCATTACAGAGCCCGAATGGCATAACGGTGAACTGCCACAATCCTGAGCCGATGGTAAAAGCAGTCTTTTCTCGATCTTCCTGAGCGAGTTCTACTTGCCAGTATCCACTCTTCAGATCAAGGGTCGAGAAAATCGTGGAACCAGCCAACGTGTCTAGGGTGTCATCTATTCTCGGGAGAGGGTAACTGTCCTTCTTCGTGACATTATTAAGTTGGCGATAGTCTACACAAAAGCGTGTCGATCCATCCTTTTTCTTCACCAGTACGACTGGAAGGACCAGGGACTGTCAGATGGTTCGATAACTCCTTCTTTTCCCATCTCGCTGACTATTTTGTCAGCCTCTGCCTTCTTGGCAGAGGAAGTCTTCTTGCTGATTGCCGGATCGGTCAGGCACCCCAGTATCAATCTTGTGCTGGACCACATTAGTTCGACCCCCTTTTCCTTGTCCGGTATCGAAGATGTCTTGGTACTTTTTGACTAAATCTCTTAGTTTGGGCTGTTGAGCTGGTTTTATGTCTTTGGAAGAGATGGCAACTAATTTCTCTAGTTCTGTGGGCAAGTTGTTGGGTTGGCTAATCGTACCTCGTACGCCCCGGATCACGGATGAAACTGACGAGCAGTGCCCCAAAATTGTTCCTTTCTTCAAGGTCACTGGGAAATAATTGACATTCATGACCCTTACCGGCACAAATTTGTCAGCCGCAACAAGGTCTTCCCTAGTGCAATCCCTCGTCCAATTTTCTCATCATGAAGTTTGGGCTCGAACATCACCACGTCTCCACTGCTCGCACTCCCGTCCAGGCGAGCCTCCAGAATGGTTTCAGCCCTCTCAGGTACGCTTACATCTTCAGCCAACAGCACACGGATCAACTCTTCACTTCTCCCATGAAGTACCAGCTCTTCTCCGTTGACACGTAGGACGCCGTCTTTGAAATCCAATTCAAACCCTCTGGAATTCATGATGTCCATTCCGATGATTGCATCGTCTTCGATGTCCGCTACAAGTGCCTGATGTTTCACTTTAGTGTTGCCCAAAATTATTTCAATCGGTAGCTCGCCATATACAGTAGCTGGCTCCCTGTTGCTGTGCGTAGTTTCCCAAGTTGTCAGTTCAATCCGTTCCGGTGTTCTGGCAAAGGAAGGCCGAGAATTGTCCTAGTCGCACCTGTATCTAGCAGCATAGTGCAAGGCTCGTTATTGATGAGACCGTCTACGAAGACACCCTTGTTCTGTCGTTGAAGCATAGCGACATATGCGTTGTTAACCGGGGCTTGCCGGACACATGCCGACGATTGCCCCTTCTCATCGACCTTTCTTAGTTTTCCTGCATCGGAGTCGATGAATGTTGGACATTTGCTACGCACATGTCCAATTTTACGACAATTCCGGCATCTTATATGTCTTTTCTCAGGCAACACTTCCTTCATCACTTTTCTTATGGCAGCTTCCAAGTTAGCAGGCTCCTGTGAGTCTTCCTCAATCGTTTGAACTTTACTTTGGCTTTGCAGCATTGTTTTGCTGCCTCAAATTCAAAGCTCGTGCCAGTGCGTCTAGGAGATGTGTTGGACGAGCTAATATCAACGCTTGTCTGGTTTCTTGGTCACGGAGTCCATCCAAGAATGCCTGAACCGCTAATCGCTCCATTACATTTTCCGGTGTGGCTGGATATGCGAGACGAACCAAGCGTGCAATGTCAGCTTCGAATTCTTGTAAGGATTCGCCCGATTTCTGGCAGCGATTTTTCAGTTGGGAGTGGTATACGTGTTCCAAATGGGCCTGGCCATATCGTAATTCTAGATGTTTAATCAGCTGATCATAGTCCTCCTGTTCTTGGGCGGTAAGAGTTTGTAGAATATTCGTCGCTTCTCCACGTAATGCAAGTGTTAGTGCTACAGCTCTTTCCCCTGCATTCCATCCATTTGCTTTGGCCGCTGCTTCAAACTGTCGGCGGTAATTTTCCCATGGAGTTTTCCGTCGAATTGAGGCGGCTTCATGGAAAGCTTCCCTATTTCTGAATTGATCTTGACATCTTTTATTCCCTCTTGAACTTTATCCAAGTTCAAACTCAAGTCCAGCATTGCATTTTCGTTAACCATCTCTGTGGAGGGCGCACTATTAATTCGTTTTTCCAGCTTACTGATTGTTTCCTTTATTTTGTCCATTTCTGCCTCGACCCCATCTTTGATTTTATCTACCTCCGTGTTCATTTGCTCCCTAATTTTATCTATCTCTGTCTCAACGGTTCCCATTCTTTCTTCTAGAAAATTAGCCACACCACACAATTCTTTTTTAGGCCTTCTGTGTTTTCCAGGAACTTCTCTTCCAGGCTTCTTGAATTTTCTAGAAGCTTCTCTTCAGATTTCTAGAATTTTCTTCAAGCTTCTCTTCCAGATTTCTAGCATTTTCTTCCAGGCTTCTTGAATTTTCTAGAAGCTTCTCTTCAGATTTCTAGAATTTTCTTGAAGCTTCTCTTCCAGATTTCTAGCATTTTCTTCCAGACTTCTTGAATTTTCTTGAAGCTTCTCTTCCAGATTTCTAGCATTTTCTTCCAGACTTCTTGAATTTTCTTCCAGTTTATTCATTACCAAACTTAAATCACCTCCGGGAACTTCGAATAAAAATGTTTCGGGGTCCTCACCTTCTTGTATAAGTCCTTCTGCAAGTCTTTCCTGGAGTACTTGCTTTTTACCTGTTGTTTCCAGTTCCCTTTCCTCCAATTCCTGTTTCAATTCCGCTACCTTCAAATCCGCAAGGCGCACTTTTCTTGAACACATTTTGTCTTTGACGAGGTATCAGTCTGTTTTACACGAAAAGTTATCAGTTTGTTAAAAAATTCTCTTCGCGAATTCTTTTCCACGGGCCACCAGTCTATTGTCTGTTTCACGCGAAGAGTGTATCAGTTTATATTCCCACGCACAATTGTCCACTTCGCGAAAACCGGGCCACTGTCTATTTTCTGTTTCACGCGAACAGCGTATCAGTTTATATTCCCACGCACAATTGTCCACTTCGCGAAAACCGGGCCACTGTCTATTTTCTGTTTCACGCGAACAGTGTATCAGTTTATATTCCCACGCACAACTGTCCACTTCGCGAAAACCGGGCCACTGTCTATTTTGGGCGTACAAAAAGGTCTATCAATTTATTTTTCTGACTATCCACTCCACGATCACTTGTTTATTTTCAAAATCTCACTTCCGACACCAATTGTAACGTAAATAAACTTAACTTGGTTTAACTAATTTATTTAACACTTAATCTACAACTAATTTATATTACTACGCCACTGTATAGCTCGATGGTATGGGCTCGTTCAGACTGTGTCTCTGAGACTTGAGGGTTGCCTATTTATCTCCGATACAGCATTCTCGATGTTTCGAATTCTTTCCGTTGGCGACCGGCGTGTTCCAATTGTTTCCAATATTGACCGTTGTCTTCCGCGGCAGAGCGCACTGGATGGTTCTCGAACATCTCCGGGGATGATCTCATCGCTGTCGACGGCAACATGTGAGGCGACAGGTCCGGCCTAGGTTCGTTACAATAATTTTTCAAGGTTTCTCGCAAATATGACAAATCGTATCCAAACTAATAGGATCGACAGACGTGCGTAATTAGTTGAAGGATAAATCATTAATGGAATTTACTTTAAAAAATCTGGATTCTAGTTACAAACCCGTTTTTTGTATTCATTTGCAATTTTGAAACTAATTTTGATATGATATGGGTTTGATTTCCCTTTTTATAACAACTGTCAGCAACATAATACATTGTCTCAAAAAAGTCTAGTTCGGTCGTTCGGTGCGTTGTTTTTGAAGGTACTTTTTCCAAAAACCCGCATTCTGGAAAGTAAAAGATTTCTTCTTCATATTGAATTTCATTCTCCAAAAGTCCTTTCAATATTGTACCAAAATGAAACCCTTTGAAATAAAATGAACGAAACAAACAATGAAAAACTGAAAACATAAGGAAATCAAACTTGTGAAAACAACGAAAAATCAGAACCAGAAGTTACGAAAGAAATCATTCCACAAGTCAATAAACAACTTCAAAAATGCATCCTCTCTTTAGGTAAAAGTTTCACTATATTATTAAAAAATATTTTCACTTTATATTAATTAAAATAATATAATTCGTCATAAATTATGCTTCACAAAAAAATTAAAAATTATTAACCTGTTTCACAGCCCCTCCACAGTTCGATGTTAAGTATCGCAACCAAACCTCAAGAAGGGGTGATCCAGCAGTACTTCAATGCGAAGCTAAGGGAGAAAAACCGATTGGTATCATTTGGAACATCAATAACAAAAGATTAGAACCCAAAGGTGATAACAGATATACGATAAGAGAGGAAATTCTTCCCAATGGTGTTTTGTCCGACTTGAGCATCAAACGAACTGAAAGAACTGATTCGGCCATATTTTCGTGTGTTGCAACCAACGCCTTCGGAAGTGATGATACCAATATCAACATGATCATTCAAGAAGTTCCCGAAGTTCCTTATGGACTGAAAGTATTGGACAAGTCGGGAAAAACGGTCCAGCTCTCGTGGGTGTCGCCTTACGATGGAAATTCTCCCATAAAAAAGTGAGTTATCAAATTATATTTGTGTCTTATGACGTCATGATATCTGTTTACATTTGGAAGATATTAATAGTTTATTAATTTTGTAGTCATTGATATAAAGGATAAAAAAAATCCGTGGTTGGAAGATGACATGCATCATAAAGTTTTTTTTTGTGCAAAAGTTATTATTTCACAGTTCAAGAAACCATACTGCAATGGGAACTCTATTATACTGTGATACATTGGTTTAATTAATGAATCATCAAGATATTCCAGGAGACTTCTCAACAGATGTAATGTTTGACCTAGTGTTAATATTAACTTGGACAATTCATTAAAAATGTCAGGTGTTCCTATATGATTTTATTGAGTGGGTTTGTTTGAGACGCTCTAATTCAATTTGGATATGATCATCTATTGTTTATAAGCTTACCATTCTTTTTTTCAGATTTGTTATCGAATATAAACCAAGCAAAGGAAGTTGGGACAAAAATTCCGAACGAGTTTTAATACCCGGTGACCAAACCGAAGCGGGAATTTTCACCTTACGTCCGGCTACCACATATCATATCCGAATTATCGGCGAAAACGACATTGGATCCAGTGATCCATCCGATACGGTGACCATCATCACTGCCGAAGAAGTTCCAAGTGGTACTCCGACCAATATCAGAGTTGAAGCTCAAGACCAACATTCTCTCGTAGTATATTGGAAACCACCTCTCAGAGATCAGTGGAACGGAGATATTCAAGGCTATTACGTTGGATATAAACTGGCAAACAGTGATAAACCTTTCTTGTTCGAAACTGTCGAGTTCCAGAGAGAAGAAGAAGGGAAAGAGCATCATTTGAAGGTAAGAAATATATTTCGGGGGGCGCGAGTGAAAACACCTATTCATCATTTATTATCGGATGCAGGCTCAATTCAAAGAAATATCAGCAAATGTGTTCCCGACCTGGTAAAGGTCCTAACTGAATAAAAGAATGACTGCTGTGTTTGAGTACTTCCAGAAATGCAGAATGCTGGATCCAATAACGTCAAATTCGATTTTCAAGCCACTCACGACCTATAATGATTTGAAATGTTATGATTGACTTGAAAATTCGATAGTAATGTTTACGTTTTCAACGTGAGTTGGCAAAAGAAGTTCTCTTCCTATACTTCCACACTTAAAAATCAAAATCAAGCGATCCTTTTGCTAATAAATTTGTACTTTCTGCCGCTTTCGTCGTTTTTACTCGGTCTGACTGAATATTTGAGAAAATGAAAAGTTACTAATTGACGTGACTGTTCAAATCATTCATTTGTTTCTGCTTGATATGTCTTCTACTGGTCTAGACTTCGTGATTCGAGGAACGAACTGGATAATGCTTTCCATTGTTTGGCCAAAGGCCCTGTTAATGGCTAATTTGTATTTTTTGCCAAAACTGGTTGTTGCCTTAGCAATTTAGTATTTAATTCGATAAAAAGCTGCAGCCATGCCGATTGATTAAACTGTAGAACTTTGTGAATTTTGGCGAAAAATCTTTTTTGTTTGAAACTGTCGAGTTCCAGAAAGAAGAAGAACGAACTAAATACTGTCAGTCACAATCAATTACTAAGAATTCACACTTAAAAATAAAAATCTATCGATTCTTCCGGAAATAAATTTGTACTTACTGCCGCTTTCCTCAGTCCATTTTACCCGATTTGACTGATTTTTTGAGGAAATGAAAGAAAGATTACAAGGACTTGGCCTGACTTCATGATTGAAGGAACGAACTGGATGTTTTCCATTGTTTTGCCAAAGGCATTGTTATAGCTAATTTCTAGTTGTTTTTGCCAGAAGTGGTTGTTGGCTGTGCCTTAGCATTTACTGTTTCCCAAGAAGTAAAAACTGATTTATGCTCTACTTAATTTTGTCGCCATTTTTTTCTCAATTTATCGATACTGGTAGTTGATTTTGATATCAATTTCAGATCGCCAGCCTCAAAACATACACGCAATATTCGGTGGTGGTTCAGGCATTCAATAAGGTAGGAGCCGGTCCAACTTCTGAGGAATTCAAAGCAAATACCGCCGAAGGAGTACCAGAACAACCCCCAGAAAAGGCTCTCTGCACAACTCTCACCGCTCAAACTATCAGGGTTTCTTGGGTGTCGCCCCCACTTACGTCTGCCAATGGTATCATCAAGGGATATAAGGTTATTTATGGACCTTCAGATACATGGTTCGGTGAGTGTTTTATTTCATAATTCAAATACTTTTGTTAAGTTGGTGCTAGGCTTGCGAAATCACTAACGGAGATTACAAAATTTTGTCATTGTGCAATCGATCCCTAAATATTAATTATTAGTACCGGTACCAAAACTGGGACTGGAAATTCGAGATTGATATTACTACCCTATCGAGATGTGCATAAACATGATTTTTTAAATTTGAATAACAGGTCTTTTGAAACCCTTTGTAAAGGGGTCTCTCCCCCTACTATCAAACTTTGGCGCCTTTCACTGTTCTCGGTTTTACCTCGGGCGCCACCTTTTGGTTTATAGTGGAAAAGGCCACTTTTGCTCCGGGCAGTCTCAGTGAAGAAAAACACTCCAGGGGTCAGTATAGTCGTGACAATGTAACGGGGCCAGCAAGGCAGGCATCAATTGCCTTTAACTGGGTTTCGAACCTAGATGCGCACTGGGTGCTTAACTTCTACTCAAGATAGTAAATAAAATAATACTCTAAAAACAGGATAAACAAGTATATTAAATAAAGAAATACAGGAAGGGCGGCAGCCTCAAGATATCACAACAAATAAGCAACTGGCAAGCACTATATACAGAGAAAAGCGGGGAGGGCAATTTAGCAACCAAAAAGCTCATGCGGGGTGTATAGTACGGACTCGTATGCAGAAATGACCAGCGCAGCATTGAAATGAATATGTGCCTCTTACGGCTATGGTTCGATCATGCGCACATCGCATCTGTGGTACTTACAAATATTTCCCGATGTCTTCTACCTGATATAACATATTTACCCAAACTCCGATCTCACTGCTTCAGCAAGGCTCGGGACGGTCGTAGATTGCTTTGGTATCTGGCTCACACTCTGGATACTAGTGGTCGGACGCGTGACTGCTTCTGCTAGGCAAGCTACTGAATCTCCGAAATATTGGACTCTGTCGATCGAGATACAAATTATATTTTCCTAGTATAATCACCCAGCTTGTAAAAATTCTCCTTGCTATCTATCCATGTGGTGTGACGTCGGCCGGATGACGTCAGCTCGCAGCCCTCGTAAAATTCTCCGTGATGTGACGTCAGCTCGTAGCGTGCGCTTTTGTTTCGACTGGAGGCTGTCTGTGGCTTCTATTGGATGACTGAAATCTCTCGTCGGCGTTTGTACGTAGCCCAGCTGGCTCGATGAAAATGTTTTCTCGAGAGTCGCTGGCTGGCGCAGGTAATACTCGCGCGTGCTTTATATATACGCGCCGCGGTATTAGCGTGATCTACGGAGGGTGTTTAGTCTATTTATTGGGGTAGATGTAATCCACGGATTTATCACGAACACGAATGGTATTTCTAGATCTACTATTAATGTCAAGATGAATGTAAATCCTTACAGGAAGCTTTTGGTTGATAAATATAGCGGAAAAATTGTAACTTCGTTACACCTTCACTGTGGGGGTTTTCGCCCTTTAATTCAGAAACGTATAATATCTGATAAGAGTTATAATCTCGGGGCTATCATATAAATCGAGGTCCTATTTTAATATAAGATAAATGATTGAGAGGCTAATTTATGACATTTTTCTACATATAGGGAGTATTCTCATTAATCTGGGAGTGCATTATGATTTTTAGTGGCCCATTTGGCCAGAAAATTGCCGAAAAACCCAGGGAAACCCGTGCAATACCACTCACTCCTAACTATCTTAACTAATTTAACATTGTTTTGTATTTGGTGTGGGGTGTCAATACACTGCGACCAATAAGGTCTATGATGTCCCCTTCTGCTGCCCAGCCGTTTAGGATGTCTCAACGACTAGAGCAGTTCCTCCAGTCCTATGGCTTTAAAAAGTTCAGGATATCGGATGGCTTCAGGTTAGGTAGATCTACCTCTTCTATTTGATGTTCTCCGAGGTATCGTCCCTCGGATTTTGCAGGGTCGTGCATTCTGAGAGAATGTGGATAGAGGTTCCGTTCTCTTCCTCGCAAAATTCTCGTTCCTCTACTAATCCACTAACCCGAGTTTCTTAAGGTGCCCTCTCAACCGGCAGTGCCCTGTTAGAATTCCCGTTAGTATTCTGAGCTTGTTTTTACTCTTATTGGTGCAGTCATTCGATTTCTTCTGGTTGTAGTTTCCCAGTAGTATCTTGGCCTGCATCATTCCTTGTGATTCTATCCAGTATTGGGATCTTTTGTTATGTACTTCTTTTTCAAGATCATCATGTATTGTGCTGGTACTTATTCCGCAGAAGGGTTCGGGTCCCAGAAATGGTGTTTCAGCCCCTTTTTGGCAAGTACGTCTGCTATTCCATTACCCTCCACTCCAGTGTGTCCCGGAACCCATAGGTGGGTAACAGTGTTGTTCTTGCCTAGTTCTTTTAGTTTCTCTAGGCACTCCCAAACCATCTCGGAGTTGATTACATGGGAGAGCATTAATGGCTGCTTGGCTGTCCGACATTATGATATCTTATCTGCGAAAATTTAATTCTAAATTGAACTGGACACATTTTCCGATGGCGTAGATTTCCGCTTGGAAAATGCTCTGTGATTTGCTTAGACTTTCGGAGTATTTGGTACCAGGCCCATATACTCCTATTCCAGTTCCGGATCCATCTGCGTACCATTTAATGGCACTTCTCTTGAGTCTTGGGATGCTGTCTTTGTCCCATTCACTGTTGCTACTTAGCCGTGTTGAATTCTTTCAAAAAGCTAAACTTTTTTGTCATCTCATCCTGGGGCTTATCCCAGGTTTGTTTGGTGGTTTTCAGGGAGGATCCGAAACTTGCGTTTGGTGGTTCCCTCTCTGGTCATCCTGTATGTTGCCTTATCTCTATACTCTCCACTACTATATGGAGGGGGTGTAAGGCTTAGGATTACTTCCATAGCGGCCGTTGGGTACCTTTTCATTGCACCTGTTATGCATACACAGGCTAGTATTGGGATTTTCGATAGATTTGCCCTTGAACTAGCCAGCATAGTTCTGCTGCCCCAGACCACCACCTCGTAAGCGATGGTCGGTTTCACTATTGACGTGTACATCCACTGCAGTGTCTTTGGGTTACATCCCCAGTTCTTTCCCGCAAAGTTTCTGGTTATTAAACATTGTTCTCATGTCCTACATTTGGCAATGCAGAAGATATAATTAGATTAGATAAGATTAGATATAATTCACATACATTTCCGAATAGATTCAATTCATATTCTCTTCTAGAAACTAAATATTGTTCACTTCGGTCCGAGTCTAACAGAAAACTTGGTAATAAATTCAATGAGGGGCACCAATGGCTGGTCAGGTTGACGAGAGTCTTATCGATATCTAAAGCCAAGCATCGTCGGGCGTGGTTAGTACTTGAATGGGTGACCACCGGACAAGGAAGTTCCACGTTAAATGTCCTAACAACTGTAGCGTAGTACCATATTCGCTGCTGCAGGCATCTTATCAATGAGCGCGAGATAAGACGATAGATATGCCGCCCTTCGGAGGGGACGTTAAGATGGCGGTCCCGAGTTCATAGATGTTGAGCTCGTTAAAGAACCCTACCTCTGAAACAACAGAGGATTCGGCAAAATTTCCGGTTGGGAGGAGTGTGCTCACCGGCGTCGGTGTTTAGCCTTGGTAGTAGAAATAGGCCGACGTTAAATAAAGAAAAGAAAAAAAAAATTCAATGATTTCCCAGATCACGCATTTGAGACCATTGAAAACAAAACGAATATATGCTTTTGTAAACAGTCAATTTCCGGCGACTTTGTAGAGAGATAATTCCAACATATATTGTTTTCCGAACATCTGTTTTGCTACAAAACCAATTCAACACATTGCCAAAATGTCATAATTTTTCAATAAGATGTTTCGACCTATGGTTTTAAAAGCTCTGCGAAAATATAGCCACACAGTATACTCATTCACATCTAAGGTCTTTTTCCAAGTTTATAAGATTGAAATATTGCTATAAAAAATAATTGGTGATTGGAAAATATATGTATATGTATATATGGAAATTGAAATCCGGATCTGCTTACTCCTGAGTGAGGTTGATACCGGATCAAGATTGGTACTTACAACTCTGTGATTGGTACTTGGATTTGGTAGGCGTGGAAGGCAAAGTGTACCTTTACCAGATTGATATGTGACACATTTTTCATGATTATTTGTAGATGAAAATACCAAGGATGCCAAGATCACCGCTTCTAGTGAAACTATACTTCATGGCCTCAAGAAACATACCAACTATAGTATGGAAATTTTGGCATACACTTCTGGAGGAGATGGAGTTCGCACAACCCCAATACATTGTCAAACAGAACAAGATGGTAAGTGTGAATATTTGAAATATCGCCACCTTCAATGATTATATTTTTTTTAGTGCCCGAGTCTCCTACTGCCCTTAAGGCGTTAGTTATGTCTGCGGAATCTATTCTGGTGAGCTGGAAACCTCCGACGGAACCGAACGGTATCATTGAATATTACATTGTGTACTACAAAGAAACCACCAGCGACGAAAAGCCGAGGTCACAGAAGATCGTACCGAATTTGAGAAATCAAAATCTGAGTTTCCAGGCCAAAAACCTCGACAGTAATCTCAAATATGAATTTTGGGTGACTGCTGCAACGACCATCGGAGAAGGACAACCTTCCAAGAAGGTTACGGTTTCTCCAAGCACAAGTGGTAAGTCTACTTGACAATAAAAAAAAATATCACGGTAATATTTTTGTGTTTATTTGTATACAGCATACAAATCTTAACGATTCTTTGTTTGGTCAATTCCTATCTATTTTTTTTTCAGTACCTGCAAAAACGGCCTCATTCGATGACACCTTCACCACAAGCTACAAAGAAGACGTGACTCTGCCGTGCTTGGCCGTAGGAGTCCCAACGCCCATCATAACCTGGACAATCAAAGGTATCAAACTAGTGCCCAACTCCAACGACAGGATCAGGCAGCATCCTGACGGATCGTTATTCATCCGTGACATAACCCGTACCGACGCCGGAGAATACTCTTGCAAAGTCGAGAACGACTACGGACAAGACTCTGTGACTCACCAGTTGATCGTGAACGCTCCTCCCCACGCTCCTTTGGTGCAACTGACTTCCACTACGACAAATTCTTTGACAATCAAATTGAAACCCCACGAAACCGACGGAGAACCGATTCACGGGTACACCATCCATTACAAGCCCGAGTTTGGAGATTGGGAGACCGTTCAGGTGGCGCCAAACGTTGATAAGTACACCATCGAAAAGCTGTTGTGCGGCACCAGGTATCAGCTCTACGTTACAGCCTACAATAGGTAATAAATAAATATATCTGAACATTATCGGTGGTTATTTTATTATTACTTTTTAGTATTGGTACTGGAGACTCGTCCGACAATTTGAACCCGAAAACACGAGGCGAAAAACCAATTATTCCCAGTGCGGACAAATTCATTGAAGTGTCTTCCAACAGCATAACGCTGCATCTCAGTGCTTGGTCAGATGGTGGCTGCCCCATGTTGTATTTCGTAATCGAACAAAAGAAAAAGTGAGTGGCAGTTTGTATTTTGATAACTTTTGTTAAACCGGTAACTTTGGTTGTATACTATTAGTAATTTTCGCAAAATACAACAGTAATGTTGTCAGCTATTATTTCTCATTCAGAGCTATTACTGTTTTCAGAAACGATGAATTACCGAAAATACAAACATTCGTTGACTATTATTGGTAACTTTTGTCTACGGGAATCAGTCAATTGTCAACTATTTTCGGTAATTTTTCAACGCCAGTAGATAAACTAAGGGGGTTCTAGAGCAGTCGGGGGTGCCCCAGAACCCGCATAGGATTTGGGGGGTCTCTGGGGGCTGCCACTGGGTCCACGATGACTGGGACCGCCAGTCAGAAAAATAAAATTTTTCAAGTTTGAAATCAGAATAAGTCGTAAAACTAAAATTCCGACTTCAAACTGGGAATTTCCAAGTTTAAATTTGGAAAAAAAACATTCTGTACCTTGTAAGGGTCTCTCTCTCTACCAGCAAACTTTGCCTCGGGTGCGCAGCCTCAGTGAAGAACTATAAACACTCCAGGGGTCATTTATAGTATTGACTAATGTTAATTTTTCAACGCCAGTAGATAAGCTAAGTGGGTTCTAGAACAGTCGAGGGTGCCCCAGAACCCGCATAGGATTTGGGGAGTCTCTGGGGGCTGCCACTGGGATAATTTCATTCGAAATCCAAATATAAGGTATACCCTATCTATTAAAAAAAGAATCATCCAAATCGAAGAACCTAGTACAAAGTTATGCCTGATAGAATCGGTTAACGGACCAGAATTCAGATGGGTGAGTGATCAATATCCTTCATTTTTCTACCCTTAGGGGTGGATTTCATCTTTTAAATTCAAATGGGACCACCTTCGAAGTACACCCTATCCACTGTAACAAGAATGATCGAAATCGGACGTCTCAGTAAAAAGTTATGCGTTATCATACATAAAAAAAAAATATATATACGCGTTGACTAGAGAACCTCCTCCTTTTTAGTTTCGTCGGTTAAAAATTATATTTTAAACACATGTAATGATTGAATATTGTTGAAGTTTTTCAACTATTATTGGTAGTTTTTGTCAACTGTTATCAGTAGTTTTTGTTAACTGGTAACGGTTATTTTTGTCAACTGTTACAGTTACCAGAAACTTGTTCATAGGTATCGGTAACTTATTTAAACTGATACTAGTCGTCACATTCTTTAACTTTTCTGGCAACTAGTTGAATGTTACCAATAGCCAATAAATTTGCATTCATGAAGTGAATGGATCATTTGAAAACTGCCACAGTGATGATTTTTGTGTGTGTGTTTTAGGATCAACACAGAATGGATTCAAGTATCCAACAATGTAAAACCTGGACAAAACTTCGTGCTTCTTGACTTGGACCCTGCCCAGTGGTATCACTTGAGAGTTACTGCACATAACAATGCAGGCTTCAACGTGGCGGAATACGAATTCGCCACACTCACCGTTACAGGAGGTAAGGCCGATTTTGTATATATGTACATAAGTTGGTTTGATTTTGTTTTGTCGTCATGCTTGTTCGGAGTTTCCTGTGTTATTGTTTTTCATTTTGGAAATCTTGACCTTGGTGGTTTTTGTGTTTTTGATTAGTTTTGATGATAGTAATTGTAATTGATTTATTTCACCAAGACAAGATTTTCTTTTTTTATTATGATTTTTTTATGTTGTGTTTGCAGCACATGTTTTATAACCTTCACCGTCATGTACATTATCATGAGAATGAATTCTTCAAGCCTCGTAAAGCTCATTCTGCTTGTGAATAGCAATAGTACCTGAATATAATACATAGCGCTGCAAATCATCGTTAGGTGTTACATATTTTAACAACCATTTCACAAAATTTGATTTGAACACAGTCAAAACGTTTTTTAATCTTTCTTGTAGTGTTTGGGCTAACATGTCATATATCATTGTTTTGGTTGATTTCCAAAATTGTTTTTTATCAGTATTATACTTGTTTATCTGTGGATTTTTGTTCCTAGTATTTGTTTGGAAGTTTTTGAATGATTTTCAATTCTTGATGTCTTCTTACTCGTTGTCCACTAACTTTCCATCATATACCAGCTCGGGAATTTGTAGAACCCACTGGAACTCAATTTTTATTATATACCCGGTGTTTGCAATCTATTGCTTCTTTCACATTCCATTTCCACAATTTCAGAAAAACTAAAAAAGGTGTTTTACTGAGTTTTGAGACAAATACTCGAGAACAAGAATGAATGGACAATAATTCCGTTTTTAAAGTCTGAATTTACGAATTTAGAGTCGCAAAAATAAAATTCTGCCTTAAAGTTTGGAGTAAAAATTTCTAAAAACAAAATTTTGACTTCAAAGTCGGAATTTCCGACATACATGAAAAATAATGACATTTCACAATCTAGAATGTGTGATCTCATTACCATCTAAGTTATTGTTATCTTTATATGTGTTTATTTAATTTCGATCAATTAAATTGTATACCGGGTGACGCAGGATATCGGGCCACCCCTGTAACTTCTGCATTCGCGAACGGATTTATCTGAAATTCGGTACAGTTATATAAGCAACCATTTATGGAGCTTGTGGCTCAGTGACACGTGCTTTGGTCTTGTGTTCACTGTTTCCACCCGGCGCGGGTTCGACTCCAGCAGCTGGTGAAACATTTTTCAAGGCCCCAAGAGTGGTTTCGGATCCCACTATAAAAGGTTAGGTCCCCGTGATCTTAATTCGTACAAGTTTTCATTAACTTCTGAGGGTTGGTCAAACAACTATGAAAGCGGTTAAAAACAATTTTACAAAAAAAAAATCGGATTTGATCACATTACAATCCAATATGGCGGACTTCCGGTTTTTCTGCACATGCCAGCAACTTTGTTTTTTCAAATGGAACACCCTGTATATTTTTACATATTCAAGTTCAACAGGTCAAAAGAAGTCCAAACCTTATGTCAAATGTCATTTTTTTGAAACAATTGAAATTAAAATTGTTTTTTTATTTTACCTCGTGGATAAATGAGATTTGGAAATTAACTGTTCTAAAAAGAAAATAAAATTTTTTTTTTCAAATGAAACTCCTATGGGCCACCTACCTGTCTCTCTAGAACATTCATTAAGGAAAAAAAGACATATCATTTTTCTATTTCGGTGCAACTAGTTCATGAGTTTCCTTGCAGTTTGAATAATTTTTCAACTTAGTAAGCTGTGGAAAACAACATTTCTGAATCTTGTCAACTAATTGTGTTTCGCTGTCATCTTTCATCTCAACTCTCGAAAATTAGTTAACTTCCGAAAATTAGTTTAGTGGAAATGTAAAATCAAAATTATAGGTTCACAAGAATTGAACAGGTTGATATGTTATTAATTTATGGAGAATGTCTTGAAAACATTGTAGCCGCTTGTCAGTTATACGCTGAACGATACCTACACAGAAGACACCCACAAAAAACCTTTTTCAAAAATGTGGAGAGAAGATTCCCAAAAGAACCCAACAATGGATCGTAAGTGAGGAGGCAGAAATGAACGTTTTGCTTATATTGATTTTGATCCAACCGCTTCGACGCGGGAATTGGAATACCAATGCAATGTCAGTCAAGAAAACGCTAGAAGAATTTAAAAAAACACCATTATCATGCTTATAAGTATAACTTACACAATTAGTTGACAAGATTCAGAAATGTTGTTTTCTACAGCTTACTTAGTTGAACAATTATTCGAACTGCAAGGAAACTCATGAACTAGTTGTAGATTTTTGAATTTATAAAATTTGTTACTGTACCGAAATACAAAAATGATATGTAATTTTTTTCCTTGATGTGTGTTCTAGAGAGACAGGTAGGAGGCCCATAGGGGTTCCATTTGAAAAAAAATAATTGTTGATCAAAATGTGATGTGGCTGAATTGATTAACCAGTGACACAAAAAATAATTTTTCGGGAAAAATTAAGTTTTTCTGTTATTTGCGACTCATTGTGAATAGCTTCGACCAAATCTCATTTATCCACGAGGTAAAATAAAAAAACAATTTTAATTTCAATTGTTTTAAAAAAATTACATTTGACATAAGGTTTGGACCAGTGGCCTGTTGAACTTGAATATGTAAAAATATACAGGGTGTTCCATTTGAAAAAATAAAGTTACTGGCATTTCCAGAAAAACCGGAAGTCCGCCATATTGGATTGTAATGTGATCAAATCCAAAATATAACGGTACCAAATTTCAGAAAAATCCGTTTACGAATGCAGAAGTTACAGGGGTGGCCCGATATCCTGTGTCACCCAGTAGAAAACCATTAGATGATTTACATTTGAATCTATATGTAACGAACAAACTCCCGCAGATTTGGTCATCAGAACTGTCAGAAAAAAATACATATATACTTTTTGGTTCGATCCTCCTTTTTTCATTTGGAATTGTAAAATTGAAGAGCCGTGATAACTCAAAATAAAGACTTACAAGATGATGCATCTCTTTTGATGTTCACATCTACAATAATTCGGTCCACGTTTGGATTTCCAAAATCCTCTCAATAAATTAACTTTACTGCTTTGCACAAAATCTAAAATAATAGTCGTTTCATATGAATCATTCATCATTCTCAATCTCAAAAATGTGAGAATTCATGAAAACTTATCTTTGTGTGATACCATTGACGAATTGATTGAAACCTTATATCAAAAACAAAAATACAACGGGCTATTATGTACCTATATCGGAATCGTAGAAGACCCCTTTCTCTTAGTGCCCTCAATGTATATTTCACCCATGAAATGTATCCTACCAACCAGGCTTGTATCCTTATTTTCTAAAAACTTCAATTGTTAGACCCTATGCTTAAGGGCGGAGATTTAGATTATCCTTCTAATCTCCAGCCTAACTCCCTCATGTCAACTACTTCAAAAATTATTTAAAAACTTGTAAATAAACGACTGCTTGAATTTTTATAATGTACAAATCATCAGCGACAACCAGTTTGGTTTCAAGGATGATAAAAACCCACATGATGCAAAATTCTCATTCCTCTATTCAATGTTAAATGCTGGTGGAATAAATATTTTGTGACCTGTCAAAGGCAATTCATTTTTGATGTTGATTATGTTGATCACAAAATACTGCTGAAAAAACTTCACCAGTATGGATGCAGAGGGGGAATACGACAGTTAGAGAGAAAGGAAATCAAGAGTTCCTCAGGGATCTGTGTTGTATGTGCACAATATTACCAAGATTAATATTTCTCGAAAGTTCTCTCTTTTCGCGGATGACACCACCATACTATGATGGGTTAATTCAATAATTATTTGCTTCTCTTATAAAACATTTCTGACCCCAAATGTAAACAAACCATTGGATGCCCACAGCCCATATTTGACACGTCATCAGGGCCGCCGCGTTGGGGAGTACGACCCGATAGGCAGCAAATAAAAAGTTTCAATAAAAATGCCTGAAAGATGTTACAAAATATCAAAACTGGATTATTGGGGACATTTGAAGGGCATTTATTTTTTCTAATGCTCTTATTAACTCTCTCTATTCGGATCAAAACTTAAAATAATAATGTCAACTAGTTCTAATTGAGTTAGAGCTTTGAAATTTTGAATACTTATTCAAGTTTGGTACAATGCACTTATAGTGTATCTAAATCAATTTGGGGGATGCCTCAAGATGGCGGATTACCTTTTTTTACAACCCCCTTGACATGACTGTCAAATGAAAGGGTTTGACGAGTAAAATACAATGTGACGTAAAAATTTCTTAACCTAATAAAAATGTAAATGTACTAAAAAAGGCCTTTTTTCTGATCTCATAAAAAAATATTAAATATAAAAATTCGAAAGTCTTTATATAGTTCCTACATTCTCACACTGATTGTTCAGATCTCTTTTTTTTCACACTGGAAAAGAGAATATATATATATATATATATATATTTATACAGGGTGTAATCTAACCTCTTACACACCCGTGAATGATGAGTGCAGAATGCCATTTTATAACAAATTAGAGTAATTAAAAATCTGAAAAAAAAAATTGAAAACATGTTTTGTTCTTTGTAAAATTAGACAAAATATTGGGTAGCGCCGCCCGCCTAATTACAGGTGACCTGCTCAGAGGAAAACTTTGGTGATTGACGAATGCAATAAACATTTAACTCGACATTTGAATAATCTAGAATGTTGAACTGATTGTGTGGTAAATGTACACAAATAGTACGTTTTAATTGCAGGCTGCAGAGATAGATATTCAATTTCAGAGTGAAGAAAACAATTCTAACTTGATATATCCAAACTGGAGATGAAGTTAGAACTAGTAGACGAAATCAACACAGCTTTGAGGCACTTATTTGATCACAATTTTCAAAAAATCATTTGTAAGAACGAAAAGACACAGTATTGTAATATGTAAACATTGTTGACAGGGACAGGTAGTGTTTCCAAGATTCCCGCATGCGATTGTTATTGTGCTGTCTACGAACAGATCCGACTACTGTTTTCTGATTGGCTGGTAAATGAATATATTACTTAGCAATCAATCAGAAAACAGTACGCGATGATCAAGAGAATTAATTTGAACATTCTTGTCTTTTGCTGGTTTGAACACTGAACTGTTCCGTGCGTATTTTGAAGAGTAGAAGACAAGATAAATCACTCGTCGCATTCATGAATGAAGTAGTAAATTTCAATTCTGGTTGGAATCTGAAGTCACCAATCACGAGTCAGAAAAATACTGTGCCTATCTAAAATGAGTAAACGCTTCTGGCGTTTTCGTACTAGAGATATTAACATAATTTTTATTTTTTTTGTAGAATGGCAATTTTTTTAAATTATTTTGCGATATTTAGGCTCCAATTTGAAGAGATCTACAATTCTTTGTCAGAATTGCAAGATTCATTAGTGGTTAGCTTGTTTATGTTTTCTGATTTGCTCCTTGAATCTGAAATAAGAAACATGGAATTGTTGATTGGCAATCCATTCAAAATAAATAACTTCTTAAATCCTGAGAATCCCATCAGAAGTTGTATTCCTTGTATTAGTGGCAATAGTTATCTAATTAATCGCCGATGATGTATTGGATCCTCTATCATTTTATATGGATTGGCAATGAATAATTCCATGTTTCTTATTTAAGATTCAATAATATGAACAAATCACAAAACATAAACCTGTAGCTGATATGTAAAACCCTTCGACTGCATTTTGAAGCCAAAGCTAACCACTAATGGAATTGTAGATATCTTCAAGTCAATTTAGAGCCTTAATATCGCGATATAATTTTAAAAAATTGTCATTCTACAAAATTATTAATATTATGTTAATATATCTAGTACCAAAACACCCGAAGCATTTATTAATTTTAGATATGCACAGTATTTTCCTGACTCCAGAATCCAACCGGAATTGAAATTTACTACTTCATTCACGAATGTGACGAGTGATTTATCTTGTCTTCTACTCTTCAAAATATGCACGAAACAGTTCAGTGTTCAAACCAGCAAAAGACAAGAATGTTCAAATTAATTCTCCTAGTCATCGCATATTGTTTTCTGATTGGTTGCTAAGTAAGATATTTATTCAGCAGCCAATCAGAAAACAGTAGTCAGGGCAAGTGTTTCCAAGATTCCTGAGGTACAGGAATCTTAGAAACACTACCTGTCCCTGTCAACAGTGTTTACGTATTATTCTGAATCACTGTGTCACAATGATGGCCGATAATATGTTGAAAACAATTATAATACTGTGTCTTTTGTATTCTAACAACTGATTTTTTTATCATTGTGATCCGTTAAGTGCCTCAAAGCTGTGTTGATTTCATCTATTAGTTCTGACTTCATCTACCAGTTTGAATATAAGGTTAAAATGGTTTTCTTCACTCTGAAATTGAATATCTATATCAGGCAGCCTGCGATGAAAATTTACTCTTTGTGTAAATTTACCACATAATCAGTTCAACATCCTACATTAATTCAAATGTCGAGTGAAATGTTTATTGCATTCGGCAATTGCCGAAGTTTTCCTCTGAGCAATATAACATCTTGCACACTCGTGAATGTATAATGCGATTTTATAACAATTAACAGTGGTTTAATTAAAAAAAATATATTCACTTTTTTGGCAAGTTTTTTCAAATTATGGGAACATATCTTTCCTTTGACATTTTTACGGCAAGTCCTTATTAATAAGCAAAAAAAAATATCTAAAACATGTATTACTACCAGAACTGCACGGTTCCCAAAATTTTGACGAATTTTCTTTTTTTTTTTTTCGAATTCTCAATTCGTTATAAAATGGCATTATACTCTCGTCATTACACCACATTCATCACTCATTCAACAAAACATTTGGCCTTCGATCGGGAAAAGTGCCACAGTTTCACCTTGGACGACCCTTTTGCCTAGGGTTTGTAAATTAGATTTATCTATTTCAATAAATTACTACTACTACTACTACTAGGGTGGCGGAATGATTGGCAATGCTCTGCAGGTCATTAGATCGCCTTCTTCAGTGTTAGGTTAAACATGTCGGAAAATTAAAATCAGGATTTACATATTATTTTTAGCAAAAAAGGTTACATTACCCTTTATCCAAAATGTAATAAATATATACTTTATCATTTATTCAATACCGTTCCGTTTACATTTTTGTCATATTGAATAAAGCCATTGAGCATTTCCAATGTGAACCGACTGAAATGCAGTAGATTGCAAATACCACCGAAAAATAATTAAACATTCAAATGAGATATGACATTGTTGTTTTAAACCTGAGCGCTGCGTAGAGAAGAGACGTAACTGGAACCCTGTGAAACACCCCCTGTGTTTTGGTTTCAGGTACTATTGCCCCGGCACGTGAAATTCCCAAAGAGGACACCATACAAATAATCCTCGCGAACCTTAACCTTGTAGTTCCCGTAGTGGCTGCCGTCTTGGTCATTATTGTTGCCATTATCGTGATCTGTGTGTTGCGTGGCAAAGGAAACTATAACAAAGGTACAGTGTAATGTGTGTTGTCTGTATTCTAGGTACGATAGCGCCAGCCAGAGACTTGCCCGCCATCAAAATGCTGTTCCCCTGGATCCCCGATTGGGTCGATTGGAACATTGCCGTTCCCGTAGCTGCGACTGTCGTAGTGGTCGTAGTCGGTATTGTTGTCATTTGCGTGGCGCTTTCCAGGAAAGCTCACGGGCCTCTCCAAACTAGGCTCCGGAGCGACTGTATGTGTATGGCCCCCTTCTTCATCACTCATTGTTATTTTTTCGTTTTTCGGTTTTAAGCCCCTATTTTTAGGCATAGGAAACCGGTCGGATGAAAATACATTTTTGTGTAGGAAATATTAAGGGGATGTTCCATATTTCACATGACGGTAAAATTCAAGTTCTTTATATTTTTTACGATGACTTGGCTATGCTAAACTCTTTTAAATATTTTTGTTATCCTTTTTTTAGAATTTTCTGCCATTCAAAGGAGAGTTTGCTTTTCTGGGTCCCACGCTCCCAGTCATAAGATTTTGCCCACTGCAAAGCTCGCCAGAGGGCGTTTTGCTTGGTACCAAATCCCAAATGATTTTTCAATTTGTAGTTTTTATTTGATGTGAAAAATGGTTCATCCTATCAATTTTTGGACTTGTGGCTTTCAAATGGCAATGCAAATATAATTCAGAATGTATTTGTGGAGATGGCAGTTACTTTTTATTGTAGCTTGTAATCCAATGTCCGTCGATGTAATAGCCAGGAAAGTGATTGTTTTCGGGAGAATATTGAACCCAGTAGCAGTGAGGTCGTTATGATTAGAGCATTTTATATTTATTGACTTTGTTTACTGCGAAATATCAAAAATCTCTAAAAAAATCCGTTAATCCATAATGCCAAGTTTTTGTTTCCGAAAACATAATTTTCCACAGATGATGTTGTTACTGATTGATTATATTTGTAACATATACTTAATGCCATTCTCAACCCATAAGTCGACTTCAATAGCTGTTTTTTAGTTATTCTAGCTTTGATAGTGTCCAAAGTTTAATTTTAATTTGAGCATCCCATTAATCGTTCATCCCCGAAATGTTTGAGAATATTGACTTTTAGCACGATGATCTCATTTTCCCAATATAGATGACGTTGTTTATAATCAATCCTGCAACGCGACATCTACCATGGACAAACGTCGGCCCGATCTGCGCGACGAGTTGGGCTACATCGCACCCCCCAATAGAAAACTACCTCCCGTGCCGGGATCGAACTACAATACTTGCGACAGGATCAAGAGAGGTACATTAAGTAAGACCGCTATCGCTTCTTTTTTGCATGCCGATTATTTTACGTCCATCCCCAGTTCTGTGTGCCATTCGTCTCGGTTTGAGGGAATTTTAATAGAAAATATCGATTCCTTCCATATAATTACAAACAACGAAAGTTAGTGTTCAAGATGTCAATAAATGAATGAACATACATGAGAAGTGTAATTGGTTTTGAGAAATATAAATAAATCATCAAAATTGTGATCTCATGAAGCATGATTTACATGGTATAAAATTTGAATGAGAACAAATGAATTTGAAAAATCAATTTGGAAATACAACGATTTTTTTTGTGACCAAAGATATTCATATGTTTTACAAGAACTGAAATAGAAAATTAAAATGTTTCCACAAATCAATATACTTCCCCTAAAAATAATTTTTTGGGTAATATTGTTACGGAAATCACGAAAATAAGCAGAGGCCGCCCCTGTGCTGTTTACAAACGTTGACCTGCATTCGTCGGGAGTATATTATAGTAAGAAATGAAATGCATAAAGCACACAAAGTCGTCTTCACAAAAGGTTCAATATAAATTGAAACACAATTGGTAGACCGACAGGCGAAAAACAACTACTTTCCTAGCAAATACCATGCAGAACGTTGAATGATTTTCACCTGACAATCCATGCAAACTTCCATATAAATGGATATTGTTCGCAAATGTTTCTTTCTGATGAGCTCGATTATGTTTAAATTCACGTCGTGTCCGCCGAACAATCCGCATACCGGTTTCAGGCTTTTTGGCCCTCATCACTACGGAGTAGTCTCCAGCCAGAGATCCGGAGAGCTCTGGCCGAAGCGAGACACAACATAAATAAAATCATCATCGAGCTTAAAACATCTTTAGGTGCGTCGGAAAAGATAACTTTTAACCGGCGGCACCTAGTGACAGAAAGAAACACTCCATACATTTCTTTCTGTCACTAGGTGCCGCCGGTTAAAAGTTATCTTTTCCGACGCACCTAAAGATTTTTTAAGCTCGATGATGATTTTATTTTTGTTGTGTCTCGCTTCGGCCAGAGCTCTCCGGATCTCTGGCTGGTGACTACTTCGTACTGATAAGGGCCAAAAGCCTGAAACCGGTATGCGGATTGTTAGGCGGACACGACATGAATTGAAACATAATTGAGCTTATCAGAAAGAAACATTTGCAAACAATATCCATTTATATGGAAGCTTGCATGGATTATCAGGGGAATATCATTCAACGTTCTGCGTGGTATTTGCTAGGAAAGTAGTTGTTTTTCGCCTGTCGGTCTATCAATTGTGTTTCAATTTATATTGAACCTTTTGTGAAGACGACTTTGTGTGCTTTATGCATTTCATTTCTTATTTTATCTCCCTTCATATGGCTTTTTCTTTCAGTATATTATAGTGTTGTGCTTCAAAGTGGAATAAACGGACATTGAATTTATTGGACTATTTTTTATTGCAATAAAAACGAACCCTAATGTAGAAATATACGATCCAATATTTCTGTATTTTTAAGTTTTCAAGTGGAAAATAACTTTATAAAAAATATCCCACTGATGTCACCATTGTAGAAATTGGCAATTATGTTCGTTTTTGCTGTTTGTCTTATAGGAAAAAAAAAAATATGTTTGGCAGCGTCGAGAGGATGCTCACTTTTTTTTTTTTCGTTTTGAAGGGGTAAACCGCTTGGCACCTGGGCCTTGTGTCTATCAGCTCAGGTAGTGTCGGGCGCAACTCCGACTAAACCCCCCCCCTCGCCCTCCTATGCTTTGGACCATCTTGTCGACATAGCTTCAAGCATAGGCGGCGTACCATGCAGCTGCTTCTTCCACTATCTTCGCATGGGTTTTTCAAGTCACGGACAGTACATAAATAAAGTTAATACTAAAATATCACAAACTTAGGTATCATAGACTTAAACATCACAGTTCATCTCCATCATTTATTGGGAATCGGTCCTGCCTTTGCATAGCCCTCTCTTCCCTTTCTTTAGCCTCCATCACCTGTTTTAGAAAATTGTAGCCCCCTTTGCCATCTTCTTTCATCAGTGATCATGAGTCCGATCATATTCTCAGGCATAATTGTTACCTCCAAGGCCATTTCCGTGTTGTGTCGCTCTCGTTCCCATCTCTGGCATCCAAATATTGTGTGATTTGGGTCATCCCATTCACCACAATACAAGCACCAATCGTCCGCGGCTTTTCCTATCTTATAGGTATATTTTCTGAAAGACCCATGCCCGCTTAGGGCCTGGGTTACATAGTAATTGGTACCCTTATGGCTACATTCTATCCACGCTCTCAGGTTCGGAATGAGTCTTCTGGTCCATTGATCAGTAGTAGTATTTTCATCCCATCGCGTTTGCGCCATTGTTCAATGGTCCTGTCCCTCTTCTCCTTCTTTCCCCTTTCAGTCAGATTGGGAATGGAATCCAGACGTATCCTTTCCTCTATCATGAGGTCTATTGGCGGTATCGACGTTATGACGCACAGTGCATCAGCCGACACAGTCCTATAGGCCATGGCCACGCGGAGTAGCATCTTCCGCTGCATTGATATCAATATGCCCATGTATGTCTTCACTCTGATGACATCGCCCTACACGGGAGCCGCGTATAGGAGGACGGACTGCACCACTCCGTACATCACTCTTCTCTTATATAGGCCAGGTCCCCTTGTGTTTGAAAGGATCCTCGTTAGGGCCGTCACCTGCCTATTCGCCTTTTCCCAGGTCTCCCTGACGTGTTTATTAAATATCAGTTTGTCGTCAAGCCAAACCCCGAGATACTTTACGAATTTTTTTGGAATTATCTCCGTGCTGGCCAGCTCGAAGCGAATTCCTTCCGTCTTCCTGCGTCCCCTGATTATGATGGCCTCGGTTTTCTGCGGGGCAATCTCTAACCCATTATCCTTCGTCCAGCGTTTAATTATTGCTAGGCTCTGGTTTGCAGTACGCGACGGTTGCGCAATTCCTTGGGAGGTCCAGCGTTAGGATGCCATTGTATAACACATTCCACAAAGTGGGACCGAGTACGGAACCCTGCGGGACACCCTGTGTCAGGTTCATCCTTATTTTCCCAGAGGTCAGCTCTTGACTCGATAAGTAACTCCCTATTGCCATGCGTAAGTAGAGGCTAATTTGAAGCCGGCCCAGTCCGTGCTTTATCAGGTGCCACTTTGCCGTGTTGAAGGCATTTTTTATATCAATCATGATCACCGCTCTCCATACCTTCGGATCACTGTTCACCCTCTCCAGCACGTGTTTGAAGGCTCCTACCGTTGATCTTTTGGCTATAAAACCGAACTGGGTGCTGGCTATGCCCTCTCTGTTTTCTAACTCCTCTTCCAGCCTGGCCTTCAATAGGTATTCATATATTTTCCCAAGGCAGTCCAGAAGACAGATTGGTCTGGGTTTCCCATCTATTCTCGGATCCCCTTTGGGAATCAGGATAGCCTTGCCTTTTTTCCAGCTGCCTGGAAAGACTCCTTGTCTGAGTAATCCATTCATTATCGTAAGTATTGTGTCTGGTATCGCCTCTATGGCGTACTTCACCTCCAGTTGGATCCCGTCGGGTCCGGGGGATCTCCTGCTCCTCAGCTTCCGTGCTGCCTCTTTTAGCTCTTCCCTAGTAAATGGGTGGAGGGGTAGTTCTATGTCAGGCTCCTGGTTTTCGGGGTCAACTTCTGCTGTCCCAGGAAAGAGTTCATGCAGTATGTTTTCCCTGCGTGCTTCATCCATCTCGTACGGAGACCTGAATCCCTTCAGGTCCCTGATCGCGATCCGATATCCCTGCCCCCATGGGCCCTCCTCCAGTCTGTCGCACAGCAACTTCCACTCCTCCTTTTTTGCCTTAATAATTTCTTTCTTCATTGCCTTCCTCGCTTCCTTGTAGACCCTTTCCAGTTCGTCTACCTGGTCTTGCGGGGCATTTGTCCTGCCGCGCATTCTGGTGAGCTCTCTCCTAGCGTTTGTACATGATTGCCTGCTCTCCTTGATGGTGTCATTCCACCATACGGGTTGCTTTCAGTCCGCCCCTGCGTTGGTCCACACCGTGCTACTTTCCTGAGCATTCCTAATTAACTCTGTGAGCCCCTGAGTGTCACCAACCTAGCCAATGGAAATAGGCTAGGATTTTGTTGTTTGAGGTTAAGTGCCTAATAAATACACTTCTGGCACTGGGTTTCAACACCTGATAATCCGAAAGGCTATGAGTTGGGCTAGAAGCGATGTCTAGACTTGATGTGAGGGTTTGAGATTCTCCCTCTGAGCTCGGGCGGTTACTGCGCCGATCAGATCTGCAAATAATGACACCAATTATAAAATAAAATACGTATATTGAAAAAATATGTAAATTATTAAATTACATAATACAAGAAATTACCCAAAAATTGTAGATTTCGGGCTCGTTTGAGTCAGTTATTTGAGGTCAACAATTGATTCTTTGTCACCTAAGAATCTATGCACTTTTTTGGCGAATGATCTTATAACTCCCCAGTGAGTTATTCTTAAATCGGGTTCAGTTCCCCTTGCCTATTCCGTTAATGCAACTTGGAGAAAAATCCCGTTTGCGCGATTCTAGAACTGTATTTTCGGGCTTCTTTGGGCCTATGAGACCCTCAGAATACAGAATGTTATAAATTAGATAGAAAGCATATATACTGTGCATGTATACTGTGTCTGAAAGACACAGTATACAAGGAGAATTTTTAGCCAAGAGGTGTCGCCTTCTCTAGGTTCAACTTTAATAAAGGACAACATTTCCTGGATAATCCTCGTCAAAATCATAATGAGAGTCGGAAGACAACTCCTTCAATACCGAAGCTCAAATTTTTAGAAAAACCAATGAATCACTGACCCATACCACCGAAACCGAAACAGCAGTCCTATTACAACAACCAGGAAATTTTTTAATGGAGCCCCCCAACAGTAAAGAAAAAAACAGTAATGAACTGAATACTTTTTTCATAAATATTAGAAGCCTACGAAATAAGTTGAAAGAGTTAGAACTGTTTATCGATAATGAAAAACTAGACATAATCTGTCTGTGCGAACACTGGCTCCATCAAGACATCAAATACTATGGAATTGAAAATTTCTCTCTAGTGAACAACTACTGCCGAACTCAGAGTAACCATGGAGGTGTTATGATATACGTGAACTCCAAATTTAAGACAAAAAACTACCAATCATTGACTCTCTCTCAGTGGATATTCATTGTGAAGTGATAGCAATTGAAGTAAAAACAATAAACATTATAGTGCTATGTATGTATAGATCACCCTCAGGAGATCCAGGTATTTTTCTACAAAAACTCAACCATATTTTGAACCTTCTTCTCAAAACACACAAACCCATTTTTATCTATGGGGACTTCAACATAAATATTAAGGATAATTGTAATTTGACCAATGAATTCTGTGACACTGTAAGCTCCTTTGGCTGTGAATTACTAGTATATGAATCCACAAGAATAACACAAAATAGTGAAACTTGCATAGACAACTGTATAACTAATGTTAGGAAAGCTAGCGAAATAACCCTAGTTAACTGTTATATGTCCGATCATATCGGTTTGAAAAATAAATACACACTAGATTCTAAATTCAAAATGAAAGGGGAGACCTGCATCATTGAATTCAGGCCAATGTCAGATGAGGCAATCAAAAAGTGCATCTATCTTTTGAAGCAATATAAATGGGATCACCTAGAAACACTCCATGATATTGATAATATATTTGAAATTTTCTTTGACATACTTCTAAAAACAATAGATGAATGTTTTCCAAAAAAGACAAAAACGAAACACAAAAAAAACCTTTCTGTAAAATGGTATAATGAAGAACTGAGATTACTCAGAGATAACTTATCACTTCTCACTGAATTAGCAAAAAATAACAAGATAACTAACATAGATGAGGAAATTAAGAAAGCAAGAAGAGTTTACAGAAATAAAATTCAGGAACAAAAAAGAAATTTTACATCCAAACAGGTAATCGAATCGTCAAACAATTCTAAAGCAATGTGGCAAATTATAAATGAACCCAGAAGGAAAAACTTGGAAAAAACCATTTTTAAAATACTTCCAGAAGATTTTAATCATTTTTTCATAAACATTTCCACTACTCTCTTAGACTCACTACCCTCAACAGATAGAGATCCCATTAAGCAAGTTCCTCAAATCTACAGATCCAGAAAATCGTTATTTCTCTCCCCCACTACACCCCCAGAAGTCGAAAACATTATAAAAAACATGTCAAATAGTTCTGCTTTGGACATTTACGGACTAAGCAACAAACTCTTAAAAGTCATATGTGAAGGTATCTCTCACCCTCTTGCAATTATTATAAACAAATGTTTTGAACTTGGGGACTTCCCCACAAAATTAAAATTCGCTAAGGTGATACCGATATTTAAAAATAAGGGGGACGAAAATATTCTTGACAATCACAGACCAATATCAATAATTCCTATTCTCTCCAAACCTATAGAAATAGCCTACAAAAATAGATTAGTCTCATACTTGGATAAAAATAACTTCTTATCCCTTCACAATTTGGTTTCAGGGAAAAATTATCCACCAACCATGCAATAATAGAACTAGTCACTACCATTGTAGAAGCCTTCGAAAGGGGTGAAATAGTAACAACTACCTTCTGCGATCTTTCGAAGGCTTTTGACTGTGTCAACCATAACATCCTCCTAGGTAAGCTTGAACTCTATGGTATCAGGGGAAACTCTTACCATTTCACAGAGGCTTACTTAAGTAACAGATCACAACTGGTGGAACACAACGGTGTTAGATCTTCAACACAAAACATACTGGCAGGAGTCCCTCAGGGCTCAATCATTGGACCTTTACTTTTCATTTTATATGTGAATGATTTCCCAAGCAATATCAACTGTGCAAAATCCATCCTTTACGCTGATGACACCACTGTCTTTCACTCCCACCAAGATCCATTAAACTCAGAAACTATAAACCAAAATATAAGCGAAGAAATAATACCCTGGTTCACATCAAACCAACTAAGTCTAAATCTAAGCAAAACAGTCACTCTAGATTTCACCCTTAGGGATTTCAATGGGGATATAGAAAACATAAAATTCCTTGGACTTTTTCTTGACACAAAATTAACGTGGAAACACCATATCCAAACTCTATCAAAAAAACTTGCTAGTATAACTTTTTTATTGAGAAAACTCTCACAAACAGCTTCCACAGAAATTTGCAGAGTGGCCTATATGGGACTATTTCAGAGCCAAATTTCTTATGGTATACTAATGTGGGAAAACGCCACAGAATGGAAAAACATTTTTAGCATGCAAAAAAAGGCTATCAGAGCAATAACAAATACTCCCTACAACGAATCATGTAGATTTTTTAAAAACCTAAACATATTAACTCTCCCAGCCTTATTTGTCTATCACTGCCTATATTACATTAAATCTAATGAGAGCAATTTCGAAAAACAAAATACCTTACATTCACATGACACAAGAAATAAAAATAATTTGATAATTCCCCAACATAGACTAACATTAACTCACAAAAGCTTTATGAACATCTCTATTAAACTCTTCAATAAACTCCCAACGCATATTAGGGACCTTCAAACATCAAAATTCAAATTAAAAATAAAGAAAATCCTTCTAGCACTTAACATCTACACCATCGAAGAATTCATAGAAGCAGATCCCTCCTCAGTACTAAGATTTTAACTGTATTGGCTTTCCTGTTTTTTTTTTTTTTTATATGTCTTTATACTATGTTATGCATACTTGAAATGTGTGAATGTACTTTTATACTTACTACATATACTTTTTATATATAAGCAAACAAGAAACCAAATTTTTATGACGATGCTAAAACATCTTTTGTTATTTTGGGCAAATAAAGTATTCTATTCTATCAAAACATTTTCGTACCACCCAATTTCCAAATGAAGTTAGTAAGTACTTCAGTAACACCATAAACCCTAAAATCGACTTACCCCCGACTTACCAGGTAGACTCGGAGTTTTTTCAAGTAATCCCAAATGGTCACTCGCTTTACTCAGTCTAGTACTTTTATTATTTTTTAATCACTCAAAAATGCGCGTACTTTGGCGTCCGACACTCTTCGCGCCTATTTCCTGAACGCCGTTCGTTCCACGCTATTGCAGTTCATAGCGCGAGTTTCAAAACCGCGGGTATTTCCCGTGAAATATCTAACGACCCGGATATCAATCGATCTCTGTTGCAAATCCCAATTTTGACTCTTAAGTTTTTCTATCTCGACCGACTCGCTTCGCGGCCCTAGAAAGACTCGAATTCTTCGACGCTCAAAAGTCCTCCTGCTTCGCTTTTCTGCCCTGCTATTGGTCCAAGTGGACATAGAACGCTTACAAAGGCGTCTCCCTCGTCAGCGATTTTCTTTACCATGCGACCGTTTTATGGATTGAAGGAAGCCCTTGTTCCCTATCGGTAGCCATAACAATCTTTAATAATATCGATACAATGTCGCAGACGTGTGTGGGCGGCCAATTTGATCCATACCTAAGTGTATCTTTGATTTATATTAAATAATTTTACATTTGTAAATATAATATAAAGTAAATTAATCAATTATTAATAGTTTTCATTTATAAACGTCTTACATTGCAATGAAAACTTTTTGTATTTGCTAATATTCCTAATACTTATATTTATAAAGTTGTTCTTTTTTTAATTTTATTTAACGTCGAACTATTTGTGCGACGAGGGCTAATCACCGACGCCAGTGAGCACACTCCCCCTAACGGCAAATCTATCGTCTTATCTCGTGCTCATTGATAAGACGCCTGCAGCTGCGAATATGCTACTACGCTACAGTTGTTAGGGCATTTTAACACGCACCTTCCATGTCAGGTAGACCCCCATCCAAGTACTAAACGCGCCCGATGTTGCTTGGCTTTGCGATAAGACTCGTCAACCTGACCAGCCACCGGTGCCCATATCAAAAGTTGTTCTTGTGGATAAACAGAGGTGGGCCACAAAAGTAGTAAAAACTACTTGTGTATGTGATTTCAATTTTTTTTACTTCCATCAAACGGTAAGTCACAATTTTTCGGTATTGATAGAGAATTATTCCAGTAAATGATTAAATAGAACGGGGATTGAATTGACAGGGATTATATCCATTACCTGAATAATTTTCAATTATTTGAATTAGTCTGGTCATCAAGCAAATAAAGTTATTAACAACTACAAATACTTCCTTCTATGGTTTTTGGAAAGAAAAAAAATCAAAAAAAAAAATCTAATGAATCTTTATATAACTTCTAAAAATAAACACATATTTCAAATTATCTCTCACTAGCCAGGAAAGTAGTTGTTTTCTGAAGGATATTGGACCCACTTCACTAACCCCCTATTGTTTGGGTTTAGTTTACAGTGAGCTTTCCTGATTTAATCAGTTCATCTCTCGGACAATATGCTTAATCCTTTTTTGTATTTTTGATGACCCATTTCGGACATTTTGAACACTTCCGTCATATTTATCACTTATTGGTGTTGATTCAACTACTTTCATTTAGTAAAATTCCAATTTAAGAAGTTGAAAATTGACGATATCTGGAAGGTATCGATATTAAAAAAAAAAAAAGTTAAAGTCATACTTTTGCCTCGCTTAATGTTAGTTATAGTATGTCCTTCCAACTTTTTCTATGTTTTTTTTGCTATTCATGTTCATCATAAAGGCTTCATCGACAGTGGGATGTTGCCGAAAAACATACAGCTTATGCGTTAGATCAATGTTTTATTTTATTTTTAATTGTACATATAGGAGCACATTACCGTTCTCATTCGACTTGGGATCCTAGACGTAATTTGTACGAGGAACTAAGGAGTAGGAGAGGTTCAAATGAGACTGTTCATACTCATCGAGGTAATGATTTCAGCAATTGTAGAATGGTTTATCTATTAAAAGGCTTTTTGACGTTTTCAAGAGAGTTTTTGGTGGTAATTATCTAACACGGTATTTATGTGTAATGAGCTGGGTTTTAATGATTTCCGAAATGAGATCTTCAAGCACTTTAGGGTTTCTTATGTCATCGAATATTTTTTTTTGTTATGATAAATTGGTGAGATATTGCATCACTTGGTTGCCTAGTCTGGACAAATATAAATTTGATATTTAAAAAAAATCTGAATCGTTAGTATTCTCAATTAATAATTTTGAAGGAAATGTTATGACTATTGCATC
This sequence comes from Gonioctena quinquepunctata, assembly GCA_018342105.1. Lineage (NCBI taxonomy): Eukaryota > Metazoa > Arthropoda > Insecta > Coleoptera > Chrysomelidae > Gonioctena > Gonioctena quinquepunctata. The sequence continues at coordinate 282,557 of JAFIRS010000428.1, read as the reverse complement.
TATTTTCTTAACTTCATTTTTGAGTGTTTGAATTACCCCGGTTACTATAGCAATAAATTCAGCAAAATTTATACATGTAACCCTGCTAGCTCCATATTCTGTCAGAACGTCCATAAAGGAGAAGAATTAAAAATGTCATGAAGAAATCCAAATTACCGAGTGTCAGGGGCGGTTTGGCGGCGCAATCTTTTTATTAGATACTCTGCCACCTTCAAATTTCGTCAGTGTTCTTGAGGGAGAACAATGAGCGATGTCATCGACAAATACGAGTTACCGAGCGTCGGGGGCGGGAGGGCAGCGGCAATATTTTCATTAAGGATCCTGCCACCACCACATTTTGTCAGATCATTTATAAAGGAGGATAATGCACGATTCAATCAACAGAAAATATTCCCTAAGCAGAGAAAAAAATTTACCGAGCGTCGGGGGTGGATTGGCCTTAGCAATATTTTTATTAGAAATCGTGCCGGCACCATATTTCGTCAGAGCGTTCAAGGAGCATATTGCACGATTCCATCAACAGAAAAAAATTACCGAGCGTCGGGGGCGGTATAACGGCGGCAATATTTCTATTAGAGATCCTTCCACCACCATATTTTGTCAGAACGTTCATGATGGAGATTAATAAAATATTCCGTGGAGAGAAGAAAATTACGGAGCGTCGGGTTGGCTTCAGCAATATTTTTATTAGAAATCCTGCCACCACCATATTTTGTCAGAGCTTTCATGAAGGAAGCTAATGCACGATTCCATCAACAGAAAATAAGATACCGAGCGTTGGGAGCGTCGGGTTGGCCTAAGCAATATTTTTATTAGAGATCCTGCCTCCACCATATTTTGTCAGAGCGTTCATGAAGGAGGATAATGCACGATTCCATCAACAGAAAAAAATTACCCAGCGTCGGGAGCGGCATAGTGGTGGCAATATTTTTATTAAAGATCCTGCCATCACCATATTTCGTCAGAAAGTTCATGATGGAGAAATATGAAATATTCTGTAGAGAGAAAAAATTACCGAGCTTCGGAGGCGGGTTGGCCTTATAATTTTTTTCTGTTGTTGGAATCATGCATTAGCTTCCTTCATGAACGCTCTGACGAAATATGGTGGTGGCAGGTTAAAAAATTTAAAAAATATTTGGGGCATTTCTAATTAAAATATATTTCCATCTGCCAAATATGGTGGTGGCAGGATCATTAATGAAAATAGTGTTGCTGCCCCCGACGCTCGGTAACTCGGTTTTGTTGATGACATCGCTCATTGTGCTTCCTCAAGAACGCTCTGGCGAAATTTGAAGGTGTCAGAGTATCTAATAAAAAGATTGCCGCCGCCAAACCGTCCCGACGCTGGGTAATTTGGATTTATTTATGACATTTTTCATTATTCTCCTTTATGGACGTTCTGATAGAATATGCGGCTAGCAGGGTCACGTATAAAAATATTGGTGAATTTATTGCGAAAGTAACCGGGGTGTTTGAATTACACATTCAAATTCATGGATAATGGGTTGTTCAATGTATTAGAGTTGTTTATCTTAACAATTGAATATATTAAAATAAATTTTATTTAGTTTTATTCAACTCAAAAGACGAAAATCTAAATTATTTTTCAGTACCGATATATCAGTTTCTGCTTTTACAACTGCTTCTTCCGATGTGGTGCCATCGACAGTTAGAACTATGTCATCGACGTGAGAAATTATTTCATATGAAATTTTAGTTTTCGATATGTCATTAACATATCAAAAATGAAAGGGATCCTAACACTGTTCCAATGTTACAAATGTCCGTTCACTTGAAACATTATCTAAGGTGATGGTTTGTTCCTCTTTTTTTGAACAACTCAAGGCAATTTCCTCAAATTCTGTTTACTAATAATTTTTTTAGGGTAATTTTTCATGGAAAATATCTAAACTTTTTTAAATCCAAACATTTGACAATTGTTTTTAAATTTTGGACCAAATTTCTACTTATATTATGTGTTACTTTAAAAATGGCGTTATTTGTTCCAAAATTCATTGGAAAACGATATTGTGAGGAAAATAATTAAATTATTCCTTTCTAAAAATCACGTGGACATTTTTTGTGACTTTTTTCCTAATAGAGCTATAGATTAGTGAAATTGGTCTATAATAAATACAGTTCCTTCTATAATTTCTTTATGAATTAGGATAATAGAAGATATTTTCAATACCTTGGAGAAAACACCAGAAGTAATGTACAAGTTGAATAAGTATGTTAGATCTTGTGGAAGTTGAGGAATGTTTTTCTTGGTTATTTTATTATTAATTTGATCTGGTCCAGGAGAAGACTCATTTTCTAATTGATAAATGATGATTTGATTTTCCAAAATGGGTTCCAAGTCCGGATCAACGTTTGTGAAGTGATTGGCAAATATATTTGGTGATTTTTTGTTTGTTTTTGATAATATAATTTATTAATATAATTCTAAATGTTTGTATGTATGTATAATGAAATAAAGATGGCAAACGAGTGATTTTGTCCGGGGACTAATTGATATATAAGGTGTTATTAACAAAAATGACGTCATAGTAAAAATTATGAATATTTGATTTATCGAAAATAGCATATAACTCTATGAATGAATGAAAAAAAAACTATTTCACCCTAATAGACCAGGGTCGATAATTTTTGTAACAAAAAAAATAATAGTAGGATGAAACCCATTGGAAAAGGAAGAGAATGTAACAAAAATGAAAGGAAAATAATTTACGGGCGATCTGAGGTCGGGAAGGGAGTGAGTTTTTAAGGGTAAAAAGCTGTTTATCTCGATTTCCGGCAACACTACAAGTCCTATGGGAAAAAGTTAAATAGCAAAGTTGTAGGTAATAAAAAGATCTACAACTTTTGTATACACACTTTTTTCACATAACCTCAAAATTGATGTGAAAAATTCAAATAACCAAGTTTTTTGTTTTTTATTTTTATCTTTTACAAAAAAAATTTTTTTTCCACAGAATTTGGTGAAAACTTACCTTTTTATGTCTCAAACACACTGTAATTTTTTTGATTTAAAATATTTATTTTTTTACCTTATTTTGACTTAATATCGAAAAAGCACCCTAATTTTCAATCGAAAATTCTCCCGTCAAAATATCAGCTTTTTTAAAAAAGTTGGTGAGCTTTTTGTTCGTTGAAATCTCTACTTTCTGATGGTGTAAAATAAATATACATTACTATGGTAAATGTTCTCAGAAAATGCAAAGAAATAACAGGTAGCAAACCCAAACCCTCCTAGCCCCTTCCCCACTTCTCTATGAAATACCTTTTGATGGGCAAACATTTTCCGTTGGTCACTCAGGTATATAAGTTATCTTAAAATAGCAAAAAATAGGCGTCTACGCATATAATTTAAAGAAGATTCTACAACTTTCTCAAAATATTGTAGATTAAATTTTCGGATTCGAGTTTTTTTCGTTTCTTTGCATTTTCTCAGAACATTTACCATAGTAATGTATTTTTTTTACACCATCAGAAAGTAGAGATTTTAACGAACAAAAAACCCACCGACTTTTTCAAAAAAGCTGATATTTTGACGTGAGAATTTTCGATTGAAAATTAGGGTGTTTTTTCGATATTAAGTCAAAATAAGGGGAAAAAATTAATATTTCAAATAAAAAAAAATACAGTGTGTTTGGGACATAAAAAGGTAAGTTTTCACCAAATTTCGTGAAAAAAATTTTTTTTGTAAAAGATTAAAATAAAAAACAAAAAACTTGGTTATTTGAATTTTTCACATACATTTTGAGGTTATGTGAAAAAAGTGTCTATACACAAAAGTTGTAGATCTTTTTATTACCTACAACTTTGCTATTTAACTTTTTTCCATAGGAAATCGAGATAAACCGTTTTTTACCCTTAAAAACTCACCCCTTCCACTTCCCGACCCCAGATCGCCCGTAAATTATTTTCCCTTTCATTTTTGTTATATTCTCTTCCTTTTCCAATGGGTTTCATCCTACTATTTTTTTTTTCAGTTTTTATCATTTTCAAAGGCTTCAGCCCTTGTCTATAAAGATGACTGGAAATTACAATTTCTAGTTGTAACTGATGTTCTGGAATGGGCAACCTAGTGCAAGACATGTGTCTATTTTCACACTAACATTAAAAAAAAACTCGATAATATAAGAAATTTCATGGTTTGTTGAAATCTGACATTTCAATATGGACAGACACATTTTTTTATGGAATTTCATTCCAGTAAATGACATGCAGTATTGTCTTTTTATTTAGAAAAATAATCAAGGTATGGTATGAAAAATGAACATCAAAGCATTTGATCGACTCTCATTCATCATTGTCATGATGCTCACTAATTTCATTGTCCAGCATTTAAATCCAGCATTTCATTGGCAATATGTTCATGATGAGTTCAATTCAACAGTAAATCTTGCTTCTTTTGAAAGCTATTGAAAATGTGCTAGGATAAGACACACGTGTTTCTTGTTGAATGTATCATTTTTTTATTTTCTTTTAGTTTTCTGACAGTTTCAGTTCCTTGCAATATAAGTATCAGTTACAATTGAATTGAACTTGATTTAGAGTGAATAATTAGATGAAATTTCGTAGTCTCTCTATTTGTATATTCTATCGTACTCGTCTAATACTAACAAAAAAAAATGAGCGTGTGACTAATCTGCTTCTCCTTTTCCGACCCAAGTAAGTTTTTATTGTGTTTTTTTGCTGAGCGATTCTTTGAGACCGCATGCCGCAGAACATCAACGCATGTTGGTTTATTTTGAAAATCGCATATATACATTACTTTGTCAATATGTTGATGTAGTTATTTTGCCACAAATGATGTACAGTGTTTTCGCAAATCTTCTTGCCTCTTCAACTTTAAAAAAAGTTAGTATTGGGCTCAGAATAAAAATACAATTTTCAAGTTCATTCCCCTAATTATTCATAACCTATCTGGGTATAGTTACTTCATCATTTGGCCTTATGTAAAAGAAACTGCGTGTATTAAATAATTTTTTGGTAATTGTGGGGTGTTGTGTGTAGTCCCGACTTCAGCTTCTAGTTCTGACTTTATCTACCAGTTTGGATATAACTAGGTTCGTGAGTTCGTGTGTTTTCAATGGTGTTATTTTGAATTTGAATACGTATGGCAGGGAGCCTGCAATGAATGTTAATAAGGATTCTCATACTGTCTTTCTACATTTCTGGTGTCATGCCCCATAATTACAGAAAAATTTTCATTTATAAGAGACAACACGATATTACTTGGTGTGAACGTTATGGCCAGAAAGTTCAATAGGAATAGATTCAAAAGTCAAATGCGCGACTGAAACTGATATTGCACCTGCCCGTTAAAAATACTTACTCATCTGAAGACAAGTAAATGCACTTAAGTATTCCTATGAAAAATCACCCTTTTCTCAATAGAGCTATTGATAAATCATATCATACGCATATCTGAAAAAGTTCTTGGTAAACAAATTATAAATTCCTAGTTGTTGACAGCTCGCCTAATCGCATTTTGGCTACGAAATATCTTAAATCTTTTTTTTATACATTTTTGACGACAGAAAAACGCTATAACTCATAGGTAATGACAGCCCATTAATGTAACTCAATCGCGAAAGAGATAAACTCCCTCGTTTTTATCCATTCACGTTGACAAGATGCAAAGCCATCAATTATCAAGCCGCTGATTTATTACGACAAGGGGAAGATAATTATAATATCAGACCTTTTTACCCCCGACTAGCCCAACTATCACGTGATCGGGTAACGGATTATAAAAGGACGCGATTTTTCGGATCAACTCTCTCGGTGTTCAGCAGTCAAACAAAGAAAAAGTACGCTCAAAATGAGGTTAGATTTCATTCGATTACAACATAGTGAAATAAAGATGAGAAGAGTACGAATATAGTCGTCAGGCAGTGACCTTAAGTAGCCATTAAGAGAAATTATATTCAAGTTAATCCGCTTAATAACAGTAACCAAGTGAATTCACGAGTAAACCAGTATTTTTTTTTCCAAAATTACCTATTGTTTATCAACGCTTCAAGAACGAGTCAAGTCAACGAAAAACTTCAAATCAACAGTTCATGACCTCATAGAAAACCGTATCCATACAACGAAATCTAATATACCATGCGAGTAAAAAATAAAAACATTTTTCAGCGGGATTAATCCAAATAATAATACAATTAAACTAATTGTCGGTTAAAAGCCTTCTCAAGTGAAAAGTGTTGGCCATGCTGATTTAGAGTAAGTTCATATGTGTTTTTCTGTATTTACGTTTGGGCAAATTGAATCTTTTATAATACGAATAGGTCTTTAAATGTACCTCCATAATTTCATGTCGCCAAAGTTTCAAAAGATAATTATCAACAGACGTTTTTGACAATTGATGTCACTATTGCTTTTCGTCCACCTATTTGAATTGTAGAATGATAAAGGAATAACTTCAAGTAAGCTACACTCTATTTTTTTTCTGAATATTGTATCATCTTATCCGTTTATAGAACGGATGAAATACTTTGTTAATTCTGTTGAAATATATACGTATATTCTTACCATTTTTATGAGTGCATTATTATTTTATGAATCTTTCTGAAAACGGTACGTACTTCCTGGATAAACAACTCAACGCCCAAGTATAGAGAGAAAGATATATTTCCTGTAGACCGCTCCAGTGAAATAATCTCGGTTCGACCATCCTCAGACAGTCGATGCTCTTGATGCTTGTTTTCTCAATCTAACTACAAGTTTGGAGTTGCAGGTGTGTTTTTTTAATTCATAACACCCTGTATAGTCCGGGCTGAACATTTGGTGGTCAGATGTGGGGAATTTACTTCCCCAACTCTCCCTAGTTTGAACACTGGATCAGTTCAAAATTTCACGTATTGAAATGTTTATTGCATTTGTAATTGCCGCTGTTTTCTTTTGCTTAGTATAGGCCGATAGCGCTTCCCAAAATGTGGTTGAATTTGACAAAAAATTGTTGAAAAAAATCTAATTTTTTATCGTTATAAATTGGCATTATAGTTAGTTTAGACCTACATTAATCATGTTTTTCGTCGGAAAATATCTGTACATCAGTCAATACTTATAATTGTGGCAGAACGGCTATACCTCACTGAAACTTCTGTATATGTAACACAATCACCTGTAGGTATGGAAGACGAAATCTGTCCATACGCCACTTTCCACTTACTCGGCTTCCGCGAAGAAATGGACCCAACCAAGGCTATGCAGTTCCAGACTTTCCCCCATCCTCATGCTGGTACAATGGGTCCTTCCGGAATGAACACCCCTCACGGACTGCATTCACGTAACGGTTCTCAATCAATGCCACGTCAAAATAGGAACAGATATGATAGAGTTGGATCTCAAGGTGAGTTGTTTTTTATGATTGCAAATCAAGATTCTAAATCGAATAAAAACACTTTTCATCTGTCTGTATGTCGACTTATTCTTAACACCTATTCGTTGTGTGCATTAGGCTGGAGGGGATAAATGAAACTATGACAGCGCCCATGGTGGCAGGAGTAGGTAATAATCCTGGTACCTAATCGCAGTGCCAACGATTACGGTTGGGTAGTATCACAACATACATATAATAACAATGAGCCCTTACTGTTGCTGTGTAGACGATTGCAAAAATAGTACATGTAAATTTTATACATTTCCAATGGCATCACATAAGCTGCAGCAAAGAGATAAGCGTTCTGTCATTCCAGAGATGCTTTTGATGTTTTTCCGAGTTGTCTATCATACACTGGCATTCTACCAGGACGAAAATAAGTACCTTGCAGAGGATTTGATTTTAATTTTCACGAACTGGTTTCAGTTACAAAAGCAATGGGCCGTACAAGTGAACTAATGTTAAATGTAATGCACTTTCAGTACTAAGAGTGAACATCGTTACTTGTACTGTATAAGCAATACGCAATATTTTGTTGACAATTATATGTGTTAGAGAGTGTTGAACGTGTTAGTATTATTTAGGGACCGTTCAACGTTCTCACTTCCTTTCAAGGTAAAAGTGGGATCCCATATCAACTAAAATTGTGAAACTCATTCCTTTTCTGATTATTATATTATTTGAGAATTCCATTAAATAGTTTTGCGTTGAATCTGATGTTATTTAGTGGTTTCCTGTCAGGTTAAAGTTAGCCAGGATTATATGGGCACTTTTTTTAATTTGTTTAACTACATGGCGCCCTCACTTTTTTATGTTCTAAAGACATTAGGTCTTGAGCAAGCATATTACTTGCCGAACCTAAAAGTACACAGAAGTAGCATTACTTTATGATATTCAAAATATCTATAACTTGACATGCATAACCTCCAAATGCGGTGAACTTTCGTAGAGCTCGTCCAGTATTGAAACGACCGTTTGGTAGGTAGAGAGGGGGAAAACACGAGTGGACATGATTTGCTGTGCTACGGCGAATCTTCACCAGTGTCTTGGTCTTTGAAAGGTTAGGTTTGTTTGATTAATAAATAGGTAGTGCAATTATTTATTCAACTTTGCAATAGTTTACTCGTTACCTTGCCAAAATGTCCAGTGGTAAGTACTATTCAGTAGCGGAAAAAGAAATAGGAGTGTAAGGAAAGTTATAGGAGTGTAAGTTCTCTAAGTCTCGTGAATCGCCTATACCAAATAATTTGGTACGCCTATGGAATTTCTATTAATAGCCACAATTAGACAACGGTTCGGGCATCTTCGAGAAAAATTGGTTGTTAGATAGGGGAAGGCCAAAGTGGTCGTTTCAATACTGGACGAGCTCTATCAATACACATGTTATGCCTGTTCTTTGTCATACTAACTTTGCTCTAATCTGATTTGAGCAATATTTGGTTGTTCGTTTGTTCCGAGCAATTGATTAAAGAGTGTTCATTTGACAGGAGCAAATTGCTACAGATCAGATAAGCATGCTTTATCTGCTCCAACAATTTTCTGGGAACAGAAAAATCAAAGTGATCAGAAGGCGGCAATAAAAAAATGGAGGAAATTATATGCAATAGTACCAAAATATCAAATGGAGATGACAGATGCAAATTCAGATTATTTAGTTCGAACAGATGGTGAATTGAATTATAGGTGAAAAAACAAATAACATAAAAACGTTTATAGGTATACACAAATGTTATAAGAAGTTAGTTAACAAATAATTAGTTATAAATGATTTGCTTAGTGTTTGTTTGAGTTTGACCAATAGAATATTTTTGCTACTGGATCATAAAAACCAAATAAATCACGTCACAATTACGAAATCTCCATGATTTTTTAAGCAGGCTGATCATTTCAAACGAACAAGACAATTTTTCATCATTTACTTTCGATACATCTGGAACTAGTAGTGAGCACAAAATTGTTACATCGTGGTAGATTATTTAGAAATTGTGCACAGTGAGTATTGGACATAAACCAGGAAAACTTCAGATATCGAGTCACTAGAGGGCATTACCAGTCTTGCTCACAGCGAATAGCAATGTTCAAAAAAGATATAAAAAATATGATTTCCAATTGATGAGGTTCATCTAATTACAATAAGATATATCAAATTATGGATTCATGTGATATTTTTTCTTATATATCTTCTTTATATTTTATATTAGCTGACCCTACAGACGTCCTGTCCAAATATCTTCATTCCCTAAAAATGTTTTCCTGAAAACTCTCGTCTGAGTAGAATTTCTTTTTTCCTGTTTTTTTGTGTTGTTCCATCTAGGTTATACCTTTGACTCTGCCCGCTTCCCGTTTTCCCATTATCGCTTTCTCCCATTATCCCGTGTTCCTGTTATTCCGTTTTCCCGAAAAAAATTCGCCAAATCAGTCCAGCTGTTCTCAAGTTATGAGCTTACCAACACAGACATTCATTTTTATTATATAGAAAAAAAGAAATCTTCAATAACTTTTTTTAAATCCTATCTTTTTCTTGAAACCTCATTTTGGAGTGTTACGAACATTCAAAAAATCAATTAGCCAAATCGGTCCAGCCGATATAAAAAAAATGTTACCCTGACCAGTATTCGTTTCCGTGACCTTCTGCTTGGTAGGCGACAGTGTAACCGCTGAGCTATTTCCTCTTTGGTAATAAATTACTCGATAGTCTTTTTCTTCGCCAAATTTCTTATATACCCAAATTTTATCATTTTAGGTCAACTTTCCAAATTTTGTTTTGGGATAATATAAACATTCACCAAAAAAATTGCTAAATCAGCTGGACCGATTTGGCTTGCAAAGAATCAAGATGAATTTTTATTATATAGATTTATTGCTTTTTTTTATAATAACTACTGTTTTCAAAACTTCAAGACGATATTAAATTTAGCTTTATTGTATTCATAGTAACTATGTAACCATTGTGAGTAAGTTTACAGCATTACAAACCTACTGGCAGCGAAAAAGATTGTGAAAATAAATAATCAGTGTTTGTCTCTTAATGCCGTTCTATTCCAGGCAACGGCAGCATTTACTCCCCCGGCCCCGAATACGACGACCCCGCTAACTGCGCCCCCGAAGACGAGCAATACGGATCTCAATACGGCGGATACGGAGCACCCTACGATCAATATGGCAGCAGAGGTTCCATCGGCCGCCGATCTCTCGGTTCCCTGAGAATTCCCCCCACCAACGGCAGTCCCGAACCACCACCCCCACCACCACGCAACCACGATCCATCTTTCAACGATTCAAAAGACAGCAACGAAATATCCGAGGCCGAATGCGACAGAGATCAGCTCATTAATAGCCGGACCTATGGTGGTAAGATTCTCAGATTTTCACTTTTTTTATACCTCAGTGGCCGAAGAACGTTCAATATACATGGCGTGTTTCGTAACAATCTTGGGGATATTTCTGCCTGCGCAGCTATTTCTAAATGCTTTTCGAGTGTAAATGTAAAAAAATTATATTTTATATGTTACAAATATCAAAACAATCGGTTAATATTCTCAGGAGCTTTTAACCCCAGCCATGTTTTGGTATGCTGATATTGTTTACATTTTTTCAATTTAAATATAACTGAAATAAATATTTAGCAACCTGTAAAAATAATTATATTGAAATATCCGCAATTGACGCAAATATTAATAATTCATGTTTGACATGAAATGCCCATGTATATTGTACTTCAAGGGTCTGTAAATTATTTTTTATTCTGTGCCAAATCTTTGTGTTATGGAAAGATTTAAATATTCCAAACCCAAATGTTCCATCTAGACTCAATTTGGTTTTCCATTCGATGAATTGTGTCAGGTTTTATTGCCATTGCAATATTGTTGGCTTATGATTATGCTGTATATACTGAAACTCGATTTTGTTTCCCCATTTTTTTCATATTCCATCGTTTTTTTTTCAATGAGGTTGTCCCACGATCAAATTCCATTATTTTCTACACATCATTGATATTAAAAATGATTTACTTTTAAGTTATCCTCATTTGTATAAATATCTTACCAACTACTATTTGAAAAAACGTGAAATGACTTAAGCCCTATGAGTTCAGTTTTGAAATTTTCGTATAATATAGCTTTTAAATAAACTTAAAATTGATGAATATCAGTAGATCAGCTGCACCGGTATGACTTCTGGGTTAGGGAAAACAATGTGTTAGAGAGAGAGAGGCCCCACGTGCTATGTGTGAGAAAGAGATAGAAAACCTCGTTGGAACACCAAAATAATTGGGAAACATTTGTTAAAAAATAAGGACTAAAAAGTTGTAAATAATAAGAATAAAGTCGTTGACCAAAAATTTTTATTTTATGTAAAAAAGCGTGGGGTGCTCTTCACTCACTTTTCATAATATTAAGATAACTGATATCAAGCACCTCACGCTTTTTTACATAAAAGATTGATCATTTAACTTTTTTTTTACTGAACTGAACTCGTAAGATTGATTATGAAACCTAGAAATACTGTTATATTTTTTTAGAAAACCACTGATCAATTTTAAGTGGATGTGAGAGACAACCTTATTGTTGGTCATATTTTGTTTTCTAAAATCCACCAGCACTGTTCTGTTCGCATCAGCACTCTTTCGATTCTTTTTTTATTCATTTGCCAAGCCAAGTGAGCTAGTAGCATGAAACGGAAACATAAATAATTATGGTAATGTGAATAAAATCTGACATTTTGCTAATAATTCCTTGAGAAAAACTCAAAATTAAATGATCAATATTTTTCAGAAGATGAACAGGGTAAGTGGGTTGTGAGCGTGATCTATTACTATTAGATTAGGTTCTTCAACTCATTTTCATGAAAATCATTCATTAACCCGACATTTTCCCCATCATTTGTTTTCTTGATGCATGCTGTTTACTAACACAATTTTATTGCATGGTTTTTTGTGAATAATTTTGTTTTGTTTTTGCATCTATGTTGCATAAATCATACCGATTTTTCATTCGTTATGTGGATCATTCATTCGTCTTTTAGACATTGTTTTGAATTTTGAGGATACTATGTATGTTGATATCTTCATCCATATTTTTATCCAAATAATTTATTTCTGAAGATTTTTTATAAATTTATTTATTTTTTGTTCAAGCTGACAAAATATCATCCCATGCTCTTTGATTATATCAGAAATGTATCTGTATCCTAGGATGTGAAAAAATCTACTTGGTTGAAAATTTATCCAGCTATTTTACCCAATTCATAGCATATATGTTGATTGGTTAGTTGATGCCTCTTTTCCATATACCAATATTCATTCATAAGTCCCAACATAAACGAAGTGAAGTCAAGAAAAGCAGTCTGTCCTTTTTCATACGGATGCTCGAGAACCATTGCGCATGCACAACTTTGAAATTAAGGTTAGGTGATTTATTTGATATTTTGACCAGAACGCCTTCAATCAATCAATTTCTAACTTTTATAACACTCTTTAGTTGGTTTCACTTTCAGTCAATATGCAATACACAATTAAATAACTGTATAGACTTTTCGGTTAATGTCTAAGGTCACTCTCCCTGAGAATAGCTGTTTGATTCTACTTACATATTTTAACCATCCATTTTTCATATGAAGAGAAAAAGTAGAAAGTCAATAAAAACCTTTTAACAAAAAATTAAACCGACGAAATACGGAACTGAAAAGTAAAAAATAAAATAAACCTTCTTAGTCTCAGTAACTAAGCTCCTAAACTAATGTAAGTAACTAATTTTGAGTCAGCGCCAAACGAACAATCAACAAACATCATTAAATTACTTCAAAAAAATTATCAGAATGTCACCGCGCAACTCGATGCCATCATTTTACGCCTTACCTAATTCATTTTCTTGTTTGTTTGGCGCCGACTCAAAATTAGTTACTTACATTAGTTTAGGAGCTTAGTTACTGAGACTAAGAAGGTTTATTTTATTTTTTACTTTTCAGTTCCGTATTTCGTCGGTTTAATTTTTTGTTAAAAAGTTTGTATTGTTGTTCGGGTTAGTTTATTTCATTACTTTGTATATCATTCCATCCTCTCATAGAATATAATTATTTTGACGGATGTGGAACAAAAATAATGTCAGTAGCGATCTGTCATTGTCAACTACGTATGTGTGTGCCAATGTTCACAAGTGAAAAATCAATGATGCCCTATTTTTCTACCCGTAAGGGTGGATAATTTCATTCGAAATCCAAATATAAGGTATACCCTATCTATTAAAAAAAGAATCATCCAAATCGAAGAACCCAGTACAAAGTTATGCCTGATAGAATCGGTTAACGGACCAGAATTCAGAGGGTGAGTGATCAATATCCTTCATTTTTCTACCCTTAGGGGTGGATTTCATTTTTTAAATTCAAATGGGACCACCTTTGAAGTACACCCTATCCACTGTAAGAAGAATTATTGGAATCGGACGTCTTAGTAAAAAGTTATGCGTGATCATACTTAAAAAAGAAAAAAATGAATTAATTATACGCGTCGACTAGAGAACCTCCTCCTTTTTGGTTTCGTCGGTTAAAAATTTATCGAAATTAACAAGCTATGGCTATTCATCTGTGACATTCGACATAAAGCTCAAAGCTTATCTTGTCCTTACCAAGTTGGATGAAATTACTATTACTATTAAAACATACATGAGTGTCTTTGCATGTTCTGATTACAAATGTCTGACTAGTTAGTGATTAAACGATATTTCTGGCATGGGATGGTATTAACAGTCTTTCAATTTTTTTCTCTTCTTGATTATTAAATTATTAAACGATATTGGAGCTAGATTATTGTCGTCTTGTGGTCGTGTAGTTAAGTATGATTTATTTTCAGTAATGAGAGGTAACTCAAAGGATGGCATGTCCCATGAAGAAATGCGCAAACTGATTGAGAGGTCAGTAAAATCAACAGTTACTTTTCCCGATGGGCATTCCGATCATTCAGATCATTCATTGTAAATATAAATCACAGATGACCATGGAAATCCTCCGTAATTTTTTGTTGTTATCAAATGTTTTGGTTTGGGGAGCTGTTGAGAAAAATTGTGCATTATATAATATTCATTTTTTTAATATGTATTACAATAACATTAACCAAAAAATTGTTTGGATGATCAAAGGTATTTACAAGCTTCACATTTGTATGTATGTATGTTTAGTTCAAATCTTGCAAGTGAATTTTGACCCACTTCTAGTTTGTCCGATTAACGTGAAATTTGGCAGGTGTTCATAAGTCCGGTGACAATGCATTATGGAATTTTTGCTAGAGAAAAAACAAAATGGCGGCTCCAAGATGGCGGACGAGTTTTGTGATTATAGCCCGATTCTATTCAAAATTGGCGTGCGGGGGTTTTTGGGATCGGACATCATGATGTTTTAGTCAAAATTCAGGAATTCAAGATGGCGACGGTTTTGCTATATGGCCTGATTCCATTCAAAAAAATTTTGGGGTCTAATATTATCAATTTTTGACAAAATTCAATAAGATGGCGGATTTCATGAATGACTGACAAAAATTGAGTAAAAATGATTAAAAAAAAATGTAGACAAATTTTTATACAAATGCACTAAAAAGAAAAAAATAATTTCTTTAATTGTTTGACCTAGGTTATTCTGTAGCAGCAGATTCAAAAGCTTGCCGCGAATATAAAATAGGTATTCTTGCGCGGCAAGATTTTGAATCTGCTACTCACAGAATAACCTAGGTCAAACAATTAAAGAAATTTTGTTTTTGTTTTTATTGCATTGGCATAAAAACTTTTATCTCAAACATTTTTTTTTATCATTTTCATAACACTTGTGTCTATGTATCTATTAATGTGAGGAAAATCTCCACTCGAATAACATGGAATTCGATTGGCACACATGGTTTGCGTGTTGAAATTCAAAATTGTGCGTATTGCAAATTTCAGGCTGAAGCTTTGAAATTCCAAATGGCAGCGCCAATATGGCAGATACATTTTCTCATTAATGGTCCAATATGACTTAAAATTGGTATCTTTGAGTTTTTAGTTTAGAGAATACGATTTTTTTAATTAGAATATGACAAATTTATATGGCACCAAACTTTTTCCAAAAACATTGACACAAGGGTGTTTTCAATATCACATCTTTCTTTGACACTCAAGACTCGGCAGTATTTGAAGAAAATGGGATGGTTGGTTGGTTGAAAGCTGACGAGCCAGAGACAGGGTTGGCACTTAGCTTCCCTTGACACTGCGACCAGCTGGGGTCTATTGTATCACTCTGTCGTCAGTGGTTCCTCATTCAAACAGGTTTGTGCCTTCAATTAGGTTTAGTAGCCTGTTAATAAGGTTCTTCGGATTCATGCTTGTTTCCGGGCTGATCTCTCCAAAGGTTCTGTGTCGCCTTCTACTTAGGGCGTCACAGTCGAAGATAATATGAGCCTAGCCTACACTCCACGGTTTCCCTGCGTACTCCCATGGTGTTTAGGTGTTTTCTTAGGCCGCAGTGTCCAGTCAACAGATCTACTATTATACGTGCCTTCGTTCTGTTCAGGTTCAGAAGGTCAGCCGTCAGGGTCCGGTTTGGGTGCCCTACCATGACTTTGCTGTGTATTTGCCTGACAGTTTGATCCCAATATTGTTGGTGTCTTCTTTTTATCCACTTGTCGATCAGGGTCCTGCATCGTTTTTTGCTAATCCCATGCACAGGTTCTGGCCCTGTGAATAGCGTTTCAGATGCTTGTCTAGCTAGCTGGTCCGCTTTTACGTTGCTTTCAATGCCTCTATGACCTGGCACCCACATCAAGGTGACCTTGTTGTGTTTTGCCAGCTCAATGAGGTTCTGGAGGCAGTGCCAGACCAGTTTAGACTTTATCTGTATAGAGTTGAGTGCTTTGATAGCACTTTGACTGTCAGATAGAATGTAGATGTGTTTTTTCCTATAACCACTTTCTAGATTCCTCTGAATGCATACCATAATAGCATGTGTTTCAGCTTGGAATATCGTGGAGCATTTGCCAAGTGGTATTATGTAGTCCCTTCTTGGCCTTGCCCCATGTATTCCTGCTCCCGTTCCTTCAACTGTCTTTGAACCGTCTGTATACCAGACTATGACCGCAGTTGATTGTGATTCTATACTCGGGACCCATCCAGATCCGTCAATTCGTGTTTCGAATGGTTTTTCGAATGAGTATAGGGGTTGCATGTAGTCTGAAATCATTTCGAGTTCTTCGATATTGATTCTGGTATGTCCAGTTGTTCGGATTCTCCAGTTTTTTGTTTCAGTCTGTATGCACTCATCCTGGCGTCTCCAATGACATGTAAGTCAAGGGGTTCGAGGTTTAGGATGATTTCCAATGCAGCAGTTGGAGTGCTATTCATTGCACCCGTGATACAGAGACAGGCAAGCCTCTGGATTTTCACAAGGTTGGTTTTTGCCTGTCTTTGATTTGTTTTTGGCCACCATAAGAGTGAGTCAAGTTACTCTTGGTCTTATTACCGCTGTGTAAAGCCAGTGCATGGCTTTCGGTTTGAGCCCCGAGGTTTCCAAAAGCTCTCCTGCACATCATGAAGGTTATCTTGCTTTTATTGGTTACATGTTGAAGATGCGGGTTCCAGGTTAGTTTCTTGTCAAGAATCAGCTCTAGATATTTCACCTGCTCTACTTCTTGTAATGTTTCACCGAATAGTCTAGGAGGTATGAAATCTCCCATGTTTCTTCTCCGGGTGAAGGGAATTAGTGTTGTTTTGTTCGGATTTGCCCTTAGGCTCTCTCTGTTACACTGTCCTCAGTGCATTTTGCATTAGCTCTGAGGATGTTCGAGTATTCTTTCCTTTGATGAGGATGACCAAGTCATCTGCATACCCTTGAGAGTAATACCCTTGGTTATTCAGAGCAATTAGCAGTTCATCTACAACCATGTCCCACAGAAGGGGGGAGAGTATGCCCCCCTGTGGGATACCTCTGGAAATTTCAACCTGCTCTGTTTCCTCCAACATGTTGGCTTGGACCAGTCTATTGTGAAGCATTGAGTCTATCCACCTGCAGGTGGTTTCGTCAATGCCTCTTCGAGTGGCCCCAGAGACCATACTTTCAAAGGAGGTGTTGTCGAAGGCTCCTTCGATGTCTAGGAAAGTGCATAGGGCAATTTCTTTGTTTGCTAGAGACTCTTCAAGCCTTGAAACAAGCTGATGAAGTGCTGTCTCGCATGATTTTCCTGTTAGATAGGCATGTTGGTTTTGATGTAAAGGCCGTTCTACAAGAGCGGTTTCCCTTATGTCTCTATCTATCAGTTTTTCTAAGCCTTTCAGAAGAAATGACGATAGGCTTATTGGTCTGTACGCCTTTGCCTGGTCGTATGAGTCCCGTCCAGGTTTTGGAATAAAGACCACGTTTACAGTTTTCCAGGTTTGAGGTAGCCATCCCAATCCTAGGCTCAGCCTGTACAGTCTGCACAGTTCTGGTTCTAAATATTCAACTCCGCTCTGAAGTAGTATGGGAAATACTCCATCTGGGCCCAGAGACTTGTAAGGCTTGAAGGAGTTTATTGCCCACACTACTTTTGAGTGAGTTACCGTTCGTTTAGCCACTTCCCAGTCTGCCCTTTTTGCCCTCAAATGAAGGTTTGCAGGTATTTCATATCTGGGGTTTTGGTTTGTGGTGACAGTGGATCCTGGGAAGTGTGTATCGAGCAAGAGTTCTATAGTTCCCTTCCCAGTGTTGGTGTGATTGCCGTTGGGTTTTTGAGAGTCCCCAATGGATTGATGGGGTCTTTGGAAAGGATGCGGTGGAGTCTTGCTCTTCTTGAGGTTTGTTCTATGTCCTCACAGAACTTCCTCCATTACTTTCTTTGTTCCCCTCTAATTTTTTTGTTGTATTCTGTGAGAGTTTTGGAATAATCCTCCCAGACACCAGTTTTTTTCGCTCTATTAAATAGTTTACGCGTTTTATTTCTAAGATATGTAAGTTCGGTGTTCCACCAGCTCACTTTAACTTTAGTGGTGCTGCGCTTTAAAGGGCAGTTGTTATGATATGAAGTTATTATGGCCTCCTGTAACATTAGGGAGGTTTGCTCTATTTCATGAATCGTATTTGAGTTAGGTTTGACATTTTTGAAATTTGTGAGATTTGCCTTGAGCTCCTCCCGGTACCCCGGCCAGTTGGTTTTTCTGGGATCCCGACACATTACTGCAGGTTCATTGGCGTAGCCAATCTCCACATGTATGTGTTGGTGATCTGAGTTTGAAGGTTCCCCAGATACTGCCCATTTGCCGACGTGCCTAACCACCAAAGAAGAGCCCAAAGTGATGTCAATGATTTCCCGAAGGTTGGCTCATTGCCTCTGTTAAGTACTTCCAGGTTACTGGAGATAATAAATTCAAGCAATGACTCACCTCTTGTGTTCGTGTCGGTGCTCCCCCACACTGTGTTATGGGCGTTTGCATCGGCTCCGATGATAAGCTGGAGTTTGTGGTCCTCACAGTGTTCAACCAAAGCCCTCACTTGTTCTGATGATGGAGGGCTTGTAGAGTCATAAGGCATGCAGACGGAGGCTAGTACTATGTTCCTCTCTACTCCTTTCTTGATGTAGGTCGTCTTGATTGCTGTTATGTCCCTGTAACAGAAGAAAATGGGATAAAACCAGCAAACTTTTTGACAAACAAAGCCTTATGTCATTTGTCAGCAATTGTTTATGAAATCTACCTTTCCAAATTTTTTCATTATCCAAAAGAACTTTTCAATTCATAACATCGTTTTTCAAAATTAATAATTTGTCAAAAATGACGTACTTATTCATTTTAATTGACAAACGTCATCAACAGTTCTTAGCGGAGGGTGTATACCTGCCAAATGTTTCGTTAATATTACAAAAATTGCCTCAAATGGAAAGTTATTCGCAAAAAATGTTCTGAACTACTATTTATTTCATTATTTTGAAAAATACTTATACAATCATTTGTATATTCTTTAAAAAAAGAATCAAAGATATGCAAATTACTTTCATAATGAATGTTTTCAAAAACATACCACCTAACTGTTGAAGACTGGTTTGAAAAAAAAAAGGGAAACCAGTTTGTATGTTCAGTTCCTCTTTGGTCTTCCAAAAATAATTCAATTTTAAATGGTATGTTGCCGTTGAATTCGTCTAACAAAACTACAGGCTATTTGGCAAAATTATATAAAATGTGCGGAGCTTTGAGAAATGTCGTGTCACCTGTTATATACAGAGTGGCCACTTTTTCAACTGTATTGTATTGGTAACATTTGAACCAAAACGGTCTGTTAAATGGGGAAAAAGTAAGGTATTTTGGGGTACTTCCCAGGAGTAAAATCTGATGGGGAATATCAGGGTCGTTTCCCAAATTTTGATCCACTGCTGTTTCAAACAGCAAATTTGATAGTGTATATCTGTGCTCCTAATTATTTGATTGAAAATACATATCTAGGCAGAATAATCAAAACAAACATTAATATATCTTTGATAGTGCACAATTTTTTTCAACAGATGCCCCTGGCTATATTATAATAATTACTTGGTACTTTGGTTAAAACAAACTTAGGGTTACACTATACCATACTCGTTTTCGTTGCCTCAATAACAAAGTTTGATTAATCGAATGAATTTATTTCCACGTATTCCTCTCAAGCAGGAAACTGTAAGTCCGCAACGTAACAATGCTTTTTTTGTAATAACTTATTTTTTATGTTTTTGTGTGCACTTTTTTGTTTGTTTGAAATCACACGGTGTTTGTGAATGCCTATTGTGTGCATAAAATTTTAACATTTTGCTTTTTGTGTTTTCTAGAATTTTGGCAGTTTTTTGTTATTCAAGAATATTATTAATATTTTAAATAGTACCATAACGATAATCTCAATCTTGTCAATAAAAATCTGCCAGAGTCTCTAACATTATTAAGTACCTGGATAAATCTATTTGGCTATTTTTCGTTTTGACTCGAGTTTCTCTCACACTTTTTTATATAGGAATGAAGATAGCATCAGTTCCAAGTTGGCCTCTTTATGATTTAAATTTTCTTCGCATTGATGAAAAGGCAAAAAAATGCGATTTCAAGTCGTGAAACACTGCACAATTGGGGATATTTTTTAAATTGGCAGCTTCTGTAAACTGAAAAAGTTTTTTTTTGAAAATTATGAAATCTTGAACAAAAAATTAATTCATACAAGAAATATTATTTGTGAAGCAGTATAATCGTTTGCTGATGAAAAAAGTTGATGAAATTACTTAAATAGTATACGAAGTAGAAGGGCCACAAGCACTTTTTTTTATCCCGACTTTAATCTCGGGGTTCTGACTTTAAAGTTGGGCGCCCGACTTTTAAGTAAGACCGCTCGAGATTAAAATTGGGTGCCCGACTTTAAAGTCGGGGGTCTTGCTTTGAAGTCGGACCACCGAGATTAAAGTGGGGGTCTTACTTCAAAGTCGAACCTTCGAGATTGAAGTCAGGCTCTCGACGTTAAAGTTGTACCCCCGAGATTAAAGTTGGCCGTCCGACTATAAAGTGGACCCCGTAATGGCCCTGATAATCGGGCGCCCAACTTTAGTCGGACTCCCAAGATTAAAGACATGCGTCCGACCCCCCGAGATTAAAGTCGGGGTCTTACTTTAAAGTTGGACCTTCGAGATTAAAGTCAGGCTCTCAACGTTAAAGTTGTACCCCCGAGATTAAAGTCGGGAGTCCGAGATTAAAGTGGCCGTCCGACTATAAACCACTTTTCACCTGCTTATTCGCGGATGACACAACTTTTGCAGAACGCTTTAAGCCAACTTCATGACTTAAATTGTGCCGAATCCTCTGTTGTTTCAGAGGTAGGGTTCTTCAACGAGCTCAACATCTAAAGTAAAGTAAAAATTTATTGATTTTCAAGGATCACAATAAAGTCATATAAAACACGTCATGGGTTACATACAGTTAGTTCACATTAAAATTGACAATTTAAAAAATAGTGTAAATTATGTAATAGAAAATATACATTATAGAATGAAAGTATCTATCTAGCTGGCATAAAATTCTTCGGTACTATAAAACATTTTTGACAACAGAAAAGTTTTAAGATGTTTTCTGAATTTGAAATCAGTAACTTCCTTTTTAATTGTCTCCGGGAGCTTATTGTAAATCCTTACACCATTGGAGATGGGTCCCCTGAGAGTTACATTCAAATTATTTCGAGGTGTTTTTAGATGGTGGTTAAATCTCGTTGAATAACTGTGATCATTGCTATGAGTGCTAATGCTTTTTTTATTTTTAAATATGTAACACGATATTTATAGAATATACAGGCAAGAGAGAGGAAGTATTTTCAGTTTGGCAAATAATGGTCTACATGATTCTCTCTGACTTTTATTTAATAATGTTCTAAGGCATTTTTTCTGCAGTACAAATAATTTCTGAGCTGCTGATGCTGAACCCCATAATAAGATTCCATATGTGAGTCGCGACTGAATTTCAGCATAATAAAATATTTTCAGCACAGACAAGTTGAGAACACTTCGTAGGCATTTCAGTTGGTATATTTTGCTGTTTAGTTTGGACATTGTTTCTCTGATATGGATTTCCCAATCTAATGTATCATTCATAGTTATGCCTAAAAATTTTATATTTTCGCGTTGTTTTAGATTCACTTCTCCCATTTTAATTTCTATGTTTTCAATCCTCTTTTGTCTAGAGTGAAATATTAAAAAATTTGTTTTGCCAGAATTGACATATAGTTTATTTGTTGAGAACCAAAGTATAATTCTTGTCATTAAGTCATCACAGTTTTGTTGGATGGTTTCTAAGGAGTCTCTTGCTACCAAGATCGACAAATCATCTGCACAAAGTGTTAGCTTGTATTATAATAATAATAATAATAATATACTTTATTGTCATTAAGAATAAATCTTGTGGACAAAGCTTGTGAAAAATAAATATAAATATAAAATGTAAATATGAAAACACCTACGGAAAAGTAAAGCTAGAACATATAAAATGTAAATATAAAAACACCTAGGGAAAAGTAATGTTAGAACATACACTATAAAGTTCATCGTCGAATTTTGTATCAACATGGTTGTGTAAAGTTTTGTTTAAAAATCGTATCAAAACTTATATAATACACATATAAACATATACAATCATATATAATATTACATAAATGAACACACATATTGCACCAAACAAACAAACATCTATATCCAAGGAAGAATATAAACAAAAATCTTATACAACATATATTCAAATGTGCACATGTCACGTAAATTTATCATTATAGAACTCTTGCAAATTATAATAGGGTCTATCAGCCAGAAATGTTTTTACTCTTATTCTAAACATTTTGTTGGTCAAATTTGCCTGTCTTATATCTGAGGGCAAGTGATTAAACATCTTGACCCCATTGTAATAAATAGAATCCCTGGCCAAATTTGTTGAAGGAATTGGCAATTTCAACGCGGTGGAACGGGTGTTATAAGAATTGCACGAAGCCTCAAATAGGGACATATTTTTGTAAATGAGAAAAACCGATTCCAAAATGAACAAAGCAATCACTGTTAAAATCTTTTCCTCAACGAATTTGTGTCTGCACGAATCACAAGGTTTAATCTTACACATATACCTGATAGCCCGTTTCTGCAGTACTAATACAGACAGAAGGGCTGATGAATTGCATACTCCCCAGAACGGTATTCCATAACGTAGGTGAGATTCTAAGAGGGCGTAATACACCGTTCTGGCAGTTTTAATTCCCAAATTTATTGAAGTTACTCTCACTGCATAACATCCAGAAGAAATTTTACTTTTAAGATGTTTGATATGTTCAATAAATTTGAGCTTATTGTCAATGTGAATACCTAGAAATTTAGTTTGAGTCTCGTTCTTGATCACTAAGTTATCACCAAATGACAGGTCATCAAGAGCACAGCTGAATGATAAAATGTTTGTTTTAGCGATATTGAAAGACAACAAATTAGCATCACACCACTCCTTGATTTTTTTCATATCAGTAGATATAGCATTGTGTAAATCATTTGAGTTTTTGTTGTTCCACAATATCGTCGTGTCATCAGCAAAAAGAGTGAATTTTCCAGAAATGCTCAAATTTGCAAGGTCATTGACATATAATAACATACAATACTCATCTAAGTATTTAACAATATCTGCTATATATAAAGAGAATAATATAGGGGCAAGGACACTTCCCTGCGGTACCCCTACATTTACCGATTTCAGATCTGAGCAGTGCATGCTGCTTTGACCATTGACTTCACTGTGAGATATCTGTACATATTGCTTTCTGCCATCAAGATAAGATCGAAACCATTGATGTGTATTTCCTCTGATCCCATAGATCCAAAGCTTTTCTAATAATTGATCGTCATGGAACACAATCAAACGCTTTGCTCAGGTCGCAGTAAATTCCAATTGGACATCTTTTTTTATCTAATTCCGTTAATATGTCTATATATGTTTCTGTTGTTGCTGTTGTGGTTGATTTGGATTTTCTAAATCCATGTTGTTCATCTGGTATCATATTAAATCTTGTAATGAAAGAGGTTAACCTCTCTAACATACAATACTCAAATAGTTTTGCAAACACTGATGTAAGGGACAATGGTCTATAATTCTCTGATAGATTTTTTGCATTTTTTTTATATAAAGGGATCACCTTCGCTACTTTTAAAGATTCGGGAAAAATTCCTGTTTCTATCGAAGAGTTTATGATATGACAAAATGGTTTAACTAAGTCTTCCTTAAATTCTTTAATGATATTATTAGGCAGATCATCGGGACCAGATGAACGCTTGTTTTTAAGTCTGGTAAAAATATATTTGATTTCTAATTCTGTATATGGGAGTACCACCATTGAAGTCACGATATTTCTCTGAGTAGGGGCAACATTCCCATCTACATCTGGTATATTATGTATAACTTTCTTTGGTGCATCAATAAAGAAATTATTAAAGGTTATGAACTCGGGACCGCCATCTTAACGTCCCCGCCAGATCTATCGACTTATCTCGTGCTCATTGACGCCTGCAGCTGCGAATATGCTACTACACTACAGTTGTTAGGGCATTTTAACGCGCACCTTCTTCGTCAGGTGGACCCCCATCTAAGTACTAAACGCGCCTGACGTTGCTTGGCTCAGATATCAATAAGACTCGTCAACCTGACTAGCCACCGGTGTCCACAAAAAAAACTGAAAACATGTTTTGTTCTGTGTGAACATTTTGGGAAGCACCGCTCGCCAAACCTCAGCTGTCTTAATCAGAGCTCTAGGTTAAGGCAATTGCCGATGCAATAAACATTTAAATAATATGGAATGTTGAATTGATTGTGTGGTGAATGTACAAAAAGAGTATATTGCTTGCGATATATATTCAATTTCCACACACATGCAAAATGTGTTTACCATGCAAAAAAGAGCAATCAGAGCAATCGTGGCCGTACAGAGCAACGACTCATGTAAACCAAGGT
Organism: Gonioctena quinquepunctata; assembly: GCA_018342105.1. NCBI lineage: Eukaryota > Metazoa > Arthropoda > Insecta > Coleoptera > Chrysomelidae > Gonioctena > Gonioctena quinquepunctata. Next base: position 257,711 of record JAFIRS010000428.1, on the reverse strand, counting down.
TCATAAAATTTAACATAATGACACTGCCATCTGCAAACATATTCTGTAATCTCTTAAACATAAAGGAAAATGACTCCAATCATCCAACAATAGGAGACAATCACTCCTATAACTCTCGCTATAGAAACGATATACAAATACCGAAACAAGGACTTGAATCAACTAGGAAAAAAAAATGGGAATGAATCTTTACTTTACAGTTGCCGACACAACTAAAAAATATGAATTTGATCAAATTTCAACTGACCTTAAAAAAACGATTATTATTATTATACTTCATATTGTTTTGTTATGTATACATACTGACCTGTCAAAACACTACGGTATATGTTAGACCAATAAAACATTCTACGGACCTCCGAGATTATAGTCGGTTCCCCGAGATTAAAGTCAGGTGCCTGACTTTAAAGTCGGACCCCCCCGAGATTAAAGTCGGGGGTCTTACTTCAAAGTCGAACTATCAAGATTGAAGTAAGGCTCTCGACGTTAAAGTTGTAGTCGGGGTCCCAGATTAAAGTTTGACTCCTAAGTGGGACCCCCCCACCCCCGACCCCGGATTAAAGTAGACCCCCCAAGATTAAACTCGGGCTCTCTACTTTAAAGTTGTACCCCCGACATTAAAGTTGGACTCCCCACTAAAAAGTCGGACCTCCCTGATTAAAGTTGGACGCCCAAGATTAAAGTCAGGATTTCAAAAAGAAAATGCCCTTCTACGTCTTCGTAATAGTATTAGTTTCACAATAGTATTTTTTACACGCTTTATATTAGCTTCACTTGTATGTTTGTTTGTAACGGACTCCTTTGGGCGCGATTTTGACCCACTTCTAGACATCCGAATGATTTGAAAATGGCGGCTCCATAATGGCGTACGAGTTTTGTGATTATGGTCCGATTCGCTTCAAAATTGGTATCTGAGGGTTTTCGTGGTCGGGTTTTGTCAAAATTGAAAAATTCAAGATGGCGGCTCCAAAATGGTGGACGAGTTTTGTGATTATGGTCTGATTCTATTCAAAATTGGTATGTGGGAGTTTTTGGGGTCAAATATTATGATTCTTTTGTAAAAATTGAAAAATTCAAGATGGCGGCTTTGAAATGGCGGCCGAGTTTTGTGATTATGGTCTGATTCTATTCAAAATTGGTATGTGGGGGTTTTTGGGGTCGGAGATTATGATTACCTAATTTGATAAGAATATTCAATTTTTTTATTTGCAAAAAAATAATAAAAATAACAGTTTAAAAAAAACTAAAAAACACGCTTTTATAAATAAACCACACTAAAAAGTAGGAAATGAATAATAGTTTAAAAAAACTAAAAAACACGCTTTTATAGAAAACCAGACTAAAAAAATAAAAAATAAGAAAAAAATTTATTTTATTTATAAAAAAGCGTGGGGTGCATGGTATCGCCTCGGCCAACAATTACCTGTGATCTGAGACATTTCTTATTTTACTGCCCTAGGGTGTAATGTACTATATAATTATTGATACCATGCACCCCACGCTTTTTCCAAATGAAATAAATGGTTTTCTTATTTTCTATTTTTTTAGTCTGGTTTTCTATAAAAGCGTGTTTTTTAGTTTTTTTAAACTATTATTCATTTTAATTATTCCCACATTGTTTTTGGTAAATTGTATTAATTATTCTTTCAATATATAACCCATAATTTATCACTTTTGTTTCCATTATATAACATTTTCAGCATAAACATTCACCGCCAGTTGAACCAAGTAGAAAAATGTAGGTTATATTTTATGCAATATCTTTCGGATACACTATTTTTTCGTGATAATGACATATTTTTTGTATAAAATGTTGATATCTACAAAATTGCACTTTCTGAAAGATGAATAATACTTTTACTGATGCCATCTGCAACGAAAATAGCCAAATTAATTTTATTTTACGTATCTAATATTTACTTTATCCGAATGGTTGTGGCATTGTGATATTTCTCATTTTGAATTTTTTTAGAAACGAAACAGGGCAAGCCAGCGCCGCCAACGGCGGACTCACAGCCTACGATACTCTGGCAGTGTAACTTGTAAGAAGGGAAGATAGAAGATTACGACCAATGAACTAGCCAGAGATCACACCTTGAGGTTGTTTTTCGAATTATTTCCGACTTCTGACGGTATTGACAGTTCTAGCTTTGATAATTTTCAAAAGATGTGACCTCTGAGCTATTTGACTCACCCTGAATACTCACAGAAATTTTTTGAGACTGACAGTTTCCGCTGATTTCGATGGTTTTGTGTAGCACAAACTTTTCTACTTTATTCATTTATCGCTGATTGACGACACGAGTATTCAGTGTGAAAATTACTTTTATTTTCGTACCAAATATTTATTTAAGTTACTATTGTTTTTTGGGGGGTTCTAGAAGAGCCGCTTATACGAAAACGTACACATTATGCCAAGGTTTTTTTTTTTGTAATCTTAGGGTCTTCGTTTTGTTTGTTATACGATGGCTCAATGTGTCATGTGATATTTTGTGGTTTGTGAGTGATTATTTGGGGTTATACGGTGGGGGCATGTGTTTGTTTTTTGGGTCTGCAGGTGGTGCCAAATGCGCGTAATCACAAAAATCCATCATGCTGTAGGCTATTTTGGGTACAGGGCCTGTCTCGGTGAGCTTACGTTAGATATCTCGAGGAACTAACCAATTTTTTGTTTTCAACATCAGTCAAAGACAAATCCTTGTGTCAAAAGTTTATAAAAAATTTGTATTTCAGTATAATGTTAGGTTCCAATGAAAAGTTTTATCGATATATTCGGACAAGGTTTTGAATTAGGTAACACTTAATTCAATTGTTTCATTTTGAAGAATTTTGGTTGGTTTGACAATATTCCCTAAAAAAAAATGGTGATCTGAAATTCTGCATTGAAATGGTTCCGAGGAAGGTCCGACGTAAGCTGACAGAGAAAGTCCGTGTGGACAGCTTCTGTTTATTTTCGCTTATTAGGTTGTTTTTTTTCCCTTTTTGAATAGTTTGTAGTGAACAGTTGGCGATATGGTTAGTTTTTTTCATTGTAAAAGTGTTTGAAGGTTGTGCGTCGCCGACTTGTAATTATATAAATGCTATCGCAAAAATTTATATATAGCTATGAGGGGTGGTGGGCGTCGACAGTCGTGATATCTCCAGTCCATATAGCTATTTTTGTCGTCTTCTGCATTTACAAATACGTTCGGGCTGTTCGATGGCTCACTGCCGTTTCTATTTTTTCTTGTAGGAGAAAATTAGGGGAGAAATATTTGATTTGCAAATTAAATGAGATATATCAGTGTCTTTGAATTCGTGCATGTGAACTAACTATCATAGATGTTTAAAGGTAATTATTCAAATGGAAAACTGGATACTATAGCGACATTTTTGATTTGAAGTGTAATTTTTCAAAATGGTCATCGATCGTAATACTCAGCAGGCAGATAATAAAAGGCTTGTATTTTCTTTCATATCCTTAGATATCGGTAGGTTTAGGAGTAATTTATCAAGTTTTACCAACGTGGTGGCATTTTAGACTTTGATCTTGATTTCGCGAAATTCATCAATTTTTACAACTACTTTTTAAATTCTAGTTATTTCCACAATGGGAATTGAAAATGTGGAACATTTCCGTATAGTGGAGTGCTCTATCCCTCCTTAAGAAAAAAATAATACAGTGGGAAATGGTTTACAATTTCCCCACATTTTTTCGTTTAGAATACATTTCCCAGTTCTTGAAAGGAACAAATATATGAACAATGTACGAAGGCGTAGAAGGGCCAACAACAAAATATTTTTCAAAAACATTTGGAATTGCCACTTTGAACTGACAATTGTCACTTTGAAGAGACAATAATCACTTCGAAGTGACAATTGTCACATAAAAAACATCTGGAATTGCCATTTCAAAGTGACAATTGTCACTTTGAAGTGACAATTGTCACTTTGAAGTGACAATTGTCAGTTAGAAGTGACAATTGTCAGTTCAAAGTGACAATTGTCAGTTCAAAGTAGCAATTCCAAATGTTTTTGAAAAATATTTTGTTGTTGGCCCTTCTACGCCTTCGTAACAATGTCAGGGTATGTTCCGGAAAAAAATAACTATTCTCTAGTGTACATTTTGCAATATTGCCAAGTTATTTTGAATTCCCAATTAGACGATTCCCATTGGGTTGCTTGTGAAGGATGGCGATATGTTTAGAACTTCCAGTGGTTTTTGCATTTTTTGGGAATATCCCGAGGAATAGAGATTTTTTCAGGAAAATGCCAGAATATTTATATTTTTCACAAAAAAGACTTACCAATTTATTGTTTGAAGCTAATTTTTTGCGGAGGAATATTTATTTTCGACACTTTGTTTCCCAAAAAAAGGTCAAGAACTTTCCAATTTATTTGAGCATTTTTGTAGATATGTGATAGTGAAAATTTCAGAGGAAGCCAAATCCAAATATCTTATAAATCAACATTAGTATAATTTTTCTCCAAAGTCGTTATTTTTGCTGTCTATAGACTGCTAATAAAAATATTTCAAGGGTAGATCATAGAAAGCAAATAAAATTTCAAAATAACATTAGTGGGGCAAGAAGTTTTTTTTATTCGTCTAACTTTAAACTTGCAAAAATACAATTCCGACTTCAAAGTCGAAAAAAACACTTTATGGCACTTGTACATGACAGTGCTTTGTATAAAAAATTGGAGGGTCATTAAAACTCGGAATTTCCTAATTTAAAATCTAAATTTCCAGATTTAAGTTAGGAATTACATTTTTTCGACTGTAAAACAATAAAAAAAATATTCGAAAAATTTCCATGGATATAGACAAACATGTCACCTCAAGGCAGGCCAGCAACTATGTCTAGAAAATACATAATTCCCGATAATTTGTGGAATTTGGGAAGTACACATTTTTTTCAGAAAAAATATTTAGTAAAATTTACATGACAAATCAGTAAACCCGAAAAAACCCTGAAAAAAATTACTGATTTTCAGAAATGAGTATAACAAATATCTGAGAAAACAACTGATCATTAATAAATTAATCAAAATTGTAAATAGCACCCAATGCAACATTACAAAAATCTAATTCCCAACTTAAATTTGGAAATTTAGATTTTAAATTAGGAAATTCCGAGTTTAATGACCCTCAAATTTTTCATACAAAGCACTGTTATGTACAAGTGCCATAAAGTTTTTTTTTCGACTTTGAAGTCGGAATTGTATTTTTGCAAGTTCAAAGTTAGACGAATAAAAAAAACTTCTTGTCCCACAAATGTTATTTTGAAATTTTGTTTGCTTTCTATGATCTACCCTTGAAATACAAAATATTTTCATTAGCACAGCCTATAGACAGCAAAAATAACGACTTAGGAGAAAAATTATACTAATGTTGATTTATAAGATATTTGGGTTTGGCTTCCTCTGAAATTTTCACTATCACATATCTACAAAAATGCTCAAATAAATTGGAAAGTTCTTGACCTTTTTTTGGGAAACAAAGTGTCGAAAATGAATATTCCTCCGCAAAAAATAAGCTTCAAACAATAAATTAGTAAGATTTTTTTTTTCGGAAATATGTTAAAACTTATTATTTGTAGCAAAATTGCTTTTCTTCTAAATTCCAAGCCAATACAAATATTGGTTCTAAAGCTCCAAAGTAATGCATTTTGCAAGTAAATTCATGAAAGGAGGGAAAGCACCTAGTTTATTAAATAAATGTTGACCTTAAAAAGTTAAGACATGGAATTTTGTTCCACATTTTCTACTTTACACAGACTAATTTTTTTGTAGTTCTGTTGTTACATTGAATTGTTGAAAGCAGCTTGTCCTGTTAGTTTGAAATGGAGTTGACTTAGCTAGCCACATTATCCTCAGTGGAATAACTAATAATTATTATGTTCCAAGTTCCTAAGTAGCGTGCAGTTTGTTTTGCTGGAATAGATCTACAAGATTATTCGATTATTTGTCATTTTTTGAATAACCTAGTCATTTATTCAAACATTTTTGTGGATAACATCTCTCGCAAAAAGTGGCAAATAATACTTTTTTGTGATAATGGTTTGAAATGCCATTAGTAACTGTAATAATGTAAGTGTGCTATATATCCATTAGATTTAAGTGATAAATATTAATACCTTCAATTATATTGTAGTAATTCTTGATTATCTATTGATTCCTGCAATATTTAATCCTATAACTACATATTGATTAATCCTTTTGTACACAGTTTTTCCAATTTAATCTCATATTATTAATTATTTGGAATGTAGCGTTGCGAAAATTTAGAGTGTGTTTTATACGAGTTTGCCATTTTGACACTCTAATTTCTGAATGCTTGTATACCAAAGTCTTGGTTAAATATACAAAATAACGAAAAATCGTGTTTTATTACCTACCTCATCTTTAAGTTTTCCCTTTTAAAGAATATTTTTGCACATATGAGAAGACATGGGCATCTCCATTTTTTCTATTGTCCATGATTATAAGGAGTGTTTTTCAAGCATAGTCAATGGGGGCATGCGGGGGGCTTAACTCTATGAAAATAGTTTATTGTCTTGAGGAGATACTTATTTTACATATTAATTCAAAATGATATTGCTTTCGTAAATCAAAAGTTAGTTCTGATAACATTTCCATGTCTTGTCCAGTTTTTTTTTTAAATTCAGTCTATCACTGTCTAGTCTGTCTGACAAACATAATCAACTACCAAGAAAACCAAGATGAAATATTCCAAAAATATTGATAAAAAAGGTAAAGTACAGGTGTACCAATACTTCCCCCTCTTTGGAATGATACATTGACGAAAAATTCAATTTTTTTTGTAATCTATCACTGTTTATTCTGTCATAAACCTAATCAACTACAATGATACATTAATAAAAAGGGTAAAGTACAGGTGCCACAATATTTCCCCGTTAGATTTATATATTAATGAAAAAATCCATTTTTTTTCCATCACTTAATCAAATACCCAGTGATCACAAAAAAAACAAGGAATGAAACATTGATGAAAAAGGTTAAGTACAGGCTAAGATGCCTAAAAACCCTGGTGTATTCACTGATTCGATTTTGTTTAAAATTTTTGGGGGACAACAAATGAAAAACGTTAAATTCTGCTTAGAACTTCATTAGTACATGGCGCGGTTGAGGAATGGCTGTTGTTCGTGTCACACAAAATGTCAAACTTCAAACCTATGAAATTTTCTTTTTCTGTCAACATTGCTTCATGCAAAAAATTGTGAATTGATCGTTTACAAAGATTATAGTTCTACGAACAAGATCTCGCTCAGAAATGTTGGCCTGAAAATGAGATGAAATCCTCGAAACTTACTACAATGTTTACATCTGTCTGTCAAAAATCAGATTTGTCTTGAAGTCTACCTGTCTATTTGTTCGAAGTGATTTCTTCTCAAATGTCCTTTTTGGGATCGTGGAAACTTCCACGAAGGAATAAGAAAAGGTAGGAGAGTGGACTGATGTCTCTAGATGATGAATTTAACTGAAAATTGAGGGGATTGGAAAATGTCCCCGATGACATTGTTCCATTAAACTTTCCGATACAAACTATTACCAAGCCATTCACTGCCCATCTCTGCCGGACTATTACCTCTCTAACAACCTTCTGACATGAACAAAATCAGAGAGTTCATTGAAGATATCATAAAATCTGTTGATGAAGTTGAGAAATCGATGAATCCTGGTGTTCGACAGTCTAGGCTGCTTCCAGCTATCTTAGAATGACTTCTCCGGAAAAGGTGAGCCCTACTAACGAAGGTGAGGGGAGAAAACAATAATCTAAATGCTTCTCTTTTATTTTTCAGTAACACCCCGCATGAGATATTCAGAGAAGGAGGGCGATCTAAACCAAGCAGTTGTTCGGAAGAACAAGGCTCACTCCCAAGATCGATAAGGCTAATGACTATGATTAGGATAATTATCACTTTTTAATAAACACATGAATATCACAAGTAAGCGTGGACTTTTCATTCTATGAAGATATCTTGATTTTGGCTAGTGAATTCCGAACCGTCAGAGGGTCCCATGGCTCTTTGGAAGGAAATATCCACTATATTTAGAATTTTCCAATACTTTTAGACAGAAGATTGTCATCTCAAGCGAAAAATTTTATACAAAATATATAATAAAAAATAAATATAAAAGTAGTAATAAAATTATTTGACTTGCTAGTTACCAAATACATTATAATCACAAGTTGAAAAAAATTATTACAATGGGCAAAGGTAGTTCGGAGAAGATTCAAATTAATTTATACATATACGAGTCATTTTACTAGTAGTGGAGTAATATTAGATTTCAGCTTCAGAAAGTTAGGGGACCGCGGGAACTTTTCACTGTACATTAGTGATGATGTAAGGAACAACATCAAAATTTACCAACCGTAAAGTGAGTGCTTAATTATTCAACAAATAAGTTGCCTAATTACATTGTATATTGTATATTAAAAAAAATAAAAAATTAATGGTGTCACTCGCAAAAATGAAAAATTTTACATCAAAAAGGTAAATAAAATATTTCATTTTCATACCCAATATCGGCAAACTATAAGTCGTTTGATAGAGCTTCATTAGCTCCACAACTTTTACCCGAAAAATATTTCTCCGAGATGCACACATAAATAAAAAATAGGTAGCTGTAAATTATCATTCAATGAAATCTACCTTTACGACTGGCCACGCCATAGTTTTTTCAATGTCATATTCTGGTTTAGCGACCTCAAAAACCCCTGTAGCATCAATTTGGGTAAAATTTTACTAACAAAATTGGTTTTCAGTGTTTAAACAATTAATAAACAAGCAGCGCACGAATATAAGTTTATAACCTTTTTCTGCAAGCAATTTCTAAGTAATATCAGAAGGTTTTAGGAAAATCCATCCAGGATTAGAAAATAGATTTTTTCAGAAAGCGAAAGAGATTGCATCTCCCGTACTTTTATTGGTTTGAAAAGCTAAATTAAGTAATTGTATGTAATTTACAGCACTTCATAAAATCATTTTCCACTCCATCATAAGATTTTTATCATGAGCAAACAGGGACAGAAATACATAAGTACCAACTCGGTGGAGCCGTATCAATAGAAAATTAACCATACAAAATAAATTGGTACGGTTCATAATTAGAATCATTTCGGAACAACTCTCGAAAATTCTATATAATACTGACATAAGTACATGGAATAGTTTGTTCTAAAATATGTTACATCGATCGATCAACATCAAAATATTTCACAACGAATTGACATAACCTTAAAGGCGACAAAAGCGCAATCACAGAACGGATCAGAGACACAAATCACAAAAACACCCTGTGTGGTCTGTAATTGCAGTTTACTGAATTATGAAAAGAAACGACGTCGGCGCCATCTGAAACTCTAGATAACTCCCTTTATCAAGTGGGCTGGTGTCCCTCAGTTTGTCCCAATATTTTACAGGTATAAGTGAATACACCATGGTTTTTAGACATCTTAGTACAGAATTCTAGTCCGACATGAACATAATCAACTACCCAGTGATCACAAAAAAAACAGGAAAAATTCAATTTTTTTTTTAATAAAAAAAAACGTAAAGTAATACCCCCCTCTTCGGAATGATGCATTTGTGAAGAGGGTAAAGTACAGGTGTCACAATACTCTCTTTGGAATGAAACATTGATGAAAAATTCAATCTATCACTGTCTAGTCTGACATAAACATAATCAACTACCCAGTGATCATAAAAAAAATCAATTTTTTTTCTATCACTGTCTAGCCTGACATAATCATACTACCCAGCGATCACAGAAAAAAACGAGAAATGAAAAAACATTGATAAAAAACTTTTCAACAAAAAATTTAACCGACGAAATACGGAACTGAAAAGTAAAAAATAAAATAAACCTTCTTAGTCTCAATAACTAAGCTCCTAAACTAATATAAGTAACTAATTTTGAGCCAAACAAACAAGCAAATTAATTAGGTAAGGCATAAAATGATGGCATCGAGTTGGGCGGTGACATTCTGATAATTTTTTTGGAAGTAATTTAATGATCTTCGTTGATTGTTTGTTTGGCGCAGACTCAAAATTAGTTACTTACATTAGTTTAGGAGCTTAGTTATTGAGACTAAGAAGGTTTATTTATTTTACTTTTCAGTTCCTATTTCTCGGTTTAATTTTGCTAAAAGTTTTATTTTCAATTTTTGTGGCTGAAATCTACTAATTACTAACTGCTTGTTTTTTTATTACTTCCAAAATACTTACTTACCCACCTTACTTCAACTATTACCAGTTAAATAATATGATTATCTACTTTTACTATTTGTTGTAATATAAATTATTTTTGTTCTGTCGTGGAATTTTAATGACACGAAATTTCGTGCACATTAATAGGTCACCAACAGATGTCAGCATAGGCCAATCCACGACACCAATAGTTGTACTCTTAGTGCGTTCTGAGTAACGCAAAACAAATAACGAGCCATCCTGATGATTGGGAAACCATGAAACAGCTGTTGGTGGATGGTGGGCTCTCTTGGATTCGTAACAAATTTCTGTTTCTCTCGTTATTTGTTTTGCGTTACTCAGAACGCACTAGGAGTACGACTATTGGTGTCGTGGATTGGCCTATGCTGACATCTGTTGGTGACCTTGTCATTAAAATTCCACGACAACAGGTATAAGCTTCAACACACAGATTATAGGTGTCACTATCTATAATTTGATGCTTTTCATATGTACATATATATATATATATATAGAGATGTAGACGGTCATTGTGAATCCCGTGAAGCATATGAACGAGACGCAGTTTAGCCCGGAGTAACCTTGTTAGTCCCGATATCGGGCTCAACAAAGTATCACCCTGTATCTCTTCACTGGGTGATCGATATCGGGCTCAACAAAGTATCACCCGTCTTCACCATTTTCATAACCAACATCAGCCATATAGTTCTTTGGTTCGAACTGTGAGGCTTTCCGTATATAGGGATATACACTGCAGAATTATATACTTCTTTGTAGAGCCCACAAACTTTTGTAGCATTGTGTAGCCCTAAGTTTGGCAACATCGCAATCGCTGCCTTCATGAATGTAATATATATGAATTGCTGGATCCGTGATCTGTCCTAGCGCAAGGAGTAGTTCATAATTCAATATAAAAAATATTTATCGTTCATTTTTCAGATTAGGGAATTTGAGTTTGAAATGGTTACAATATTTGAAGATATATTTACCAATTTTTTTTGTGCGATCAATCCATCTACATAAAGGATGGTTGGAAAAAAGTACAAAATAAACAATATTGGCTTAAAAGCCTTATTCTTCAGTTTTCATCGTAGATTTGATTTTTGTGCATCAAACGATGAAAATACATTCACACTGATGTAGACCATATAGGGAAGACGGTCTACCAAGAATATTAGGCAAATATAATTTCCAACTGAGGAGCGATATAATGATTTCAACCATCGTGAAGATTAGATATCGAAATTCTCAACAATTTTTCGAGGCAAAGGAACTTTTTTATTGACTTTCTTGAAATGCAATTTCGCGGTCTTTTGAAAGTAAAATTTATAGAACTTTTCATGTATTTTTTTTGTTATTAAGTCCACTTACATCAATTGATCAAAAAGGGGCAATGAAAGAACAGTTCACCTATACAAAATAGGTTGAACCACCTGAAATCATCACATTAAATTCAAGCCCAGATGAGTCTGTTGAGGAAAGAGGTTTTGCTTTGTACACAGGGATTACTCTCATTAGTTCTGAATTCCGGAAAAATATATACACATAAAGTTCCGGTTCATTAATTTATTTTTTCAATCTTAGAAAGCTGCAACATCGACAATATTGAAGTGATAACTCGACAATATGCATCTTTTTGTTGGTAATTCAAAGATCTGGTTGAATGTTCTGTGGTACCATATGGGTACCATTGAAAGAATTATTTGTTCTCCACAAAATCTGATTTTGTAATGCTTGATTAAGATTATCCCCTGTTTTATTTGGATAATAAAAATTATTAATATCGGGAGGGTGCTTAGAGATCGATTGTGAATAAATGACAAAGAAATAATAATAATAATAAAAGTACTTTATTGGTTACCCAATAGGCTACCGACCGGAGTCCTTCAGCCTGTTATACATTCGTAATTCACTGATAGTTACATTATTTTGTATAAATATTATATATATATATATATATATATATATATATATATATATATATATATATATATATATTTTAATTTGAAAAAAAAAATTTGAGATTTGTTAATTTCCTGGCCATTCTGCTAAAGTGTTGAGGCATTCCATCAAGGTGTTTGCTGGAAACTTGAATCTTGGGTTCACTGTCGGGGCTCTACTAATGGATTGGGTTTGGATAATTTGAATATTGTTTTGATTGTTGGCAAACTTCTGGGATAATTTTTTCAGTCTCTCGACGATTGGTTGTACATTAGTGCGTTGGTAAAGGAGATTGTTTGGAGGATAATGTAGGGGTTTCTTGGGTGTCGCATTTTGGTGATTGTTCGCAGGCTGGATCTTTCCAAACTTCCAAGTTCTTCAGAGGTGTATTTCTGCGTTGAGGTATATTGGGTGAGCATATTCCAGGATTGGACGCATACGGTTTTATAGATGTGTGCAGCTGTTTTACTGCTGATTCCTCTGTTCTTATAGGTAAGGGTCCGGAAATGTTTAGCTCTTGTAATGCACTTTTTTTTCATCAGCTGAGTATGACGATTAAAGTTCATTTTTGGGTCTATGTGAACTCCTAAGTACTTAACTACAGTGCTACTTCTTACTGTATGATTGTTTACAGTTACCGTAGGCGAATCATCTGTTATTTTATGGTTGAAGATTATCAATTGAGATTTTTCGGGGTTTGGCTTCAGCCTCCATTTGTCACACCATGTCATAGTGTCTTCAATCGAGTCTTGTAACTTACTTACTGCTTTCTCCCGCGTTTTGTTGTGGCTAATTATGGCCGTATTGTCAGCAAATTGCATTCCGTAGGATGAGGTGAGATGTTCTGGGGGGTCTGGATTGTTCTGGATGAATAGGTCGCAACAGTAGATGTTATACAAAAATGGGGACAGGGGTGACCCCTGCGGGAGACCTTGTTTTGGGTTGAGCTAGTTTCAGGAACAACTAGAGTTAACAAAATTGAGCTTCTCAGGAAAGTAGGCAATTGTTTTTTTTTTGTGCATGTTTTCGACCATAGATATCTTTTGATATGGGGAACGGGAACGAATCAGAACCAAACAAAAACTGAACTATTTGCTGATGAGTACTTAATATTTTTTGGGGTATTCCAATCACATGAAACTATTAATTCCCTTTGCATTGATATTCATAACTTCGAAATTTCAGAATGAAATATCAATTTCATGAATATATGAGATATAGAATTTGTTGTTCCTTCTCTTCCCGCTAAGGAAGCGATCGACTATACAAAAAGCCTGAACAAACAATTGGATGAGAGATTGGTCATCTTATCTCCATATTTGACCCTGAATGGAAGTAACATTATGTTCTCATGAAGTTCTGATCGGTGCTATTTCATGAATTATTCATAAAAATAATGTATATTATGCCGAATAGGATTCAATCATTGCTGAATAGGATTCAATCATTGGCTGGAAATTTTACTGACTGTGATTTGCGGTTATCTGGCCGCAAATTGCACGAGTTAAATTTCCTAGAGGCAAAATGCTTGAGGGAAAATTTCAAAGAATTTACGATTGAATCCTCTAGCACGATGATATTTGATGAGAATATTTCCCAAATAACATTTGAAACTGGGTAAAATTATCAGAATTCATGTTATATTTGAATTTTCAACGGGAAAAATTACAACAATTCTTCTCGTTCCAAAATTGAAGGAATCGTGTGTCCGTTTCTGAATGCCTTGACTAATGTGGCCATTCCATAGTTATCTTTGGGCAATCTATATTTTCAACAATTAATTTGAGAATATCGGAATTCATTCAGCTATTTTTAGTTTCGTAAATGAAAATATATTTTCTCAAAGAACTGCTGTGCAATTCGTTCATTTTTATTGCATACTTGGGAGAGTTTATCAACCCATACACTGAACACTGAAATATGTATGTCTTCATTTGTAACGAATACTCAAATTCCAATTTTCATGAGCCTAACTGGGAAAGTAACGAAACCTCCATAGAAATTTCCAGCCCCCCATATCACCCCTTTAGGGGTTGAATTTCGGAAAACACTGAAACACCACGTATTTATGTATTTGTAACAAAGACCTTTTCTTTCAATTTTAATGAACTCCACTTCAAAAAACTAACGGTACTTCTATACAAACTTTCAACTTCACTTAAACCTTTAGTGTTCCCCCCCCCCCTCTAAGGATGGAATAGGAATTCGCTGAGGTTCATAATTCTCACATATCTACTTTCTCCAGATACGAGAGTTATCCTGAACCTGACGAAAAATCCACATTTTTGGAGCTATTAGGTTTTTCCATACGATAATCAACCTGATAATACAAAAAAAAATATATTCCTCAACTTCAAAGCGAGTCGCTTATTATTAAACTGAATATGAATTATGTGCTCACCTTTTTGTCTTTTCTCAAGTTATAATTTTGAAGGGTCATCGCCACAATCTGTTTTGCTCTGCTGGACAATTCCGCGAGTCACCGCACGCTCACTGATTTGAAATCCCTAATAAATATTTTGAACTGAAAAACGCGCGAGCCAGTAGAGGCAACGCCGCCGGGACAGACAGAGGCCGTTCCAATATAGGCAATATACGTTTGGGATTCATAGCGTACTGAAAGAATAATTGGCTCTACAACGTTTCAAAGGAGTTTATTTTTTTTTAAATATTGAGAATTGTTACCCCTCTCAGTGTGCTTCGACAAAAATGATGGAATGATGTTATTGCACTGGAATATTCTCTTCGCCCATTCTGAAAAGTGCGGGTTCAAGAGCGACCAGTTCATTTGGTGGGCTTCACAAGCTACCGTGTACAACTATATATATATATATATATATATTAGTAAATTAAACTACCTAAAATGTCCCTTCTAATTATTTTGCGTTATTTATTGTTACTCGATAATAGGAAAATATGTAAGATGTGAAATGAAACTGTAAACCATAACCTCGAAATACTAACGAAAATTTGTAACCGATAATCGAATATGAAATACAAATTGTAAAAAACTTTGGAGAGCAAAAATAAAAATAAAATATTGAAAGAAGGAAAAATAAAATAAAAAAGTAGAAGAAAAAAAACGCCAGCATAAAGACGCCAATGTTTGAGTTCTATTAAAAAAATTAAAGAGTCTGGCCAATTAGTATGCCCCAAAGCCAAAAATGATGTGCCCCCACTTGTAATGGATCTTTGAGGTCGTGAAATAAAAAAATATTTCGTAAAAATTCAATATTATCAACAAACAAAAATATTGGACTATAATATATAAAAAATTACATATTTTCTATATAAATTCATTGACACCATAAAACCTATTATTTACAGGAAAAAAACTGGCAAGAATACTGAGGTTTGTGATGTATTCCAAAATCAGAATTAAATTGTAAGTAAACATTTCAGTACTATAAGTTCAATAGAGTAAATTATATTTAAGTACAAAAATATAAAACACATTTAAAAATTAAATGATGATACCAACAATGGGTATAAAGCTAAAGGTTGGCAATAAGGTCAACTCATTTGAAAAATTCCTCTACATCGGTTAAAAATTAAGCTAAACCTGCATCTTTCGACATGCCGTAGAATATCGACTTCTCGTCTGCCAACAAGTTGGCTGGCGTGTCGAATTCCACGATCTGTCCTTTATCTAGGACTATGACACGATCTGAATCCATGATGGTATTCAATCTGTGCGCAATGGTAAGTACGGTGCAGTTTTTGAATTCCGTCCTGATTGTTCTCTGGATAAGATCGTCTGTTTCTAGATCGACAGCGGCCGTCGCTTCGTCTAATACTAATACTTTCGTCTTTCTGAGGAGGGCTCTTCCCAAACAGATTAGCTGCCTTTGGCCCACCGAGAGGTTTTCTCCACCTTCTGTCACTTCGTGATTGAGGCCCGCGTTCAAACCTGGAAAAAATATAGGTAACATTTTTGAAGCACCACATTTATTTATTTAAAAAAATCTCTAAGTTTATATAACGAATTACAGTAATTAAAAATCTGAAAAAAATAATTAAAACCGGTTTTGTTCTTTGTAAAATTCAACAAAATTTTGGCTAGCGCCGCCTGTCTAATTTCAGGTGACCTGCTCAGAAGAAAACTTTGGCAATTACCAAATGCAATAAACATTTCACTCGACAATTGAATATTGTAGAATGTTGAACTGATTGTGTGATAAATGTACACATTGCAGGCTGTCTGAGGTATTCATTTTCAAAGTGAAGAAAACAACTGACCCTGTTATATTCAAACTGGTGATAAAGTCCGAACTACTTGAGAGAGAGAGAGAGAGAGAAATATACTTTATTGTCGAAGAAACAAATTCTTATTGACAAAGCTTGTAGAATTAACTAAATACTAACAAATAAATAGCGACTTAAACACAGTTTCACAAATATGACATAAAGTTAAAAAATATTAGTAAGCACCTATATATGTAATAACAGATATTGTATAAGGTAAAAAATTTAGTAATTTATGGTTCAATTCAGAGAACCCGTAGTCTAACAAACGTTCAAAAGAACGGTACATCTTTATAACATTACAGATTAAAAATAGAGGTGAGCAATTGTCATAGTCTATAATGAGAAAACTATTAGACATGTATAATAAGGTTATGTCAGGGTTTCATTGAAAAATTCTTTCGTATCGTAAAATGCTTTTTTAACAGAGCCTTTTTTTAAGTTTTCTAAATATTTTATTATCTTGGATTGTCCTTAATTCAGTGGGTATGTGATTATATATTTTTTTACTCTCGTAGAACAGCGAGCATTTAGTTAGAGTGGACTTTGGAATGGGTAGAGCTATTTTTCTTTTTGTTATTTGACGGGTCGCATGGTAAGTTTGCATTGTACTATATTTTTGTTGCATTGTCATATATTTTTTATGCATCAAGCATGCCGTTTCCAATATGAACAAGCAGGTCAGTGTAAGAATTTTCTTTCTCAAAAATAATGGCTTGCATGGCTCACGTGGACTCACATTGGCTAGATATCTTACTGCTCTTTTTTGTAGCACAAACACTGAATGGAGGAGCTGTTGGCTACAATAACCCCAGAAGGCTATACCATATCTCATATGGGATTCTATCATTGAGTGATAGACCATTTTTGCTGTTGCTGCGCTTAACTCGTTTGTGACCACTCTGAGGGCAAAGCATCCCGATGCCAATTTTTTTGTTAAAGCTAGGACATGTTGGTCAAACTTCAGTTTCTCATCCAAAGTTATTCCTAGGAATTTAGTTGTTTCTTTGTATTCTAAAGTTTGTCTGTTCAAGTTTAGATTCTGGCAATCAAAGTTAAAGCCCATTATTTTAGTTTTCTTGTGGTTGAAGCATAAATAATTTGCATCGCACCACTTTTGAATCATTTCCTGGTCATATATTTCATGTTGTTGTAACTTTTTCCGTGCCAGAGATGGTAGTGTCATCCGCAAAGATGGTGAAATTTCCTTGAATGGGAATATCGGCCAGGTCATTTAGGTATAGGAGGAAGAGAATTGGACCAAGGACAGATCCTTGTGGGACTCCCCTCGACATATCCCTGATGTCTGACCAATTCCCATTTGACTTTACTATCTGTTTCCTGTCGTCTAGATAGGATTTAATCCAGTCAAGACATACTCCTCTAAAACCGTAGTGATGCAGCTTGTCCAGAAGTATTCTATGATTAACGCAATCAAAGGCTTTTGTCAAGTCGCAGAACACTGCCGCAACTGCCTCACTGCTGTTCAGATTGGTGTAAATATGTTGCAGGAATGAGAATATGGCATCATTTGTGCCCTTGTTGACTTCATTCTCTGCTTTGAGGCACTCAACATAATTATCACAGTCACTTTTAAGGAACAAACAACACAAACACTATTGAAAAGGGAAACATTCGCAATTGAATATTTTTTTGAAAAATAATATCACGACCATTGTAGTGATTCATACATTCAGAACATGTGAACTGAACACTGTTGCCAAGCAAGATTCTCGCATGCACGGTTTACAAAGCTGTCTACGAACGAAAGTTTGTTAGATTCTACTAGTGTTTTCTGATTGGCTGGTAAATGAAAGATCCTAATAAGCAACCAATCAGAAAACATTACGCGACGTGCAGGAGAATTAATTTGAACATTATTGTCTTTGTCTTTTGCTGGCTCTTAAAACTAAACACCGAGCTGTTTCGTGCGTATTTTGAAGAGCACTTGCCGCATTTATTAATGAAGTAGTAAATTTCAATTCTGGTTGGATTCTGGAGTCGCCAATCACGTGCGAGTGTTTTCGTACTAGAAATATTAATATAATTTCAATCAATCAATCAAATATACTTTATTGTCCGAAGATAGATACATCTCATTGACAAAGTCTGGAATCCTAAATTTAAAAGGTAAAAGGTACAAAGGTAAAAAGGCAAAAAGTTAATAGTGCCAATACACACACAAACGTTAACAACAGTTTTTTGACAATACACAAGATAGTAAATAAATAATACAAATAAAAGATTAAATTATTTTTTGACAGAATGGCAATTTTTTTAAAAGATAGTCAAGAATGTTCAAATTAATCCTCGTGCACATCGTCTACTGTTTTCTGATTGGTTGCTAATCAGAAAACGCTAGTAGAATCAAACAAACTTTTGTTCGTAGACAGCTTTGTAAACTGTGCATGCGAGAATCTTGCTTGGCAACAGTGTTGAGCTCACGTGTTTTGAAGGTCTGAATCACTACAATGGTCGTGATATTATTTTTCAAAACAATATTCAAGTGCGAATGTTTTCCTTTTCTATAGTGTTTGTCATTTGTTTCTTGCAAGAGACTGATAATTATGATGAGGTGAATACATCGTAGCTGTATTTCTGGACTTAAAGAGAGCATTCGAAACAATTGACCGCACCATACTTATAAAAAAAATTTAAAAAATTGGCATCGATGGTACAGTTTTGGATTGGTTCATAGATTACTTGAAAGGACGGAAACAACTAACAAAAATAAATGAGGTTTTATCTCCACCCATTGCAATGAATACGGGGTACCTCAGGGGAGTGTTCTGGGGCCACTTCTGTTTTTAATTTACATCAACGATATAAATCAGTTCCATTCCTGTGACTTCGTCAATCTCTTCGCAGATGGTACACTTTTGTCAATTTCTAGTGACAACTTGGATGATGCTATAAACAAAATGAATAACTCACTGCAGCAAATTCAGATTTATTTGAACTCTAATAAATTTAAACTTAATGTTGACAAAACAAAGGCAATGATCCTTACAACTTCATACAGATACAAAAACATCAACCTCAATCATTATAATATAACTATTGATAATAGCCAAATTGGATATGTCACCGAGTTCAAATATCTAGGATTCATGTTGGATAATAACTTATCATTTCAAGCTCACTATGACTATATACCCAAAAAAATTGCAAAAAAATATACTTCTTTTCAAGAATTTCCCAAAGACTGTCAACACACTCAAGAATAACAGCATATAATATAATACAACCAAACTTCGACTATTGTGCAAGTATCTTGTACTTATTTGATGCAAATAAAGTATCATTACAAAAATTTCAGAATCGTGGAATGCGTATCATCCTTAGGTGTAGTCGTCTCACCAATATATCCCTGATGCTTGAATCATTACAATGGTTGACTGTAAAGCAACGACTCTATCTACGATCAATGATAATTATTTACAAAATATTGAATAATCAACTACCTGCATATTTCAATGAATTCATTACATACATGATCATTATACAATAGATAGCAATAATCTCCACTTACCAAGGCAGAATATGTCCTCTTCTATGAAATCCCTTTTTAATAAAGGCCTTAATGAGTTCAATAAATTACCAACCTCCATCAAAGAATCGAAATCATTGAATGACTTTAAGAACATCTTGATTTCATATATTAAAACTGACTCTTAATATTATGCTGTGAAAGAAATTTATCTGCCATATGTCATTTGATCACTATTGTTTGTTTTCAATTCTAAATTTCTCAATTTTTTATTTCTTAACTTTAATCTTGTTATCCCATAATTGGTATGTAATGTACACCCATGTAGGTATGTACATATTCCTTACTATAGAAGTTATTACTGTAGTCACTTATTATTATCACTTATTATTATAACTGATTCATATAACTTTGAAGATATTTATATTTAGGCATTTACTTTATTTTCTTTATTTTATTTTTAATATTTTTTATTTTGTTAGTCTTGAGCTTAAAGAAATAATTATTGTTATATATTAGGATGTATCCTACCAATGAACATTTCATTCATTGAGTGCCTCAAAGCAGAGTATGAAGTCAACTAGTTCTGACTTTATCACCAGTTTGGATATAATAAGGTTAGTTGTTTTCTTCACTTTGAAATTGAATATATATCTCAGGCAACCTGCAATGTATACATTTACCACACAATCAGTTCAACATTATTCAAATGTCGAGTTAAAGGTTTATTGCAATCGGCAATTGCCAAAGTTTTCCTTTGAGTAGGTCACTTGAAATTAGGAGGGTGGCGCTACCCAAAATTTTGTCCAATTTTACAAAGAACAGAACAAAACATGTTTTCAATTTTTTTTTCAGATTTTTAACCATTGTAATTCGTTATAAAATGGCATACAATCGTCATTCACAGGTGTGCAAGAGGTTAGATTACACCCTGTAGATCATCGGTCGAGTTATTTATAAGGTATGGTATATTGGCCTAGCATGGACTTCATGATATGGAAGCCTGACCTGTAAAACACTGATAAATAGAAAGAATTTTAAATAGATAGCGACAAACTCAATTTTATGTATGAAACTAACTTGTAACTGGAGTGTCTGTCTGGGAGACAAAATATGATAATAGCTTTTGTGACTTCATAGTTGATAACCATTAAGAAAAATCCATCAGGAGAATAATCGTAATTAAGAATGACTATGAAATAAATAATTGTAACTTCACAGTTGGTAATCATTTAGAAAAATCCATTAGGAGAATTTTTATAAATTTGATAAAGATTTGGCAGTGTCTTATTAAATAAGAATTAATTGTGTCAAAACTAATGGAATCTTTGAGGGAGGAAATCCATAAAAATGGACCTTTCACCTTATTTATTAAAAACACTCAACATATGTTAACCATTCCAACCATCTGCAATGAATAATTATCTTGTACAGACGACTATTAAAAGTAATACGCATGTAAATAAAGGGTAAAAACATCCAAGCTGTGAACTTGAATATGCTGGGTACTTTGAATCGCCCATGATGCATTAAAAAAAATCCTGTATAAGAAAAAGAACGTAACATAAAGAATTTAGATAATTCGAGCCGAACTCATTAAGGCTCAGAAGCCATTCACAATAGGCGAGGACACGAGAAATTATTATTAAATATGCTTTAAAATACATAACGCATATATAAATGTACCCAGAAAACCTTTTTTGAGTCAAATTTCAATTACAGCAGTTCCCATTAGTTTTTGAAAATCAGCAAGCAACTAATATTGGCGCTCTCTGCATACCAGAATGAGTGCAGATATGATTAAAGTAAAAGATTGGTGCGACTCTAATTTCCTAACACTTAACACCAAAAAAACCAATGTAATAGCATTCAAATGTACATTTTCAGATATCTCTTTAGGAACAAACACTATCGAAAACAGCACCACATCGAAATTTCTAGGAGTCCATCTAGATAAAAATCTAAAATTTGACGAACACATCAGACAGCTCAATAAAAAATTAGCATCTGGATGTTACGCGCTAAGAAATGTTGTGAAAGAGTTAGATTTTCCCAACGCTAAGGCTGTGTACTACGCATTGATAGATTCCCAACTGCGGTATGGTATAGCCTTCTGGGGAGGTTGCTGTAACACACTTATGCAGTCAGTCTTTGTCTTACAGAAAAGAGCCATCAGATATCTTTGTAAGGCCAAGAGGCAAGATTCATATAAACCCCTCTTTCTTGAGCATAAAATACTAACAGTCATTTCAATATATATAATGGAAACAGTGACCATAATCCACAAGAACAGAGCTAATTATGAAGTCACAAACACTGCATATTCAACCCGTCAAGCTAACCAACTCAGGCTTCCAATACCCAATTCAACTTTGACGATAACTCACTTATATATAATGGTATTAAGATGTACAATAAACTCCCGCTAGAAATTAAAGAAACAACATCGCTAAAACTATTTAAAAAAAAAAACAAAAAGCATATTGAGTGATAAAGCCTACTATAATCTACAAGATTACTTTAATGACACACTGTGATATCCTAGTTCATTAAGTATACCAATCTTTTCATCTTTTTATATTATCTGTTTAATCTATATTATTTATGTTCTTTTATTGTATTATATTACATTTTATTAATGTTATTGTGAAAACTTATCTATTTACAATAAGCTAATGTCTGTTATAATTTTAAAATAAACTGTACACATTTTTTAAATTGACTGATTATCGATAATCTTAATGTATAACATTGTGTTTGTTAACAAGAGATAACTCTTATCAACAATAAACATATTCTCTCTCTCTCTTTGTGACGTAAATAACCGAGTAGCCAATAGGCGTAATCGGGTTGATTGTGGTTAAACGGCAATGTTTGCAAGTTTCTTAACCTATAAATGTCAGAACTAGAACACTATTCGCAATGTTAAGCGACGATGGCGGATTTGAAGGGTGTAAAAGCATTCGATTTGTCATAAAACAATATATTGTCGATTTTACAGAGCACATATACCCTGTTATTTTTTAAATTATGAATCATTGTGGTCCATCAAAACGATTACTGATAAAGAGAAAGCCAATCATTTATTCTCGTTATGGAGGCGCGGCCTAAGATTTGAAAATAGGGCAACATTGCAAAATTGACTGAAGCTGTCAACTGTGGGATTGGTTGATCGGGTGATTACGGCACAATGGCGCTAGAAAGTAGACATTTGAATTTTGCCGTCGGTAAATATTTTTTTCAAGTTTTAGAAAATTAAAAAAAAGAAAGAAAACTACCAACTGACTTTTCTAAAGCTGTAGAATCCATTATAAATATTTTAAAAATTTCTCATCCTCGCCCATTATAACTCTTGTGTGCGATTATATACGGTTAGAAATGTAACAAATCAAAGGTTGTTCATTCATTATATTCAGAATTCAGTTTGCAATAGTCAGTAATCAGCATCATAATGATCAGTTCAGTATATTTCAATGGTAGTGCGCTATAAATTAAAAAGGTAGATTTGCTGAAACTCATCAGATAACTTCGAAGTACTGCAAATTAAAAGTAATGCTTCATCCACAATTCCAGTATTGCTAAAAGAACTTTCTCAGGGTGTTTAAGCTTTATATCCAAATCAGACCATTAACTTCAGTGGGATTGATCAACAAACGCTAAACCAATAGTGCCAAGCTACAGACAGACAGCTCTCAGCAGGGTATCAACAAGTAAGGTTATATTGAACTATAGGTGGCAATTGTCTTTAGACATTTTGCACTACGTGCCAATTTGCATGCATGTCAACGAATTCTTTATTTGAGATGAAAGTTAGAGTGTGTTTCCAACTTTATTATGCAATATACTATGATTAAGACTTATCAATGCGTTTTTATACATGGATCATATTTTTATATAAGTATATAAAAAGGGTTCAACGCTAGGGCAGTCAACGTGTTGAACAATTAAACAAAAACACTCACACCTGAAGAAGCTATTGTTTTGTAAACCCAATTTAGTTAAAATCAGTTAAGAAACCACAGTCCCATTT
Organism: Gonioctena quinquepunctata; assembly: GCA_018342105.1. Classification (NCBI taxonomy): domain Eukaryota; kingdom Metazoa; phylum Arthropoda; class Insecta; order Coleoptera; family Chrysomelidae; genus Gonioctena; species Gonioctena quinquepunctata. The sequence goes on along the minus strand of JAFIRS010000428.1, from coordinate 233,788 downwards.
TAATTCTCCCCCGAATTGTTGAATCAATCCATCAGCGGTAATTCTCAACTTCTTTAAAATATACAGTTCACTAAAAGGTGAATTCGAAAAAAGTGTTTCTGTTAACTTTTGTGCAAAAACATAAAGCTGTGTAAAATTGAATTACATTTTTTGTAACTATTCTATGAATTTATGTAAATCATTATTTCATACCTTTAACGAATTCTTTGAGATGAGCGTGTTCCAGAGATCTCCAGATCTCATCATCACTGTACTTATCGAAGGGATCCAAGTTCATTCTCAATGTTCCAGAGAATAGAACAGCGTCCTGGGGTATGATAGTCAATCGAGATCGTAAGGTGTGCAATCCCAGTTCTGATATTTTCACGCCGTCTATGTATATACTACCAGAGGCAGCTTCAACTATCCTGAAGAAAAAATCATAAGAAAAGGTATACGTATTATTCGTGAAACAAAACATAATATATTGGGTATATTTTTCGTATCTGTCGGGACTGTAGATCTGCGAAAGCTCTCGAATCAATATATTATGCACTTATTTTACAGTAGGCTGAATTTTGGGTCAGCCATTTGTTGGGTCAGCCATATGTTGGGTCAGCCATTTGGTTGCCCAGGTATTGCTTTCATATAAGAAGACTTGAAAGAATTCAAAACAAATTCATTAGATACCTGAATTTTAAAGTAACAGGTAATTACCAACTTTCTGACACTTGTGGTTTACTTGAACGATACAAATTTCTAACTCTTAAAAATAGAAGAAAACAAAACGATCTCTATATATTATTCAAAATAGTTAATGGTATGATTGACTCTCCAGATCTTTTGTCCTCGGTTCCCTTTCTCGTTCCCGCGAGTCCTACTAGAAGTAGACAATTGTTCTATATATGCTGTCCTAAAACTAATATGTGTCAGAATTCTCCAATCTCTAGGATGTGTCTATATTATAACGCACTTCATTCTGATATTGATTTGTTTTACTGTACATATTTTCGTTTTCGGAAATATATTAGAGACCTATCTCTAAATTGATAATCGATGTGTATTCATTTGTATTAGTATTGTTAGGTATGTTGCATTTTCACTTTTGATCCAATATTGATGTAAACTCTTATATACTTGGTAGATACTGTTGTGCATGTATCCTGAAGCTGATAAATAAATAATATCTAAAAAACACGATTTCCTTATTGTTTTGCATTTTATCAATATTTTTTGCTGCACTGACTGACTCTTGTAACATTCAAAAGTCTGTTCAAACAAAGGTAGAAGTTGAAAGTGCAGAAATTCATCAATCCAGAGTTGGTTATCTTGATACAATTTTAATTTCAGTTGGGTTACGCAGAGTAAATTTCATCAATGCTGTTTTGCTGATATGATAGATAGATAATTTATTCATCATTAAAGCTTTATAAATGTGTAAATATAAAACTTATCAGACTAGTCATGTTGAGCTAGAACAGCTTGAATATACTAGGAAAAAGACTAAATTCTCTGAGATTTTAGTAATTATGGAAGTCTCTTCTAACTAGTGTAACTTTAAATTTTTCAACGACATAAAAACTACCAAAAACCATATTTAGTATTTTATCAATCAAGAAAAAATCTTTCTCCTGCAAGGCGATCAAAGTTTTTCAAGGAATAAAACCTATCCCATTCTTGAAACGATTCTGAAATTCTTTCTCTGGAAAGTAACAACGGGAAACACCCCCAAACATATATTTTCATTAATAAATACCTGAATAGGGATAGAGTCAAGCTCGACTTCCCAGCACCAGTCCTCCCTACAATTCCAACCTTTTCACCACCTTTAATATGGAAATTCACGCCGGTCAAGACCAAGTCCAGGCCGGGTCTATATCTAACTGAATAATCTTTGAATTCGACAGAACCGTCTTCTGGCCAGGAATTCCCTGGGCTCTTGTTTGGGATTTCCCAAGCCGCTTCCTGTGGGGCTTCACCGTATTCTTTGATACGTTCCACTGCTACGATGTTCGTTTCCACATCGGAAGTCATTCTGACCAGCCAGTTGAGTGTTTGGGTGATCTGAACGAGAGAAATTGAATTTTATCATTTACACCTCACAACATTATTGTCAATCCCTATTGACAAATTGAGAAAGTATGGTAGTTTATTTTTAAATTTTTAACCATTTCAACTTTGTGAATGTCTATATTTTATGGGTTGCCCTTGTTTTTTCCTGGCGAACAAGCCCTGAAGATAACCTTATAGATAGATAGTTATAGATAGATAGATAGATAATTTATTCATCATTGAAATTTTTACACAGGTAGTACAAAAACTTATCAGACTAGTCAACAGATACAATATTTAAAAGTGAAAAAATTAACAAATTTTAAAATACATTCACAATTCTAACATTATAAAAAATATACATTCATCAAGTCAATTACAATCAGACTTTATACAAGACCTGCAGAGGATAAAATATTTATAGTACAAATTTATGTTTAAATACATTCATAGTTTGAATACTCTTATATATATACTCTTATATTCTAAAAATTCTTTCATCGAGTAAAAAGCATTAGCACTCAAGTTTATTCGTCTTTTAGATGTATAAGTATGCAAATAGGATAGGTCAGTATATCTTTATATATATAATTCTACTGTACGTGTGTGTCACTGAACTCCTCCTAAACGGCTGGACCAACTTGAATGAATTTTTTTGTATGCGTTTGGGTGGCGCCCTGGATGGTTTAGATTCACAAATCAGCCCGGCAGATGGCGCTGCAGTCGGTATCTAGGATACAGCAACTAAACGGCTCGACCGATTGTCATGAAATTTTGTGTGCATATCGGGTAGGTCTGAGAATCGGTCAACATCTATTTTTCATCCCCTAAATGTTAAGGGTGGTCCATCCCTTAATTTTATTTTTTATTTTTCAGACAAAATTTTTTGTTTTTATTTTTTTATGATACAGCATTCAAAAATACATACAACCCTAAATTTTCACCCTTCTACGATCAACCCCTATTCTTTTTGCAAGATTTTTATTTTGTCATGACTTAGAATAAAAAAATTCATATTACTCTTAATTTTCACTCTTCTACGATCAACCCCTATTTTTTATTTCATTTTATTTTATAGAAAACACTGGATAACAGGAAAACGGGATAACGAAAAAACGGGATAACAGGATAAGGGAATAACGGGAAAATGGAATAAATAAAAAACGGAATAACAGGAAAACGGGATAACGAAAAAACGGGATGACAGGATAAGGGTATAAGGGGAAAACGGGATAAAGAAAAAATGGGATAAAAGGAAAACGGGAATAACGGGATAAGGAAAAAAAGGGATAATGGGATGACAGGATAAGGGGATAACGGGATGAATAAAAAACGGGATAACAGGAAAACGGGAAAGGGATGACAGGATAAGGGGAAAACGGGATAAAGAAAAAATGGGATAACAGGAAAACGGGAATAACGAAAAAAGGGATAACGGGATGACAGGATAAGGGGATAACGGGATAAAGAAAAAAAGGGGTAACAGGAAAATGGGATAACGGGAAAATGAGATAACGGGACAACAGGAAGCGGAAGGAGTCAAAAGCATAATCTAGATGGAACAACATAAAGGAAAACATAGAAAAAAAGAAATTCTATGCGGACGAGAGTTTTTGGGAAAAACATTTTAGGGAACATAGAAATTTGGACAGGACAACATCTGTCGGGTCAGCTAGTGTATATATATATATATATATATATATATATATATATATAAAGTAAGTAAAAACTAATGGCTAGGGAAATAGCACAAATTAGATAGATAGATTTATTGACAACGTTACACATTTTTACAAGTGTTTGTAGCAGGTCAGGTAATTGTCATAATTATAGAAATTATAAAACACCAATATATAAAATAATAAAACATTGTTACTGACACAGAGGTACTTAGATTCACTAAATCAAGGACACATATAAGTTAGAACATTAAAACAATCATAAATAAAATCATTAAAACAATCACTCAAGTGTAAGAGAACATAATAAAATCATATAAGTAGCTAAGTGTGGCGAGAAAAGACATGGGGAGGCAAATGGAGTTTCCAAATATTTCTCTATAGAGTAAAAGCAGTGGTATAATAGGTATTCTTTTACTGTGGATTTGAATGTGTTAGACTGGATGGTTTTCCAATTTTCAGGTAGGAGTCTAATATCCAGAGAGTTTTTGAACGATTTAGTCAATAGCTAGGTGGTTTAGATTTGCCAGTTATTTTCTTCAATGGAAACTGCTTTAGTACTAGTAAGGAATAGAAGTATAGTAAGAAGATTGTCATATTCTCAATAGTGTTTACGTTATAAAAACCCTCCCAATCAATTAGGTTTGAGAATTTTAGAGTTTGCTGTAGGCCTTTCTCAGTGATGTATCTTCTCATGAGGGGCAGATTGTTTTCCTTGGGGCTTTTCAGATTTATAAATAGCACTGCGATAATAAAAATAATTTGCACGAAATACAAACTTAAGACTATTTATTCTCAATTTACTTGAAATTGAACTCTGGTGGAGAAATAAACGAGAATACCAAGCAGTCCGGAGATTAAAATTGGTAGGACAAAAAAAAAATACGTTACCTGCAAAGCATAAGTGATCGATAATCCAACTAATCCCGGTGCTGTGTCTTTCGCAAGAACAGCAAACAGCGCAGCAAACAGTATAATCAAATTGCCCATCATTTCCAATCTGACGGCAAGCCACCTGTTCGATATGATGCCTGGATAGCAGCAAATCTGATTGAGATCCACTTTACGCTCAGATTCCTGGATGAACCTCTCCTGCTGACTGTAAGCCCTGATTGCATGCGTTCCTGAAACTGTCTCACCGAAGTGCGAATAGATCGGCGATCGCGAGACGGACTCCAATCTTTTCAATTGCCTCGATGTGGCCACGTAAAACCTTTGAATGAAATAGTAGAGAAGAGCAATTGGAACGATAACTGAAGTGAAGATAGGGGTTGTGCAACTTATCACAACCAAAGTTCCTATAACCTAAAATACAGTGTGTTAAATTTATATTTAGCGTTCATTGGAAAAATATAAAGCAAAGCAGTTATATTCAAGTTTCGTTTTAAAAGATTTGATGTTGACATATAATTGTTGCGGTGAAACAATTTCAGTGGAAACAAAACGAAACACAAAAAAAGACAACAAGGCGTGGTTTATTTGGTGGCTTGTATTAGTCTTCGTTATATTACTCGAAAACGTGATTATTGTACACATATCTTACATACATGGAAAGCTGACTGCATTATCAAATCACTTAATGATTGAGAGAAACAATTACAATACAAAGTGAATAGAATAAGATATTTTTTTGGCATACCACACAAGTTTCAATTTCGTCCAAGCATTTGCTAAAGCAATTGCAGAAAATTATATAAAAAAGCGTGCTAAGTTAAACTTTACATTTGTTTTTAATTGAATACTCTATACGTTTTCATTTAGCAACACTCTAGAGATTTCTACCCATGTGTAGAATATCAGTACTCTGTTATGGTCACTTTGAGAGTGAAAATTTGGTAACTGAAAAATATTGTAATTTACAATACACTATTTCAAAAATTCATTCCTTTAGGGGCAATATTTTCCTGTCACAGCATTTTTGGGAGATCGATTGGTCGGTTCAGCCAGTCCTTTTTTATATGGTTCAGTGTATAAAAAACTCTTATTATCTTGGACAATAACACGAACTGGCATTTCTATAGTATTGGTCACATATACCAAAACTGGAATGCTCGGAACGCCACTGGCACGGATAGCTTTCAACCTTAAATTGAATAACTCTATCCACCAAAGTTTAATTCAATTATTGGATATTTACCACAAACAGATACTTCAGAATGTATTTTTTAATTTTGTTGACTCTTTCAGAAAAATACTCCTAAAAATTCAACAATATTTAAGTGCTTTCCAATTACATTCCTCTTTATAATGACAATTATAAAATCAGATTATCTTAGTTATTTTAAATGAAATATGATTCGCTTTAGAATGGGAGATTCTTCATCAATTTTTATTTTTAATATTCTAGAAGTATTGTGTTCATTAAATTAGAAAATTATTGCATCTCCACAGAGAACTTTTTGTATACATTTTATTTATAAAGTTGTGTCCATTTTTATCTTCATTTACAGTTCAGCTACATAACAAGGGCCATCCTCTGTTCTAAATTTCACACTGTGGATTATTTGTAGTGCTATAAAAAGTGTTTCTTTTTTCTTTCAAATAAAACGTTCTTAAGATGTAAAAATGAATTACAAAAAGCTTCAAAATATCATCTCTAAAAATGTTTTATATAGAGCGATTTAATGTATACAAAACGCTTTGCAACTGTTTGATAAGTTGTGCCTATGAAAAAAAAAACGTGAAAAATGGCTTTTGTGATGTCCCAGGAACATCCTAAAAATCGCCACGTGCGGCAGATATTGGCTGTTATATAGATATTCTATTTATGTATGAACAGGTGGTTTTATGTCCCAAAAACTTTCCCTTTTGACATCTCTAAGACTTTTTGTGGCCGCTGGGGTTTGACATATTTTGAAATAGTTGCATATTCAAAAATACGTTTCTGCTTTCAATAACAATAACAAAATTGCTACGTGTGTGGTATAGGATCTATGGAAACCTGACACCGTAACCAACTCTCGATTAAAAACAAAAAAATGGTTTCAGAATATTCCATAATTCGGGATATCGAAAAGGGAGTCTGATTTGTAATTATGCATTTAATCCATAAAGTCACCCCCTTACCAACTTTTACACGGCACAATTCAAGAAAAATAGCCAGACACGCAACAAAATATCATATCGTAACAGCGTCGCATATCAAGTACGGACGGCGCTCCGTAACAGAACACGGTAACATCGTAGTTGCCCAACATTTGTCGGTCTATGGCCGTCGCATCAAAGGATTGTTCGCGATACAGCTGCACCCTATAATATCATTTCTGGACTGACAACGGCAAAATGTTGCACTTTGATGTTACACGGCGATGTGCTGTTGCATGTTGATGTTATATGACGATGTTCTGTTGCACCTCCAAACTTTCTGTTACGATACGGTGTTTTGTCGCATGTCTGTAAGCTGCTCAACACAGGAAAGGTAGACTATTATTGCAACGACATAGTATTTTAACAGAAACCTCGCCGAACCAGTGTTATACACAAAATATCTTGATTGGCAATTGTCACCTTCAATTGTTTGTCAGAAATCGAGAAACACAAAAAGTAACAATATGGATTTGAATAATTAAGGTACATTAGTTTTACTGAGGAATACATGGATAATGAGATAAAACTACTGTTCTATTTAATCGGCTATTGGATTATTCTTAATAAAATATTATACCTGGTACTACCTGCTCGTCATATCCTAAATGAAATATCTTAAATGCATATCCTAAATGACATCCTAAATGCATGAATAAATAAATGCATATCCTACCTGCTCGACATATCATATATAAAATATAGTGGATTCTGTAAACCCAATTTAGTTAAAATTATATGGTGAAGATTTTTTTGTTTACATTGAACTTGAGATTCATAAACTCATCAAAACGTCTTGTCGGTGGAATCTACTTAATGAAATTCTTACATCTCTCTGTCAGACAACGCACAGCTCAAACTGGTGGGTCTAAAAGCATGAAATTTTGCACAGGAGTTCCTTATATAACCCCTAGAGAGGCTAAATAGGGGGTTAAAAATATACAGCTCAAACCGGAGGGTATAGACGCATGATAATTTGCACAGGAGTTCCTTATATAATATAGGTAAGCACTAAGAAATCATTTTTGAACATTCATACCTCGAAGTGGGTTAAAAATATACAGCTCAAACCGGTGGGTATAGAGGCATGGATTTTGCACAGGAGTTTCTTATATAACCTAAATGTGGGGTTGAAAATATTCAGACAGGTATTTAATATTTTCACTGGACATAAATTTGTATGTTGTATAATTATGGTTGTTTCTGTTAACGATGGGAAACCCCATCTGGCACACGGTTAGTTTCAGTATTTCCATTCGAAAGTTGATGTTGAGGGGGGTACTTTCCGGACTAAATTACTGATTTTTTGCTGTTGTAAATACAACATGTTTGACGGTTAATGGAACATTAGAAGTATATGGAGAACGAAACGACAGAACATTTCGAATATTTGTGGGCGTGAATAATCAAACATGCTCTATCCGTCTAAAATATTATCATCAATACTGGTTGCCGCTTATATCAGAAAGTAGTAGCTACTTTTTATTTCAAATGGAACACCCCGTATATTATATCATTTTTGGAATCCTAATAGGATTCCTCATAACTTTCCATATAATTCCCTATACCTATCTGTGAGAATTTTCCCAATAAAATTATTTTGCCAAATTTTTGTGCAAAACCTGACCATTGAAAAATAAGGATTTCAATGCAAATTTACCAAATATTGCAATTTGGGTCATAGCTGCATAAGATCATTAGGTATTCTGCCGATGATCGGGATCTTAGTTTCAAAATTCAGGGAGGCACTAAAAAAGTTAAAAAGTAACTTCCTTCCGGAGACTCATGAAAATGACCGAAACTCAGGTTTTTTTAACAACACCCTGTATATTATTACTTATTTGGAAAGCTGTGACATTTTTCCATTTAATTTTGTATACTGCCCCTATACCTATCTCGTAGCTTGTGAGTTATGATCATTTATGTTATGAAATCGTCTTCAATAAAATAATTATTGGATGGTGATTTAGATTGTAGGCTATCAACTTCGTTCCGACAGAGAACTGACATATTATTCCTTCATTGCCATCCTGAATTCATGTTCAGTAGGTGTGAAAGTACCATGGCAGAAAATAATTTATCAAATGTGGTTTTGATAGATTTATTCATCATTTATGGTCAATGTAACAAAAATATCAGCAGAATATGCATATAGTTCAATTAAAAGTATACTGATTCACCTCGAATGAATTTGAAAACATTTATTAGATTTTCTACTCAACATTTTGAAATGTTTGGGATCATAACTCACAAACTGATGGGCACCGGTGGCTGGTCAGGTTGACGAGAGTCTTATCGATATCTGAGCCAAGCAACATCGGGCGCGTTTACTACTTGGATGGGTGACCTCCTAACAAGGAAGGTGCGCGTTAAAACGCCCTAAAAACTGTAGCGAAGTAGCATATTCGCGGCTGCAGGCGTCTTATCAATGAGCACGAGATGAGACAATAGATATGCCGTCCTTCGGAAGGGACGTTAACGTGGCGGTCCCGAGTTCATAGATGTTGAGCTCGTTAAAGAACCCTACCTTTGAAACAACAGAGGATTCGGCAAAATTTCCGGTTGGGGGAGAGCGTGAGTTGGTGTCTAGGCCTGGTCGCAGAAATAGGCTGACGTTAAATAAAGCAATAAAAAAATCCTCACAAACTGTATGAGATAGGTATACAAAATTTAATAGGAAAATGTCCCAGGTTTCCAAATAAGTAATAATATACAGGGTGTTCCATTAAAAAACCTGTATTTTTCAACGGTCAGGTTTTGCACAAAAATTTGACAAAATAATTTTGATCACGAAAACTGTCTTAGATAGGTATAGGGACTATAGGGGATTATCAGGGAAAGTTATGAGGAATCCTATAAGGATACCAAAAATGATATAATATATGCGGTGTTCCATTTAAAATAATAATATTTAATATACCCAGGTGACACAGGATATCGGGCCACCCCTGTAACTTCTGCATTCGTGAACGGATTTTTCTGAAATTCGGTACAGTTATATAAGCAACCATATCGGATTTGATCACATTACAATCCAATATGGCGGACTTCCGGTTTTTCTGCAAATGGCAGCAACTTTGTTTTTTCAAATAGAGCACCCAGTATATTTTTAATTCAAGTTCAACAGGTCAAAACAAGTCCAAACCTTATGTCAAATGTAATTTTTTTGAAACAATTGAAATTAAAATGGTTTTTTTATTTTACCTCGTGGATAAATGAGATTTGGTCAAGGCTATTCACAATGAGTCGCACATAACAGAAAAACATACTTTTTCTGAAAAATTATTTTTTGGGTCATTTATTGATGAATTAATTCAGTCACATCACATTTTGATCAAAAAATATTTGTTTTCAAATGAAACCCATATGGGCCACCTACCTGTCTCTCTAGAACATTCATTAAGGAAAAAAATTACATATCATTTTTGTATTTCGGTGCAGTAACAAATTGTATACATTCAAAAATCTACAACTAGTTCATGAGTGTCCTCATGAGTTGTTTTCCACAGCTTACTGAGTTGAAAAATTATTCGAACTGCCAGAAAAGTCATGAACTAGTTGTAGATTTTTGAATTTATACAATTTGTTACTGCACCAAAATACAAAAATGTCATTTTTTTTTCTTGATGAATGTTCTAGAGAGACAGGTAGGTGGCCCATAGGGGTTCTCCAGATATTTCTAATGTTCCATCCACCGTGAAACACCCTGTACACATGTTTTGAGTATCACAAACCAGATTTTGTAAAAATTCAGGGGTGCTTGTGAATTTCCAAGTATTTTTATGAGATCATAGCATTCTGAGGGGTAGGTTAGGAACACAAGAATAAACGTAAATACCTCGAAAAAACAGTATGTTCCGTCGGTAACATACCAAGGCAAATCGTCATCCACAGTTTCCACGTCTTTAGAAAAGCGCGATAAAACACGCCCAATGGGATTCGTATCGAAAAATGACATCGGAGACCGCATCACGCCCTTGAGCAAATCGATATGTAAAGCAACACTGGCGGCAAGACAACCAAGTTGCGTTGCTAAATCCCCAAATGCAGCAGGCAAGGCTGAAATATTGACATGTTATAAATGGATTCATGAAAGTTATTTGAGTGGTAACCAACTCCTTGTTTTTCTGTAACCTTTTAGAATTCATCTTGTAATTTACCAGTTCGTATTGATCTAACAAGTAAATAATACGATTTGGATTTCTATAAAAATGTATACATAGAAACAGTTTCATGTCTAGGGTCTAGACATGAAGTTCATGCGGTGGCTTGAGGCAGTTACTACATATCCACCACCTCACTGTAATGGAATTATCATTCTCTACTATTAGAACATTGTATTGACAGGTGATTTCAACAAAGCTTGTCTACTAAAAAACTACACGATTTTCAAAGTTTTCCTCTTACATTTTAGATTATGTACGTTCTTACACTCTTCGTTTATCATGAGAAGTTAATAGTTTATCTGATCACCAACCTGTAATCTGTAAACTGACATGAGGGAGCCATAATAATACAGTAAAGATTATCAAAGAATATTTAGATGAAAAAATTACGAGACATTTGAGGAGTTGAATTCAACCTTATGCCGCAAGAAATGGGGGTTCTTTAACTGATTTGCATGATTGCTTAATTCGTCCTTTCAATACGTTTAATTTTATCAAGAGATAAACCTAAAAAGTAGTGCTTAACCAAGGAAAAAATGTCTAATAAAAACTCAAGGTCGTTATACTAACAGCTAAAGAATTCTATTATGGAAAAAACCTACCAACATGTTCAAAAAGGGATGGTCATCTAAGAGGCAATTTTTTTTTTTTAATATTTCTGTAAAAAAAATCCTGATGATTCGAAAGATACTCTGAAAGACATGGAAAATGAACAAACATCTGCCAATATTTTGCTCAACCAAGCCATTACAGGAATATTTCCAGAACAAGGATTTATATTTCCAGAAGATTGTGATGTCACATCAAAACTGAGACCCATCTACTCTTTCCAAGTTGGCTGAAGAATTAGTTAAAAATAGAACAATTTCATTTTTTAAATCTAATGACATCCTTAGCACTTGCCAGTTTGGTTTCCAAGAAAATAAAAAGCACTAGTGATGCCGTATCACAAGGGGTACTGCTTCAAAAGTTATGGTTATAGGGATGTTTGATCTTATTAGATTGTACTCAAATACTGGTATAGATAAATGACCCAGCTTCATTAGTATTGAAGGAAAATTTACAGGTGACAACTACAATATGGAGTAGCGTAGTATAAAATTCTCATAGACAATACAAGAATAGGTAACCTGTCACCAACCATATATTTGCGTAAGAAATTGTCATCAAGATGCTTTGCAACAAGAATAGTTTTGAATTGAATAAGCCGGCGATATTTTGCCTTAATTGACTCCCATTTGAGGGATGGAATATGTTTCTGGGGAAATGGCTCTCAGTAGGTATCTAATAAATGCTGCATTTCTCCTACAGAAGATGGTTGTTAGATTAATTTTCAAAACAAAACAAAGACCCTTATTTCCCATAAAATCATGACATTGACTTGTGTTATTATTTGAGAGAGTGTGTGTGTGTGTATGATTCTTAGAAAATTCTCCTCATAATTCGTTTTTACTCCTCATTATCATCAATAACTGCACAATTTCTAGATCGATTCCTAAAACTACAATAGTTAAAAAAAAACAATGAAAAAACATGTGTAATATCAAATTTAGGTAGAAAAATAAAAGAAATGCTACTAGATATAGTGATTACACATTGGAGGAAGTATATGACATATTGTTAAATCTAATTATTTTCCTTTTTTTTATTTTATTTTTTATGTTATCTGAATATAAATAGATAACTACTCTTGTAGAGTTCTTATTTTTTTCATAACTTTTTTTGTATTTGTTAAAAAAAATATACTTATACCTTATTCTTTTTTGGAAATATTAAATTTTTATTATTCCTTTATAGTTGGTGTAATCGGGATTACTAACCTGTTATGAAGTTTCTTGTGAAATTATTGTTATTTTGGAAAGTTGTATGGTTGCATTAGATGGAGATTTGCGCATTATAACATACGAATGTTGTTTCTGATTTAACCACAAGCACCATTAACTTCCGATTTTAATAAAACACCCCTTACATTTCCAGAAATTTAATTTCTCTGAAGAATTCTAAGTATAAAACATGTGATTGGTTTTTGAAAATATGGCGGTTGGAAACACTTTACTTATATTATAAATTTCTAGATGTCAAATTTATCCAATAGAAGGCGTAATAATAATACTGAGGATATCAAAAATACATTTGATGATACAAAACAAATATTGCGAAAAAACTATTTAACGTAGTTCGAAATAAAATAATTAATAAAAAACCTTTTTAAAGACAAGCTTTTATTCAAATGCACTAAAAAGTAAAATATAATTGCTTTGGATGTGTGACGTCGGTTATTCCGTGAGTTATAGATTCAGAAGCTTTTCAAGCAAAGTTTTAAGTTCGAATACAAAAGCGACAAGCTTTTGAATCTATAACTCACGGAATAACCTACGTCATACATCCAAAACAATTATTTTTTACTTTTCAGTGCATTTGAATAAAATCTTGTCTTTAAAAATGTTTTTTAATAATTATTTTATTTTGTTCTTTTTTTTAGTACTTAAGCACCCCTTAATCTATGCATTTTTGTTAAAGCATCGTTATTATGAGGCCTTTTTACTGTAAGTTCTGAGCTATCTAGTCCTTCAATGAGGAGACCATCTAAAGATTAACTCATCCGTTAACTTGGAGTTGCCATCTTCAATTTATGAATTTTAACTAAAAATCAATAATTTTCGACTAAATTCATAATCTCCGACTAAATTCATAATCTCCGACCCCAAAAACCCCGACATACCAATTTTGAATCGAATAGGGACATAATTACGAAAACTCTTCCGCCATCTTGATTTGTGAATTTTGATAAAAAATTCATAATCTCCGACCCGAAAACCCCCACACCAATTTTGAATCGAATCAGACCATAAACCTAATTCTCGTCCGCCATCTTGGAGCGCCATTTTGTTTTTTTCTATAACAAAAATTCCATTAGCCGCCATTTCAATTTTATAAATTTTGACAAAAAATTCATAATTTCGGACTCTGAAAACCCCCACATACAAATTTTAAATAGAATCGGACCATAATCATAAAACTCCTCCGCCATTTTGTTTTTTCTCTAACAAAAATTTCATAATGCATTGTCACCGGACACCTGCCAAATTTCAGCTCAATCGGATGTCGGCAAGTGCTCCAAAAATGGATTACAAATTTTGAACTGGAAAGAATGACAGAATGAAATACGAACGAAGCAAGTTAAATAAAAGCTTGTAAAAAGGAGAAGGTTCTCAATTTGCCCAAGTCACTAATATTTAAAATGTTTAAAAAACGGGCTATCCGTCTCAAATTACTTTATAATTTCGATAAAATGGCCCATCTAATGTTTCTTATATTTCTCGTTATATATATATATATGTTCATTTATTTTGATATTTTTTGAGGTAATGTCAATGAAAAAAAAAATTGTTATTTGCGCTTTTTCACTTACTATTGAATCATTTTCAATATTATTTGTTGCCAATCAAGCTAGATTATCATAGAGATATATAACGTCCATACAATGATTTTGCGCATGTGTTAATTTTTTCTGGCTCATATCAATAATAAATCAATCAATTGTTGCATTTAATTATTTTATGAAAATTGTACACATATTTTTCCAATACTTCTCTACTTTAAATTATTCATCCCAGAATATATGTTTTAGAAATTATTTTTCCAGCTTTGGGAAGTTGTAGAATGAATGATTAACATTTTTTCAAGTTCCTCCATGCTATGATAAAAAAAACTGGTTTTCTTGGTTAGAAATTGGTCAATTGTTTGGTTTATATAATATTTAGAAAAGTACAATAAATATAAACTTGACCAATTATTTAGGAAAGTCGATTTTGATGGCACTTTTTTAAGAGCCCCTCAAAGGAAATGAAAAACAACATCTAATTGTTTTTATTTTTCTGTTAAAACGATTAAATTGGTTGTCTATATAGCATTATCAATTGCAAGATTATGGACGATACATGTTTCATACTTTGGCTTTTTGTAGAATTTAAATTTTTGGAAAGACTATAGGGTGTTTCATTCGGAACATCGAAGTTGACCGTATATTCTCTAGTTTTTCTCTCCAAGGGTAAGTAATGGAAACTAATTTTTACAGATAAAACAATAGATACATAGGAAAAAGCAAGGAATGGCGACACATTGATTAATAAAGCTGTGCTGTACATTGCTGTGCATTTAGGAAGTGCTAAATCTTAAAACCAACTAACTACGGAATGAGTGGGCAGCTGTTAGTTTGTGCATAAACATACGTTACATTTTCTCCAGGTTCTATCGCGATCTATACACGAACAACTGATAACCGTTTGGTCTATCTTGAGAAAACATTTTTATTCCTGTGGCATTCCCGGATTCACCGGACATGACATCAGTGTTGTTATTTTCCATCAAGGGTACTGGAAATGCCCCAAGAATAAAAATATCAACCCCACATATAGATCGAGGGAACCCCACTGATTTACTCCATTTGTTTGTATGTATATATATATATATATATATATATAATACATACAACAAAAGACACTTACTTCAATAAACTGGGTTTTCAAAACCACGACATGTGTTTCGGTATACAATATATAAGGTTTAATGTTTATTTTCATACAGAATACAAAAATTCCAATTTGTTATATAGATGAAGACAATATATACTTATATATCACAGTATTTTTGAAAATCATCCCATTATCCATCAACTCAATATTATTATTGTTTGAATTATTTCATAGTTCATCAAGTTACTCTTCATTTTGTGTACTTTCAAAGTTCTTTGCTTAATATTATAGGAAACGGAAAAAGTGATATACCTCAAAAAAGCAATAAATCCAACCAGTTAGAATCTCAGCCAATTCATTATCAACAATTTCTATATCTTTTCCGCAGCGGGATAAAATTCTTCCAGAAGGAACCGTATCAAAAAACGCCATTGGTAAACGTGTAATGCCACTCAACAATATTTCATGCAAAGTTTTAGCTGCTGCGAGGCAACCTAGATAAGGTATCAACTCCGTAAAAAGAGAAGATGCAACTGAAATAACGAAAAAAATAAATTACAACCTTTGAGACCATATAATTTTTGTATAATCTCTTATTTTGACGAGCAATACCTGTTAAAAAATATGCCTCACTTTTAAAAACACCCTGTATATTTATTCAGGGTGTTTTTGTAGTTAGGCATAAATGTCACTGTTAATACTTCATATAGCATGCCAGATCTTCATTTGATCTAAAAATAATAGAGTCCAAATAAGGATAGGTTATGTCCCATTGATTCACAAAATATAGTGATTGGTTGGTTTTCCTGGCGAACTATTAGACAGATAAGCATAAATAGCAAGAAGAGGCTCCACTTAAGGGTCAAGAGATGGAGTAATAAAATTAACGATTAGATACTATACCTATATATATATATATATATATATATATATATATATATCACAATGTTGATTTGAATTCCTAATAATTCGCATCAATAATCCTCGCCTCCAAAAATAATAAATTTCATTTTATTTCTATTGTACTTTCCTTCCATGTCACAAGAATTATTCCTTGTCGTTGAGAAGTTTCTTTCAACAGTAGTCAACCACAAGCTGTATTTCATATCAATACTGCTGTCACTTTTCACTGTTACTCTAAAGAAATTGAAATATTTATTGGATCATGACGCATATTGCCATTCTATTTATCCAAGTTTCAATATGTGTACCATATTTCCGTGTCTTTCTTATTTATACTCTAATAATTTTGTCCATAAGAATTTGTATTATTCTCAAACAGCATATTTTTATCAATTGATATAAATGACATGAAACAGCTGTTATGGTGTCTATAGTTTCTTATAACTCTGTACCGAGTGGGCCAAATTGGACACTTTTAAAGGGAAAGTACTGTTTTCAAACTAGATAGATGAAAACTGATGGCTGTGTCTGAGGGTCAATTTTTATGACAAACTTAATGGTGAAATCGATATCTATCGTCGTTTCTGAGTTACAGCATGTTTTTCAAAAAGTTGCTGTAACTTTTTTCCTGTCAAAAATTCTTTGCTTCTATTAAAACATTTCCAAAGCACTTTGTTACCTAGAATTCAATGGTGTAAGTAATTTATTTTTTCAAATCATATATCAAGTTATTAATGGAAAAATCATTTTTTTAAATGAGACAACCTGTATATTCTTGCATATTTTAATAGAGCTTGAAATTACCATTCCAAAAAGGTAGCACACTTGATGTTTTGCTAGAGTCACCTTTGAAATGCACAAATTCTCACATTAAAAATATTTATATTGTTATTTTTTATGACTAGATTAACATTTCTTAAACATCTATTGAGGGAGGTGCTGGAGTTATTAATATTGAATGAAAAGTCACACCTTCTCAAGGCAATGTTTGGAACAACTATTGGTATTTTTTATAGAATAGTAATAATAATAAAGAACAAACAAGAACAAAATATTTCTTTAGAGGAGGTGTTCGAAATGTCTACCAGCTTCTCCTACACACAGGCGGCACATTTCTTGAACATTTCTTGCCGAATTAATTAGTTCAATAGGATTGAGAGAAGCAAAACTTTGAATCACTGCCGTTTCCAATTCGTGTCTTGAGTTGGTCGGCAATTTAAAAATAAGCTCTTTTAACCTTCCCCAGAGGTAAAAGTTCATAGGTGTTAGGTCCGGTGACCTGGCCGGCCAACGGTTGGGTCCTTCGTTGGCTATCCAATTATTGCCAAAATTTGCAGCCAAAAAATTGTTGACAATTGCAGTGTTGTGAGGCGAAGCCCCGTCTTGCTGAAAATATATTTTCCTGAGCTACATTAGCGGCAATTCATCAACGAGAGGTTCAATTTGTTGCCTTAAAATTTCTAAATACCTCTGAGATGTGAGACTGCCATTATAAATGAACGGGCCGATAATTCTACCCCTAAAAACACCTGCCCATACACTAAATCCAAATCTTCCTTGACTTCTCTGCTCCACAATAGAATGAGGATTTTGTTGTGCCCAAGTATAATAATTCTAGCTGTTGAAAATGCCGTCACTGCTTACATAAGCTTTGTCTGTCCAAATACAATTTAACGAAAAATCAAGCACTTAATTACAATTTTCCCGGAACCACTGGCAAAAATCCATGCGGCGTTCGAAATCTCCTGGTCCAAGTTTATAAACTCATCTGGTCCGGTATGCTTTTTCGAAATCCGCCTAACATTAGTTCTTGATAGGCCTGTTGATATTTTTTAATTTCGTGTAGACGTTTTGGGATTATTTGCAACATCTCCTAAAACGATTATTTCTTCCAACTCCCTATCCCTATTTGATGCATATAATTTTGGCCTTTTCTTTTCAAATTGACCACCATCAATTAGGTTGTGTTGCAATCTTGCGAAAATGTCTCTAAAAGGTTGTCTTCGCTCTGGATACCTCTCGTGGTACCAATTGCTTGCTGCCTCTGCATTTTCCCCAGTTTGTATAAAACAGACTATCATATCCCATTTTTCATAATTCTCATACTTCATTGCAAATGTGTTTGAAAAATGAACAAAAACCACGAATTGAGGAGCGTCTTTACTGCTCAAATCAAAATTTGACAGCTACCAGTAAACATTTGCATTGTTTTATCCCCGCGTCGTCCAAAGCCTACTTGTTCCAAGTGTTCGTTTCAAACTCTACATGAAAAAACCTAAAAGCTCTGCATTTCAAAGGTGACTCTACCAAAACATCAAGTGTGCTACATTGTTTTAATGGTTATTTCAAGTTCTATTGAAATATGCAGGAATATACAGGTTGTCTCATCTAAAAAAATGATTTTTCCATTAATAACTATTGATATATGATTTGAAAGAATAAATTACGTAAATCATTGAATTCTACGTAAAAAAGTGCTTTGGAAATGTTTTCATACAAACAAAGAATTTTTGACAGGAAAAAAGTAACAGCAACTTTTCGAAAATGCACATTTTTGAAGAACATGCTGTAACTCAGAAACAATGATAGATATCGATATGAGGTTTCTACCATTAAGTTTGCCATAAAAATTGACCCTCAGACACAGCCATCAGTTTTCATGTGATCCTACTTTTAAATTATGTCTGTGTATATTTTTCTTGTTTTTTATGCTTTCTGTCACTTATGTCTGTATTTTTTAAAGTGTTATACAATTTAGATTTTAAGAAGCTTTGTCAATAAGAAGGTTTTTCTTGGACAATAAAGTATATCTCTCTCTCTCTCATCTATCTAGTTTGAAAACAGGACTTTCCCTTTAAAAGTGTCCAATTTGGCCCACTCGGTACAAGGAGAGCCATTTCAGGCCTCAAAAGTATTTGTATTGCATTTGCACACGGTGTTGCCTACTTTGCATAAGGAAGCTGTCAATATTCGGGACTTATAGGTCACCGATTAAACGTACATACCGCTTGTGTCGAGAGGTTTGAGAGGTCTGAGGTTCAATGAAAATGACACAAAAAACATTCCTCATAATCTTATATGACAGATAATGCAGTCAGAATTCCAGTTTGGTGTAGGCCTTTTCTTCATTCCATTTTTTCAATAAGAAAGATCATAAATATGGGATTTTTGTAACTGAAGTGTCTGTGTGTAGAAAGAATTTTTATTGTTTTGGGACAATTATATTTCATTATTTTGAATAAAAATTATGTAGAAAACGGTACAAATTGTTTATATTAGGGATCAGGTTTCAGACATGTAAATATTATGTCTGTGTTACAAGATATTGAAGGAAACAAAAACAAGACGTTCTAAATATCAGTTAAGTTATTATGAGAGCCGAGATCTTTGAACTAAAAGCAAAAAAGAAAAAATTTTTGCACAATAAAAAATTCCCAATTTAATAAACAAAATACAACTTTTCAGAATGGATTGCATTCCACTTGGATAGCAGTGTTAACCAGTTGAGGATAGGTTATTGTTTTTACGCATGCGCAATTCAGGTTAAAAGTTCATGATTAAAATAAAATGGGTGTCGTTTTTGTTTTTTCTTTTCGATGTACAGAAATTGTCCTTGTATTCTACCTTTGAAACGGTGTGGGAGCACATCTTAGATACTTTTAATTGTACGTGAAAAATGTAAAGGTAAAACATTTGTTGGTTATTCATAATTTGAATTGACCTACGACCCACGGGAAGGTGAAGGCTGTTTTTTACTTTGACCTCTAATATCTTGTAATATAGACACGATATGGCTGTCCGAGGGAAAGAGAAATACTCATATTTTTGAAGTGGAACTTCTTTAGGCGGATATTAGAGATGGGAAGGAATCCGTTTGATGAATCAAGTCTGTTATGAAGTTAGTGCTTGTGTAGGAGATGGGGGGGAGAGTGGTGGAGATAGTGGGTAAAATATGATGAATTTTCAGTCTTGAGCCTTGTCATATGGAACGGGATGAAACTATTGGATATACATACTCTTCGTGAACTTTAATTCTTTCCATAATACAGGCAAACTACCAAATTTCCGTAGATTTTATTGACCATGCTCACAAATGGCCGGAAAAAATTGAAATAATTAAATACCAGAAATATATATACTCTTAAAAGAAGTTCCACTTCAAACATATGTTTCACGCCAAGTCCTGATTATATTCTACCTCTATGAAGTAATGAAATAAAAAATTTGCGAAGCTAATACCATTATTGGGAATCAAAAACAAAACAAGTCAGGTTTCTGTTCCACTAGGTGCCAATAATTATCAAACATAAACATACCCTGAGACAATTAGAAAAAATCATCTGAAATGTTCCAGGTAACCGCATATCCACGCCGTTTACGTCGTTTGTGAATCTTCCAAGTATGCGCCCTATCGGCGTTATATCAAAAAATGACATGGGTAATCGCAAAACATTTGCCAAGAGAAATTCGTGGATTTTCTTAGCTGCATCTAAGCTCGCCTTAGTGAAAATTATGTTAGAAAAGACAATAGCTAACACTAAAATAAAGAGAAAAAACAAAATGAATACAAGGGTTAGTACTATACAAAAACAAATTATAACTGTGTAGAATGTAACAGAAGTTCTGTTGAGAATGATTATTGAATGCAAAAAATACCAAAATTCAATGAATATATTCACCAAAGAGGATTACTATAGCTGTTTTTAAATATAACTGCCTAACAGAGTTGAATACACAGAGATTGAGATCAGTCAGTGCAAGGTTACTTTTTACCTAAACCCACCCAAACTGGGATCTGAACATCATATACAGGATGATTTACATAGGCCGTACATTAGAGGTTTTTCAACTTGCAGTTGGATCAGAAACTTGGTATGCTGTCATGATCGATCATGTCTGTTCTACCTAAAATAATTTTAGTCCTACAGCTATTCAAGGTGTGCCAAGTCAGTATCAATTTTCTTATTTTAAGTGGAAACCCAATTTTATTTTATATGGTACCTAAGTTATGGTTAACTCATCTATTACATATGTCGATATTTCTGAAAAAAACTACCGCCTTAGTAGTTTACGAAATAATTTGAATCTCCCAAACCGTTGAAAATTAGGGAACCAAATTTGTGGCGCAGTTAGCTGGAAGTCCAGGCTAACTTCTGATGTCCTATCGATGGTCTCGTTTTGTAACATATGGGCGCAGGCGATTTTCAAATGTTGCATTCAAAAATTGTCAAAAACAAAATTTTTTCAAATGACACAATTTTTTTCTTACCTTTCGAAAGAAAATTGAATTCCAGGGTGTTATTTAAGCATTTCCTATACCAAACTTCAACCTTTATCGAGTTATTCAATAAATAAAATAATTAGTAAAAAACCTTTTTAAAGACAAGCTTTTATTCAAATGCCCTAAAAAGTAAAAAATAATTGCTTTGGATGTGTGACGTAGGTTATTTCGTTAGTTACAGATTCAAGAGCTTGTCGCGCAAAGTTTTCAGTTCAAATACAAAAGCGACAAGCTTTTGAATCTGTAACTCACAAAAAAACCTACGTCACACATCCAAAGCAATTATTTTTTCACATTTTAGGGCATTTGAATAAAATCTTGTCTTTAAAAAGGTTTTTTATTAATTATTTTATTTTGTGCTTTTTGGTTAGTACGCCTAAATCTATGCATTTTTGTTAAATCATCGTTATTATGAAGCTTTTTTCCTGTGAGTATTGAGCTATCTAGTTCTTCAATGAGGAGACCATCTAAATATTAACTCGTCTGCCATCCTAGAGCTGCCATCTTCAATTTTGAATTTTGACAAAAAATCAATAATCTTCAATTAAATTCATAATTTCCGATACCAAAAACTCCGGCATACCAATTTTGAATAATAACAAAACTTGTCCACCATCTTGAAGCAACCATCTTCAATTTATGAATTTTGACAATATCAGAATCAGAATCAGAATCAATTTATTCATCACAAAAAAATACATAAATATTCAATCAACAAAGATCAAAGACAGATGCATCTTTATCGGACTAGTCAGAAAAATAGGATGTAAATATGCATTTTAGTTCATTAACATAATAAAAAAAGTAAAATTAAAGTTAATAATTAAAAAAAAAAAAAATTAATATTAAAAACAAAACACATTTTAAAAGTTGAGAAACAAAATACATTTTAAAAGTTAAAACTCTTCTATATAAAAATATTTGTTCTGTCAGAAAACGTTTAAGTTTAATGCTAAACGACATGTTAGACATATTACAGGTATATTGTTTAAGCTCACAGATACATTGGAATTTATTGTATAATTTAACTCCTATGTAGTCAGGCGAGTTTTGGCAGATTTGTAATCGTGAGTAAGTCTGGTGTAGACTTCCTTTCATTCGTGTGTCATGCGAGTGCAGAGAGTGCAGAGAATAAATTCATAACATCCGATCCCGAAAACCCACACATACCAATTTTGAATAGAATCGGACCATAATTACAAAACTCGTCCGCCATCTTGAATTTATGAGTTTTGACAATAAATTAATTACGTCCGACCTGGTAACCCCCCCCCCCACATACCAATTTTGAATAGAATCAATTGTCCGCCACTTGGAGCCTCCGCCATTTTGAATTTATGAATTTCGACAAAAAATTCATAATTTTCGACCCCGAAAACCTCCACATACCAATTTTGAATCGTATCGGACCTTAACACATTCAGTGCGCATGACCCCGATGTGGGCGGCAACCGTCACTCTCCAGGTGCGCGTGGCCGCGTTCGGTACCGCAGTCACCCTTTCATAACATGAAGCAGTACGGGCTAAGCATCGTTGCGAACCGGATGTATTTTTGTCAGCGTGTAGATTACGCATCGGGAATAGACAGTGTTTGCATAGTTTCAAGTTTTTTAGTCTTGTGATAGTTCAAGATGGCCGACAATGAGCAGGGACCCTCAAAGAAACCTAAATTAGTGTTGAAAAATCCCAGAAAACTCACAGAAGAAGAACTTTATCTAGTGATGAGGATGATGAACTATTACGTGAAACAGGACAATTGAGTGATATTGATGTTCATCTGGAGCAAGGTGATTCTGATTCCGAAGATGACACAGGTAATATTTTCGATTTCTTACGTTCTAAACCAAATATATATTTGAACATTAGCTCAATAGATACATTTCTAGATGTGAAACGAGAAACGCAGGATGAACTTGCAAACAGCCGTTCGGAAATAGTACCTGGCGTCATTTACCAAGGTCCCGTTAGAGGTTCGTATTTTGCCGCTCCTGGGATGTGACACGCTCGAAAAGTCTCAGCGAATGTGTTAATGACAGAGATTGTCCGCTATCTTGGAGCAGCCATTTTGATTTTATGAATTTCCACAAAAAACTCATAATTTTCGACCTTGAAAACCCCCACATACCAATTTTGAATCGTATCGGACCTTAATGACAGAGATCGTCCGCCATCTTGGAGCAGTCCGCAATTTTGATTTTATGAATTTTGACAAAAAATTCATAATTTTCGACCCCAAAACCCCCACATACCAATTTTGAATCGTATCGGACCTTAATGACAGAGATCGTCCGCCATCTTGGAGCCGCCGCCATTTTGATTTTATGAATTTCGACAAAAAATTTATAATCTTCGACCCCAAAAATCTCCACATACCAATTTTGAATAGAAACGGTCCATAATAACAAAACTTGTCCACCATCTTGAAGCCACAATCTTCAATTTATGAATTTTGACAATAAATTCATAATCTTCCCACCCCGAAAACCCCCACATACCAATTTTGAATAGAATCGGACCATAATACAAAACTCGTCCGCCATCTTGAGCCAATATTTATGAGTTCTGACAATAAATTCATTACGTCCGACCTGGAAAACCCCCACATACCAATTTGTAAAATGCATTGTCACCAGAATTATGAACACCTGCTAATTCACGTTAATCGGACAACTATAAGTGGGTCAAAATTCAGTAGCAAGATTTGTCCCAAACATACTAACTAACAAGTGAAGTTAAATAAAAGCTTGTAAAAAATGCCTTATCTTACAAAGAAATTCGTTGCTTTTTCAAGAATGCCATGTCAACAAAAGAAAATTATGATTGATTCTATTATTGTACTTCCAATAGATTGCAGAGCACTTCTGATTTCGTTGTGATCGAGACTGTCAAAAGTCTGTATTATTCTAAGTCTCAAATCATCTACGAACTAGTGAAGAATAGACCAAATTTAGCCTACCCCAAATATAAAAGTCTAAAGCGGTAAGATCGATTTTGCAGGCCATAGAAATGGTCCTCGATCTCCCCACCAACGGTGATTGAACAAGGATGTCAATTTGGTATCCACTGTTCTTATATTGTGCCCTATCCATCTGGTACCCTGAATGTGCATGCAGCCAGCTGGTATTTTTTCCAGAAATTAGTGATCCCGCCCATTGTCTTTTGTTTCCATAACACACTTAAAAAAGCAAAAAATATTGGTACGAACCTGGATTCGTTAATTGAGATACTCTGTTAATTTCAATGTTCGTTTATTTCACTTGATATCACAACCCAATAAGTTTAATGACTAAAACGTACCACGCTGTACTAACTCCAAATGTCTCACTCAAATAACTTCAATGAATAAAACTGAAACTCAGTCACATGCGATCCGCTTATAAATTCAAAAACATACATTTAGAATTTTCCATGAAGGTAATTTCCGGAACCGTCCGACTTCTTCTCGATGATTCTATGATGTCATCGGGAACGTGCGAGATGAACAGGAGTGGACTCCATTAATTCCGCAACAATAACTTTAAGCATTTCTTGATTTCTATTGAATAACTCAATAGAGGTTGAAATTAGGTATAGGGAATGCTTAGGTAACTCACCCTAAAATTCAATTGTCTTCCGAATGGTGTCAACAAAAAAATTGAAATTTTTTTAATGAACATTTGAAAATAGCCTGTCCCCATTTGGTACAAAATGGGACCAGTGATGGGACCTGGACTTTCAGCTAACTGCTCAACAACTTTGCTTTCCAAATTTTGAATGGTTTGCAAGTTTTTTTTTTCGTAAGCTACTACGGTGGTATTTTTTTTTTTTAAATTGACATATGTCAAAAACTGTAATAGAACTCAGAATTAGTATACCAATTGAATCGTGTGAAAAACAAATGGGTTTCCATTCAAAATAAGAAAGTTGATACTGACTTTTGGCACATCCTGTATAGCTGTAGGACTAAAAATATTTTAGGTAGAACAGACACGATCGCTCATGAAAAACCTCTAATGCATAGCCTACTCAAATCACCTTGTATAATCAACATTTGATTTGTTGAATATCGGAAGATAATCCAGTTTTGGGAAAACCTTTTTCTTTGTTAAAATCTTAAAACAATTCGACCCTCAGCTTAGCCCAATTAGAATTTTTTTGACACACGTTTTTGACATTCCTCTTTGGGTAATCTCCTGATTGAATGGGAGGTTCGAAATGAAACAAAAACCAGGAAAGTCACAGTGACTATTCATCCACCAAAAATCCCAATTGTGCTTGGGCTTGCAAAATCGTAATTCACCCATTAATGAACCTGAGATCCATATCTGCAGAAGCAGGTTTCATTTAGATAAAATAAACCTAAAAGGGACTTTATAATGTTAATATTAAAAATACGTTTAAAAAAAAAAATATTTCACTTATTGTTTGCTGATTGACAGACGAGTCTGTCACCTGCATTGAGTGACGTTTAACCCCAGGTATTCAACTCTTCAAGTTTAAAAATGTGTTCACATGGACACTCACTATGAAACCACTTTCGATAACTTCATAACAGTTGAACGGCAATTCGACGTCGATGTCGATCAGGTCTTTAGAAAATCGACTCAAAATTCTACCCATCGGATAAATTTCAAAAAAATATACTGGTTGTCGTAACACACTGAACAGAAGCCCTTTGTGAATTTCTGTGGCAGCATTGAGAGCGGCTATTGTTAAGTTTACTTCAGACGAACAAATTGAAATTGCTAGAAATGTCAGTTGTATCAGTCACAACACATAACATGAATGCAAGCAAAAAAATATTAGAAAAACAGACAAAAAAAAACGCAAACACTACCAAAGAAGCCATAAAAACTAATACAGACTCACAACAACAATTTTTATTTATACCCGTCAGCAACGTTGATCTTCCAATTCTAAATAGTTCATTGTGAATGTTGTTGGTGTAAGACTAACTGGTTGTAACTGATAATGTAAGTCATTATCCATTGAAATAACCCTCGTTTATTTCTACACACTCAGCAAACTTTTATTAAGTGTACTATATGTGATAATCATATCAAAGTATTCCTAGGACGATAACAGTGGCATATTGAACGGTATGAATACTCAGAAGATACTAGCAAATAAGCTGCTGATTCATTATACGTCTTTTGCGGACTCTGTAGAGTAACAAGTGCAGGTTTCAATGCAAAAAAAAATTGAATAAATTACCTATAATCTTGAATATTTCTCAAGAAACTAATTAAAATTATTAAAAGTCAGGTTGTAACTGATGATGTGAATCATTATCCATTAAAAATTTCCCGCGTTTATTTGTACACACTTAGCAAAACTTTCTTTCACTGTACTATATGTGATAATTATATCACAGTATTCCTAAGACGTCAACAGTGACATATTGAAGGGTATAAATCCTAAGAAGATACTAGCAAACAAGCAGCTGATTCATTATAGCTCTTTTGCGAACTCAGTAGAGTATCAAGAGCAAGTTTCAATGCAAAAAAATCATAATAAATAAAGTATTTTTGTCCAACTAAATAACAGAGACATTTTTTATTTATTCTCGGAAATACCACGAGGAATTTATTATGGATCATAATTTTTTGATTGATAAAAAAAGTTAATATTAGCGTAACACAAAATGATGAAAACTAGATGCACATGCAATAAAAACAATGAAAACAACACATTAATTTGTGAAAGAAATTCTGTTCTGTGTTTTGTAGATGACAATATTATTCTTCGCTTTTTCCCAATTAATCCATGAAAATTCCAAATTGAATAATTCATAGACTAAATATAACTGCTTTGAATGGAAAAAATCACATTTTACTAACCGAATAGAAGCACATGACCCATCCTCTGAGGGTCATTGGCAAAACGTTATCCAACGTATCGATGTCTTTGGAAAACCTATTTATGATCCTTCCCAGTGGGGTGACATCGAAAAATGTCGTACAGGGTACTCTCAAAACGTTCGCGAGGATGATGTTGTGTAAAGTTTTGGCGGCCTTTAAAGTTCCTATATACAGGGCGAGTGAAGATAGCAGTGTTGTGACAACTGAAAACCGAGATGTAGATTTGACATAAACCAAAAATATCAAACAAAATTCAACGTCAAACAATAATAAGCACAAATGATCAATCAAACAAACAAAGCAAAATGAGGATAAGTGTAGCAAGCAAAGATGAGTAGAATAGATGAGATGATTTTCTAATAGAGCCTTTTAATATTTACAAGGTGATATATTTAAGTAAAATCCTCCCCGAAATACCAAACCATAATTCACGTTAGAAGATCTATAATTATTGAGAGTGCAGTTCCAATAATCGGTATTTACATTACAAAGTTAATCTTGAACATTTTGAATTAGTTAATTTTAAAATCAAGTTGATGATTATTTGAGATATAGCAAAGTACCCTTGACAGTGAGGTTGGGAAAACTGTATTATTGCTTCAAAATTACCTGAAAAAATATATTAAAAGCCTATTGTTTTTTTATTAAGTTTACAAGTTATTTCTGAAGCGATTAAAACATAGAGTTACTAACTATAAAATATGCATTTTCAGTGGTGTCAGTACATCTGAGCATGTTACATACAGAGTTAGGGATTATATCAACATTATTTTAGTTCCTTGGAATGAAAATGAATAACACCAATGAATTCTTGAAAATACTGAAGGTATTCAAACCACCACTTGGAAACCCCCAAAATGCCTTCAACATGGTCCAATTTAAAAAACACAAATATTCTGACGAGAATTCAATGTATTCAGTTTTGCTAAAATAAAAACTTATTTAAAATATGTTTTTATTTTTGCCTTGTAATCTATTTAAAGTTTAAAAAAATCAGAGATATTCTCATCCTAGACGATTCATTCTTTATTTAATTTTAAAGTCAAATTTTTTTCCAATAGCAAAACAGTCGGAACATATAATTATTAGGGATTTTTATAGAATATATAAGAAAAAATTAGTCAAATCAAAAGAAATGGGAGTTATTCCTGAAGATGTGTAGTTGAGTTTTCAAATATTTATTATTTCAATCACGATTATCTTTTTTTTTCATAGAAGAACATGATTGCAAGTGAAAATAAACCCAAACCATTCAATTATTTATACCTCATTTGGAAATGAAAGAGAGTAAAAAACTAATTATAAATGCCAATCCTCAAAAAACGTAGTCCGGGTTGATTTGTTTGAAAATATGAACAGGATGTTCATAAAATTATATGTGAAATCATCTTTCTATTCAATATTCAATTGAGAATGTTTCCCTTTTCAACGTAGTCCAGGTATTTACTAAGTAATACAATTTTAATGGCACTACCCGTACTATGGTACTTAGTCACGGGAAAAATATCAACAAAAGTACCTACTGATCTGAACAAATCTCATTTCTACCACATTTAATAGATTTCATGTGGAATAGAATTAGTTTTAAAGTTTTTGTTCCAAAATTTTGTCCTAGATAAGGACTATATTCAAGTAGGGATGTATGTTGTATGTTCGAATTGCTTCAAAATCAAAACCCAAATTATGATTATTGGAATATCCTAATATCCATGTCAAAATTCAGTTAGCTGAAGTTTGTTCTCACTACCAAACACCCAACAGTTCCGTGTGTAGCTCTTGGATTAGAAATTGTACAATGGTGACCCAGAGTATAATATTTTTTAAAGAAAGAATTGCCTCATGATTTAAATGTTCATTTTTGTTGCAGGATCAATTGAAAAATCCAAAGATTCAATGGCATATTCTATACATATTACCACAAATACATTCTGCTGAGAAAACTTGTTTTTACCAGAAATGTTCACTGCAAACACACCCATTTTGAAATTTTATTTTGTATATTAACGGGATTCTATGGTACTTTTTACAGATTATTGTCTTCAATGGAAAAATAGTTGAGAATGAAGATATAATATACTTTGTTAGAATTACTATCAATGCACTGAAGAATAAAGCAAATACTTCGAACTTCTCTGGATACATTTTTTTTTTTGTTGTTGTTGGATTAGTACCAACTGTTGTTACCAGGTGGCGGGACTATTATTTGATTTTGCTTTGTTGCCACGAATTATTCCTAATCTATCAATTTCCCTAGTCACATCGGATTCGACTTCCGGCAGTCAGGAAGTCAGGTTAATGTGTGTTATTGTATAGCCATTCCACGTGCATCGCACAGTTATTTTATTGCTATGAAAGTTTTGGGCATTTGTGGTATCATTTCGAGTGAGACAATCCCGAAGGGGAATCGGAGTCCCAGGATACGTTCTGGGGTGAAGTGGATTCCCGAGTCTAGCGATTTATCCGTAATGGATAGGCCATAAAAAACAAGCAAGCAAGCAACTAGTCACATCACATGGAGTAGACAGTTATATTTATATAATTTTAAACAATTTTAATGCGTTTTTTATTAACTTTGAATTTCGTTTTATTCATTGATTGATTTACATTCTTCTTTTGCATTACTAATCACCAAAGACTTCCCACCCAAATATATATATATATATATATATATATATATATATATATATATATATATTGTTATGAAAATCGCCTGTCAAAGATGCCTCGTCCTTGAGGATTCTACGTTTGAAGATAAAAGGACCAATCTTATTTCTTCGCTTCGTTTTTCGGGTCTGACTGAAAAGGTGAAGAAGTGTAAGAGGAGGATTAGTTTTCGCCTGACAATGGCGAAGGGCAATTTTAGGGGAAGAAAGAAGATTTCCACACCTTTACACGTTTAACGGAATTTTTCATCCTGGCCAATTTGGTATACGAGGGACATCAGAGAGTTCTTCAAAGATATTCTTCGCATCTTATCATCTAGGAATTCCCAGATCGGCGATTTTGATATACGAGGGACATCAGAGAATTCTTCAAAGATAATCTTCGCATCTTATCATCTAGGAATTTCCAGATCAGCGATTTTCTACGAGTCCTGAGAAGCTACTCCAGGGAAATAGCTGAAGCAAGAAGACATCTAAATCTTCCCTTCTTCGCTCTCTATCAGGTATCAAGTCAATAAAAGGGACCCACGAATCTAGAGATTAATTTGTCCCGGGGCAGGTTAGTTACTATGAGTCTATATTTATTGGGATTAAAAATCCTTGCCTGTCAAGACATCATTAGGGATTCCTCGAGAATACCCCACCAAAGTGCACCCCTTTGAACCTGAAACAACAATTCGCGTTCCTACTTTCCACAAATCCTGCATCGAAAAGGTTACCTTCCTGCATCTTGTTTTGGGATAACGAGTTAAAGTTAAATATTCCTAGTTAGGCGTGATTCACTACGCTCGTTATCCACCCTAGTTTTTGAAAAACCGTGATCCTACCTCCAGTCCTCCCAGGCTGTTCTTGCGGCATATTTTTTCAGTAGTTATAGGAATAACATTGCACATCGTTATTCGTCGCGAAACCCAAAATTCATGTCTGAAATTCAACACCTCTGTTAGGCGACGAAAAAACCAATTTTTCTAATATAAATTTCACTGGCATTCGGTATTTGCGGCTATGGAAGAATCCACGAAAGAAATCGACGAGTTTCAAACACGGCTTTCAATTATTCGAACTCCAGTAGGCACGACTAGCCAGAGTCGCTTGCCTACAGACAAACAGACAGAATTCACAGCGAATCTGTCTAATGAATTGTTAGATTTTGCAGGCTTTCCAAAAGCCGTTTCGTTGGTAGATGAGCCCGTCTACAATTCAATTAGGTCCGAGGAGCGTTGCTACAGACATGAATCGCAAATTTGTTCGGCTCTTTTTGAAACCAATAATGGCTCAGAAAGCCATTCAACTCGAGTCTCGACACCAAAATTAGATTCAGATAGGAATTTAAATACTCTGCGAAAATATGTTTTCTGGAAATAAATTGTATATAAATGAAATGGGATCGCGAGGGGCGAGTCCACAGAGAGTCGAAATTCGGAAAAATCTCTCTTCGAGATTTCCCATAAATTTGTCAGAAAAACCCTCTTTGGGATTTTTTAATGATTTAGAAACTGAAAAACCCACTTCGGGATTTTTCCAAACTTTAAAGAAAAAGGTTATTTCGGAACTAGATTCTGTTGGCGAGCTGAACGACAGGGCTAGCAAATTGAAACAGGATTTAACACAAACATTTTTGACTCCGCGAGATTTCGGAAATAGCCCGTCGGGTAGAAATTCTCAAAAAGAGATTGTCGTTCACAAAAAAAATAGGTTTCAGCAGGCATCTCGCACATGTGGCGAGATTACAGGGAGACAAGATGAGTTTCCAATGAAACCTCCGTGAAACTCAAACTTTTCCAAATTGGGGCAAAAATTTTCTGTTGACCAAGTATACGTGGAGGAACGTAGGGGTGGTGGAAGGTTTTCCCCCGACTTCCGTTCCAAAAGGGAAGCGGAAGTAGGGGAGAGACGGGCCGAGACGAATGGGGGGGATAATGGGCCTGAAATGTTTGAAAAACTTTTTGGCATAATTCATGATTCCTTAGAAATCATTAAAGATAGGAGTTTTAGGCCGGGTAGTTTCCGCAGTCGCGAGGAGTCTGTCGTCGGACACCGAAATCCCTGGAGAAAAGCGGCTGAGGGCTCGGCGCCTATTATGGAAATTACCCCACGTGAAGGTTTTTCCCATAATAGGAATATCGACGCTCGTCTCAGTGAGGACGCTCGGGAGACGGCCCGAGAAGCGGCCGTCCGTGAATTTCCTCAAGTTATGGGACCTCCTCGCGCAGAATGGGATTCGGAGGGAAAAAATTGCAATCGGGTTTTTGAAAAATGCAAGTATACGCAACCCCCCCGAAACCGTTATACGGAACAATATATATATATTGTTCCGTATAACGGTTTCGGGGGGGTTGCGTATACTTGAATTTTTCGAAAACCCGCTCGCAATTTTATAATGTAATCAAATAAAACAGAACTGGTTCAAACAAATGAGAGAAAAATAGGAGCCCAAACGGTAAAATAAAACAAAATGTTGGTCTGACTAGTAATCATTGCTTAACGAAGTTTGAAGCACTTGAAAAGTAACTTTGATTGATGCAATGTTTTTGTACAAATTTATTTCTTCAGAGTAATTCCAGTCTTGATTTTCGTTTCTTTGTTTTTATTGTTCGGTATCATCTCTGTTTGTTACTTTACTCTTTACTGATTTCACTTCACTGTGTGACTTTCTTCCTTAGGCTTAGTCTTTTTTGTTACTCTTTTGTTTTTTGTCTAGCCACATTGTTGGACACAGTTTCGCCATTTTTACACAGCAAATTGGCTCATTTACCAAACCAAATTAGATAGTGATAGGCACAAAAATGATTTGTAAGAAGGCGAATCATACCCTCGCCCTTCTTACAAGACATTTTAGAAAGTGATGTTGAATTCGCCATCGTTACATCGCAGGATATTAGTACCAATGTGAAACTAACAGATTAGCTGCTTTTACACATCCGAAAATACCTAATTTGGTGGATTCGTCCTTTTTACAGAACTCGGACGATATGTCAGAAGTGACAAACACATCTTTTCAAAGGACCGAATTAAATTAGGTTCTGGACCACTTTCTATTTAAAACTGCCAAATATAAATAGTAACCCGGTTGTGGCCGCTTCTGACCTTAGGATTTAATTAATCTCTTACATTTCCAAATACAGTATAATTAATATATTCTCTTCAAAGATCTTGCAGCTTTAATTCTCTATTGAAATCAATAACAAATCAACCCAGAAGTGATAGTAATCAGAAGTTTTTGTATGTTATATAGTGTATTCATGTTTTTTTTGTGAATATATTGTAACTTTATAAAATCTCTAGGATATTAATAATAAAATAATCAATTAATAAAAAAAGTATATTGAATAAAGTCCTGTCCAGTCTAAATTTACTTCTCAAAAAATCAAATCATCGATTTTTGTAAAAAAACACCCATTAATAAATACAATAATCAGACTGTTATTAATGTTAAAAACCCAATCAACGGTCTGAAAATACCTCGTCTTACCCAAATTGATATTGAAGAAGCAACATTCCAAACTGTTGTTCCTTTTCATTCGTTATATTATTTTTTTTCTACTCAGTTACAAAGTTACATGTAACCGTTGCGAGTAAGTTGTCTTGTAAGTGGGTCCAGTGACTTTTCTGTCAAATCTGTCAACTTGGTCAATTCTGTCAACTGTGTGAAAGATGTCAACTTTGTCAACTTCGTCAATTTTATCAACTCTAACATTTTTGTAATTTCTGTCAATTCTGCCAACCCTGTCAACTCTGCCAACTTTGGCAACTGTGTGAACGATGTCATCGGTGTTAACTTCATCATTTTCATCAACTTTGTCTACTCTGCCGACTCTGTCAACTACGTCAACTTCGTCAATCTTGTCAACTATGTCAACTTCGTCAATCTTGTCAACTCTGCCATTTCTGTCAACTCTGTTAACCCTGTCAACTTGGTCAACTCTTGTCAACTGTGTGAACGATTTCAACTGTGTCAACTCTGTCAACGTTGTCAACTTCATCATCTTTGTCAATTTCATCAACTTTGTCAACTCTGCCGGCTATATCAACTTCGTCAATCTTGTCGATTGTGTCAACTTTGTCAATCTTGTCAACTTTGTCAACTATGTCAACTCTGTAAAAGGTCTTTTTATTATGGACAAAATGGTAAAAAGAGTTTATGATATGCAAATAAAAAAAAATACTTTCTGCAGTATGATATTTTCAATTGAAAGGTGTATCATTTCCATTTATTTTCGTTTACTCCCTCCAAACCAAAATTGAATTAATGTGTTATTTTCTCGTAATTAAAACCTGTCAATAAATAAACAAATATACTGGCAACCAAAGAGAAATAAACAATACAGATCATGCTCGCATGCATCCGATAAAAATTAATGTACTCACCCTGTCCAAGACCGAGAGCGCCGTAAACTCCGAGGTAGAGATCCCTCCTACCCGTATCAACAGTACCATTATCATCAGTCATATTCGCGTCATCTGCCCAACGTCCTAACCAAACATTCGATCCCACACTGAATCCTTGATAAATCAAATTCAGTACGAGTGTAGCCAACATAAAAACTAAGCCGATCGACTTCAAATAGTGTTTGTAAACGGCCCAGCTCACGTTTCCGGTCTCCGCTTTTTCCACTTCGATCAATTTTTCACCGTGTACAGGCATTTTCGTGGCCTCTTCCAAAGTGCCCGACTGCTTTCTCAGACTTTTTTCCGCGCTATCAGTCGATTTCTGACGTTGCAAGGAACCGTTTCCGATACGATCCGAGCCAGCCTCGGAATGAGATTCCGACACTCTGGACCGATGTCTGACCAGTATTCGGGTAACTTCTTCCACTAAGGGGGAGTCTAATAGCTGATCTTTCAGCTCATCGAGTTCTAGAAGAAAAATAGCGTTTTTTTTTTAATCGTAGAAACATTATTCCGTAAAAGCACATGAAAGGAACACAAAGCAAAAGTAAAATGGAAAAATCATAGCTTATACACTGAACACCAAAATTCTTACAAATTTCACAAATTTTTTTTTCAATTTTTAACCACACTGTAATTCGTTAAAAAATGGCATTATACACCCGTCAGTAACGGGTGTGTAATTTAATAATGAAAGTACAAGTTCTTTACCAAAGTGGGATGTTATATAGATTTTCCAGTTATTGAAATTCTCTTTGACGAGAGAAAGTTTTTTCCCTTCTCAAATATTTCTCTTTATTAACCGACGAAACTAACAAGGAGGAGGTTCTCTATTCGATGCATATTTTTTTTTTTATGTATGATCACGCACAACTTTTTACAGAGCGGTTCGATTCTGATGATTCTTTTTTCATTGGATAGGGTGTACTTCGAAGTTGGTCCCATTTTAATTTAATAACAAAATCCATCCCTAAGGGTAGCAAAATGAAGGATATTGATCGTTCACCCTCTGAATTTCGGTCCGTTAACTGATTCCATCAGGCAAAACTTTGTAGTGGGTTTTCCGATTTGGATGATTATTTTTTTATTAGAAAGGGTATACCTCATAGTTGATCATATTCCAATTTGGAATGAAATGGTCCACCCCTATGGGTAGAAAAATAGGGGATGATTGATTTTTCACTTGTGAACTTTGGCACACATATGTAGTTGACATTGACAGACCCTCCTACATCCGTCAAAATGATTACATTCTATGAAAAGATGTAATTATATACAAAGTGATGAAATCAACTAACCAGAACTTTCAAAATTAATGTATATTATATAACAATAAATAGTTAAAATAGAAAATCATTATTATTTAATAGTTGAAGTAAGCTAGGTAAGTATTTTGGAAATAATCAAAAATTAAGTAAGTAGTAATCAGTAGATATAGCAACAAAAAATTGAAAAATAAAAACTTTTTAACAAAAAATTAAACTGTCGACAAAAACAGCTGAAAAGCAAAAAATAAAATAAACCTTCTTAGTCTAAATGATAATTGAGCTCCTAAACTAATGTGAGTAACTGGTTTTGAGTCGGCGCCAAACAAACTAGCAATTGAATTAGGTAAAGCGTAAAATGATGGCAGCGAGATGCACGGCTGCGTTTTGATTACTTCTTTCAAAGTAATATAGTGATCTTTGATAATTGTTTGTTTGGCGCCGACTCAAAATCAGTTACTTACATTAGTTTAGGAGCTCAATTATCATTTAGACTAAGAAGGTTTATTTTATTTTTTGCTTTTTTTTTCGTTAATTTAATTTTTTGTTAAAAAGTTTTTTATTTTTACCTATTTCAATCTTATACCTTTTCATGTATTTTCTGTAAAATGTGACTGGCTTGTAATGTTTCTTTTTTATATAGTGCAATAAATTTATTATTATTATTATTATTATTATTATTATTATTATTATTATTATTATTATTATTATTATTATTAAATTAAATTTCAAACTGTTTCAAATGCTCAATAAGTCTTTTATTTAGAACGAATGAGAGAGATAAGGTTAAAAGAAAAAGAAATCTGGAATTTATTCAGTAAAAGTTACAGATCTCAAAAGATCTAATAAGTTTTACATAGTTGAAAATTTAATTAAAAAATAGAATCAGTGCTAGTGTCAAGTATCCAGAGGTCTACAGCCGAGAGACGGACCAGAGAACTTCAAAGACAGAATTTTCGAATCCAAGCCTATACAACTCTTTCGAAGGGAATTTGGTATCGCAATGCGCTAGACGATAAAATTATTTGAAAATTATATGAACTATATTTCCTTTTCTAAGTAATTCATTCATTAAAAAGACCAGTGGTAAAATAACATATCACTTATCACACATGAAACATTGTATATCCCTAAAATATACAAATAGAAACAAAATCAATCAGTTATGTTCAGTGCCCTATGAATGACTTGGTGGAATGAATATGAGTCAAAACAATGAAAAGAAGTTACTTGTCAGATGTAGGTTATTTTGAGAATCCTGCAAACTTTGTCACAACAAACTATCTAAGAATGATTGTCAAACCGCTAAAATCACATACCAGTCACTTTTAACTTAGAACCTATAAAGAAAAAAAATAATTACTTTTGTTAATCTATAAAATGTAGAACTACTCTAAAAGATAATATTTCCAAGCAACCATGAAAACAAATACCTTTTATAATATTTGACGGAAAACAACTACTTTCTTAGCTACACTAGATACAACTTATACCCAAAAAAAAAGGCCCCTACCTTCAACAGTTTCGGCATCCTCACTGATATGCTGCAGCAAGAACTCAGCAAACGCCCCTTTTCTGTCCAACAACTCTTGGTAAGTGCCGCTCTCGGACACCTCCCCGTTCTTCAAAACGAGTATCTTATCAACCTGCGGCAAATACGTAATAGCATGCGTAACCAGCATCCTGGTTTTGTTCTTCAACAATCCGCTGGGACCGATGACTTTCTCGAAGATATGCTTTCCGACGTGACTGTCCACCGCGCTTAGGGGATCGTCCAAGAAGTATATGTCCGCATTTGCATAAACGGCTCTCGCCAAGCTGACTCTCTGTTTCTGCCCGCCCGAGAGGTTGATCCCCTTCTCTCCGATTTCCGTTTGATCTCCGGCCGGCAGCATGTCCAGATCTGGCTTGAGCGCGCAAGCCTCTATGATACTGTCGTAACGGGACTCGTCGAACGTTTTACCGAACAAGATGTTATCTTTCAGAGTGGCGTTCTGGATCCAGGCCTGCTGAGAAACATAGGCCACATTTCCGTAAGTATTCACTCTGCCGGATTTTTTGTCCATTTCCCCCAAAAAGGCGGATATAAGGCTGGATTTTCCAGAACCTACTGTACCTACGACAGCTGTAAGAGTTTTCTTCGACAGGCGGATGTTTATGTTCTTCAGGATTGGATCTTCGCCCCAAGAGAACGATCCATTTTCTATGACCAACGGCTCGGCTGTGGAAAGAATACAAATTCACAAATACTGGGTAAGGTACAGTTTTAGGAATAGAGATTTAAAATAATTTTATATTCCTCTAGATTGTTGTGAACAAAATATGACTTCTTACAAATCATATTGACGTGTCTGTTTTAAGTTGAGATTACTATCAATTTTAAACCTGGACATTTAGGTTGCTTTCGTTTTTTGAGCACCAATCTATTGAAACAAATTTTCCATAAACCAGTTCACGGAGGTTCCATCAAAATTGTGTTGATACAGTTTAGCAGAAGGGCTGTTGTACAACTGTACATCTTCTTGAATCCAGATTGGCAAGACGGTATATTATCAGCATTTAATAAATTATATATCTACAAAAGTCACCGAAAATTGACCAGTTACAAAAGGAGGTACCATTTGTTCGACGACCTTTTCGAAATGTTTTTTTTAAATAATTATTGCATTCGAAACATGTGGTCCAGTAAAACAAGGTAAAACAATTCAAGCGTTAATTAGGATAGTTATTTCATTTGTAAGATATGACATTTGAGGTACTTAAATCAAGGGTTACAAAAGTGCCTGAGGTAATAGAAAAAAAATTGTTATGAATAAGAAAATGAGATGCAAAAGAATTAATTTTTCTTCGGGTGTTTAAAACTGTCAACCTGTAAAAATTTAAATAGTGCAGTAAATGAACTGTGTTTTATTTCTGATGAATGAGAGAAAATACTAAGAGGAAAAATCTTAATTTATTGAGATTTCCGCAATTGGTGGTATTTTTATGAAATCTACACAAAAAGGGATTTATATTTACCTTCAGAAACTTCGTGAAAGACGTTATCCGGGCTCAACTCTTCTGCGTTCATGAATTTGTTGATTCTCTTAACAGATACCCAAGTCTACACAGGAAAAATATTCAATAAAATCAGAATAGACCTATACCAGTCCATTCTAGAAATACCCACAATGTAAACAAATATTTCTTTACTTCGGGAATATCTCTAGAATGAACAGAGTGTAGTGAGCAAAACAAACAAGACAACACAAGCAATACATTGGATCTTAGTTTCCATATGTTTGAAAAATTCGAGAGTTTTATTTCTAAGGTCCAAAAATGATCATGTTTTTGTAAATATGGCAGGCTCACATATTTCAAATCGCCAATTTGTCAGTTGTCATTTAAAATTATTTTATACCATAATATTAATAATAATGATGTATTATTGATATGAAGTTAATACCATGATCAAATCAGTTTTATATCATCAACATTGTTGTCTATGATCATTTTAATTATAAACGTTTTATAACAAATTATAGTGGTTTAAAAAATGCATTTTTTTTGTCAAGTCTAACATTTTGGGAACTGCTGCCTTAAGTTATAATTAAATATGATGTTCAAAAACCGTAATTATATTATGATCAGAATCCAAACCACAATAACGATTATTGAAGTATAAAATATTCAATTGTCAGTTCACTGAAGTTTGTTCTTACTACCAAACAGCAAACTGTTCCGTGCGTTTTTTTAACTTTAATATTTTTATTCTTTATTTGGAAGAATCAAATGAATAAGGAGACATTTTCCATTGCATTTCTCAAATAGTGTAATGAACAGGGCAGGGGAAGGGTTGTGGTGATGTTCCGAGGCTTTCAGCACGACTTAGGACGGACTGGTGTCTGTGTTCTGTGCCCCGGTGTAGCTCCGATGCTACTGATACAGCCAATATAGAAGCAGTTAATATTGGTCAAGAAAACACAGCTGTCCATGGTAAGTACAAAAAAAACTAGCCCAAAATTTGTCATTGAATGTTCTGAAAATTGAAAAATATTGGACAACCTCCGTTTTATTTGCGATAATCACATGATTTCATGTGTGTGTGGGTGTTTGTGGGGGGCGGAGTTTCTTTAAAGAAATGCGTAAGTGTTTTCATTAGCCGAAGGTGATGCTGAAAAATGATATTCTTTGTCCTCTTGAAAGTATTTGCTGCATTTTAATTTTGGATGCAAAACGTAAATACAAACGGCATCATATTCTCAATTGAACTCGTTCATGTGGATCAAGAAATAAACAATAAGAACGAACATTGACACTATAATAATAATAATAAAGGTTGAAGGTTATCGAACTTGCGGTAATCCAGCAGTAATCAAACAAACAGCGAAATTTTGGTAGGTAATAAATATTTTTATTTATGGCTTATCAAGGACTTATCGTAATTATTTCAAAGGATTTTTGTTCGATGTGTTATCAACTGTTAGCTGTAGTTTTAGTTTAAACCCTATATACATGGTGTAACATAAGTACGTTAAAATATTAAAGTGACGTATTCGTGAGACAATTTTTAGAAAAGAAGTCTATATAAACTTGTGTCCGGAAATGCTTCGTTTCGGAGATACAAGGTATTGAAATTGAATTTTTTTGTTTGCTTTTTAAAAATAACTTTTGCAAAAAATAAGTTATTTGCACGAAATTTGCTACCCGAGGTTTTTTTGACGTGGGAAATCATAATTTTGTATTCATTTTCATGTAACATCTAGAGGGCGCTGCGTACGCTGTCATTATTTATTTCAAATTGCCCTAACATTTTTGACAGTAAACTTTTGGTACTTTTCATGAAAAAACCTTATTCTCACACCTTTTCCAAGTAAAAAAGGGACACTTCCTCAACAACGCTAGAGGTGATCGTTTTCGAGATATTTACAATTTTCTATATCGATGCATGTTACTTAGCTGCTAGGGCGCTAAGTGAAGTTGCTGAGAACATTACAAAAACTAAGTATGTGGTAGGTCTCGTCAAAATAAACTACTTTTTTCCTATAAAATGTTTTTCGAAAAATGATTTGTTTTCGAGATACAGATTGTTGAAATTTTTCAAAACATGGTTGGTTTTCGAGATACAGATTGTTGAAATTTTTCAAAACATGGTTGGTTTTTGTCATAAGTTTTTTGCAATTTTAGTTATTTTCATCAAACTTTATACGCAGTATACCCGGACAGACTTCTTCTAAACTGAGCATTATCAAACTGCTTAATCAGTATAGCCAAATCTGATTTCAATAATTTTTGTCACTCTCCGCTTGCAAATTAAGTTAATTAAATCGAGTAGGCTATGAACGTTCGTTTATAAAAATAGAAGTTCGCTGTCACATTTCACAAATTCACAGTTCGGAGTTTATAAAGTGATTTTTTCGTACCATGCCTGACTTTACGAATGCTGAAACGGCCGATATGGTTTTTGCATCCGGCTTGGCTGACGGAAAATCAACCGAGGCCAGACGCATCTATCAGGAAAGGTATCCCCAACGCGTCACTCCTTGTGCAGCGACATTTGCGAATCTTTTCCGGCGACTTTACGAATGGAATGGAAGCTTTGAAAGAAATTCTGCAGTAGGACGGCCACGGACTACAAGAACTGTGGAATTGAAGGAGGCGGTTCTCGAAGAAATTAGTGAACATCCAGAGACAAGTACAAGAAAAATTAGTCAAACTTTAAATGTGAGATTTATGCACGATGGTCTGATAGCAAGAAATTTCTCAGACGTAGCATATCCTTAACGATGGATAGGAAGAGGAGGCACTCAGCATTGGCCCCCGAGGTCACCGGACCTCAATCCCGTCGATTTTTTCTGTTGGGGGACACCTAAAATCACTAGTTTATGCTAGCCCCATTGAAAACGAGGTAATGTTAAGGGATCGCATTATAGCTTGCTGCGAAACGATAAGAAACACTCCCGGCATTTTTCAACGGGTGCGGAATTCTTTGATGAGGAGAGCAGAAGCTTGTATTACTGTTGGGGGTCGTCACTTTGAACAGTTGTTGTAATAGTTGTTTCGTTCAATTTTTATATGTTTAATTGCCTAATAAATAACATAGTACTTCTCCGATTGTTTTTTTACAAACTCTGAAATGTAGCACTTTCTAATTGAATAATTATGATTAAAAGAATCTCAATTGTATAATTAAATGTTTATAAAAATATTGAAAAAACTTATGACAAAAACCAACCATGTTTTGAAAAATTTCAACAATCTGTATCTCGAAAACAAATCATTTTTCGATAAACATTTCATAGGAAAAAAGTTGTTTATTTTGACGAGACCTACCACATAATTAGTTTTTGTAATGTTCTCAGCAACTTCACTTAGCGCCCTAGGAGCCAAGTAACATGCATCGATATAGAAAATTGTAAATATCTCGAAAACGATCACCTACAGCGTTGCTGAGGAAGTGTACCTTTTTTACTTCGAAAAGGTGTGGGAATAAGGTTTTTTCATGAAAAGTACCAAAAGTTCACTGTAAAAATGTTAGGGCAATTTGAAATAAATAATGACAGCGTACGCAGCGCCCTCTAGATGTTACATGAAAATTAATACGAAATTAAGATTTCCCACGTCAAAAAAAACACGGGTACCAAATTTCGTGCAAATAACTTATTTTTTGCAAAAGTTATTTTTAAAAAGCCAACAAAAAAAAACAATTTCAACACCTTGTATCTCTGAAACGAAGCATTTCCGCACACAAGTTTATATAGACTTTTTTTTCTTAAAATTGTCTCAGGAATACGTCACTTGAATATTTTAACGTACCTATGTTACACCCTGTATACACAATCTCTAGGTG
Organism: Gonioctena quinquepunctata; assembly: GCA_018342105.1. Taxonomy (NCBI): domain Eukaryota; kingdom Metazoa; phylum Arthropoda; class Insecta; order Coleoptera; family Chrysomelidae; genus Gonioctena; species Gonioctena quinquepunctata. The sequence continues at coordinate 191,183 of JAFIRS010000428.1, read as the reverse complement.
TCCCCATCATCCTAAGTTGCACTCGAGATTTTCTCTCAGGAAAAGAATAATTCGTGAGTTTTAAATTAATTGGTTTTATATCTATAAAATATAATAAAGAAGAAAATGAATGTCTGTAAGTCATTTCCCGGGCATAGTATTGACAGAAAATAATGGTATGTTTGGGGCAAATCGGACGCAGACAAGTCCTGCACATCGTTTTGCTGAGGGCAAAAGCTATGAGGACTTTCACCAATATTTGCAGGTCATCTTACTTGTGCGGGTCTTTCTCTGTGGTTTTTCCAATAGAGATTCAAACACCCAATGTTAAATTTGTAATTATAGACCGACTCGTGAGGTTTCTTCAGCGAGAGGGCAAGTTCGTTCAAATATGTGATTTTACTTGGTCATATATGATCACTGAAAAATATTGTAAAATCAATTTGATTGGTTGCCCACAAAAATACATACATTGTTTTTTTTTGTACCCTCAAATAACTCTCATGTATTGTTTATGTTGTCCTTTGACAAAGTTGGAATGTGAACACAATGATTTCATGTCGAAAATCGTGTTTTTATTGATTCTTGAATATTTCATTAGTATTCAACTTCTATTAATTGGTGAAGTTTTAACAATAACTGCACCGCTCTTTATTTTGTTTCTTTGTGTTCGCATCAACAAAATAAAAATATTAAATTTTCTCCCTCACATTTGAACAATTTTTGTTCATAAAGCTGGACACAAACTTTTATCAAAATGTCCTTTGAAAATAAACAATATTCAAAAGTTGTTCAGGTGAGTTTTAAATTAAATATGGATGGTGAAATTAGAGCATAAGAGCATGCACTTAATGAACGTTTCCAAAAATAATGTTTCTTACTTGTATCAAATTCGATATCATCATGGGTAACATGCTCAATGGAAACCGTATGATATTGAAGAGAGAGATAGAAACATAGGCCTTATTTGCGTCTAGTACATTTTTTTCATCCACCAGCACGTATGTAGCGAAAGTCACTAATGATACCTGAAGCATGCAGAAGAAAAAATAGGTGAGACACGGAGTCCCAAGCATGTTAAATAAATTCAATGCCGAGTTACAAGTGAACACCACCTCGTTACTCAGAAACCTGAAATGTGGGATCTCTGTTAAAAAAAAGAGTGTGCGATTTACAGCAGGTTTTGTCCTTGAGCTTTGAATAATATGGAGAACCACAGGGTTCAGTTTTAGGTCCACTACTATTTAATATTTTCATAAACGATATGAAAATCATAAAAACCTTTTGCAATCAATTGTAAAAATACTAACTATCTTTCGATCTCTTCATATAAAACACATTTCCGGATTTAGGTACTCTTGTAACAGCTTACAAAAAATAACAAAAATAAATAGTGCATAATTTTGTTACCCCAAACTACCAAGTGAATAAAACAATTGCTAAATAAAATAATTAATGAAAAACCTTTTTAAAGACAAGCTTTTATTCAAATGCGCTAAAAAGTAAAAAATAAATGCTTTGGATGTGTGTCGTAGGTTATTCCATGATTTATACATTAAAGAGCTTGTCACGCAAAGTTTTCAGTTTGAATACAAAAGTGACAAGCTTTGGAATCTATAACTCATGGAATAACCTATGTCACACATCCAAAGCAATTATTTTTTACTTTTTAGCGCATTTGAATAAAAAAAAGGTTTTTTATTTATTATTTTATTTTGTGCTTTTTAGTAAGAGAAAATTTTTGGGCCAATTGCTTCTTTCTTATTATTCAATGGAAATGAGTAAAATTATTTGGACTGTTTATATATTAGTAGCTTTCATAGATAATAATAAAAAAGGTAACATGCAGATTTTTTTTTCCGTTTCTTGGGTTTTTATATTTTGTTGCATAGTTCCTCTGAATCTTGAGGTCGCTTAGAAGTTGACAAAAATTGAAAAAAGGAAACTAATAACAAAACCCTAGGACAAAACCTTCTGTACAGAATCAATCGCCGATTTCGGAACCAATGCCACTGAAAGAAACGTAATCCACAAACTGTTACTACATCTCAGCAGATGGCAGTCCACGTGAAATTGATGAAATAAAGCATGGAAAGATGTTTTGTTAACAAACTTATGGGTAACATCATTTCTCCTTCGCCATTCTTTACCTCGACAGTGTAAACCAGGATCATAGGCAGCAGAGCCATCGGCATCGACATAATCGTAAACAGAGATATGGACTTAAACGTTTTCTCTGTCGTTAGGATATTTCGTGGATCACTGTATGAGTAGGTGATCAAAGTGACGAACGTCACCTAGAGAATCCATAAAGTGGGAAACATAAATAATACACATAAAAACATTACAATCTATATAAATCAAATAGAAAACCAGGAATAGATAAAAATATATCATTACATATCACAAAATCAATAAAAACAAAACTTACCAGGAATGGAGCACACGACCATATGAAAGAAGTGCCAGCATTCAAATAAGCAGCTTCTTTCAAAACCTTGATTTCCTTGTTCCTTATTTTCAATATTTGGTTTTCGAAACTAGGCTCCCAGGCATACAATTTGAGTACTTTGATCCCATTCAAGATTTCGTTCATCAACTTGACACGTTCGTCTTTGTTCTTCATCTGCCTCACCTGCAGGGTCTTCACTTTGTTGGCGATGAATCCATTGATGGGTATCAAGATTATCATGACGGCCAGTCCGGCTAATACCGAAGGACCCAGCTCTTGCCAGAGAAAGTAAAGAGAGAGGCAGATCTGCAGAGGAGCAGACCAAAGCATATTGAGATAACCGACCAGGTCCATGAATTTCTGTGCGTCCACCGCCATAAGGTTGACTATTTCTCCTACCGTGCTCTCTTTACGGGCACTGTTGGATATCCTCAGAGCTTTTCGGTAAATGGTCGAGACGAGGACGGTGCGGATCCTCATTCCGATTATGAACATTTTGTTGAAGTATTGGGACAGGAAGAGGGTCTGGACTGTAGCTGTTATGAAGAGTAGCGCAACGTAAAGGTAACCCTTCCACTCTGGAGTGCCTACTCTGACGAATGAAATCAATAACCTAGAAAAACAATTATGTAACTGGAGAAGCAAATTATGATAAAGTAGATGTTTTTTTACTCAAAAAAGCATTTGTTTCCATATATCCCTTGAAATAGAAGAGCTACTTTAAACTTCTAATATTAAATATTTATGATGAATTTTAAATGGAAAATTTTGCACTGACGTTAGTTCACCAGCTCTATGAAGTATTTCATGTACTAATTTGTTTGGTTTAAGACCCAGTTCCACAAAATATGGTAACTTTTGCAATCACTTAACCAAATACTTTTTGTTCAACCAGTTGTTGAACTCCAAAATATTTTCCAAGAACAAAGTATATCTCAAAGGGGATTCAGCGAATGTATAATCGTAACTTTATTATATACTCACATAATTATAATAAAACATCCTAATGACATAACTCACTTTTCAGAATATGTAAAAAAAGAAGAAATGAAGCATGAAGAAGTCCCCGGCCAGAGACGAAACGTTGCAATTTATAAACTGAGACATTTGATAAATTCAACCCAGAATCCAGTACCCTAAGAAAGCTCCTCTAAATATTTATTATATAGTTAATAAACGTTGAACACTATAGTTTCAAATGGTTTACTGATCAGTTTGATTACATATTTATAAACATCATTACAAGTCAATTCATGAAAGAAACTATCTGTGTCTGTACATTACCTCGAATCTTTCTGATCCGACTGTTGGCGATATGAAATTATAATCAATATCCTTCATAAAAAGTTTATTAATGTCTAAAATAGCCATACCAATATAAAGAGGTTTATTGAGAATCAATTCAGCTTTCTTCAATTCAAGTGCCATTTATTCTTCATACAAAATTATCCTACTATAAAACTGCGGGCTAGCAATTAGGTTTTTAGCTCCATAATGACCTTCATAATAATTAAACAATTTGACGACTCTATGTAGTCTTATATTCTCCATTGTTTTCCCAAACAAATCTTTTGGGCTGCAACTCTCAAACGAGTATTTAGTTTGATTCAGGATATTAACCATTCAGACTGTTTTAATTCCAACACTTCATGTATTTTAGTTGAGATTAAACCATTTGCAGACTCTATGTAGTCGTATATTCTCCATTGTTTTCCCAAACACAGCATTATTTGCTCATTTATACTGATCTTTTTCAAGTTACTTGTGGCTACACCCTCTAATGAGTATTAACCATTCAGACTGTTTTAATTCCAACACTTTATATATTTTAGTTGAGATTTGAACCGTTTGCTATTGCTTGTTTTAATTTTCTATAGTACGAGATATTCTATTTTTGATCATGTACATCAGCTATCAACTTTGGTAATTTTGATGCAGGTGGAACAATTATTATGATTTGTTGTAAATATAATATTGATATTGTGAAACTGAGCCCAAAAACTTAAAATTCCATCTAATATATAGTTGAAAAGAGAAAGTTTTGTAATTATAAAAAAAATTGATTATACATGAAAATAAAAATAAAAAAGGAATCCCATACAGTTCATTCGCATTTTCAAAGAATAAATTCTAATTATAACATTTTCACATAAAAAATAATTTTTTTTTATTGAAAATTCTTTCACTGAATTTTACAAATGATCCCACAGAAAAAAGGAATGTGATTGCATATAGAAATGAAATGTAGGGTAGAAGTTTTTTGCCAACCATCTGTTCATTTCATGGAAAAGTAAGTGATATAAGAATTAGCACACTACAACTTACCCTAAAACTTGGGGACTAACAAACGTCAGGAGATCCTGGACAAGCTTCAAGGAAGCGCCAAACATATACATGGTTCCGAAACACTTGAGAAGAGCGGGAAGAACTGATGCCTGTTTTTTCTTGGTGCTGGTAACAAAATCCACACTATTTGGATCAGATTTATAATTTGCTTGCGAAACTGGGGATACACTGCAATCGATCATTCAACTATTTCAAAAATTTGTTACAGATATACTAGATTACTCAAAGATCTACAAAAAAGCGGAAGAGCAATAGCAGTGTTAGGATAAAATACTACTACATAAGGAGGGTTATAATCAATTAAATGAAAATGACCTTCACCAAAAAATATGACAAGGCTCATTGAAATCCATCACCAAAGAACTGAGATGGAGAGCAAAGCGCAACAAATAAAAAAAAAGGAAAAAATAAACGGTCAATACCTTTCAGCTTTCTTGAGAGAATTTTGCCAATGTTTCTCGAAAATGGGAACCAATTCCCTGGAACTATCCTCAGGATTCATCTCCCACAAATCTTTGGTTTCGAGGGGTTTTCGGAAACCTTTCCAAGCCAGAGTATCGAACCATGCAAAAAGCAAGCGAGACAAAAACGAAGCACTCTCTTCCGGGCAAGGATTCTTGAATAAAATGTACAATCAGTAAGTAAGTAACACTAGATCCTACAATTCCCAAATTATTTCTCTGATTATCTACCAATTCATGTATTTTCGAACAACTTTTTTCAATTAATAAATATTTCACATTAATTTTTTTGGTTTCAACCACACAAAAAAAAACTTCATATTTGTAGTTGAAAAAAAAACATTTCAGGATGATACGCTTAAATGGGCCAAAAGTTAAAGAAATGTAAATAGTGTTATCTCTGAGAATTTCTTTCAGTACAAGAATTATACAGAACAGGTCATTTCATTTGTACGTTATCCTGATGCAAAAATCACAATAAATACAGATAAACCTTTACAAACCATCAAAACTACAATGAAAATTTTACCTGCACTTTGGGATATTTTGTAAATCTTGGACCTTGGTCTGCGATACAATTCAGTAAGAACATCAATATGACCAAAGGATAGTAGATCATATAGCTGACGTAGAAGTAGTAGGACTCCAAGGGTATTTCATCTCTTTGTGCTCCTCGGATTTCAGTTCTATACTGAGGGGCACCGAATAATGCCAAAAGAAACCAGAAGAGGAATAGCAGACCTGATGTTTGCATCCCGTATTTTCTATTGTATAACAGGAGTAGGGCTGATAGAGCCTGAAAATATACTTTAAATCAAACAGCACCCTTTTACAGACTGTTGTGTTAGTGAGGCTAGGAATGAAATTCCATTTCTGATACATCTTTCGATCTAAGCGTTTTCTTCTCAATGCATTCCTTAGAGGCCTAAAAACTGATCGTTTTTGCGATTATTGGAAATGATTCCTGACAATTTTTTTCAATAGAATGAATCATTTGGACTTCTAGACAAGTGAATGGCATATTACACACAAATGGAACAGTTACTCTAGCTGCATAGTTTCATAAACGCATAATTGCTGTAACTGTAACTCAAGTTTTGTTCAATACTTTTTTATGATCCCAATGTACATTTAACGGAATTGAATTTATTTAATACTAAAAAGGTTCATATAATAATAATAATCAAACCATTATAAATTGTCTCAGGCTGTAGAATAGAGATTGGGGGGAGGTCAACAAAATGCAGCTATTGTAGCGTTAGCCTTTTGACCGTCGTGTGAAGACAATCAACATCGTAAATATAAAAAAAAACAATGGCACGGCCAGTCGGAAAGGTAGATTTCACAATCTGATAATGAATTCCGAAATTGTTATCAATCTTCCTGACATATTATATGGTAGAAAAAAGCTAAGATAATAATCGGTTCCAGATTCAAGTGTGTACATATCCTTGAAATACACCAAAAAAGATCAGATTTTGCTCTACAATCGGACACACACCAACACCTAACAAGGTCAGGAAACCTCTTGAGAATGCCAAGATATAGACTTTCTGTTTCACAGAAAAATTCATTGAATATATGTCTGTAAAATAAATTGCCTCTCGAAATAAGAAATATGAACTTTTACGATTTCAAACGGGTAGTTAAATCTTGTCTACTGAAGAACTGTTTATACTCGGAAAATAATTTTTTAACCCATCAATTCAGCAATGACGATCTGTGATAAACTGCCTATCTCTAGGTTTTTAATGTGTTCGTCATGACACTGTTTTATATCTACCCCTATATGTTTACAATGACTTTGTTCTGAGTGAACCTATTTAATATTTTTGTTTTTTTTTAATTTTGTTGTAAGACCTAAAAGCACTTTTACTTCTACCTGAGTGACCTGCTACAAATGTATTATAACATGTAAACGTTGTCAATACATTTCTCTCTCTCTCATATTAGAGAAAAACTTTTTGGATAAAACTTATGTAGCTCATGAAGCTCAATCAAAAGACCTATACTTTGCCGAGGTTGATAGCCGCCATTTTGAAACTACCTGACCGATTTGGTCTATCTTCAAAATTATTTGAGGCATCAATTGAGAATATTTTTTTGCAGAATTTCATTCCATTTGGTTGAAAAATGTGGCCTCCGCTTGGTTGACAAATTTCGTTATATCCCAATATAAACATTTGAACTGATTGTATTTTTGGTTTTTGGGGACCATGATCGGTGAAGATATATCAAAATTTTTGGAAAGTGATGACGCCCACAATAGTTAGTACTTATATCTACCTAAAATTACTAAGTTTTGGCGGGTAAAAGTTAGAATCGTGGTATGTATTTACATTCTGAAGAAAAGTGGATATTTTAGAAAACGGTAGTTTTTCATACAAAAAAGTGATAAAAACATGTGAACAAGGATGTGTGAAAGAAGGACGAATGGTGAGTGTTTTCAATGGCCGAAAATAGCACAGAATAATAAGGCCTCTTGTACTTCTGGAAGCTCGTATTTGAGACTGCCACATTTTGACTTCGAATATATGTTCAGAAAGCGAAGATACGTTAGTTTCACCAAATGGCATGTCCCAAATCATACGAGTCTAATTACTGGATATTTACCATCGTGAAAATAATGGGTCTAAAATTTCATTTCTTTTTTTTATGACTGACCGCCAGTTTTTTTTTTTTTTTTTGGTTAGAAATATATTTTTCAAATCTTTGGATTCTTCCTAAACTTCATTTTTTCCAATTTCTAGATTCCAGTAATTTGAATTGAAAAATTGGTTAACAAAAGTTTTAGATATATATACTTACAAAGCTGAAGACCTTGATCAAAGGCGAACAAATGTCCACACTGTACACAACACTATCAGTTTCTGTTGCAGATTTAAACGTAGTTACTATATCACTCAAAGTCAAAACGATAAGAGTTCCAATAACACCTAGTTTCAGTAGGTTTAACCAGTTCCAAGGAATATCTCTTCTTTTACTATTGAAGATATAATAAACTTCTAAACTCGAAAACGTCCACAGGAAAATACAGGGAATCCATACTAGCACTGTCTTTTCGAAGCATTTGGTCAATTCAGGATCATCCGTGTCCCAGGTTAATGTTCGATTCTGAAAAACACAAAGCAAGCAAGTGAAGGCTGAAAAGAGGAAACATTGTTGGAATAATACTTCAATGTAAATTATAACTATGATGCAGAAAAAAGTGTTATTTGGAACTAATACCTCTAGATATTGGCAAATATTTTAATTTCTATTAGTAGGAGAACCCAGTCCAGTTATATACCTATTTATATTTATAAACCCAGCTAGCCAAGCGGTAAGATAGGGCTTGACAAACATTTGTTCCTAGGTTCAAATTCCAATTCAACCAAATAAAGAGTCTCTTTTTTTGTATTTTTTCTCCGATCCCCAAGAAAAATAAATAAATAGGGTAAAAACCCTTAAAAACACAAGTATTTCAAGCCGGTTTTTTTAATAATTTTTTTCCGGAAACATACACAATAACTCAACGCTAACAATTTTATATAATAATAATAATAAAAGGAACTTCATTGTACCGAACCAAAATTCAATTCAATAGGCTATCGACCGAAGTCCTTCTGCCTAATTTTATATAAATCTCATCTATTTCAAATCGGTATCGGCAAAAACCCACATTAGCATGCAGGAGGTGGGTAAACAACACAAATCAATCTTTTGAAAAATCAATGCCCAGCAGGATGGGTGACAGTGAGTTTTCCTAGTTGTAATAATCTTTATTCAAATAGGAATTCCTAATTTACAAAATAAAATGACCTAAAATCATTAACAAAACTATACATATAAGTAAATAAACATTGTACTCAACTATAATAAACATGTTACATCTATAAAATACGACAATACTAGATATAACCTAATGAGAATGTTTTTTATTTTGGATTTGAATATATGAATAGACGGACTCATTTTGATTTCCATGGGGAGTTTATTGTAATCAACTAAGCCTTTGTGAAATAATGAATTCTTAGTTCTTTTCATTTTGGTGCGATTAACATGAAAATCATACCTACCTCTAGTCTCATAATGGCAGGCATGGTCGATTTCGCTCTCGCCAGAGGCACTTGTGTCAATGGAGGTCATGGGTATCAACAAAATACTAGCATTTCATTTTAATTATTTGCTTTAATGGAAAAATACGGACCTTTGAGTGTGAGAAGCATCATATTGGAATTGAAGAATAGAAGAGCAAAAACATCGGGCCGCAAAGTGCAGTTGATTCAAAAGTGAGTTGCTGGAATCGGTGTGTAAACATCGGTTTCTAGGTTACCTTGTCCGTATTTTTTACATTTCTCACTGGCTATAAATGTTATTGGTTTTTAGGTTTCTGGATTATTATAGGATTCATAATTTTGTCTAGAAGGCAGCTGATTCGGCTGAAAGTAAATAAACTTTCAGTAATTATAGGTTAGGTTTTTTGTTTATTCCGTAAATCTACTATTAAACAAGATCATTCTTCTCTCAGACGAAATTAGAATTATGATGATTTATACTTATGATTTTGTCGAAGGGAACCCTTGGGCATGACGAAGTCTGCTTCAACAAAGTGTTTGATGCATACGCGAGAGTGATCAGTATGAGTGAAATTATTTCTCCTAATCGGAAAGTTCTCCTGGAGCACTAGGGTACAACATAGCACTGTGGCATGATTTTAAACGAAAACTAAACGTTCCCAAATTCCTATAAGCACCAATCTACACCATACCCGCATGACCTCCACTGGCAGCAGCGTCCCCTACGTTGAGTTTGCGAGAATACATGCCATTGTGCATTTGACTATTAAACGTCATAAATTCGTTGAAATATGTTGGAAATTCACAATTCACAACTTTGTAAATGAAAATCATGGAAAAGTATATAATCCTCTTTTTTACTGACATCCAATCAAGAACAGATAACAGAGAGTTAACAGGGGTATATCTGTTGCATTGAAGTATGATTCTCATGTCACGGTTTTGCAGTTTTTGTAATGAAGAGATGCTATTATTATCTAGTAGGGAAAGCCAACTAGGGCAATAATCAAAGTGCGGCTGTATAATAGCTCTGTAAACTGTGGAAGAATATTGAAAAGATAAATGTGTTCTGACTCTAGAGAAGAAATATAGTTTTTTAACCTTTTTTTATATATAGTTGAAATGAGATTTGAAATCAAGTGTGTTATCTACAATATTTGATTTCTGTTACTATATCTATTTTATACTCCATAAATTTCTACATTCAAATCATGAACATCAATTTGATTGTTGAGTTTCAGTTTATTCACATTCACGAACAATATTTTTTCCAGGTACCTATTCATTTTCCCTATAGCAAAATTCAGATTTTCATCACTAACTGCAACCAGTGTACCTATCATCATAAGAAGATTCATGAATTCATTGTCACCAATAGACATTCAAGTAGAGTACCAACAAAATCGGTCCTAAAACGCTGCCTTGAAGAACACCTGTGTATATATCACGACTAGTCCTCTGTGACCTATTGGTAAGATAGCTCCACCTATGCCATAATATCAAATTTTTTTAAGCAAAATGTCGATCTCAATAGTTTCAAAGGTACGTTTGAAGTCAAGCAAAACCGCTACTATATATTTGTTTCAACTTGGTAAGTGTGAACTATAAAGCAGTTTCACAAGAATGGTTGGGTCGAAATCCGGACTGGTGTTCCATAATTATTTATTTATTTATAGACAAGCCAATAATACAATTTACAAAAACTATTATTTGATTATATTCAAAATAATGTTTTATTTGGTTGTATGCAGCTATTTGAAGAAGTGTTTCCATTGATGGGTCAAAAATTAATTTATTCATTCGTATTGCTAACTTTAAGAATAGGAATCACTGTGCTTGTTTTTAATTCATGTGGAAATCTGCCTTTTTCAAGTGAGATGTTTATGAAATTCAATAGAACATGACCCATGACTTGAGAAACGCTTTTCAAAACTTTATTATTCATAATACCAGAATTGCACTTATTATCTAAACTAGCTTTTATTTTCTTGAGGACATTTAGGCTAAGTGGTCGGAATTGATTAAATTCACTATCTATAATAGGAAGGTCATTATCTGACCCCCTCTCTGAAAGAGGAGTGGTTGATTTGATTTCTGATGTACTATTGATAAAAAATGTTTTGGAGTTTTCAGTTTTTTCGACACCAGTTGTGGAAATTGTACGTATGCCATTGTTTATAATATGTTTTGTGTTAGAATAATATTTTGAGGTTTTAAGGGTTAGCCACATTTTTTTGGGATTAGTCATGTTACCGTCTATTTTATTTTCATATTATTCACGTATTTTAATTATTGTCATATTCTCTCTCATTACCCAGTGAGCAATTTTTGAATGATCGCTATGCTTTATCCCAATTCTTAGCAAATTCCAATATGTCATGATCATACCAAGGCAATTTATTGCTGCAAGTGAATGTTTTCAATGGGGAGATGAATTCAATATTTAATCGCACAGTATCAATGATGTTGGAATAGATCAAGTCAACATCCATGGAATTCAAATGCCATTCACATGATATTAGTTTGACTTTCAGTTCATCAAGTACTTTCTGATTATCAACAATAGTGGGAATATTATTTATATATCTGATCGTTTTGTTAGCTGGTGTTTCAAAAAAAAATACAAAAAACCGGATTGAAATAATAGTGTTTTTAAGGGTTTTTACCCTACTTTGTTATTTTTCTTGGGGTGGGAGAAATAATTACAAAAAAAGGGAGTTTATTTGGTTGAATTGGGATTTGAACCTATGAATTTATATTTCTCAATCCGCTATCTTACCGCTTGGGTATCTGGGTTTAATAAATATTGAACCCAGATATCCAAGCGGTTTTATGAGTCCGGGGAAAAAAGGTAAATGTTAAAAAAAACGCCTCTGGTTATTAATTAATAATAAATACTTCCGGCAGGATTTACGCCGGCACAGTTGTCATTTTATGTATGTTTTCATGAGGAATCCTGTAGAAAACTTTGGAATCGTCCGGGGGTTCAAGATATATAAATTGACCGGGCTCAGCATTTCGAATAACTATAGGATGTAAATATTCCTGGTGTTACAAACAGTGATATAGTTATTTAGGTTTTTTGAACGGAAGCATTCTTGGAGTATAGATTTGAATCATCTCAAATGAAGTATAACGAAAATAACACATTTCAGGTTCTTACCCAGAATGGAGATCCACAAAAACTGTCCATGGTGGAATTGCTAATATTTGTAGATTTCGCCATTTTACTGGAGTCAAGGTATGTTCAGTATTTCCTAAAAAAAAAAAAAATATTTACCTATTTGAGTATTAAAAAAATGATTGTTGGAAATTATGTATACCTGGCAATATTTTTTAAATTATATTGTTAAAATTAGTTCCTTTGCATAACCATTCCCGACCACCTGAAAACACACGGAACAAATCGCGGATGACAGTTCATTAAGTTCATAGATGTATGACAAATGACAAATTGGCGGAACCTGTTGGTGTAGTGGTGAACTGATATACAACTGACAACTGACGTTAAATTTGCTATCTGTTCCACAGAACCAGTGCTGTCGTTTTTAGTACAATTGTACTTTTTTAGTACAATTCGTACACCGATTTAATACGTTAGTACAATTTCATGAGTTTTGGTACAAATTCAGTTTTCCTGTGAATTTCATTAGTAAAATTCCATAAATTTCAGTACAATTTGAGTTTCCCTCCAATCAGAATACTACAGATGCTAGATACTCGAATTCTGGAACCTTCGCAGAGATACGTCGAAAATTGACAATTATTTTAAAAAGAATTTGACAGTTATAAGAAGCAATAACGAGGACGGTTCTGCTATTGTGTTCTATGCTGTGTTTTTCGTTCATCCGTCGTTCCATGTTCCGCCCCCAAAAGGTGTCCTCTGTCCGTTGCCGGCATATTTTAATTATTTATATTTACTTTTGACTTCAAAATGAGTTTGGATAAGTAAGTCTTATTATATTAGTTTATATTTTGATATATTTTTTTTTCATTTGAAGCTTTCTGATCAGAAAAAAAAGACTGAAAGAAATGAATGTCAAAAAATAGCTACCGAGAGGGAACCTGAAACAGAAAATGATTATCCTGGTAGTTCCGATGAAATAAACTGAATCTGAAAAAAACCTCTCAAAAAAAAGAAACGTGCGCTATATTTTTCGGACACTTTATACGAGTATAACCCGTGAATATGCGCTATAATCCCCGATACTGGTATATTGTCCGTAGTAAGCAGGCAGAATTTGCTTGTATATTATTCGCACAATGGAAAGTCATCGTTGATCAATGCGATTCCTTTGATTCCCAATGTTTTCAACTAGTTAAATGAGTGATCTCTCTCCAACTATGCGGAGTCCGAAATGTCAAATTAATTTTTTCAAAGTCAGTACAATTTTCCTCGATTAAGTACATTTTCTTCTTCAAATCTGATACAATCTGTCATTTAGGAAACGGCAGCACTGCACAGAACTATAATCATAGAGAAACTAAAAATAAAGAGAGTTGTCAAACCTGCAGTAAAAGTTGGCACCACGTTTAGACAGTGGCGACATATCTCGCAACTGGCCGAACTAAGTACAGTTGGTAAAACCGATTGAGATAAGGCGGGTTTTTCAAATGTGTTACTTTTATATGATTGATATGGTATATATTTTATAAGTGATCGATTTGCCATTCTTGTATTCCATATGAATGGTTGTATCATATGAAATACAGGAATGGCAAATCGATCACTAATAAAATATATACAGTAATCGATTCGTAGAATCTGTTAGTTCGTCCGTGGTTAAAATAAAGTTTCAAAGTAAATCTATATTTCATGATATTGTAACGTAAATAAACTTAACTTGGTTTAAATAATTTATTTCACACTGAATCTACAACTTAATTTATATTACTACGCCACTGTATAGCTCGATGGTATGGGCTCGTTCAGACTGTCTTCTCCTCTTGAGGGCGGTCTATTTATCTCCGATACAGCATTCTCGATGTTTCGAATTCTTCCAGTTGGCGACGGCATGTTCCAATTGTTTCCAATATTGACCGTTGCATTACGCGGAAAAGGGACTGGATGGTTCTCGAATATCTCCGGGGATGATCTCATCGCTGTCGACGGCAACATGTGAGGCGACAGGTCCGGCCTAGGTTCGTTACATTGCCCTCTTCTTAAAGACATTTCGTCCCGAAATTTCATCCTTGGAGTGTGACGATATCTGCATGACTCCCCATATCTGCACCGTGAAGTTCGATGGAAGTAACACTCCACGGTCTTCATGATCGGTCGTGGAAGAGGTTACAGCAAACCAAAATCTTGACGCCGCTGGATCTGAATATCGCCTCCAGCATACTTCTTATGACTCTCCAGTCCAACCCATCAATACCACAGGACAATTTTGGAATTGCTAGATCCACCAGATTCTGGTCCACCATAGTATCTCTTAGTTTGGTGAGACTCTTCCAGACATCTTCATAGGACGGTTTATCTTGGGAATGCCTCTTGGTAACTAGGTAGTAGATGTTTCTCTGGCCTTTCTTCAACTGTAGCACCCCACCAACTTCTGGATTCTGCTCCCGCAGTGTTTGGAGTTGACCAAATTTCTTGGAGAACACTACGGCGATGCCCTGGACATTCGAAGATCTTCTGCCACACAGTGCGCTAGTGCGTAGTCAGCAGGCACCTCGAAAAGGTCTCGTGACTCCTCTCTAGTAACCCCATGTAGAACTTTCTGTCCGTTTGAATACAAGGACATAAACTTCTCGAACGTCATATCATCCTCCGGTGGCTTGAGGGTGCGAACTTGGTCATGGTTTCCAGCGTAAGGGGCCAACCTGTTGAAATGGACGACCCTTGGTTTCCCTCGGGGTGGCTTATGGATTCGGTACACAAGGTCGTTTATCCTTTTCACGATCTTATACGGGCCTTCCACGAGTTCCGCAACTTGGGTGATAGTCCACGACGACGTTTGGGGTTGTACAGCCAAACCAGGTCATCAACCTTAAATCCTCCAGCGTCGGCCTTGATGTCATAGGTCTTCTTCATTTTATCGCTGGCACTCTGGATGTTCAACCGGACTCGTTCGTGGATGTCGTCCATTCTCTGCCGAAGTTTGCTGACGTAGTCCTCTCCGCAGTGTCTTGTCCTGGCGGTATCCCAAACTTCAGGTCACAAGGCAGTCGCAGTTCTCGGCCCATTATAATACTAGCAGGAGTTTGACCGGTGGACTCGTGTACTGCGGATCGATAGGCCATCAGGAACAAATGAAGATACTGGTCCCAGTCTCTTTGATGGTCAGAGACAACCTTGGACAAGTGGCGGTTGATCGTCCTGTTCATCCGTTCCACCATTCCATCGGACTGCGGATGTAGGGCCGTGGTTCTTGTCTTGCGGATGTTCAGCGGTAGACATATTTCTTGGAAAGGTTGGATTCGAAATTTCTGCCTTGATCCGAGTGCAGCTCCATTGGAATACCGAATCGACATATCCACTCTTTCACCAAGACGTCGGCGACGGTGATGGCTTCCTGGTTGGGCAGGGCATAGGCTTCCGCCCACTTACTGAAGTAGTCCATTGCCACAGGATGTATTTATTCCCGTGGTCGGATACGGAAACGGGCCGGCGATGTCAATGGCGATTCTCTCGAACGGGCTGCCTACGTTGTACTGACGCATCGGGGCCTTGGGGCGTATTCGAGGTCCATTGCTAGCAGCGCATACAGCGCACTTCCTGCACCAGTCCTGGACGTCAGCGACAATTGGCCCAGTAAAACCGTTTGCCTCACTTTCTGCAGGGTCTTCGTCACTCCCAGATGTCCTCCGGCGACTCCATCATGGATTTCCCGCAGCACTTCCTCTCTTCTGTTCCTGGGAACAATTATTTGGCGTCTGTCTTCCCCACCAATATCGGCCTCAACACACGTTTCAGGATCCATTGTCCAGAATAAGAGAGTTCCATTGTGCCCAATAGGACTTAACAGCCGGCGAGTAACCTGCGACTTCCTGCCATGATGGTCTTCGATTGCCCTTCTTCCAGCTGACGACTAAGCCAAGGTCAGGGCTCTCTCTTGGTCTTTCTGGATCTTGCTGTCATTCCAGTTGTCATCCATTGCCGCGGTTCTACAAAGTGTTGCTTCTTTCTCTTCTGCTCGTCGGCAATGTGAGCAATCATCTGGACATGGTCTTCGCGACAAGGCATCTGCATTCTTTGGCTAGTTCCGCTCGATTTCGATCTCGAAATCGAATTCTTGGAGTCTCTCGATCCAACGTGCTACTTGACCCTCAGGATTTTTGAATGTAAGAGCCATTTGAGAGACTGCATGGTCAGTTCCACAGGAATCTTCTTCCATACCACGTACTTGTAGAAGTGCTCCACTCCCTTTACAACAGCTAACAGCTCTCGCCTGGTGACACAGTAATTGCGCTCTGGTTTGCTGAGCGTCTTGCTGAAATAACCAATGACCTTCGCCTGCCCTCCTGGATCTGAGATAGGACAGCTCCAAGTCCCACGTTGCTGGCGTCCGTATCCAAAATGAACTTCCGTTGGGTAGGGATAGCTCAGAACAGGTGCGTTAATCAAAGCTCCTTCAGCTTCCTGAACGAGTCTTGGCATTCTTCGGACCACTGGAACTTTGTTTGACCTTCCGTGAGCCTGGTCAGTGGTTTAGCGATGTTTGCAAACCCCAGCACATATCGGCGATAGTATGTGCACAAACCAAGGAAACTTCGAAGTTGGTGAATGTCTTTTGGGATGGGCCAATCCTTAACAGCTTTGATCTTCTGGTCATCCACTGCTACTCCTTCCCCAGAGACAACGTGGCCGAGGTATCGTACTTCTTTTTGGAACAGGTGGCATTTCTTAGGGCTCAGCTTCAATCCGGAGTTCCTCAATCGCAGGAATACTTCCTCCAAGTTTTTCACGTGGTCCTCGAACGATCTGCCGACCACAATTATGTCGTCGAGATACACTAGACACGTGTTCCATGAGAGTCCCTTCAGTACTGTTTCCATCGATCTTTCGAGTTGTGGCGGGAGCGATTACAGAGCCCGATGGCATAACGGTGAACTGCCACAATCCTGAGCCGATGGTAAAGCAGTCTTTCTCGATCTTCCTGAGCGAGTTCTACTTGCCAGTATCCACTCTTCAGATCAAGGGTCGAGAAAATCGTGGAACCAGCCAACGTGTCTAGGGTGTCATCTATTCTCGGGAGAGGGTAACTGTCCTTCTTCGTGACATTATTAAGTTGGCGATAGTCTACACAAATGCGTGTCGATCCATCCTTTTTCTTCACCAGTACGACTGGAGGGACCAGGGACTGTCAGACGGTTCGATAACTCCTTCTTTTCCCATATCGCTGACTATTTTGTCAGCCTCTGCCTTCTTGGCAAGAGGAAGTCTTCTTGCTGATTGCCGGATCGGTCGGGCACCCCCAGTATCAATCTTGTGCTGGACCACATTAGTTCGACCCCTTTTCCTTGTCCGGTATCGAAGATGTCTTGGTACTTTTGACTAAATCTCTTAGTTTGGGCTGTTGAGCTGGTTTTATGTCTTTGGAAGAGATGGCACTAATTTCTCTAGTTCTGTGGGCAAGTTGTTGGGTTGGCTAATCGTACCTCGTACGCCCCGGATCACGGATGAAACTGACGAGCAGTGCCCCAAAATTGTTCCTTTCTTCAAGGTCACTGGAAATAATTGACATTCATGACCCTTACCGGCACAAATTTGTCAGCACGCAACAAGGTCTTCCCTAGTGCAATCCCTCGTCAATTTTCTCATCATGAAGTTTGGGCTCGAACATCACCACGTCTCCACTGCTCGCACTCCCGTCCAGGCGAGCCTCCAGAATGGTTTCAGCCCTCTCAGGTACGCTTACATCTTCAGCCAACAGCACACGGATCAACTCTTCACTTCTCCCATGAAGTACCAGCTCTTCTCCGTTGACACGTAGGACGCCGTCTTTGAAATCAATTCAAACCCTCTGGAATTCATGATGTCCATTCCGATGATTGCATCGTCTTCGATGTCCGCTACAAGTGCCTGATGTTTCACTTTAGTGTTGCCCAAAATTATTTCCATCGGTAGCTCGCCATATACAGTAGCTGGCTCCCTGTTGCTGTGCGTAGCTTCAAGTTGTCGGTTCAATCCGTTCGGTGTTCTGGCAAAGGAAGGCCGAGAATTGTCCTAGTCGCACCTGTATCTAGCAGCATGGTGCAAGGCTCGTTATTGATGAGACCGTCTACGAAGACACCCTTGTTCTGTCGTTGAAGGATAGCGACATATGCGTTGTTAACCGGGGCTTGCCGGACACATGCCGACGATTGCCCCTTCTCATCGACCTTTCTTAGTTTTCCTGCATCGGAGTCGATGAATGTTGGACATTGCTACGCACATGTCCAATTTTGCGACAATTCCGGCATCTTATATGTCTTTTCTCAGGCAACACTTCCTTCATCACTTTTCTTATGGCGGCTTCCAAGTTAGCAGGCTCCTGTAGTCTTCCTCAATCGTTTGAACTTTACTTTGGCTTTTGCAGCATTGTTTTGCTGCCTCAAATTCAAAGCTCGTGCCAGTGCGTCTACGAGATGTGTTAGACGAGCTAATATCAACGCTTGTCTGGTTTCTTGGTCACGGAGTCCATCCAAAAATGCTTGAACCGCTAGTCGCTCCATTACATTTTCTGGTGTGGCTGGATATGCGAGACAGAACCAAGCGTGCAATGTCAGTCTCGAATTCTTGTAAGGATTCGCCCGATTTTTGGCAGCGATTTTTCAGTTGGTAGTGGTATACGTGTTCCAAATGGGCGTGGCCATATCGTAATTCTAGATGTTTAATCAGCTGATCATAGTCCTCCTGTTCTTGGGCGGTGAGAGTTTGTAGAATATTTGTCGCTTCTCCACGTAATGCAAGTGTCAGTGCTGCAGCTCTTTCCCTGCATTCCATCCGTTTGCTTTGGCCGCTGCTTCAAACTGCCGGCGGTAATTTGCCCATGGAGTTTTTCCGTCGAACTGAGGCGGCTTCATGGAAAGCTTCTCTATTTCTGAAATGACCTTGACATCTTTTATACCCTCTTGAACTTTATCCACGTTCAAACTCAAGTCCAGCATTGCATTTTCGTTAACCATCTCTGTGGAGGACGCACTATTAATTTGTTTTTCCAGCTTACTGATCGTTTCCTTTATTTTGTCCATTTCTGCCTCGATTCCGTCTTTGATTCCATCGCTGATTATTTCCTTCATCTTGTCCATCTCTGCCTCGACCCCATCTTTGATTTTATCTACCTCCGTGTTCATTTGCTCCCTAATTTTATCTATCTCTGTCTCAACGGTTCCCATTCTTTCTTCTAGGAAATTAGCCACACCACACAATTCTTTTTAGGCCTTCTGTGTTTTCCAGGAACTTCTCTTCCAGGCTTCTTGAATTTTCTAGAAGCTTCTCTTCAGATTTCTAGAAGCTTCTCTTCCAGATTTATAGAATTTTCTAGAAGCTTCTCTTCCAGATTTCTAGAATTTTCTTGAAGCTTCTCTTCCAGATTTCTAGAATTTTCTTCAAGCTTCTCTTCCAGATTTTTAGCATTTTCTTCCAGGCTTCTTGATTTTCTAGAAGCTTTCTTCCAGATTTTAGCATTTTCTTCCAGGCTTTTGAATTTTCTTCCAGTTTATTCATTACCAAACTTAAATCAGCTCCAGGTACTTCGATTAAAAATGTTTCGGGTCCCTCACCTTCTTGTATAAGTCCTTCTGCAAGTCTTTCCTGGAGTACTTGCTTTTTACCTGTTGTTTCCAGTTCCCTTTCCCCCAATTCCTGTTTCAATTCCGCTACCTTCAAATCCGCAAGGCGCACTTTTCTTGAACACATTTTGTCTTTGACGAGGTATCAGTCTGTTTCACACGAAAAGTTTATCAGTTTGTTAAAAATTCACTTCACGAATTCTTTTCCACGGGCCCAGTCTATTGTCTGTTTCACGCGAAGAGTGTATCAGTTTATATTCCCACGCACAATTGTCCATTCGCGAAAACCGGGCCACTGTCTATTTTCTGTTTCACGCGAACAGTGTATCAGTTTATATTCCACGCACAATTGTCCACTTCGCGAAAACCGGGCCACTGTCTATTTTGGGCGTACAAAAAGGTCTATCAATTTATTTTTCTGACTATCCACTCCGATCACTTGTTTATTTTCAAAATCTCACTTCCGACACCAATTGTAACGTAAATAAACTTAACTTGGTTTTATTAATTTATTTCACACTTAATCTACAATTTAATTTATATTACTACGCCACTATATAGCTCGATCGTATGGGCTCGTTCAGACTGTCTATTTTGGGCGTACAAAAAGGTCTATCAATTTATTTTTCTGACTATCCACTCCACGATCACTTGTTTATTTTCAAAATCCACTTCTGACACCAATTGTAACGTAAATAAACTTAACTTGGTTTAAATAATTTATTTCACACTGAATCTACAACTTAATTTATATTACTACGCCACTGTATGGCTCGATGGTATGGGCTCGTTCAGACTGTCTTCTCCCTCTTGAGGGGCGGTCTATTTATCTCCGATACAGCATTCTCGATGTTTCGAATTCTTCCAGTTGGCGACGGCATGTTCCAATTGTTTCCAATATTGACCGTTGCATTACGCGGAAAAGGGACTGGATGGTTCTCGAATATCTCCGGGGATGATCTCATCGCTGTCGACGGCAACATGTGAGGCGACAGGTCCGGCCTAGGTTCGTTACAATATCAAGAACAAAATTAAAGATCTTATAAAACAAGAATAATAAGTTGAACACTATAAAAACACATTTCATTGTATCTAGGACAAGGTACAACTACAGACAAAACAATAATAAAACTCCGAAAAACAACAAAATTAAAAATATTCTTCAGTCTTCATCAAATCAACCAAAATAAAAACTAATTAGATTTACAACAAACCTTCAATAATTTTGTTCATTTATTAGCACAAAGGAGAACGAGTAGTATACTCAACAAATACTCCAGTTTGATGATAATCTTCGTACTTCCTCAAATGGTGATAGGAAATGGAAACTGCTGGACGGAAATAAGTATCAGTTTGTGAAAAAATTTCTGCAACTGATGGATGGGAATAAGTATCAGTTTGTGAAAAGCAGCTTATATTTTACCTTGTGAAAGAATATTTCGAGGAATTTCAGCGTCAACTCGAATAACAAAACATTCCATTTTCGACGTTGGGTTCATAATTCAAGTCCATAGTATAATTTCTATAATTCATTTTTTGATGACAATTAACGAGTAGAATTATTCTGAAATTATTACGTGGTTTGTCATTTTCTGACAAATGTCGAAATTGGAAAATTATCATGTCAGTCGTCTGTTGATTGCGGGCAGCGCCTCCATGCGCGACTGGCCGTACCAAAAACTTGGTGGTCAAGATCGCCAATGTTTCAAACAGTCTCTTCATTTTTAATTTGTCTATGACTATAATGTTATAGTTCTGTGATCTGTTCACTGTATAAAACAGTGGTATTCTGTGGCTTTGTTAACTTTTCGATTTTCGGAATACACTTTTGAAACCCAAGATTGGTAATAGAGCACACTTGCTTAAAACAATACCCTTTTCTATTATGATGTCCGGTAAGCATTGAAATTCAACCCCCAAGAGACCATCGACATCTTCATCCCCAGATGACGAACTCGACGACGAGCTTGACAATTTGGTCGATATGATGTTCATTGAGAATACCAATAATTTGGAATAAATTGTACAGGATGTTCGATACAACAACACAAACTTAGCCATTTACAAACATAGGTATTTTGATTTTTTCAAATGGAACACCCTATATATTTTCATTTAAATCAACTCCTTTTTAATAACTCTACACTTTTCATTATTCATGTCATGTACCTAAAACAACTCGTTTCCGAGATATTCTACGTCCAAAAGATAGATATTTTTCCACAGAAAATATTGACAATGTACGCCTTTGGTATCATATTTGGAATCAAACTTTGCATAAAAATCATATTTATTCGAATCTAACAGAAAATAATAATAATTAATGCAGCAAATGTTCAATCTGCCTGCCATTTTCACCAATACAAACTCTCAATCTGTTTCGGAAATTAGTATACACATGTGCCAGCATGTCCTCTGAAATTTCCCTGAAAGCAGTACGAATTCTTGCTTTCATATTTTCAGGAGTTGTAGGCGGAGTTTGATAGACAACCCATTTAATGTATCCCCATAGAAAAAAAACAATTTTTGTAATAAGGTCCGCTGACCTTGGAGGCCACTATGAACTGGCCCTCCTCTACCTATCCATTTTTCACGGTATTCATTATCAATGTATTCTCGCACATTAATGTGGTAATGTGCAGGCGCACCATCTTGTTGTAGCCACATTCTCTGTCTTATTGCCAATGGAATATCATCTAATAAATTTGATAACTGTCTTCGCAGAAATATTAGATATTTTCTTCCATTGAGATGACCGTTGAAAAAAAAGGGCCCAATTACACGCCGTTTAATGATACCTCCCAAACATTCAGTGACCAACGTTGTTGGTGATTGACATATCTAACAATATGAGTATTTTCAGTTACATAATAGTGCATATTATGCCGATTCACATGGTCATTGTTGTGAAACGTGGCTTCGTCCGAAAATAGAACATACTCAAAAAAATCAGGTTCTTGGTTGATTTTATATCTACACCCCATTGGCAAAACCGCATTCGCTTTGGAAAATCTCTTTCAGTCAGCTCCTGCATTAACTGCATACGATATGGATGGTAATTGCATTTTCTCACCATCCGTGAAACACTACTTTGAGATATTCCCAACTCCCTAATCAAAATACCTGTACTCACATGGGGATTCTCGGTAATATGCAATGCAATATCAAGAGTATTTTCATCATTCGTTACAGGACAAGCACGTGCAAACTTTTTGTTAAATACTTTTCCGGTTTCCTCAAATCTTGTTTTGAGGTCTCGAAATGCTCGCTGGTCTGGATGTCTTCCCTCAGGAAACTTTTGTTCGTATAATCTAGATGCCAGTAAGCAATTGCTATTACTTTCCCTCAAAGCATACACCAATTTAACCATGTCCTCTAAACCATAATGCCATAATAATTTTCAACACAAACATCATTCAGTATCAGTATTTTCTATGAACAAACATGTAGATAAAAAAATCTATAGAATTATTGATTTGATATTGAAAAATTCCTTTAAACCAGAATATCTCGAAACAGATTGTTTAAAGTACATGACGTCTGTGATAAAAAGTGTAGTCATTAAAAAGGAGTTGATTTAAATGAAAATATACAAAGTGTTCCATTTGAAAAAATCAAAATACCGATGTTTGAAAATGGCTAAGTTTGTGTTGTTGTATCGAACATCCTGTACAATTTATTCCAAATTCTTGGTATTCTCAATGAACATCATCATATCGACCAACGATTCCCCAATTATCTTTAATAAATATTTCGAAATGTGAAATAGGTAATTTTCGAAAAAAGGCTACAAAACAGATTTCTTTTAAATAACTCGGCAACGCCACAACGGAATTCAAAATTGAAAAATCGTTGAGCAGCCAATAGAACACCGATCGGAATATATGAAAATATACTGGGTGTTTCTTTTGAAAAAGAATAACTTTGGTTAGCCACGCATCAATGATGCACCCTGTATAAATGAAAATTATTTTGAAAGGTGGTCTCAGATGTTCCCTTTTACGAAAAAAATATAAGAAATCGAAATAGGAATACATTAAGGAGCAATGAACCACGGGAATCCTGTTGACTCACCCTGTATTCTTTGACATAAGTTCGTTTTTCGCAGATTTATTAAATATTTGAAAGTAGAAGACTCATAAATTGCATGGGACAAAGAAAGAAAACATGTTGTCAAATAGCTACTGTCTTAACAAACGAACAAACCTACAGTTTTCTTTTTTTTATAAGCAGTTTTGCTAATCCTGTAAATGTATGAATTATTGAGGAGGCAAACAATCTAATATTATCGGTCGAGTGGAATTTGTATCTTTGATGTCTAATTGGTTTCATTCCCAAGTAATAAGGCTAGCAATATGCAAATCGGAGATTCCTAGTTTGCACGCGAAAAATCGAGGTTGGCAACATTGTATTGACTGTACTTATATATTAGTCTTGGGCTAAATAAGGATTCATATATAAATAAAAACACAAACGTCACATTCCGATATCGATTCTCATGATCTCCACCCATCGAATCGGTAGAGTTCAATATAGTTCACCACGAGCACAGTCATAGAGAATAAACATTATCTGAGTAGGAGAGTTTATTCCTCATAAGACAATGGTGACACTAATGGAAAGAGATGAAATATCATTTGTGAGTCATAGTGGCGTATACGGATATGTCATTGCCACCATTCTCTCTGGACAGTGGCAGACTAGCGCATTCCACACTCTGGTACAGGTTAGTTTTGTTTCGTTGGTTTGAGTGTTGGCTATGTTTTCATTGCGTGCTTTTGTTCAAGTCATATTGTTTATTTCGATTAGGTATAACATATTCACGTTGACATATCCGCTCTTGAATGTATATATTGAACCACTCTGTAAGTTACGTGAGCCACCTGAACTCATGTCCATGTACGTCACTATGACGCGTTAATGCTACAAGATTCTGATTGGCTAGAGCTTATTCGTACCTTCTACTCAGATAACGTTTACTCTCTTTGGAGCAGTCACTATTTGAATTGCTGTCGTGTGGTATTCAAATACAACGTAGTCGAATAGTTCGGAGTTCAGTCGTTGGCACTACTGGTACTGGTAGGATTAGGCTTGTGTTTTATTATGACTCCGTGGAAAATGGTTTGGTTGTAATCAATAAAACGGTCATGTCAGATTACAAACACAAACGTGACAAATATCGAATCATTGTGGTTAAAAGGAATTTACCCCAAACGTAAATTCTTTTTCACTGGTGGCACTGGTGTGTACGATAGAAAGCGCAGCTACGAAACAATGACCGATGACATAAAAATTACATATGACAGTACAAAATAAACAAACAGTCAGGAATTGCATTTTTTTTAGATTTCTGAATATAATATAGAAGTTACAAGTTTTGCTAGAAATTATATATCTGATAACTCAATCCAGAAAATTGAAAGACAATGCCGGACGATAAGAAACCATTGTTTCTTGATGTAGACTCTACTATTGTTGAGAAGAACCTTCGTTTTATGGTTAGGAATTCTCCAATTTTTTTTATGATTTGTTACCATTTCTAATTTTTAGAGTGATTCGGATGATAAAGAACTAGATAAACTCTTCGGTTCACCTAGTTGGGCCTCCAAACTTGTCACGCCAAGTCCAGGTGAGTGGATATCTTATTTGTTTTCACAATACAAAACAGTCAGTATTTCTTCAGAGGCAGATTCAATATTTGTTCTACCATGATTACATTGAAATATTCGTATCATAAGTATATCAATAAAAAAACATACCGTTTCAATGTTAGTAACTTGAAGTAAGAGATAAATAGTAAAATTGCAAGCCTCTAGACATTTCTACATCACAAGGCATGTCTGTATTTTCTTATTTGACAAGTACTCAGTGATGGATTTTCCCTAATGAGTATGTAATACCTGCTAAAATTAGAACTATACCTGTTTTCCTACTCAAGTTACATAAACAATTATTAAATATTTCTGCATTTCACAAACTTATATAGGGTAATTCATTTTAGTGTGTATTATAAATGTGTACAAAACAATAAGAATACCTACACATTTGTGAATCAGTTTTATTAGTCTTTGAAGCACCTTTTGCTACTAGATGTCACCATAAGTATTTTTGAATGATGATTTTTATTCAATATACAGTGCCATCCATAGGTATGGAATAAATTCATTTTTAGCGTTATTATGTATTTGTTTAAAAAAACCTGAAATAGGTCGATTTCTATTGTCAGTTTACAGTATGAAAATATTACCCCCTTCTTGAACCTCCTCTGAATTATGAGCACCCCCTCAAATAATAAATAGAAACACAATTTCGTGAAACTGGACATGTCAAAACTATTCAAAAACCAGGTCGAAATGTTAAATTGGACGAGGAAAAAAAGTTAGATGTACTGTTAGCGATTGAGGAAAATCTGCATATGACAAGTAGACAACTTGCCGCCAACAATGATGTAAGTAAATCATAAATTTTATTTAGAATTTAAAAATACAAAAGCAAAGTTTTAAATATAAAATAATATCAAGATGAAAATCTTGATTGAAGCCCGGGACTCGAAGTGATGGCGCATTTGCCGTTTCAGTTGGAGGAAAACCCGGAAAAACCCACAACACCATCAGAATTCAGATCATCAACTTTCTCATAGAAAAGGACACATGCTCCCTGGGAGCTGAGAGAATCAATCTTGGAAAATACACAGCAGTCATCGAAGAGGTGCCAACAATTAGAATAAGGGTGTTTGCAATATGCCGTATAGTGTCCATTCGAAATGCTGCCGGTATGATTAGATATGGCGTAGATATTATAAAGAGTATTCATTCCATTCTGAGCAGAATATTGGTCCAAATTCAAATTTTGTAGGGGAAAATTAATCACATTGTCCAATTTACTGCCATCAGTCGAAGAAACAAGTTTTAAATGTATAACTAAAATTTTTTGAAATGTTTGTATATGAATCATCTTTTTGAATTCCCTTTTCATTCCACAAGTTGAACAGTATGGGCTCGCATCGTCAGTCAAAGTCTCCTCTTCTGTCAACAGTTCAATACATTGTGTTAAATTCACGACTTCGTTTGGCAAGTCTGGAATAGGGATTGAAAGTACCCAGAAAGGTTCAAAAGTACCGGAGCAGTAATTACAAAAAGTGCATCTCAATATAGACTTCAGCTGACCGGCAAATGTATCCACAATTTTGGAATTATGAGTAGACAGATATCTTGTCCAAGAAATGGAAGCTTTCTGATTATCATTCGTGATAACAAAATCGTTTGGTGATGGCTGATTCTCTGCACTCGCCTTGTTTAAATCCTCATGTAAACCTACCAGAAGGTATCTTGGAAATTCTTCCGAATCTGCTGGGACGTTATGATCAAAGGAGCAAAATTTCTGAATAGACGGACTAAATGTGAAGTATCCACCATTTTTCGAGAAGAATCAGGACTCCAGATATTGTCCATCAAAGATATAAAAGATTTCACTAAATTTCCTTTCATTCTTGATCTACTAGTATTTAAATCCTCCATACAAAAACCTTTCTTGAAAAATTCCAACAAAACCTTGGTGTTCGAAAGACACTGGATCATGCTATTCATAAAACAGGTATTTCCTAAATCGTCGAAATTGAGAGCTTTACATAAAGAAAAATACCATCCTTATAAAGTTAAGTTGGTTCAGGAGTTAAATGAGAATGATCCTGATAGAAGGCAACAATTCTGTCAACTGATGATGGACAGAATGGAAGCAGATTTGCAGTTCATAAACAAAATTGATTTTTCTGATGAAGCTACTTTTCATTTAAATGGAACGGTTATTGACAAAATTGTAGATATTAAAGCAGAGAAAATCCTCATTGGATGTGTAAGGCTCACACACAATATCCTAAAAAAGTGAACGTTTGGGCGGTATCATTAACAACAAAATTATTGGCCCTTATTTTTTTTGAAGCACAGTTAATGGTGAGGTTTATCTAGATTTTTTTATGAACTTTTTACAGCCTACATTAAAAAGACTTTTTCCTGATGTTAATGATCCAAATGCAATAGATAGATCAATTTGGTACCAACAAGACGGAGCTCCACCGCATTACAAACATATTGTTAGAGATTATTTGAACAAAGTTTTTCCCAATAGGTGGAACGATTGAATGGCCACCTAGATCCCCCGATTTGACTCCTCTCGATCACTTATGGGGTTATTTAAAATCAAAAGTATATTTCAATAGACCACATAATATTACAGATTTAAAAGTTAGGATAACGGAAAAAATTAACAACATAACCCCTGAGGTCCTACAAAATGTTGTACGAGAATTCCAAGATCGACTTGCTTATTGTCAGGAAGTGAATGGTGGTCATTTTGAACATTTAATTTAATTGTAAAATGAATTGAACAAATACTTCCTAAACATTATGTGACTTTTTTTTTATTGTCAGGAAGTGAATGGTGGTCATTTGAAAACTTAATATTACTGAACAGAGATTAATAATAATAATAATAATAATGTTTATTTAAAAAAATGCTACAATTATTTGTATAAAAAACAATTATAACATGTAATAAAATGACGTCACACACAATGATATTTCAAAACTGATGTTTAAAAAAATTCTCAACACAATAGGGTTCTAGATCCACAAGTATCTTTTTGATGTTTTTCTTAAATTGATTGATACTAGCAGAACGTCCTACAAGTACTGGTAACTTATTGTAAAATTTAATTGCTACATAATAGGGAGATTTTTCAGTAAGTCTTAATGTATGATATGGATAAATGAAGTCGTGCCTCCTAGTGTTATATTCGTGTTCTGTGGCATTTAGATTAAAAAGTTCTCTATTTTTAAACAAATACATCAAACATTCAAAAATGTACGGAGCATAAACAGTCATGATGTTATTATCCTTAAAAACTGTTCGACAAGAGTCATTATAATGTTTGCAATTGATTATTCTCATTACTCTTTTTTGAATAACAAATATTCTATTTGTGTTCTTATTGGATCCCCAAAAAATTATTCCGTATCTCATGACAGATTCAAAATTTGCAAAATAAAGAGATAAAGCTGCTTGCTTTTTTAGATGTTTACTGATTATTCTTAGTCCATAGGACACTTTTCCAAGCTTCGAAGAGATTTCCTCTATATGTTGTGACCAGTTCAGGCATTCATCAATGTAAACACCCAAAAACTTAGTGTTATGCGATAACTGAAAAGTAATATTGGTAAATGATATATCATTTGGTTTTTCATCTGCTGTTAGATAGTTTGCAAACATTAGCACTTTAGTTTTAGACTCCAATACTAACTTATTTGTTTTCAACCAATTTTTCGTTTTCTGAAAAATGTCATAACAGTTTACCATCATCTCCGGATATGTGTCACCCCCTGCCAGAAGGTTTGTATCATCAGCATATGTAGTTATAAATTGATTCTCTGCTAATTTAGATTTGCATAAATCATTCATAAATATAACGAACAACAGTGGGCCCGCTACACTTCCTTGCGGTATACCCACTGATGTTATATTATCAGATTTGAAGTTTTTCGAATCTTTAGTGATACTGACTCTCTGTTGTCTGTTTGATAAATATGAATGAAACCATTTCAGAGCATTTCCTCTTATTCCATATTTCTCTAATTTAATTAACAAGATATTATGATCCAGACAGTCGTATGCTTTTGACAGGTCAAGAAACATACCCAGAGCTAGATGCCGTTTTTCCATCAGACCAATTATGTTCTGTGTATATTGGAAGATTGCCGTTTGTGTTGATTTTTTTTGTAAGTAGCCATGTTGATTATCACTGAAGATATTGCACTCATTAAAAAACTGTATAACGTTATTACACATTGCGGTTTCAAACAATTTGGAGAAACTTGGGAGTAAGCTTATGGGTCTATAATTTTCAATACAATCTGTATCCCTTTTGTATAATGGTTGTATAACTGAGAGCTTGAGTTGCGAGGGAAAAATGCCAAAATTCAAGGAATTGTTAATTATGTGTGTTAAAACATCTTTTATTACTACTGTACATTTTCTTATCAAACAAGTTGGGATTTCATCTTCTCCGCTTGAGTATTTGTTCTTCAATTTATTTGACATTGCAACCACTTCATTTGGAGTTAGTGGTTGTATGCACATAAACTGAGGATTTTCTACTATTTCACAAGTAAAATGTTCATTATTACTCTTAACTAATTATGTAGATATTTCGCTGAAATAATTATTGAATTTATTCAATATGTCGATTGGATCACCCTGTATGTCACAGCTTTGCCTCTTTACTTTGCCGGTAATTTCGTTGCAGATACTACACATACATTTTGTTTTGTTATCAGAATTTTTTATACGCTCTTTATAATTTTCCTGTTTTGACGATATTAACAACTTATCATACTCAGTTTTTGTTTTCAAGTATTCATATTTGATATTTTCATTCGTTTTGGATAGACATAATAATGTATCTAACCTACTTTTGCATTCCTTAATTTGAGAATTTGAGTAATAATTTTTGTGTTTACGAAAATGTATGTATTTGATTGGAAAACATTCGTTGAAAATATTCATAAAGTTATTGATGAACATCACCCATTGTTCGTTTACTTGTTCAAGTTTTATTTCATAGACCTCTGCCCAATCCTCATTGTTTAGTTTTTCGACAAATTTTTTTATGGCTTCCTCAGTGAAACATCTTTTGTGGGTACCTTTCATTGGTTTTCGAGATTGAGTTTACATGTGATCATTTGGGCTGTATGATCTGAAGCTGAGTCTCAAGTACTTTGTAATGTAAGAACCCCTATAATTTGTAAAGATATTGTCAATGCAACTTTTGGAATTTTTGTTATGCGTGTATATTCATCAATAACTTTATACATATCAAAGGAGCTCGCTAGAGCTAGTAGTTTTGATTTTTCATTATTATTTTCTTTCAGTTCGATGTTGTAATCACCTGCTATGAAAACTAATTTATTATCACTTGTGACTTTCGTTAACAAATTTTCAAATTTATCAAAAAATATACTCATTGATCCTCCACAAGGTCAATATAAAGATACAATTATCATTTTTTTATCAGAAAGGGAAACTTTAATACCTGAACATTCGAAATTTCCTGCAACTGACAGTTTAGATATATCCTTTAAACTTTTATAGTTTATCCCATTTTTACAATATATAGCACTTCCCCCATGTTTAAAAATCCCTTTCGAACAAGGTGCCACACGACCCCCCTTCTCATTTAACATTTTTGAAGGGTTGCTCATAATTCAGAGGGGGTGCAAGAATGGGGTAATATTTTCATACTGTAAATTGTTAAATTGATAATAGAAATCGACCTGTTTCAGGTTTTTTGAACAAATACATAATAACGCTAAAAATGAATTTATTTCATACTTATAGACGCATTGTATGTACATTGGTTAGGGGGTATGAATGTAGACAAATCTATTGCAACAGGGTTGCCCAGTCTAGCCTATGCAATTTGCCTGGAAATATGCCACATATTTCATATTTGGTGTTTTTTCTAGGTATATCAGGCAATGGCAGGTGTTTCTGCTATTTCATCCATGTATTGTAAGAGAGTTGCAAAAACGCTGATCAGTTTTATAAATAGAAAATCATATGAATCTTTTTGTTTACATACGCAAAATGTACGGTGCTTAACATAAATTTGAAGATTGTTTAGGTAATTTTCTGTGTTAACTTGTAGTTTTCCCTATAGGTACATAATTGCTATATCGCCAGTGTATCAATCTATTTCATTTGTGAAATTTTTCATTGAAGTATATTGTAAGCAAGTTGTGAATTCACACAGTTAATGACCTCATTCCATTTTTCATGCTTCATGTTTTTTTTCTTTGGTTTGTTGGATAAAAAAAGTATATGAGTCATCATTCAATATGCTAAAAAGTCTAGTAATGTTCCGTCAGGTTAGTGTAAAAACAATAGTAATAGATTTCGGTAATTATATAAATCTCAAAATTATTGTATGAAATTTTTAAAAAAATCATCAATAAAAAACTTTTTCAAAGACAAGCTTTTATTCAAATGCGCTAAAAAGTAAAAAATAATTGCTTTGAATATGTGACGTAGGTTATTCCGTGAGTTATAGATTCAAGAGCTTGTCAAGTTTTCAGTTCGAATACAAAAGCGACAAGCTTTTGAATCTATAATTCACGGAATAACCTACGTCACACATCCAAAGCAATTCTTTTTTACTTTTTAGCGCATTTGAATAAAAGCT
Source organism: Gonioctena quinquepunctata (assembly GCA_018342105.1). Classification (NCBI taxonomy): domain Eukaryota; kingdom Metazoa; phylum Arthropoda; class Insecta; order Coleoptera; family Chrysomelidae; genus Gonioctena; species Gonioctena quinquepunctata. The sequence continues at coordinate 158,936 of JAFIRS010000428.1, read as the reverse complement.
TGTCTTTAAAAAGGTTTTTTATTAATTATTTTATTTTGTGCTTTTTAGTAAATACGCCTTAATCTATGCATTTTTGTTAAAGCATCGTTATTATGAGGCCTTTTTTCCTGTAAGTTCTGAGCTATGTAGTTCTCCAATGAGGGGACCATCTAAAGACTAACTCGTTTGCCATACTGGAGCTGCCATCTTCAATTTATGAATTTTGACAAAAAATCAACAATCTTCGACTAATTTCATAATCTCCGATCCTAAAAACCCTGACTTATCAATTTTGAATACAAACTATCCATAATCACAAAATTCGTCCACCATCTTTCAGCCGCCATCTCGAATTTATGAATTTTGACAATAAATTCATAATCACCGACCCCAAAAACCCTCGCATACCAATTTTTAATAAAATCGGACCATAATTACAAAACTCGTCTGCCATCTTGAATTTATGAATTTTGACAAAAAATTCATGATCTCCGACCCCGAAAACCTCCACATACCAATTTTGAAAGGACAGGACAGAGATCGTCCGCCATCTTGGAGCCGTCATTTTGAGTTTTTAATTTCCTCCGTAAACTTTTCATTGAAAATATTTGTATCACCGTAAATTTTGAATAATGCTTGTTGCGTTTAATAATTTTCGAAAAACTATTCAACGTTTCCGCCGAAACGTTGTTGAATCTTTACATGTGATATATCATTGTATTTTACACGAAAATTGCATTTAAAAAATGGTATCAATTAATTTATCTGGAATTTGAAACATTGACGCTGATGATGGTCCAAAGAAGACGTTGATTCTGATGATTGAATGCGCTTGAATGACAAAGTCCTTTCAGCCCACTCCACCAGTAAAAATTCAGCCTCAATCCACACATGTACTCATGTCAGTTTAATATTCTTGCATCTGATTTATGGAACAAAGTGCATTTTTATATCGAATCATCCCGTAACCAAGATGAATACCAGTTTTATTCATTAAATAATTTGACCTCAACTTTCACATAATGGAAATGATTGTTATTCAGTCAGCACTGGGGATTTTTGTAAACATTTTCATTGGAAGCACATAGTCACGATTGTTCTCTGTACCAGCTTGTTTATTTTTATTCAGTTACATAATGGGCGTCCCAAATTCGTTATGTGGTTAGTAGCATGCAGTTCGATGAAACTGAGTGTCCACACTTTTATGAATTCATCAAAATATGCAATAACAATAATTTTTGTTGATCGACTTCAAAAAAAGAAGATTCTATATTCGACCTCTATCATGTTATTGTATGTATGTGTAAGTTGTATGCATATATATAGTATGTGTGTATATTGCATACATGTATGTTGTATGTATGTATTCTGTTCAGTTTGGTGTGTCAATACACCTATAAGGTCTATTGAGTCCCCTTCTGCTGCCCAGCCGTTTAGGATGTCTCAACGACTAGAGCAATTCCTCCAGTCCTATGGCTTTTAATAAGTTCAGGATATCGGATGGCTTCAGGTTAGGTAGATGTACCTCTTCTATTTGATGTTCTCCGAGGTATCGTGCCCTTGGATTTTGCAGGGTCGTGCATTCTGAGAGAATGTGGATAGAGGTTTCGTCCTCTTCCTCGCAAAAATCTGCATTCTTCCTCTACTAATCCGAGTTTCTTAAGGTGCCCTCTTAACCGGCAGTGCCTGTTTGAATTCCCGTTAGTATTCTGAGCTTGTTTTTACTCTTATTGGTGCAGTCATTTGATTTCTTCTGGATGTAGTTTACGAGTAGTATCTTGGCCTGCACTATTCCTTGTGATTCTATCCAGTATTGGGATCTTTTGTTATGTGCTTCTTTTTCAAGTTCATCAAGTATTGTGCTGATACTGATTCCGCAGAAGGATTCAGATCCCCGAAATGGTGTTTCAACCCCCTTTTTTGCAAGTACGTCTGCTATTTCATTACCCTCCACTCCAGTATGTCCCGGAACCCGTAGGACGGTAAGTGTTGATCTTGCCTAGTTCTTTTAGTTTCTCCAGGCACTCCCAAACCATCTTGGAGTTGATTACATGGGAGTTCAGAGCATTAATGGCTGCTTGGTTGTCCGACATGATGATAATCTCTTGTCTGCGAAAATTTCTTTCTATATTGAACTGGATACATTTTCCGATGGCGTAGATTTCCGCTTGGAAAATGCTTGATGATTTGCCTAGACTTTCGGAGTATTTGGTTCCAGGCCCATATACTCCTATTCCAGTTACTTCTGTTGTTTTAGATCCATCTGTGTACCATTTAATGGGACTTCTCTTGAGTCTTGGGATTGTTATTCAGTCAGCACTGGGGATTTTTGTAAACATTTTCATTGGAAGCACATAGTCACGATTGTTCTCTGTAATCTACAGGCTTGTTTATTTTTATTAACCGACGAAACCAAAAAGGACGAGGTTCTCTAGTCGACGCGTATATATATTTTTTTATGTATGATCACGCATAACTTTTTACTGAGACGTCCGATTTCGATCATTCTTTTTTCAGTGGATAGGGTGTACTTCTAAGTTGGTCCCATTTGAATTTAAAAGATGAAATCCTCCCCTAAGCGTAGCAAAATGAAGGATATTGATCACTCACCCTCTGAATTCTGGTTCGTTAACCGATTTTATCAGGCATAACTTTGTACTGGGTTCTTCGATTTGGATGATTATTTTTTATTAGATAGGGTATACTTCATAGTTGATCATATTTGGATTTCAAAAAAATTATCCACCCTTACGGGTAGAACAATAGGGAATAATTGATTTTTTACTTGTGAACATTGGCACACATATGTAGTTGACAATGACAGATCGCTAATGTCATTTTTGTTCTCCTACATCCGTCACAATCATTATATTTGATGAGAGGATGGAATGATATAAAAAGTAATGAAGTAAACTAACCAGAACAACAAAAATAATTTATATCACAACAAATAGTAAAAGTACATTATCATATTATTTAACTGGTAATAGTTGAAGTAAGGTGGGCAAGTAAGTATTTTGGAAGTAATAAAAAAACAAGTAGGTAGTAATTAGTAGATTTCAGCCACAAAAAATTTAAAAATAAAAACTTTTTAACAAAAAATTAAACCGACAAATACGGAACTGAAAGTAAATAAAATAAACCTCCTTAGTCTCAATAACTAAGCTCCTAAACTAATGTAAGTAACTAATTATGAGTCGGCGCCAAACGTACAATCAACGAAGATCATTAAATGACTTCAAAAAAATTATCAGAATGTCACCGCGCAACTAGATGCCATCATTTTACGCCTTATCTAATTCATTTGCTTGTTTGTTTGGTGCCGACTCAAAATTAGTTACATTAGTTTAGGAGCTTAGTTATTGAGACTAAGAAGGTTTATTTTATTTTTCACTTTTCAGTTCCGTATTTCGTCGGTTTAATTTTTTGTTAAAAAGTTTTTATTCAGTTACATAATGGACGTCCCAAATTCTTAATGGTGGTTAGTAGCATGCAGTTCGATAAAACTGAGTGTCCACACTTTTATAAATTCAGCAAAATATGCAATAAAAATAAAGTTTGTTATTCGACTTCAAAAAAAGAAGATTCTATATTCGACCTCTATGATGTTATTGGATGTATGTATGTTGTACGTATGTATAGTGCCTGCATGTATGTTGTATGTATGTATGTTGTATGTATGTATGTATGTATGTTGTATGTATGTAAGTATATTGTATGTATGTCCACATTTTCTCGAAAACTATGCAAACAATTTCAATGCAACTTTCTGCATAGTGATCCTACAAATCCAGAGAAGGATCTTAGCCTATTTGTGTGACAGTGATTTAGATTCGAGAAGCTTCGCGGGCTGTCACAAAACTGAAATTGTTCCATGTCATTCACCACCCCTGTCCAGTGCAGACCTATATGTTACGCCATTGTAGTTGCGTACGTATGCTGTGGTCATGGGACAGCAGTTTGATTTCTGAGAGGGAATAATAACTTTTTTGTCCGAAACATGGAACGCGAAAAGGATTATATAATACGTAGATATGAAGTTTGTAAAATAATTTGTTGCAATATAATTACTTCATCTTACAATACACTAAGCTATAAATAATTACATTAAATTATACCACGAAACGAGCATAACAGGTAGATACTGAAATCTTTCAGAGAAAGGAAAAAAACTCAAGGATGGCAACGTAAATTTGTCTGAATAGTTGAGATCATAATGAGATCGGAAATAAATGTTGTAATGAGGGGGTTTATTATAATAATTTTCTCAACTATACACATTTTATAAAGTTTTCCATTAGAAATTTGTTTTTTACGCTATCGAAGCCGATATATCGGCTTTAAAAAATATTTTCATTTAACAAAGAAACCTGAAGGTTTTTTATACAATGCGGTCCTAGGTATGGAATAAATTAATTTTTAGCGTTATTATGTATTTGTTTAAAAAAACCTGAAACAGGTCGACATTGGTCAATTTCACAATTTACAGTATGAAAATATTACCCCCTCTGAATTATGAGCACCTCCTCAAAAAATTTAAATGAGAAGGGGGGTCGTGTGGATTTTCATTCTCTGTTCCGCAATATTAAGTTTTTCAAATTTGGTGTTATCATAACTGAGAAAATTTATTTTGAAAATGTAAAAAATTTATACTTTACATAGAATTTCGTGAAACTGGACATGTAAAAACAATTCAAAAGCCAGGTCGAAATGTTAAATTGGATGAGGAAAAAAGTTAGATGTACTGTTAGCGATTGAGGAAAATCCGCATATGACAAGTAGGCAACGTGCCGCCGACAATGATGTAAGTAAATCATCGATATTGAGAGCTTTACATAAAGAAATACCATCCTTATAAAGTTTAATTGGTTCAGGAGTTAAATGAGGTCCTGATAGAAGGCAACAATTCTGTGAACTGATGATGGACAGAATGGAAGCAGAATTGCAGTTCATAAAGAAAATTGTTTTTTCTGATTGAAGCTACTTTTCATTCAAATGGAACGGTTAATAGACAAAATTGGAGCAGAATAAATCCTCATTAAATGTGTGAGGCTCACACACAATATCCTAAAAAAGTGAACGTTTGTGCTGGTATCATTAACAACAAAATTATTGGCTCTTATTTTTTTGAAGGCACAGTTAATGGTGAGGTTAATCTAGATTTTTTGATGAATTTTTTACAGCCTACATTAAAAATACTTTTTCCTGATGTTAATGATCCAAATGCAATAGATAGATCAATTTGGTACCAACAAGACAGAGCGCCACCGCAATACAAACGTATTGTTAGAGATTATTCGAAGTTTTTCCCAATAGGCGGATTGGAAGACGTCGAACGATTGAATGGCCGCCTAGATCCCCCGATTTGACTCCTTTCGATTACTTTTTATGGGGTTATTTAAAATCGAAAGTATATTTCAATAGACCTGACAATATTGCAGATTTAAAAGTTAGGATAACGGAAGAAATTAACAACATAACCCTTGAGGTAAAATAAATTGAAAAATACTTCCTAAACATTATGTGACATTATTTCCTCCATTCTACGTAAAGTATCAAAATTTTACATTTTCAAAATAAATTTTCTCAGTTATGATTGCACCAAATTTGAAAAACATAATATTGCTGAACAGAGAATGAAAATTCCTTTCGAACAAGGTACCCACGACCCCCCTTCTCGTTTAAAATTTTTGAGGGAGGTGCTCATAAGAAGAGGGTAATATTTTCATACTGTAAATTGTGAAATTGACAATAGAAATCGACCTAATAACGCTAAAAATGAATTTATTCCATATCTATGGACCTCACGCTACAAAAATCATGAAATGTCTGATAATTTTGAAAAACACCAATTTTTTGTTGATTTAATTTTTTGCTCAGGGTAAGACGAGAGAAACGAAAAGTACGGTTATTTTATTTCGTAATGTTACTACCATACTGATTTATTCACTTAATTAAATGGGTAATGAACTCTTGATTGAAATGCACAATTGTGTAATGAGTGTACAAGTGGTTGTCCTTGGAAGCTAGTGGAAATATTGATTATTTTCGGTTCGACACAGTTTATTTCGACAGATAAAATTATTCACGACTGGTTACCATAATTAAAAATAAGATATCTCGTCTTTACCAGAGATATCCCAATATTTTATGACGTAAGGAAATAAAAAAAAACGTCTGGGTAAATTCATGGAACACCATTCAAATTTCTCAATACTAATGAGACAAGTTAAATATGCTGGATCAGTATCATCCAGCATTTTCGGAAACTCTGGAGTTCCGCAAGGATCTCACATTGGTCCAGTGTTATTCAGTCTATTTGTTAACGATATAGAAGATGTTATTTGTAGTAGCTGCTTCCTTAAGTTTGCCGACGACCTCAAATTATTTAGAAAAATTGATAATAAAACTGAATCATCATTTACAAAATGACATAAATAATCTTTTACGTTGGTGTGACATAAACTTATCAGACCTGTGTTGATAAATGTCATCAAATAACTTTGCAAACATCAGTAGAGTATCAGTACAAGATGAAAAAAAAATCGTGTGCTGTCAGGGGACCCCCGTCATGAACGGAAGTTCCTTTACGCGGCTTGCGGTAGGTGTTGACTGGTAGAAATCGTCACGTAATACCAAGCAATACTATACCTATATATCCTTTTTCCAAATTCCTCCGCCACAGTGAAAGGTATTTTATTCCTGATAATACTATTCGTTATATTATATCAAATTGACGTGCTTCATTTTCACCGGTGTGAAAACAGCGGCCAAAGATAGCAGACGAAATCTCCGGAAATACCCGAACGCCAAAACCACTGGCGTACCAACCGATTATGTCGTTAACATATATAACCCGTTATTATGAAATCTAATAGAAATATCTCTGAAAATATATTGGACTTGAATACATTCATTGATGATTTCTTTGGAAGATGGGAGGAATTCATCTTTTATAATAGAAAAATAAGTGACATAATTTTCAAAAATTTTTTTTTGGTTCTAGCACAAACAATTTTGGCAAGATGTTTCTTATTGCAATACCATCATTTCGTGAAAAAATTTCGATTCCTTGGGATCCAGGGGTAGAATTTTCTACCCTTAATTTTCAAAAATAATTTTCATAGAAAACTTGGCTCTAGCATAAACAGATTTTGGCAAGATGTTTCTTATTGCAATACCACCATTTCGTGAAAAAATGGTCGATTGCCCTTGGGATCCAGGGATAGAATTTTCTACCCTTAATTTTCAATAATTAATTTTTTATAGAAAACTTTGTTCTAGTACAAACAGATTTTTGCAAGATGTTTTTCGTTGCAATGCCATCATTACGTGAAAAAATGGTCGACTTCCCTTGGGATCCAAATGTACAATTTCCCACCCTGAATTTTCAAAAATGTATTTCTCATAGAAAACATGCTTCTAGCATAAACAGATTTTGGCAAGATGTTTCTTATTGCAATCCCATAATTTCGCGAAAAAACGGCCGACTTCCCTTAGGGTCCAGGCGTAGAATTTACTACCCTTAATTTTCAAAAAATAATTTTTTATAGAAAACTTTGCTAGAGCACAAACAGATTTTGGCAAGATGTTTCTTATACCATCATTTCGTGAAAAAATGGTCGATTTCCCTTGGGTCAAGATTATTTTTACCCATCATCCTAACGTCACCGTCGAATGACGTTTCCAAAAAACCGAAGTTTACAACGAGTAGAATAGTATGGAAATTTTTCGACAAGTATCTGACAAATCCCATGAGAAATATCGCAAACAGTTTGGCAGGTGTTCATAATTCATAGATATATAGATAGATAGATATTTATTTGCCATTAAAGTGTTACAGGGAACACAAGGTTTTGTCGTTAAAACAAAAAAAATGTATAAACTATAACACAAAAATCTAATATTAAAAAAGACAGAAAACATTTTTCCTTGATTTAAAAAAATAAGGAAAAGAGAAAAAAAAAAGACAGAATAATTTTTTCCTTGATCAACAGACAGACATTTTTTACAATAGTATTAGGCACTACAGAATTTACTCTCTGAGACGATTGCTATGCATCAAAAAATTCCTTCAGGTTATAAAAACTTTTTTCAACTAAAAATATTTGTATTTTCTTCTTAAAAATATTGAAAGTTTTAGCAGATCTGATTTCTAGCTGCAGTTTATTATAAATTAAGCTTCCTGCACAGTAAGGTGACTTCTTGAATGTATTTGTACTAAAGTTTGAAATGTGGATTTCTTGTGCTTTCCTGGTCTGATATCTATGCACACCTTGATTAAGCGTCATTTTATTTTTATGAATGAAGCAGGAAATTTTTTAAATATATATTCCGGTCACAGTAAGTATTCTCTGTTTATTGAAAATATCTCTACAAGATTCTCTGTATTGCAAATTATATATGATTCTTATGATCCTTTTTTGTAGTACAAAAACTCTGTCAATATTAGTAGATTGGCCCCATATTATTATGTTATAACTCAAGATTGAGTAGACAAGTGATTGATAACACGTTTTCAACTCACTTTGATTAATTTCTTTCTTCAATTGTAGAATAGCAAACGTATTTTTTGTAAGTTTGGAGCATAACGAGTCTACTTCTCGATGGAACGTTAGGTTACTATCGATGGTTGTTCCAAGAAATTTTACACGATCGCTGGTTTCAATATGGCTTATATTTGGCAGAATATTTGTCTTACTCAGTGAGAAGTAAAAACGGTTTTTTTACATTCATGATCAAAGAATTTTTATATATATATTCAAATCAACGAAATGTTAGTATTGCATTGAGAAATCCATTTTGTCAAGCCAATAAGAGTGACCAAATAAATTTGATTGAATCAACAAATCCTTTTTTTTCGTGCAACAAATAGCTGTGGAGAATAACATGTCCATGATAAAGTTTTTTATCACTTGTCGAATTATGGTATATTGATTAGTGGTGATAAATACATTTTTTTCCTATAATTTTTATCAGACAATAGGACGAATTCACCAGAAACCTCTGCGATTCAGAAGAGTTCGACAAAGAGGGATCGTACTACTATCGGTAAAAAGAGCGATGAACATCGATGCATATGCGATGAAGACTGATGAGACATACCTAATGCAAAACATACATTTTGAAAGTACTATTACATGTTTTTTTTATCACTAATGAGTTGTTGTAGTTTTCCCTCCAGCATTAATTTTTTCTTGCAATTTAGACACGATAAGTTGTAGGAATAATTAACTTTTCAAGAATTCAATCACTTATTTCAAAATATTTTCATTTAGTCTAGTCTAATATGAGTGAGGGGCTCATTGGATTTGGATTGACGGCTAAAAAAATGTGTAGAAGTTTCAAACCCGCACCTAAACAATTGCAAAAGTTATTAAAAAAGTAAGATAACAAAGATTACGAAGCCCTCAAAACCGGCCGTAACAAGTAAAAAAAAATATAGCAATAAATATTAATTTAATTAAAAAATAAAATAAATATGGTATGTCTAAAAATCCTTTCCTTTCCCTGAAATTCTTATTCGGAGTATTACGAACATTCAAAAAAACAATTAGCCAAATCGGTCCAGCCGTTCTCAAGTTTTGCGCTTACAAAGAATCGAGATTCATTTTTATTATAAAGAAGATATTGTTAACGTTTATTATGTTCTTGATTTCCTAATTGTTATTATTATATATTTCAAATATATACAGACAATTGAATAGATAGTACAGAAATTGGTGGTCCTCTTCTTTCTACAGTTGTGCAAAAAATATTGTGTAATTCTACTCGTAAAGTCGTACGAAAGTATTATGATAAAATATCCCTTCAGACGATTCCCCATTCCAAAAATACCTGCTTGATAACTGGCTATAGCTAGAACCATGTATATTATTTTTTCTAATTTTGACATTTAACGTGACACTTTTCAAAACTCGTTGACGTTATCAAATGTTTTACTTTTCATCACCAGTTGCGAAAAGTACAATTTTTCGCAACTGGTGCAAAAAATATAGTTGCAAAAAATATAGAATACAATTTGTTATAATTTTGAGGCTAAACTACTTGAAGTACTTCTTCATTGTTATTATATTCTCTGTACATATTATGAAGATTAAATTTTATTCGAATTCAATACATAATATGTATGGTTAAAACTAATTATAAATATCAATAACATAACTTGAACAGTTGGTGATATTGACCCCAGCTGACAACGTAGTTTTCTAAGTAGCATTAATTTCAGTTTTTTCCAAGGAAGTCTCTCCAAAGATGAGAACACGCTTTTAACGCACTAAAAAGTAAAAAAAGTACATAAAAAACTTTCTTATTTACGTTGAAGTATGTAATGACTGATATCAAAAACTGGCAAGAGTTCGAACCCCCACACCTGACGATTTTTTTTTTCACTTTGAAATTGAGAAATGATTTATTTGTTATTTGAATATTGATCCCAAAACTAATTTCAAAGTGAAAAATAAAAATAAAATCGTCAGGAGTGGGGATTCAAACCCTTCCAAACTTTTGAGATCCAGAGCTTAGATCTCGCTCAGCTAACTGGACGATAACGCATTACCACACTTAAGTAAGTAAGAAAGTTTATTATGTACTTTTGTACCTGATACCGCTTTCAAGCTAGCACTTGCTAGCGTACTTACGCATATGTTCTCAACTACATATCACACTATACATACTTAAAATTTCAGCTTTGCTAAAATGAGGGTGGCTCTGGGATCTTAGGCTAAAAGTATTATGTTTCTCAAAGATACGTAACCAAAAAGCACCCCATGCTTTTCGGCATAGTCGTTGAATATTAAAATTATTTTTGAATTTTTTGTGCGTTGAAAGCGTTTTATTCAGTTTTTTTAAATACATATTTTTTATATTTTTAACTGGTAAATATCTAGTTACATCACACATGCACTCTGAATATGGGGGAAATACTTTTCTTACGTGTTTTTGCCTCCTGAACACGAATCCGGAAGAAAAATGCGGCGGTCTCATACCGTTCCCGAGTTACAGCACTTTTTAAAAATGAAACTAACCTCATTTTCAAGCACTGTTTTCTCGCACAAAAATAACTCAAAATGCCTCCTTCTTTTAACCAGCATAAACAATACACCCTAATCACTTATTTTCGGCACAACTTTGCACAAAATATCGTCGTTTTTATCGAAAAAATTCTTCTTACAAAGTTGCAAATGAACAATGTTCATTCCTTTGACACAAGACATTTAGTAACTTTGCCTCATTTTTCATGTTGTTATAAATGAATCACCGCCAACTTTTCGAATTCAAATGTGAGCAATAGTTTCCCCTTCATTTATGTGTGCAATTGTTGTGGGCGGTGATTCACTTATTGCCAACATTAAAAATGAGGCAAAGTTACTAAATGTCTTGTGTCAAAAGGAACGAAAATTGTTCATTTGCAACTTTGTAAGAAGGAGGATTTTTTCGATAAAAACGACGATATTTTGTGCAAAGTTGTGCCGAAAATAAGTGATTTAGGGTGTATTGTTTATGCTGGTTGAAAGAAGGAGGCATTTTGAGTGATTTTTGTGCGAGAACACGGTGCTTGAAAATGAGGTTAGTTTCATTTAAAAAAAGTGCTGTAACTCGGGAACGGTATGAGACCGCCGCATTTTCCTTCCGGATTCGTAAACACGGCAAAAACACGTAAGCAAAGTATTTTCCCCATATTCAGAGTGCATGTGTGATGTAACTAGATACTTGAATTAAAAAGGATCACATACCAAAATAAAAAAAAATTGTGTGAAACACGTTGGGAAACCAACTTTTCGAATTCAAATGTGAGCAATAATTTCCCCTTCATTTATGTGTGCAATTGTTGTGGGCGGTGATTCACTAATTGCCAACATTAAAAATGAGGCAAAGTTACTAAATGTCTTGTGTCAAAAGGAACGAAAATTGTTCATTTGCAACTTTGTAAGAAGGAGGATTTTTTCGATAAAAACGACGATATTTTGTGCAAAGTTGTGCCGAAAATAAGTGATTTAGGGTGTATTGTTTATGCTGGTTGAAAGAAGGAGGCATTTTGAGTGATTTTTGTGCGAGAAAACGGTGCTTGAAAATGAGGTTAGTTTCATTTTAAAAAAGTGCTGTAACTCGGGAACGGTATGAGACCGCCGCATTTTTTCATTTTTCAGGAGGCAGAAACACGTAAGAAAAGTATTTTCCCCATATTCAGAGTGCATGTGTGATGTAACTAGATATTTACCTTTTAACTTCAATGAAAAAGGATCACATATCAAAAAGAAATAAAATATTGTGTGAAACACGTTGGGAAACCCTACTTTTCGTAACTCGCTTTCTTTACGAAAAATAGTGCTTTTTCCAACTGGTTGCACAAATAACTATTTCATACCTGTAGCAATGTTCGGCGTGGTCCTATTCGCTGGATAGAAACAACTCAACACTCAAAAATTTGTGAAAAACTCACTTCTACACAAATACAATATGCCCACTGACTAAACGGTAATTCACAGGCCTACGCGACTTCACCGAGGCCGCAATACAGCTTGAATGAATGTAATATGTAATCGCGCCGTCCGCGGCATTGGAAACGACACCGAGTTGTTTTAGTCCACCGACATTAGGTATTTAGTGTGACTCGGGTAAAAAACCCAGTCCCGTTACAGGCCTAGAGGGACAGTCTATGATTGACGTTCGTCGAATTTCGGCCACGGTGTACAAAGAGGATGTGCGGTCGGTGCACCGCCTGGTTTTCCCCAACCAGTGAGGGTTAGGTTCTCAATGAGAGCTGAATAGGCCCAGGCCATGGCCTAAACTCCAATTCGCTACCAGATGGGATATCCATAGGAATAAAAATGAATAAAAAAATCAAGGCAAGCTTTTATACAAATGCACTATAAAGTAAAAAATAATTAATTTTTTCTGTGACGGGAAAAAAGTTTGACATTTTATCTCTGTTGACAGGTAGCATAATAACTTTTTAACAAAAAATTGAACCGACGAAATACGGAACTGAAAAGTAAAAAATAAAATAAACCTTAGTCTCAATAACTAAGCTCCTAAACTAATGTAAGTAACTAATTTTGAGTCGGCGCCAAACAAACAAGCAAATGAATTAGATAAGGCGTAAAATGATGGCATCGAGTTGCGCGGTGACATTCTAATAATTTTTTTGAAGTAATTTAATGATCTTCGTTGATTACATTAGTTTAGGAGCTTAGTTATTGAGACTAAGAAGGTTTATTTTATTCTTTACTTTTCAGTTCCGTATTTCGTCGGTTAAATTTTTTGTTAAAAAGTTATCATTTTTCGATTTTATGTGGCTAAAATCTACTACCTACTTAATTTTTCATAATTTCAAAAATACTTACTCACCTTACTTCAACTATTGGCAGTTAAATAATATATAATATAAATTGTTTTTGATAGTTCTGGTTAGTTTATTTATCACTTTGTATATAATTTCATTATTTTATAGAATGATATTATTTTGACAGATATAGGAGAACAAAAATAATGACGATTGCGATATGTCAATGTTTTGACAACTACTAAATAATATTATTGAAAAAGTACGAGTTGGGTATTTATTAAGTTGAAAAGCCAAATAAGATATTAAAAAAACCTCACGATGAACCAGCTTTAGCAGAAATGCAGAGACTGAGAAGTCTACTCACAACTCAGTAATAGGCTTAAATACTAGTTTCGATACAACCCGAATGATAAATTAATAAAAAAGTCGAGATAAAATAATCTACTCCGACAGTGGGACTGGCTTATCACGTTGAGCAAACTGGGCAGCCACAATAGGGTCTTGAAGAGGAAGCGCTCTAGATTCTGAACAGGGTAGTCGATATCTTGAACATTCATTATATATTAGTTTTTGCACAGTTTGTGCTTTATATTTTGTTCCTGCAATAAGAAATTGAGTTGTATTTCCTAATTTTCTGTGGCAGAAATCTACTAATTACTATTTACTCAATCAACAATTAAGGTATCCATTATGTTATAGGGTTCAATAAGAAATAAAAAATTGAGTTGTATTTCCTAATTTTTTGTAGCAGAAATCTACTAATTACTATTTACTCAATCAACAATTAAAGTATCCATTATGTTGTAGTGTTATCAGAACTACATATGTGTGCCAAGTCTCAAGAGAATCGGTTCACACGTGGAAAATCAATCATCCCCCATTTTTTTACCCTTAGGGGTAAATAATTATTTTTCAAATTCATATATGACCCACTTCGAGGTATACCCTCTACAATAAAAAAAGATTCATCCAAATCAGATAACCCAGTACAAAGTTATGCCTGATAGAAACGATTAATGGGCCAACATTCAGAGGGTGAACGATCGATATCCTCCATTTTGCTACCCTTAGGGGTGGCATTTTTTTTTCAAATTGAGATGAAACCAACTTTGAAGTACACCCTATCTATTGAAAAAAAAAATAATCATCAAAATCGGACTACTCTGTGGAAAGATATGCGTGGTATGTTGGCTGAAATCTACTAATTACTACCTACTTAATTTTTGATCACTTCCAAAATACTTATTACTTACCTAGCTTACTTGACTTGACTGTTAAATAATATGATTATCTACTTTAACTATTTATTGTTATATAATATAAATTATTTTTGAAAGTTCTGGTTAGTTGATTTCATCACTTTGTATATAATTCCATCCTTTCATAGAATGTAATTATTGTGACGGATGTAGGAGGATCTGTCAATGCCAACTACATATGTGTGCCACTGTTCACAAGTGAAAAATCAATCATCCTCTGTTTTTCTACCCATAGGGGTGGATCATTTCATTTCAAATTGGAATATGATCAACTATGAGGTATAACCTATCTGATAAAAAAAGAATCATCCAAATCGAAGATCCCAGTACAAAGTTATGCCTGATAGAATCGGTTAACGGACCAGAATTCAGAGGGTGAGTGATCAATATCCTTCATTTTGCTACCCTTAGGGCTGGATTTCATCTTTTAAATTCAAATGGGACCAACTTCGAAGTACACCCTATCCACTGAAGAAAGGATTATCGGAATCGGACGTCTCAGTAAAAAGTTATGCGTGATCATACATAAAAAAATATGATAAAAAAAATAAATATACGCGTCGACTAGAGAACCTCCTCCTTTTTGGTTTCGTCGGTTGAAAATATAACTTTTGAAATTACTTTTTTCCCCGGGTAAAAAGTGAGTACTTTTTTCCGGGATATTTATTTATTTAGCGTATGGGGTTACAGTGCAATGTACAAGATAGAAAGAATATAAAATACACAATACGTATAAACAGAGAAATTTCAAATATAAATAGAGAAACTTTAAATATATATGGACAAACATAATTATTATGACAAACTATATATCTACATCCAAATTGCGTAGCCATTCAATTGCCTCTGGTGTGGCTTTCATAAAATCTTCAAGGTCATAATCGTAGGAACGGTTAGGACATTCTGATATGATGTGGCGGATAGTCTGCCGCGGAGATCCACAATCACATTGTGGGGATTCTGCCCTGCCCCATTTGTGTAAGGAATCTGCACATTTCCCGCAACCTGTTCTAACTCGGTTGAGCTTTGACCATAGTCGGCGTGGCAGGTCAGATCCGTTGAAACACTGCGTTGGGTCATCCAGTTGAATGTAGTGGTCTCCTGCAGTTTCTGCCCATATGTTAATCCATTTATTAGTCGCATGAAAGTTTTCATTCGATTCTAATGCTGATCGGATGGCTGGATGTCTTGATTTGAGCCGATGATATTGTCCTGCTAGGTATGGGATATCGGTATGGATTGGTAGGTCTGCGTTAGCCATGATTTTCCTATATTCTCTGATGAGAGCCGCAGTTCGTCGGATATCCGGTGCTGTGATATTACTGAGCACTGGGAGCCAGCGCGTTGGTGTTGGCCGTATAGTTCCAGTAATCAGTCTCATTGTTTGGTTTAGTTGCACATCTACTTTTGTGGTGTGCACACTGTCGATCCAAACAGGACAGCGATATTCTGCGACAGAGTATACCAAGGCCAGAGCTGCTGTTCGAAGTGTTGCCGCCGTAGCTCCCCCCATGTTGTTCCAGCAAGTTTGGCTATGATGTTATTGCGCGTTCTCAGTTCACCAGCCAAGATGTAGATTGAATGTTAGTGATCGATCGAACGTCACGCCTAAGTACTTTGGGTTTTTGCTGTGGTTAAGGATCCTGCCATACAATTCCACTCGCAGGGTATCATTTGCTTGCCTGTTCGATAGATGGAAGCAGCAGACTTCTGTTTTAGCCGGACTTGGGCACAGCCTCCATTTTTTTAAGTAATCATTAACCTTGGCGAGGTCTTCATTCAAAGCCTCGTGGTGCACCCTGGATAGCGTCTATTAGTAGACGTGAACTGAATGAACTAACACTTTGGGAAGCCAGACCAGTCATTGTACTCTCCTGGCTGACAGTGCGACATCTTTTTTTTTCTGTGATATATAGCATAAGTGAAGGTAGATATTTAATTTTAGAATATTTTATTATACAAAAGTTACATTTCCTTTATATCAAAAGTACAATTATTAAATGTGCATTGCATGAATGACATGTTCCTTGAACTATTCGGTACAACAGTCGAATTTTCTTGTGTTGAAATTTAATTTTTTTCGGCCATGGACACAACTGCCGTTGGTGTACCTGGTCGCAAATCGGGTGTTATTTCAGCACTGCCACACATTCTAAACACTTGATTAGCTATTTCTGTCCTGTGTGCGACCGATTCATCAACATACCCTTCAGCGACCGTTGATGACTTCCAACCGCCATGTTTCTTTAGTGTCATCAAGTCTCCCCCAGATTCAACTAAAAGTGTAGCAGACTATCTTCGAAATGAATGACCTGTACATGATTTAGCATTTTCAGGTTGAAGAAAATTTGCTATTGTTTCAGGTACCTTTTACCTTTTTACCCACAACCTTATTGATACATTTTCCATTGCGATATGCATAAAACAGGCGGCGTTCCTTTGCTGCTGCTGGACGAAGGGCTATGCACATTCGGTAAAATTTAATATATTCTTCAGTAACTACAAATCTCCTGTTTACATCATTCTTTGTTTACTTAAGTTTCACAATTAATAACGTTCCCGAATCTTCAATATCATCTAATGTTAACTGGCTGATTTCACAAATTCGACAAGCTCCTGCAATCCCAAATACAACAACAACAACCTTCATCGGGAGCATTATTTAAAAAATCACTTATTTGTGTACTCGTAAAAATCGCAGCTTTATTGGGCGTGTAACCTTTTCCATTTTGTTTCAGAAATGTAATTAGTTTGAAATATTTTGAAATGTCTACATTATTATTGGATTGTAACATACTATAAATTATTGAATAATTGGCTTTTGTTGTTGTGCCAGTTCCGAAAAATAAGCCAACACCGTCTCCGAGAAAGAACTGCATGTCTTTTTCATCTTCCATTCCATAAATCTTGAATACGCGGTTTCGTAAATTTTCCGCGATTTAGCTGGCAATAATTTTTGTAACGCTCCGGTGGAGTCAGAGAAAACTCGGAATCAGACATTTTTTAACTTTACATTATTCAAAATAACTACTAAACAACCACTAAGTTCGCAATTTTTAAATCAATTCACAGAATTAAATGGACAGATATTTGATTACTTTAAAGGTTTCCTTAGCAACGCAGGTCTAATTGTCGCTATAAGTACAACAGCCTACCAGTTTAAAAATCAAATTTCACATCGATAATTTTCTGACTTTGATATATTGTAATAATATGTTTTTTCAATATTAAATCGTCGTTTTTCCCGTCACAGAAAAAAATAGTGTATTATACACGGGAAAAATATTAGATTTTTGCTCTCGAGCTAAAATCTAATACTTTTTTCTCTTCTATAATAAATAACTATTAATTGTTTGACCTAGGTTATTCTGTGAGTAGCACAAGTGATTAAAAGTGTTACCTAGGTTACCAATAAACAATCATCATTCACATTGCACATAGCGATGCAACGGTGTCGAATTATTCGTATCGAGAAGGCTGGTTTCCAAATTAAATGCAACACAAGCAACGGTAGCGCATATTTTTATTCTTAGTGGCTGGTTGCAATTTTCTTTCGACGAGTCAATGACACCATAGTTATTTATGCAACAATTGCAAAATGATTTCTTTTAAGAACAGATTTAAAACACGTGAGTAAAACGCATTTAATCACTCGCCTGGTTGAGGCTTCGCTGCTCGGGCACTCAACTTCCAGGTTCGTGATTAAATGCTATGCTTTACTCACTTGTCCTAAAAATAGCTGTTTTTCTTTTTAGTGCATCTGTATAAAAGCTTGTTTAACTTAAAAAAAATCATTTCCATACAATTCTTTATAGTCTTTCATGAAATCCGTCATCTTATTGAATTATTACAAACATTGATAATCTCCAACCCCAAAAAACCCACATACCTATTTTGAATGGAACGGCCATAATAACAAAACTCGTTGCCATCTTGGAGCCGCCATCTTAAATTCATGAATTTTGACAAAAACATCATTATGTCCGACCCTAAAAACCCCCAAACACCAATTTTGAATGGAATCGGGCTATAATCACAAAACTCGTTGCCATCTTGAATTCGTGGATTTTGACAAAAAAGTCATGATCTCCTATCCCTTCCGCATACCAATTTTTATTGGAATCGGGCTATAATCATAAAACTCGTCGCCATATTGGAGCCGCCGTCTTGATTTATGAATTTTGAGAAAAAAATCGAGATCTCTGTCCCCGAAAACCCCTATATACCGATTTTGAATGAAATCGAGCCATAGTTAGACAGATAGATAGATCTTTATTTCCAATTGGTGTACACCCAATTACAGGAAATGCTCAGGAGGTAATATTTAACATAACGAATTACAGAAAAGAAATATATATATATATATATATATATATATATATATATATATATATATTGTTATGTTATGTTATGTTATGCCAGTTATAAGTTTTAAAAGGAAAAAAACACAAAAAGAATAATTACTAAATAGTTATTAGTTTCAAGAGATTGTTTTTACATAATTTTGGAAGTTCTATTTATTTATAAGCCTATGTATAATATGGATAGATAAAAATGTCAAAATACTATAACACAATCAATTTCATACACTGTCATAATGATTATAACCCATAATTGGTAAAAAGACAACAAAAAGTCTAGATTTACAAAATTTTCATGAATAAAAAGTGATCAACACATTTATAAATTTGAAACATACAGTATATGAAATTGTAGATAACTAAAAGTAACCAATGGTAGAACAGCAAACTTCTTGATGACAATAGCCAATCAGGGAATAGATGGTCATATGGAGAATTGGAAATTGTGAGAGAATAACAACGGGGTGATGTCATAAGCAATTATTATTGAAATTTATACATAGTAATAAGAATGGAAAAATAGTTGTATATATAAATTATATAAGATGAACCCAAACAGTGAAATGTGACAATTTGGTGCGCGAATTCAAAAATTCAAATGAAAAAGAAGAAGGAAAATTGGTATCCAAGGGAGCAGAAAACAAAGCGACAAGGAGATCGAAAATAAATTTACAAGGGAATGCCACGCAACATTTTGGGAGAAAGAAAAATGAAATAATTCCAACATTAGAAGAGAAAAACCAATATTACCTTAATTATACAACATATCCAAGTGTCCAAAGCTGATTTCTGCATTTGTATGGTTCCTGATTTATGGTATTGGAGTTCCTGATAGAGCTTGGAGTGAGAAGGGATCCAGTTTCAGGGCATATCTTGAACACTGACATCTCCAGCAGGTATAAAAACTTTAATAGTGCACATCCGGTCCATGAACAATATCACAAATAACGTATCTCACATCTGTAGAACTTTACTTCACTTTATTTTGAACCATAAAAGAAAAATTCACTCTCAAGGAAAAAGTGAGGTTCTGTCTATCCATGATTTGATTTTAATGATTATCCGTGAATATTTGTAGATTCACATTAGTATAAGTTATTTCTCGTAGGCCAGGTAAAATTAAGTCTTCCTGAATAAAGGAAATAATTGTTTTTTGATACTTTGTTGTTTGTTTTCTTACAATGATCAACAATCATAACAATGACCATTGAATAAACTGAAATTAGACAGCAGTGGCTAGTGGCTCTATTGCCTGAACCGGCTATCTGAGGTAAGAGGCGTACCAACTGTTGCTTAGCCGTGGTGAGAAAAGTGATAACAATTGGCAGCAGCGTGACGAGAGAACAGTGACGTTCGCTAGCAATTATTATTACATCATACAAAATATACATACAGGGTGAGAATATCTATCTATATCATATCAATTTGGCTCACAAAGAAGAGCGAAAACTATTATCTATTTTCATTATATAAAAACAATTTATATTTGAAAATTTTCATTATATTACAATATATATATGAATATATAAATGTTTAAATGAAAAAATGAAATAAATATACATGTGTGTATGAATTTTATTGCTGAAGAAGTAACGAAAAATCACTCGACAGTTCAATGAGAATAATAAGTTCAAGATCTATTGGTAATACATTCCAAAATATGTTTGAGAGTGCTCGCAGTGATGTCACATGTATCACAGATCAAATTATAATTAAAACACATTAATGACACGGGTGACCCATGCATAACAGTTGATAGAATATTTTCACAATAAAAGGTCGTCTCACTTCTAGAATTCAGCCGAGGAAAACCCCCACACACCAATTTTGAATGGAATTGGGCTATCATAACAAAACTCGTCCCCATCTTAGAGCCGCCATCTTAAATTCGTGGATTTTGACAAAAAAAATCATGATCTCCGACCCCAAAAACCCCCACATACCAATTTTTATTGGAATCGGGCTTTAACCACAAAACTCGATGCCATATTGGATCCGCCATCTTGAATTTATAAATTTTGACAAAAAATTCGTGATTTCTGTCCCCGAAAACCTGCATATACCAATTTTTATTGGAATCGGGCTATAACCATAAAACTCCTCGCCATATTGGAGCCGCCATCTTGAATTTCTGAATTTTGATAAAAAATTCGTGAGCTCTGTCCCGAAAACCCCAACATACCAATTTTGAATAGAATCGAACCAAAATCACAAAACTCGTCCGCCATATTGGAGCCGCCATTTTGTTTTTTTCTCTAGCAAAAATTCCATAATGCATTGTCAATAAAAAAACTAGAAGTGGCTCAAAATTCACTTGCAAGAGTTGACCACTGCACCACTTGGTACCCTCGGATAAAATGGAACCCATGGAATGTATTGCGGAGACAATCATGGGAGAATTGGGAATTCAAAATAACGGATACTCCCTCTGCTGTCGATCTGTGGCCAAAAAAAATAGTGAAAAAGAACCTTTAAAGAGAGTTGAGAAGACAGAAAAGAGAGTTAAGAGAAAAAAGAGATATTATCCAACATACCGAAGATTTTCATACAGTGTGTAAAAAGAGTGACTACCTATATATGTATATCTAGGTGATAAGAGTTATGTATTTACTAAATAAAAGACACGAATAATTGTCTTACCAACTAGTGATGGGGCAATGCCAACTTATAATACTTACAAATTACATTCTATGCTAAAACTTAAAAAATTCACAACAATAAGGACACATTTTCACACCATCTTGTTTGTTTCAGATGAAATTAAAAAAAACTGTTCAATTCGAACATTCACAAATAGTGGGTAATTTTTTTCAAAATAATTCAAATAATAACTCCAGATGACTTTATCAAGCTGTCCAGAAACTACGGAAAATATTTTTTTTTGCAAGCAAATTAGAACATACTTTGTCTCATTCAAAGTGAGTTTTTGCTAATGATATTGTCTTTAGATTTAAATACACTAGAGTCTTGGAATTAATAACACTACACAAAAAAAACTGGAATGAAATACAAAATATTTTATGAAAAACTCAAAACAAGTGTATAACCTCCAAGAAAACAGACAAACAATGTACTTATGTCTGGTTTGCATTTTTGCCACTCTGGCGCTGGCATCTAATTTTGAATTCCCAATAGCCTGCCTAAATATTGAACAATGAAATGATATCAACGAATTTAGTGGTTTTTATTTATTTTCCCATGTATTCACGGAAGCATCACCGTATCTTCGGTAAATGATGACATGGAATTATGATATTCGCAGGATCGGATAGATATGCCAAAAAAGCGCTCAGCTCAATGACTAGGTGGAGTTTGTCTTAAGTGATGTATACTGTACGTCACAAGCGATGGAACAACCGACATCACCAAAAGGAGGTGAGATAGGCTGGAAATCTTCGGATTCGTAATCAAAACAACAAATTTACTCGATGTATATTTCTTCCTGTGAAGAAATCAGTTTCGAAAAGTCCAAATGTGTTTCCCTTGTAATGGAATTACCTATAGAGAGAAATTCTACATTCTCACATCAATGAAAACCCCAATTTGCAATCGATTATTATGCAGGGTTAATCTGATATAGCTGGTATAGTTATTCTAATCCCAATTGGAACGGCAATATAAATAAGAGCACTACGAGGAGTGTTCATATGCACTGCCCGGCAAATGGGAAATTTATATACTGCCAGTGTTTTTACTTTCAAAGCGTTCCTGGTACAATCATCAAAAAGTTCAGTCGTGTGGAAGAGAATTCCTTCTCGAAACTTTTTATATCGGTCCAATTGGGATTAGAAATACTATAGATCATATTTGTTGGGTAGATAGATTCCGTATGACTTGATAAAAAATTCCAAATTAAATTTGGATAATTCTTGAAAAACGAAGAGTTCCAGTTTTACGAAAAAATAATCTCTACCGTGTCGTCATCAATTAACACTCAATGACATATTTTCTCGTAGTTTTATTTCAAAGTTCCACAACATGACTCCCAAATAATCAGATCGCATTTTGCGATCCTGCGAGTTTCATAATTCTACGTCAACAATTACAGAAAATACTGTACTACTGTACTGTACTAATTTTGACTTTTCAGGAGTAATTTTTTTTCTAGAAAAAAAATTATACAAAGTAGCTTTGGCAAGAATTTTCTGTTGAAGTTTTGGAATCATTGAGTTTAAATGACATGTTGTGTTTTGCTATATCGCCTTTTACTATTCCCCAATTTTTTTCGATCGGATTTAAATACGTTTGATATGGGGGCACCCGTAAAACCGTATGAACTTCTTTCAACAACCGATCGAAATTGTAGGTAATATATTGCTTTTTGTGGACCTTGATTAATTCGTTGAGGTTTGTACATATTTGGCGAAAAAGGTATATTCTTGTCAGAAAGTCATTGCATCATTTCCGTCTTCAATCTTCAACACGTTGAACGCCATGTGAGTTATATCTAACTCACGCTGCATTTGATCTAAAGGTTACGTGAGTTAAAAATAACATAACCATGCATTGGATTTCACGCTCTGTGAATCAAATATGCTTCACAGTTACCATGTAATGTGAATGCATGGCCTCGGGGACGGATTATCAAAATTAGCTCACATTTTTTTTACTAATTCGAATTTTGTTTTTAAATGCCGATTTTTGAATGTATATTCTGAAGAGGTTATGTCACTGGTTTTGACGTGGTGACGAAATCGGTATTTTATTTAAATTGAAATAGATGTCTTGTGATACTCCATCTGAAAGGTCTTTCAATACTGCATTCAATGATAATAAATAATTTGATTTGTTTGTACAGGGTGAGCAAAAATTAATATATCATTTCAGTAATAACTTTATATCCAACAAAATACAACATTTAAATAAAATATTAATTTTTGTTCACCCTGTATAAACAAATCAAATTATTTATTATCATTGAATGCAGTATTGAAAGACCTTTCAGATGAAGTATCACAAGACATCTATTTCAATTTGAAAAAATTACCGATTACGTCACCACGTCAAAACCAGTGGCATAACCTCTTTGGAAAATACATTAAAAAATCGGCGTTTAAAAACAAAAATCGACCTCATCCAGGATTTTTGTCAAAAGTACATTGCGTGCGAAATATAGAATTTGTTCCATAATTTAGCCGCGCACTGTATATCAAAATAATAAAAACGAAATCTAGCATTCAGACTGAATAATTTTATATAAATTATACAAACATAATCAGCAATGCAATGGTAATTACCATCAGATATTTATGGTTTTGTATTTTATAAAAAAATACCCAAAACAAAAACATTACTCGCAACCTTCACGTTTATAAGGTGTCTGTTCCATGTTCCACTTTCATAGTCTCATAGCAAAATGAACATCTTCTTGCCAAGTACATTTTTTTTTCATTAATTTTTCATTTCTACTTGCTGCTGAACTTTTGTTTTTGGTTATGAATAAAACAGAATTTGTGTCAGCATGATTTATATTGAAATGATGACTTCGTTTTGATAGCTGTTCTTGATTTAGTTATTCTTCAACAATATTTATGTATACCGAGTGTTGTCATTATTTTTTCGGCCTGCACACATTGTAAAGAAATAAAATGAATAACGCTTGGCAATGCTGTTATTCTCCAGCGCTCTCGGCGATAGTTCAGAACTTGTTACGTCACATCTTGGCGCGTTTTCGCATTGTTCAAACGGGAACATTTCTTTGGGAATTTATTTTGGAAAAAAAAACAACCACTTTTCTTATCGTTCTGAAGATTGGCAGTATTGCTAAATATACAGACGGACATTTTTGCAGATTTAAACACGAATGATAAGTCACACGAAATGCGTAGTCACATGTAATGCGTGTGGCTGAAGAACGTTGTTCTGGTCTTGGCGCTCTGTGAGTTGCATGGAATTCACGGATATATACATGAAAAAAAAAACACATATTACAAATTTCCAGGAGAATTTATGATTCCAGTGCATTTTCAATACATATCGATAAAAAAAAGTATGTGGACCCAAAGCTTTTTTTTTAATTTGGCGGTCAATGTGTTAATTGGATGTAGGGGCTTCATTTACTTGTACATTATGATAAGGCATATTATCATTGACCACTACTAATCTGGGAGACAAATTGGATATTAATTTATCTCGCAACCAATTTTCATTAACACTAACACCACCAAAATTCAAAACTGAACTTTTTAAACGCTCATACTCCTACCAAGTATGTAGGTTATACAACTCTCTGCAGACAGAAATAAAAGAGGTCCCACTACAAAATTTAAACACTCTCGCTATCTAATATACGTGGACTAATAGCAAACATTGAAACAATGTGAATGACGATCACCGCTCGGAGATAACTAGGTCCTGGGCCGGAAAGAAGATCTTGTAGTAGATATTAATAAGGATCATAAACGTGTGGTTCATTTCTTTGCACTGCTTTTTTCCTCGTATTGTAGATATATGTGAGCATTGGAGTAATGTGTCGTTATGTTGTGCAATTAATTTGTTGTCAAAACTATCTGTTTCCTGAATCATCTTCAAGATCCGTGCAAGCAACGAAAGATGGAACCTAATTGGGAAAACAGCGAAGGCAATGAATTCAATGAAAGCTAATTATATTAATCGAATTTTATTGTAAAACATCAACCTGAGTTGCGTCCTGTATTTTTGCCTCCATAGCCTTCGTATTCATATAATGTCATTCCTTTTTACCACGTTTTTATCAACTCGCTTTCTTGTCTGTCTGTCTGTTCGGTACACATTTTGAAACTTCAGACATAGCTCGGAACTGGACCAGCGTTGAAACGGTTTAAATCAATTGATGATTTGAATCGCGATTTAAATCACATGATTTTTATTACATTACAAGCTTTTATTTAGTTTCACCTGTCCCGATGTTTGTCATCAAATCTTGCGAGTTAAATTTGACCCACTTCTAGTTGTTCGATTAACGTGAAATTTGGCAGGTGTTCATAGTTCCCGTGACAATGCATTATGCATTTGTTAGATAAAAACAAAAACAAAATGGCTGCTCGAAGATGGCGGACGAGATTTGTGTTTACGATCCGATTCGATTCAAAATTGGTATGTGGGGGTTTTCAGGGTCGAAGATTATGAATTTTCTGACAAAATTCATGAAGTCAAAATGGCGGCTTCAAGATGTCCGACGATTTCTGTGATTATGGTCCGATTCTATTCAAAATTGGTATGTGGGGGTTTTCGGGGTCGGAGATTATGATTTTTTTGTCAAAATTCACAAATTTAAGATGGCGGCTCCAATATGGCGAACGAGTTTTGTAATTATGGTCCGATTCGATTCAAAATTGGTATGTGGGTGTTAGGGGTAAAAAGCACAAAATAAAATAATTAATAAAAAAAAAATTATAAAAACAAGCTTTTATTCAAATATCCTAAAAAGTACAAAATAATTGCTTTGAATGTGTGACGTAGGTTATGCCTTTTCGATTTCTGTATTTATTTCACCACACTTTTACCAGTGAACTTTCATCCGTTCGACAAGACCTTGCATTTCATGTCTACTTTTTTTGCATATAGGTCAGTCCCAAATCCAAGCTGTGAGCGCCGTGTTGAGGGATGAATGACACCGGGGGTCACGAACAAAGGAGCACATTTGCTTCCGGGTGGCGGGGGTCCCCGCCTGGTCTGCCTCCCAGATCGGTGGTGGTCGATCATTTGTTTGTTTATCTACTGTGGAGGACTCGTTGTCGGTGGCTGCCGCTCGTCGGGGGAGATGCGGATGTTCGCCGCCCGGAAGCGAATGGGCTCCACGGTGTCGCAAACGGAGCCTCCGAGAAACAGGGCGAAATCTTGGAGTAAGCAGCCTTATGCCTGCAGGGGGCACCACAGGGCTGGACCAAATACTCGTGGGAACCATATGAACCGCAAAAAGCCAAAACACCGAGAAGGAAGGAGGGCAACTCCTGGCTTACTCGGTGGACAAACAAATACATTGGGGGATATGAGTCATCCAGATTAACCTCCAGCACTGCAAGGCGGCCACGGCAGTACTTGCAGGGGCTATGAGGGACTTCGAGGTGGCCCTTATTCAGGAACCATGGACCCGACAGGGTGAAATCAAAGGTCTGGGAGGGGTGAGCGGAGAGCTAGTATATAGCAGATCCACTGGGACCCCCCGGACCTGTATATTTCTTTATATCAAAAGTACAATTAATAAATGTGCATTGCATGAATGACATGTTCCTTGAACTATTCGGTACAACAGTCGAATTTTCTTGTGTTGAAATTATATTTTTTTTGCCATGGACACAACTGCTGTTGATGTACCTGGTCGCAAATCGGGTGTTATTTCAGCACTGCCACACGTTCTAAACACTTTATTAGCTATTTTTGTCCTGTGTGCTACCGATTCATCAACATACCTTTCAGCGGCTGTTGATGACTTCCAACCGCCATGTTTCTTTAGTGTCATCAAGTCTCCCCCAGATTCAACTAAAAGTGTAGCAGACGATCTTCGAATTGAATGACCTGTATACGAGTTAGCATTTCAAGTTGAAGAAAATTAGCTACTGTTTCAGGTACCTTATAAAACTTTTTACCCACAACCTGATTGATACATTTTGCATTTGCTGCTGCTGGACGAAGGGCTATGTACATTCGGTAGAATTTAATATATTTTTCAATAACTACAAATGTCCTGTTTACATCATTCATTAAGTTTCACAACTAATAACGTTCCCGAATATTCAATATCATCTAATGTTACCTGGCTGATTTCACAAATTCGACAAGCTCTTGCAATCCCAAATACAACAACAACCTTGGCCATTAAATAAACTTCATCGGGAGCATTATTTAAAAAATTACTAATTTGTGTACTCGTAAAAATCGCAGCTTTCGTGGGCGTGTAACCTTTCCCATTTTGTTTCAGAAATGCAATTAGTTTGAAATATTTGGAAATGTTTACATTATTATTGGATTGTAACATACATTTAATCATTGAATAATTCGACCACACTGTTGATGGGTTTTGTTGTTGTGCCAATTCCGAAAAAAATATCAACATACTGCCGTTAACGAACCTGTGTTCAAAAGACTCGACCGCAGTGAAGCTAAGGATCAGGGAAGGCAATGGGTCGAGGGAGTTAATTCTTGCATCGGCCTACCCACGAAGGCTTTGGAGGAGCTGATAAGGTACTGCAGGCAAAAAGGACTGCAGGTGGTAATCAGCTGCGATACAAATGCGCACCACATCGTCTGGGGCAGTAGCGACACCAACGAAAGGGGGGAGTCGCTGCTACAGTTCGTGGTAGCAAGCGAACTAGACATACTGAACGTAGGTAACAAACCAACCTTTGTTACAAGAAACAGAAGGGAGGTACTCGACGTAACAATAGCCTCCACCTATGTGAGTAATTTTGTTAAGGAATGGCATGTGTCTGAAGAGGAGAGTTGCTCAGACACATAAACTTCGAAATAAAGAGCAACACTACCACAGAAACTTATCGGAATCCAAGTAAAACAGAATGGGAAGCATACAGGGCAGACCTAGAACGCAACCTCCCTGGATTACAAAGACCGATAAGTACAAACAGGGACCTAGAGATGGCAGTGGAGCAACTCAATGACACAATCATCTGCGTTCAACAACAATTCCCCTCATCACAAGGATCTCCACCAGGAACATGCCCTGGTGGAATGTTGAACTTGCAAGATTAAGGAGGCAAACAAGGAAACAATTCAACAGCGCCAAGAACACTGGAAGGTGGGATGAATACAAGAACGCCATGACCAGCTACAAAAAGGCACTGAATAAAGCCAAGAGAGACTCCTGGAGGAGGTACTGTGAGGAGATAGAAAGTACTCAAGAGTGAGCCAGACTCCAAAGAATCCTCTCTAAGGACAAACATCAAGCAATACACTCCCTTAGAAATGAATAAGGGGAGTACACCACTGCAGGAGAAGAAACCATAAAGGAACTCTTTAGGGCCCATTTCCTTGGGGCCCAAATAGTACAAACACTTCTAATGAGAATGAACCGGAGGCTATGCAAAGAAATTCCAGGGGAAGTTGGATATTAGCATAAAAGGTGGTAACCTATGACAAAGTACAATGGGCAATAAGCTCATTCGAACCATTCAAATCACACAGTACTGCACAGAAGGCTCTGTGAAATATTAAGAGGCAGCCTGGCTCTTGGATACATACCAGAGCCATGGAGGAACATTAGGGTAATCTTCATACCAAAACCTGGGAAAACTGGACGGGAAACTGCGAAGTCCCTAAGTCTCATGTCCTTTGGACTGAATACCCTGGAGAAGCTGGTGGACAGGCATATAAGGAACGGTGCACTGGTAGAAAGGCCACTGCACCGAGAACAATATGCATACAGGACCGGCTGCTCAACAGAAACAGCACTCCACAAACTGGTAGAGAAAGTTGAAAACTACTCGGCGGTTATTAAGGATCACAATGGCCTGCAGTTTTCCAATGGTCAGATATCGTGTTAGAAACACTATTTTCACTCTTTTTAGGGATTCACATTGTTCTTAAGTTAACGAAGGAGTTTATAATTGACTTTTTAAAAACTTTGGGGTTTATACGGCACTTCAAACTACTGAATTTCACGAAATTCGCGGAGCACATTGAAGCTCTACCAACTACAAAATGACTCAATTGAATTTATTCATTGACTTACTTGAAAAACTGAGGCTTTCTAACATGCTGAACAAGGTATATTTGAATTCAAATATCAAATCATTGTATGTAGTGAGTTCAAAATCCCCTATTCCATCAATTTTGCATTTCTTATTTCTCTATATCGGAATTTAATTCGTTGACATTTAATCCTGACAGGACCAAGTTAAGATGTATAAAAACCATGGTGCTTGAACTGATTCGATATTGTTTAGATTTTCGAGGGGACATCACCTGTTGCTTCAATAGAGCTTCAATATCTTTGGTAGGTGGCGCCGCCCAAAAATGTTTGTTTATACCCTCGCTTAATGTCAAAACTTAATTTTTGACATCTGCAGCATCTTATATATGTTATTTTCTATTTTGTCGGTGTCTATGCGTTTTTCCTTCTCGTTGATTTGAAATCTTGCCTATCTCATTTTTTAGTTCGTTCTTTAAAAAATTACGTCTTTCATTAGTGCGAAAAATGGCCCCTTTTGTATTTTGTGTGGACAGTCTAAACCCGCAGATTCGAAGATACACCACCTGTATTCAGTATCAAAGGCAAGTACAAATCTTGACGAATTAACTAATAATTATATTTTCATTGTGCATCATATTGTATTCATTGAATTCAAAATTTTCAGACAATTTCATTTCCAATTCTCCGCCTGTCAAAAGAACCATATTTTCTGCTGAAATGATTTTAAAATATTCTAGCTGTACCAAAATAATATAAATGTGGTTGCACATTGAAATAAACCCAAATAACACGATGCTTTCTTTGTGCAATATTCGGGGACTTCTAATTCTAGCTATGCTATTGGTCGAATTTAGCAGATGTCACTTTTTCAACCAATAGCAAAGCTAAAATTAGAACCCGCGAACAGTTCGCCTCTAAAAAAATCTGAGGAAATAAATATACCCTGTGTGGTCCGTTGTTACAGTTTACGGAATTAAAACTGAAATGAAATTGGCGCCATCTGAAAAGTTCGTAATCTCTATTATCAAGAAGGCCAAAGTGTCGCCAAGTTGATCCCAAACTTTTACAGGTATAAGTGCAAGCACTAGGGTTTTAGACATCTTAGACCAAGTGTAGTTATCACACATACTCGAATTTAACAGAGAGAGAGAGAGAGAGAGAGCGAGAGAGAGGAGAGAAAGAGAGAGAGAAAGTCGCATGGAGGGGGCATAACGCTTTTTTCTTACGTGACGATTTCTACCAGTCAACACCTACCGCAAGCCGCATAAAGGAACTTCGTTCCAAAACATACGAAGTGGTTTTAGAAACTGTTGTTTTTTCGTTAAATGTCAAAACCCTGTATCTCAGAAATAAAACGGTTGCGGACCGATGTTCAAATAAAGATTTAATTATGAATAAGGCAAAACGAATGGAAATCTCCTGCTCTACCTCACTACTCAGCACAGCTTGCACATGCTCGCCCGTTTTCGGTCATGTTTGCAAGTATTTTTCACCTATTTTGCAGCATTTCAACGCAAAATAAGATTAGTTTTGTTTTATTATACTTCTAACTGCAATATATTTTTGGAAATTTGAAATCGGACCATCCATGACGCATCCAGGCTCCAATAAGGTGCATTCAAAAATTCAAATTGCAATTATGCAAAAACTAATGATTCGACATCGCCTGAATTTTTTAAACATAAAGTAAATATCTATCAATACTATGTTGCAAAGAGCATAGGGTCGCTACAACTTGAAAAATGGTGGTGTTATGAATTTTTAAAAACGCTGATTGTTCGGTTTCTCATCAAGATTGCATTTTGCTTTTTAGTCTTCTGTAGCAATATGTTGAGATCAAACAATGGCATTGTGTACGCAAATATTTATCGAGCTTTTTTTTAATCGTATTATAAAATATCGAATTTCCTTTTGTCAGCGAACGAAGCTCTGTGGGGAATATAATATCAACAATCATTAAAGCATTGCCACATCATTCTATCAAGGAAATAAATACTTTGTTCGGAGGTTAGTGTTTCATTGATTATTTATTTTTATGCCATTGATTGAATAATCGATAACATGTTGGATTATGCTGACAACCACCGTTGACCTTATTTTTATCATACATAATATTTACACATTTATCTAATGATAATTTATTTCTGGGTTTCGTGAGTGGAAGTGTATTTAGAGTTGCTATGGTCTGGAAAATTCTGAGAAACAACAATAATAGCTTTATCGTTCTTTGTATAGGGATCAACAATAAACTGTGTTCGCGTGTTGAAGCAAGGCCAGCGCCAGAGTTCTAGACCATCAAAACCAAAACACCTTTCTCTGCAATTGTCAAAAAAGTATACCTTCTTGTGAAACATTAAAAAAAGCTCTTCCTTTCTTACAGAAAAGTGTGAGTGAGTATGTGGAATAGTGCACTTTGTTTAATGATTTGTAGTGTGTAAAGAAGCACTTTTCCGCTCTAGTGCGGTAATAGTACATTGTGTATCTAGTAGTAAAAGCAATACATTCCCGGACGACAATGTAAATTGTTGGCCGAGGCCAACAAGCACTGAAGTCTGGGAATGTGATTTTACTTACACATACTATTTTTTCTGAAATCGCAATCAACATTATCATAAATTAAGGAAGTTTTATAAATTCATAACAATTTTTGATTGCCATCTTATTGCCTATGAAATCGTTTTCTTGTCAACCACTGTTAGTATATTGTTGTGACAAAAGTCGGAGATTCACTACTTATTTCGGTTTAATACCTACTTATCGCAAAAAAATATTTAAAAATATTCAAAATGGACTGTGATGATGATGTCCGGGTGTGCGGGACACCACCAGAGTTAGTAAATGTTGTTGAAAATGTCATGTTAAATTTATTGCCAAATAAATCCAAGGCAAAATATGAATACGCTTACAAACGTTTCATGGATTATTGTCAAGAAAAAAAGGCGACCTCCCGATCTGAAAATGTCATGATTGCATATGTTTTCCGATTTATCTACAAAGTTGAAGGCATCTAACGTTATGGTCAAATTACTCCATACTAAAAGCTACACTTAGTACAAAAGAAGATATTGAGATTACAAAATATTCGAAATTACGTGCTTTCCTGAAACGTCAAAGTGACAACTATAAAGAAGTCAAAAGTTTTGTCAGATGAACAAATTGAAACGTTTATTACTCAAGCACCAGATTATAAATACTTAATGATAAGGTACGTTTAGAATGTAAGAATTTTAAAATTACCTAGATATTTATGTAGTGTTTACTTTTTAGGTTGCCTTAATATTTGGTGTTGCCGGTTCATGTCGCCGTGATGAACTATATCAATTAAATTTGAATGACAGAAGATTTTGGATCTAAGCTTTTGATTAAAATACCCGATAATAAAACGAACAAACCAAGATCATTTGTGATAAACGAAACTTATATGCCATTGTATAGAGAATATGGTGCAAGTCGTCCAGAAATTTTTGAAAGCTGCCGCTTTTTCTTTAAATATTCAAATGGAAAAGGATGCAGGCAAGTAGTGGGAATACATCAGTTTGGCAAAATGCCTCAAATTGTCGCAAAATTTTTAAATTTACCATTTGCACATGAATACACAGGACATTGTTTCCGTCGGTCCTCTGCGACGATTTTGGTTAATGCTGGGGCAGATTTAATTGCTTTAAAGAGGCATGGGGGATGGAAATCCTCAACCGTTGCCGAAGGATATATAGAGGAATGTTTTACAAATAAAGTAGGTATAACAGATAAAATATTCAGAGGGGGGAATGACTAAGAGAAATCTGCTAATATTATTAGTAGTATTGCCGAAGAAGAAAACAGCAATAACGTCGCTGACTATTCAGGTAACATAACATATAAATTTAGAAGGGGAAGTGACAAAGAGAATTACGTTTCAGGTAGAGTTCAGCCTATGTTTAAAAATTGTACAAACTGCAACATAACTATAAACATACAAAAATAGTTATAATATACGTTCCATATGTGTAATAATATATTCAATAAATGTTCTTAATGTGAGTTGGTTGTTTGCGTGTATTTATTTACTAACTAAAATGTATATAAAGAACCGGTAGGGACCGATTTGGACGGACTAGGCCGGCAAAAATTTTCCCGGAAAAGTTCGTTGCTTTTTAGTTCTTAAGTACGTCTTAATCTATGCATTTTTGTTAAAGCATCGTTATAATGAGGCCTTTTTTCCCTGTAAGTTCTGAGGTATCTAGCCCTTCAATGAGGAGATCATCTGAAGATTAACTCATCCGTCATCTTGCAGTTGCCATCTTCAATTTATTAATTTTAACTAAAATCAATAATCTTCGACTAAATTCATAATCTCCGACCCCAAAAACCCCGTCATACCAATTTTGAATCGAATTGGGCCATAATTACAAAACTCATCCGCCATCTTGAATTTGGGAAGTTTGACAGAAATTCATAATTATCGACCCCTAACATACCAATTTTGAATAGAATCGACCATAAACACAGAGATCATCGGCCATCTTGGAGCCGTCATTTTGATTTCATGAATTTTGGAGAAAAAATTCATAATTTTCGACCCTGAAAACCCCCACATACCAATTTTGAATCGAATCGGACCATAAACCTATATATCGTCCGCCATCTTGGAGCGTCATTTCGAATTTATAAATTTTGATGGAAAATTAATAATCTCCGAACCCAAAAACCCCCACATACCAATTTTGAATCGAATCGGACCATAATTACAAAACTTGTCCGCCATCTTGGAGCCACCATCTTGAATTTATGAATTTTGATCGAAAACTCATAATTTCCGACCCCAAAAACCCCCACACACCAATTTTGAATCGAATCGGACCATAATCACAAAAGCCGTCCGCCATCTTGGGGCCGCCATTTTGAATTCATGATTTTTGACAAAAAAAACATAATCTCCGACCTCGAAAACCCCCACGTACTAATTTTGAATCGAATCGTTCCAGAATCACAAAACTTGTCCACCATCTTGGAGCCGCCATCTTGAATTTATGAATTCTGATAGAAAATTCATAATCTCCCACCCCCAAAACTTCCACACACCAATTTTTAATCGAATTGCACCATAATTTCAAAATTCGTTCGCCATCTTGGAGCCTCCATCTTGAATTTATGAATTCTGACACCCCCGACAATCCCCACATAAATTAGTAGCGATTGTTAACTTCAACAAAGCAGAATTGCGGTACCCTAAAGTTATATTCAAATTTAATCTTCAATTTGATATAAAAACTGAACAATTCAGAAGATTCATTAAGTGACATTCCATCAAAAATCTTGGAGGCGGCTGATTCCATAAGTTGCCAGTTAGTTCCAGACAAGTCTCGCTGGCGTTACTAGAAAGAATTTGCAGCATTTGAGTTGTGTGTAAGGAGAAAAATACGCTATCACTGAAAGAAGAGGTATTTATAGTATACTTTCACCACTTATCAAGAAATCTTTGCCCGTCAACCTTGTGGTACTCAATGTAAAATTGAAGAAAGACGATATAAGCAAATATTTTAAATTAACGGCAATCTAAAAAGACTGAACGAAGGTTTCAAACCCAAGAAATCGAAGGTTTTCCAAAAACAGGAAATCGATAAATTCTTATCTGATGCTCCGAACAACGACTGCTTCTTGATGAAGGTGGCTACCATTTTTGGAATCGCTGGTGCGTGTCGTCGCGAAGAATTGATGAATATGACGATAGACGATATGGAAGACAAGAAAAATGTTCTTGTTATTACCATCCCGAACACAAAAACCAACATTATGAGAACATTTGTGGTTTGCGACCCCGAAAATGAAAGAATAAGCTACCTACCTAGAATTATACAAAAAGTATGCCAGTCTGCGTCCTGCTGACACTCATCGATAAAAATTATGTTTGAAAGAAAGCCGTAACAAATTTTGCTAATCAATAATTAAGAAAATAAAATCAACCATTTGACAATCTGAAACATGTCCAGAGACAAATAGGCGTAGAAACTACCAATAAAAACCACTCACCTTCAAAATACAGCCAAATTCCTATTCCAATAGCCAAAGAAAACTTCCAGGATTCACGAGAATACTCAAGAGAGACGAATAACAGATACTTTTCAACCCAAAACTAAACAAAGTGAGCGTATTCGTGTCAGACATTTCTTTCGGGTACTTTGATGACTTTTGTCCACTGATTTGAACGTTATTTCTTATTCATGCTCATAAACTGAGTATAATTCACAAGCTTTTATATTTACTAGTTTCTTTATTGTACATGAGCAAAGGTTTTTGACATTTCTATTTCACTGGTTGATAAACATATTAAAATTAAGGTAGATTTCGCAGGCTAGGTATATTTAAGCATTCGATTCAATAAAAGAATAACTATTTGACTATTTTCTGGATTCATTATTTATCTGTTGATCACATACCCACAAATATTTCCATAAAACAGTACATTGAACATTAACTTCAAGCGGAGCAACAAGGTGGCACCACTGAATCCTACCATGAGAAGGAGAAATACCATATTTCCATAGGCGTTCCGACTGAGCTGGGATAAGGTAAAAGAATACAGGTAAAAGAGTATTTGAAAAAGAGTAAACAACATAGCCGGATACTTTATTACTGTTATGATAGGTATTTCCTTTTTCAAAATGTTCAAATAAAAATAAATCATTTAATCAAACGTATCATAACAAAGGGAAAATATTTTATTATGATGACTAGTTATTAATAAAATAAAATAATAACAATAAAAAAATAATAATAGCAGCAACATAATAATTGTCGCCCAACGCGGGCCAATAACAATAAGAGTATTAGCATCATAATATATATATATATATATATATATATATATATATATACGGTATAATCTACCCTCTTGCACACCCGTGAATAACGAGTGTATAACAAATTACAGTGGTTGAAAATTCAAAAAAAAGTTTGAAAAAATAAAAAAATATTTTTTTTTTGTAAAATTAGTCCAAATTTTGTGAAACGCGAAACAGCGAAGTTTTGGTAGAAAATTATTTTTTTTCTGGCTTATTAATGACCTTTCGTAAAAATTTCCAAGGGAAAATCTATTTAATCTACAATACTGACAACGGATACGTTTACCTTTGTTCACTTCTCTACTTCAATCAATATTAGTCCTACACTTTTGCAAACGAAAGTGCGTTTTGTTTTCTATCAAATAACAAATAAATAAACTGTTTTAATATCTCAAAATAAGATAGTCTAGTTCTACCTAGCTATAAATATTATTATTAATATGATTCAGTGTTGTGCTTATCGGTGTACCGCTCAAGGAACTCATTTCTTTCCAAAAGATGAAGCAAGGCGCAATCAGTGGGAAATATCTTTAATGCGAGATGGCTTCAAGTAGATAGGTTACCTTTCAATCAATCCTTTTTTTTTGTCACTTTGGCCCCTCTACTTCTGAGAATATTCTTCAATTCATCTATTCTCAAATGGCCAATTTCATTTGTTGCAAGACTCATTATCAAAACCAAATTGAATCATGTAAATTGTAAATGCCTCAACCCTCGTTTCCTAAACAAACACAATAGACATTTGTCAATTGACACGTCAATTGGACGCGAACGGGACGTAATGTGATGGCGCCATCTGGCCCAAGCTTTGCGTTGCATCTCCCATTAGTGACATGTAAAGTTGTCTCTCGTAATTTCTCAACACTAGTAATACTTTATAACTGCGAAATTAATATATACAAGTAAATAAAAACTTTTCAACAAAAACTTAAACCGACGAAAAAATCAACTGAAAAGCAAAAAATAAAATAAACCTTCTCAGTTTAAATGATAATTGAGCTCCTAAACTAATGCGCCAAACAAACAATCATCGAAGATCATTATATTACTTTGAAGAAGTAATTAAAACGCCGCTGTGCATCCCGCTTCCATCATTTTACGCTTTACCTAATTCAATTGCTAGTTTGTTTGGCGCCGACTCAAAATTAGTTACTCACATTAGTTTAAGAGCTCAATTATCATTAAGACTAAGAAGGTTTATTTTATTTTTTGCTTTTCAATTGATTTTTTCATCGGTTTAATTTTTGTTGAAAAGTTTTAATTTTTCAATTTTTTGTGGCTGAAATCTACTAATGTTATGCCATGTAATTACAGAAATGCATTTAGAGATAATTACCAAGAAGTAACCATTGTATACCGAATGCATAAATGACTCATCTAGGAGAGCAAAACAAAGATTATTGATTGCTACTCGTTACAGTCACAACTAGATAAGAAAATCAGTTTTATTTACTACCGAAAACATATCCATAATTCTAACACCCGTCCAAAGTCGATAACACAAACAGGGCCATTAAAAAACCTCGATAAACGCCAGTAACACCCGCCCGCATCATTAATGGACGTAAACTAACTTATAAATCACCGGGAATCGACACTCCAGAAATTCATAAACACACTTGTTGGTCATTAATTCAGCGCTTACCCGACAGCCATCATAAATACCTGTCATTCAGTAAAAGGGTATCCAATTATAACAGAGATAAGCAAACGCGGGTAGTCATAAACATATCCAGCAAAACAAGGCCCTTATCAGTTTTACGAGTCACCTCGTTATCTGCCCACAACAACCTAAGTCCCGCCTACTAGCTCCCGTGTTGAAGATCTTATAAAAGCGTGAGTTTCATGTCAACAATATTCGATTCGGTGTTCTACAGTGAAACAAAGAACATGTAACCTCAAAGTAAGGTTAGAATGCAAGTTAGTTCAAAGCAGTATCTCATTCAGTAATCACTTATATTAGACGAAACTATTTCGGAGAACATGTCATTCTCAAAAGTGCGGTATAAAAGTCAGTCGAATTACAGTATCTTACAATAATAATGAGAGTTTCCCAATCAGTGTGTTAACTTCAGAAACATAGAAACTCAGCCATTCAAACAAGTATTAAGCTCTAGTAAAAATGTAGTTAACTTCAGCAAACATAGAAACACTTAGTCATTAGTGTCGAACAGAGATAATACAACGGGATTCCGCAATTTAAATGGTTCACGATCACTTAGAAAAACCTTAACTGTATACGAATATACCGGGCGAATTAATTAGACTAACCGATTGACGCGGAAGAAAACGCAGTAATAATAAATTCAAATCTAATTGCCGTTTAAAACTACTCCAGTGAATAAGTGTTAAACAGGGTGAGTCTCATGTTTGTTTTTCTGTATTTATGTTTATGGCAAAACTCAACCTTTCCAAATGTGTATGTGACTATAAAGTATCTCAATAGTTTCAAGATTACAAAGATCTCAAAAAGAGAATTATTGTTAGCTGTTTGTAGCAATTGATTTCAAGATTGTTCTTCTAGTAAAATTAGTTCTATTGTGTAGCCAACTGCAGAATTATCTGCCAATACGCTACTTTCGTTTTCATTGTACGAATATTGTTGCCTATCATACGTCCATAGACGATTGATAGAATTGTGTCAATTTTTATTAAATATATATATATACATTCTTAACATTTTATGAGTGCATTCTTTTATTTATATTCTCTTAGTTATGAATATCTTTTCGAATCTTTCTGAACGGTAGTATTTCCTGAATAAACAGCCCATGTTCCGGTATTGAAAGAAAGGATATTGATATTTGTAGACCGCTCCATTTATCCTATCCGGTTCGACTATATTCAGATAGTCGATGCTTTTAATACTGTTTTTCCAACCTAACGAATAACGTCTGGTATTACAGGTGTGGTGGGTTAGTTCACAACACCCCGTAGTCAGGGCAAAACACTAATTACTACCTACTTATTTTTTAATTACTTCCAAAATATTTACTTACCTAGCTTACTCCAACTATTAACTGTTAAATAATATGATTATCTACTTTAACTATTTATTGTTATATAATATACATTATTTTTGAAAGTTCTGGTTAGTTGATTTCATCACTTTGTATATAATTCCATCCTTTCATAGAATGTAATTATTGTGACGGATGTCAATTATTTGTTGTCAAGAGGAAAACTGTACAAGTGATCACGAAGAAGATATCAGTGTACTAGAGAAAACAATAAGTGACCTTGAGGAAGATGGAGAATGGAAAGACAACTACATAAAAAAGTTAAAAGAGGATAATCAAACCATAATTAAACAAGCATTAGAATCCGAAACTGAATTGAACACACATCTAGATGCACAGAAAAAACTTATCAAAGAAATGGAGTACGAAATTCAGGAGATGAAGATGAAGAATGTGGAAAAAGTGGTTTCAGTAAAAACTAATTAAACACAAACAAATTCTTGTGAGGTGAGTCATCAATTTACAATGACTGAACCCGCACTCCCCAGCGGCATACTGATGGGAGAATCAAATATGGAACAAGATGAAGAAGGAAATCATTATCAAAATAGGGAGATGACTTTATCAAAAGAGGCAATACACATTAGTGAGGGAAAATATGTGAAAGCTACCAGGAAACTCGTCAAAACAGGAGAAAAGAAGAAGAATGCAAAAAACACCGTTATTCGCAAGAGTCATATTAAGAAATGTGATAAACAGCAAAAGAAGGTTAGTGAAAAAGTGAAAAAACTCAAATATATGGAATTTTCGGAAGAACTGCTTCCAAATGACTTAAACCTCCAAGAAGAGGTCAAACTTTCGAACCGGCAGGAAAGGGACAGTAATCTAGTAATATCTGAAGCTAAGGAAAATTCATTGCTAGTTACAAATCAAAAAATTTTGGGTCGAGAAGAAATAGCGGCTTCTAAAATTCTAATTCTAGGCGATCAGTACGCAATAAATTTTTCTGCAGTATTGGATAAATTTATTACCAGGCAGAATTACACCATCACTGAAAGCATCAAACCAAAAATGGAATTATCATTGTTGACAAGCAGTAACTTTGAAAAAAGTTTGAGCTATGGTCAAGATGATTATGTAATTTTGATGTTCAATACTAAAAATATAAGTAACTCCAAAAATCTGAATTTAGCATTAAGAAATATCCTAAATATAAGTAAAACCACGAACCTAATAATCACTTCAGAGTGTGACACTCAAATGGATCATGTTATTATTAAAAAAATACAGATGTCTCTCAAAAGATTTTCACATAATACCAGAAACCATTCTATTACTTTTCTCGTTGATAATAAACAACAGGGGAGTAAATTTGAAATTTGCAGTATATTGAGAAATATTTTCCATTCTCCAAAGTGTAATAACGTGGTTCTAAAATCGATACAAACAATCGAATTGGGTGATTTAAATATTGAGGATCAGAATGAGAAACCCTCTAATATGTGCCTTCATATAGAGGTACTCTCGAAATCTAACTCTGGAGTTGAAGTAGATCAGAAATCTTTTTTGAAGGCGGGACGGGAACAAAGGTATGTCCTTAATTCTACTGAACATTCAGTCAGCAAGAAACAAAGCAGATGAACTGTTCGTATTTTTAGAAAGTCAAAACTTTCCTAATATAGTATTATTAACAGAGCACTGGTTAGAAATAGATGAGTACATTTGTGTACCAAACTACATTTTGATTTCAAAATATTCTAGGATGAACTCCAAACATGGGGAACCCTGATTCTCATCCATAAAGAATTTATTGATAAGTTTAATTTTACTGAACTGAAAAGTTATGATTATATGTTGGTTGAGAAGGAGTTCGAGTTTTCGGGCATATATTGTAAAAATATCTCCTTGTTCATTTTCTGTGTGTACCGATCTCCATTATTCAGTGAGAAACTATTTCTGGAAAGGTTAGAAATATTATTAGCAAATATTCCTCACAACGCCTCGGTAATACTCACTGGTGATTTTAATATAGATTTTAGTAATAAAACCTCAAAATCCACAATTTCGTTAGAGAACTTATTGAATAGCTCTAATCTAATGATGAGAGTCAATTCCGCAACACGATTCTCCAAAATGTCCAGTTCAATTATTGACTATGTGTGCTCCAACATCGATGGTACTGAATGTGAAGTCATAAATTCGGGTCTGTCAGACCACGAAGCTGTCTTGTGTTGTGTCCCAAACAATTCAAGAACTTCTGGTAGAGCAAGGCATATAGGAAGAATATACAGCAAAACAAATTTCATTAAATTCCAACAACTTTGTACTGCTAATAACTGGAATGAATCTCTGAAATGCATTGACCCCTTAAGTAAATTTCATTCGATGCTGTCGGATATTTTCAACATTGCTTTTCCTCTAAAGGACATCAAAAGTAAAACGGGAAAACCATGGATAACCAAAGGTTTGAAAGTGTCTGCGGGAGTATTCCCAGCATGTCTAAAAAAGGCGGTGGTGATTCCGTTACATAAAGGTGGGGATATTGAAAATCCAGCCAACTTTAGACCCATTTCATTGTTACCTTCCCTCTCTAAATTAATTGAAAAGCTTGTAAAAAATAGAATGATGACTTTTTTGGAAAAGCATAACGTTATCCATTCTTTTCAATTTGGGTTCCAAAGATCTAAAGGAACTAGTGATGCTATTTTTAACCTACTACAGGATGTTTATATCAATCTTAATGATGGAGATGTTGTGGCAGCAGTTCTGTGTGATCTAACAAAAGCGTTTGACTGTGTCAACCATAAAATCCTGTTGAAGAAATTAGAAAGGTATGGCTTCAGAGATATAGTTCTGAAGTGGTTTGAGTCGTACTTATCAGGCCGCACGCAAAGCGTGTCTCTTCAGAACGAATTATCGCAACAATTATTGATCAAATGGGGAGTACCTCAAGGATCAGTGCTTGGCCCAATTCTCTTTTTAATCTACATAAATGATCTAGCCGCAATAAAGATTACGGGAAAGTTTACTCAGTTCGCAGATGATACTACCATACTTTGGAATAATAGAAATGACGTTAATCTGCATCTACAAATCAATAATGATCTTATAAAGGTAAAAAAATGGTGCGATACCAATCTATTATCGTTAAACATATCGAACACGAATATCCTCACCTTTAAAGGTCATCTGCCAGAACTGTATCTGGGTAATGAAGTTATTAGCAGTACAAGAACAACGAAGTTTCTTGTCTTGTACATTGACGAAAAGTTAAAGTTTGAGGACCATATAAAAAAGCTGGGCAAAAAAATAGCCTCTGGATGTTTTGCAGTGAGAACGACCTCGTGGGAACTTGGTAGGGATATGGCCAAAAAGGTATACCATGCGGTAATTGACTCTCATCTGAGATATGGAATCTGCTTTTGGGGATTTTTATTCGAATCTATTTTCGTATTGCAGAAAAGGGCAATTAGATACTTGTGCAGAGCTAAATTCAGGGATTCTTGTAAGCCCTTGTTCATAGGACAACGAATCTTGACCTTACCTTGTATCTATATATTAGAAACAATTTGCCTAATTCACAGTAAGTTTAGGGATCGAGTGTATGGCACCGCACAATATATCACAAGACAAACCCTAAATATAACCTTACCAATTCCAAGATCTGCACAAATAAAAAATTCCATTATATATAATGGCATAAAAATGTTCAATCACTTACCTAACGAAATAAAAACGATTATGGATAAAAAAAAATTCAAAAGTTCTGTGAGAAATGTTTTACTCGACAGAGCATTCTACTCGTTGGACCAATTTTATTCTGTAAAATTTTAGATTTTTATTTTGGTTTCTTTTTGTTTGTTGTGCTTTTTAAATCGACTGATACGTATGGGTATTCACTTTGTATGTGCTATTCTGTTGATTATATTTTATTCTATTTTATTCCATTTTA
Source organism: Gonioctena quinquepunctata (assembly GCA_018342105.1). Classification (NCBI taxonomy): domain Eukaryota; kingdom Metazoa; phylum Arthropoda; class Insecta; order Coleoptera; family Chrysomelidae; genus Gonioctena; species Gonioctena quinquepunctata. The sequence continues at coordinate 115,689 of JAFIRS010000428.1, read as the reverse complement.
TTTTTATCATAATTTAATTAATTGTAAAGATCAGAATTCTGATTTCTGTATATACCCTTCTTTTTTATGTATAACTTTATACTATAAATAACACCTCCAATTTTTAATAAACTGTCGTCTAGTGACTAACATTAATATTGTTTGAAATTCATTTTATGTAATGTATGTTTTTGTATATATAGACTTCTACTTATATGAATAATTTGACGTGTAGTAACCTGCTCTACAAATTTTGTGTTATAATGACAAGGTAAATTTAATATATTTTTGAATATGTAACGAGGTATGAAAAAATAAGCATATATTCAATTGCTATTGATGTTCTCTTTTTTCTTTTTTACTGTTTTTTCACTTTGTCAATAGGAATTTCATTTTTCAGACAATAAAGTAATTTTGATTTGATTTGATTTGTAGGAGGATCTGTCAATGTCAACTACATATGTGTGCCAATATTCACAAGCGAAAAATCAATCATTCCCTATTTTTCTATTCATAGGGGTGGATTATTTCATTCCAAATTGAAATATGATCAACTATGAGGTATACCCTATCTAATAAAACAAGAGTCATCCAAATCGGAAAACCCACTACAAAGTTATGCCTGATAGAATCGGTTAACAGGCCAAAATTCAGAGGTTGAACGATCAGTATCCTCCATTTTGCTACCCTTAGGGATGTATTGGGGATGGGACCAACTTCGAAGTACACCCTATCCAATGAAAAAAGAATCATCGGAATCGAACAGTTCTGTGAAAAGTTATGCGTGATCATACATAAAAAAAATACGCGTCGACTAGAGAACCTCCTCCTTTTTTATTTCATCGGTTAAAAATGGAAAGCGATGAAGACTTTAACACCACACCAGAGGAGATCGTGGATAGTGCGAAAACAGCAATACCTAATCTGCTGCCAGAAAAAAACTAAGGAGATATATCTGAAAGAATGCGAGTCTTTCATGACATGGCGTGAAGAGAAAGGGATTCATAGCTTCACAGAGAGGATATTGCTCGCTTATTTCGAAGAAAAATGCAAGAAAATGAAAAGTTCCACCCTATGGTCTAGTTATTCGAAAATCAAGTCCACGTTGTTAGTGCATAATAAAATCGGCTTGAGCAGATATGCGAAATTGGTTTCGTATTTGAAAAGAAAATATGTCGGCTGTAAGCCTAAAAGTCCCCAACTTTTACAAGGGATGAGATTTATAAGTTCTTGCTTGAAGCTTGTAAGTACATCTCATGCAGAATGTAAATTTTGACTCTAATGTTATAATGTTCTTTTAACTCTAATGAAATGTTGTTCTAGGCTGCATTAATATTTAGTATCGCGGGAGCATGCCGACGCGAAGAATTGGATAAAATGAAAACAGATGTTTTGATTATTACAATTCCTGATACAAAAACTCATGTTGAGCGTCGATTTACGGTTATCGGAGAAACGCCCATTGAGAATAAGTATAAATTTATTGGATACCTTTTTATAGAAAATATAAAAACTACAGACCAAAAAACGTTTTGACTAATTATTTTTTCTTGCAATTGAGACATGTAAATGCACAAGTCACGTTGTAGGAATAAACAGCTTTTCAAAAATTCCATCACTGATTGCAAAATATCTGCATTTACCCAATCCTGAATCTTACACTGGACATGCGTTTAGGCAATCATCAGCGACACTTTTGGCGATTTATTACAACTGAAAAAAACACGTAGGATGGAAATCTTGTGCAGTTACAGAAGGGTACGTTGATGAATCCCTGCACACAAAACTGGAATGCGCCGCAATAATTCTGACTGGAAATACATCAACATTAAGTAGTAGAAACCCATTGTGTAAAAATACTATAACAGTAAATGGTCACGTTTATACCGTGTCTTGGTATGCTGACTAATGATTATATTCCAACCAAATTATGTTAGTCAGTGTGGTATAAACTGTGCACTTGGTCAAGTAACTAGCTTGGTTTGGTACGGAAATTTGTTGTGTATCAGACTATAATACTAAGTTGACTAAGATGGTGTAAACAGTATGATAAGTTTTACCAACCGTGACTGTAAATTTTGGTTTGAAAGATTGATAAGCGTTCTGTCGTGGTTATCGCACTGGCTGAATGAACCGAATGGAAACAATAGCCATAAAAAAGAGAGCGAGAGAGTGTTAGTGAAAAATATGTTTTGTGATTCCTAACCTTAGTTTCCGGATCATTACCTCGGAAATTGTTTTATATATTTTTGTTAGTATTTTTTAAATAAAATGAGTGCTGTAGTTCAGAACCTCCTATAAAAAAGTCCAAAGGTATTAATTGGACAGATGAAGAAACCAGTGCGTTTCTCCAAATATTTTTGGACAAGAAAATTATATCAATTTTGGATGGCAAAAAATTTAAACACCTAGACATTTACAAGAGCCTTGAAGAAGACTTGTTGAGTAGGGGCTTTACAAAAACTGCTGAACAAATAAATGACTGAGCCTGAGCTCACTGACATCCAGACATTGTCATTGACAGATGACACAATTCCGAATTAGATAGCAGAGTTTCAAACCTTTCTCTTGGTTACATGACTAAATAAATACCAAACCAGAACCAAGTTGGTTAATTAATCATTTGACAAAACACGATGTAAATAAACGATTACTAAAACATTTGGTTTGAATTTGGTCACATACACTTGGTAAGGTTACCAAATTCACATACGGTATAAACGTGGCCAATGAAACGATTGTAAATGAAATACCTACTCCTGACTCATCAGCACACACAGTTGATGATTCTGGGTCAATAATTTGAATAGGCAATAATGCAATCAATTGTACTTTCAATATCACTTTTGCAAAATAAACCCTGTGAAAAGTTGGGTAGATAATAAACAGTTTAAAAATTGGTTGTTCTCTTTTTTGACAGTTGAAGAAAAAATATTGTATGCAACACTTGAGTAAAGTATTTTTTTTCATTATTTCCTACTCGTAAAAAAGTACCACTACACACTTGATTCATTAATAACTATTTTTCAACAGGACAACTTGTGATGGTAGGGGGGTCCAGCAATAGTTTAAAATTGAATGTGTGTTTGTTTTCTTCCAAATACTGTGTCCCTGACATTTCAAAGCCTTCTCGCCATAACCACTTTTGTTCGAATATGTCTTAATATTTATAAGGAGAAATGCAAATCACATTACCATTACGAGTTTTGACGGTAATATTCAAGATGATCAGTCAGGGGCGTGCGTCATTTAAAGTATAACTCATGATATAAAGTCAACGAATTTTCGATATTACAACTGATACATTCCTGGATATCCAGAGCCAGTATGCATTTCAAAAGGATTCTGAATTGCAGATTGAACCATTTTCGAGTTTTATTCGCATCTGTTAATAAAAACCTTAGTGCTCGCTTTATTTATTCAGGATGATTTATGTATGTCATGTTTTATAACTTGCAGTTTGATTAAAAATTTTAAAACCTTTGATATACAGGTTGTGCCAAAAGTTGTAACCAATTTTCTTATTATTACAAGCTTTTATTTAACTTCACATTTCTTGCAAGTGAATTTTGACCCACTTCTAGTTGTCCGATCAACGTGAAATTTGGCAGGTGTCTGTAATTCCGATGACAATGCATTATGGAATTTTTGCTAAAAAAAAAAAAAAATGGCGTCTATGGCGGGCGAGATTTGTGATTATGGTTCGATTCTATTCAAAATTGGTATGTGGGGGTTTTTGGGAACAGACATCACGAATTTTTTGTCAAAATTCATAAATTTAAGATGGCGGCTCCAATATGGCGACGAGTTTTGTGGTTATAGTCCGATTCCAATAAAAATTGGTATGTGGGGGTTTTTGGGGTCGGAGATTATGATTTTGTTGTAAAAATTCACGAATTCAAGATGGCGCAGGCGCGGATCCAGGATTTCGTTCAGGGGGGGGTTGTGTGATAACTTATCTTTCAGAAAATTTGTTCTAAAAACATAGAAATCAATAGTGCAGTTGCTGTCGATAAATACAGTTTAATTTGAATAGTCTCTGTCTTTAGAAGGTAAATGTATATATAGTCCACTCATGCTCCCTAATAACTTTTATTACGTGTTTTTGTCTCCTGAACACGAATCCTAAAGAACCGCGGCGGTCTCATACCGTTTCAGGGTTGCAGCACCTTCTTTCTTCTAGAACGTAATTTTCAAGCACCGGTTTCTCGCGTAAAAATCACTCAAAATACCCCCTACTTTCAAACAGCATAAACTACGAACACTAAAACTCATTTTCGGCGAAACTTGTCACAAAACACTGTAACTCTGAAACGGTCTGAGACCGCCGCGTTTTTCATGTTTAGGAGGCAAAAACACGTAAGAAAAGTCTTTCAGCTATTTTCAGGGAGCATGAGTGGACTAATTATACATTTATCCTTTAGAAATATGAAATAAAAACGCATGGGTGTAGACATGAAAAAAATAATTTAATTTGAAGTAATGTAGATAGCTAGGATATTGGGAATTCAAAATTAGATGTCAGCGCCATGGTGGCACAAATTCAAACCAGACATACTTACATTGTTTCTCTGTTTTTTCAGAGGTAATACACTTGTGTTCGGAGTTTTTCTGAAAATATTTCCATTTGGTATAATTTACCAGTTTTTTTCTGTAGTGTTATTCATTTCAAGACTCTAGTGAAGTGGTGTATTTAAATCTTAAGACAATAACATTTGCGAAAACTCTCTTTGAAGAAGACAAAATATGCTCTAAATTGCTTGCAAAAAAAAAAAATCTTTTTCGAAGTTTCTGGACAGCTTAGTGAAGTCATCGGGAATTATTATGAATTATTTTGAAGAAATGTTACACATTATCATTTGTGAATGTTCGAATTAAAAATAAAACTAACAAAAACAGTTTTTTAAAATTTCATTTAAAACAAACAAGATGGTGTGAAAATGTATCCTTATCACCTAGATACACATATATAGTCACTCTTTTTCCATACTGTATGAATAATATTCGGTATGTCGAATAATATCTCTTTTTTCTCTTCTTAAGTCTCTTTTTATTTCATCTCAACTCTTTCGAAGGTTCTCTTTTTCACTTTTTTTCTTGGCCACACACGATACAGGAATATTTTGGGAAGGAACCGTATTCTTCTTCAAAATCCCAAGAGCCCGTCGTTTGTCTATAGACTCACTCAATCCTAGATTAGTCTGCACCAGTAGGTTACATTCATTTTCTCACGGAAAATGATAAAAACTCATTCCAGTACAACGGGATCATTTTATCCAAGAGTCACATCGAAGTACACAACAATAATGATTTGAACTAGAATCACAAATTTTTTCACTCGAGGACGTACAATAGTCAACAGAATTTTCACCAGGTAAACCAGAATTTCATTGAATGTCAACAATCACAAGAGATTCGACAAGTACAATGTGATTGCCCTTCGATAAAAAAAGACTAAAAGATCAAATATCTTGGTGTAGTTCTCAATCAGCATATGAGATGGGACGAACATGCCCTTTATGTTACAAAGCGACTCCGCCAGCTTACTTACAAAATGTACAATTTAATCTTAAACATAAAAAATCTGATGACGGTATACAGGTTCTTTGGCAGAATCAGTTATTAGGTATTGTATCTCCGTATGGGGTGTTATATTTGACTGCAAGCTGCAGTCTCCAAGCCATGCAAAATACAATAATAAAAATTGTTCTTCGAAAAAAAAGCTTTACTCAACAGAACAGCTCTATAAAGAAACTAAATTGTATAACAAAAGATGTATACAGTGCTTCTCAAAAGTCCGCTCCCCCCCTCTTATTTTTGGAACGATTATACATAAACGACTGAAATTTTGAAACTGAATATTAAAGGTTGTAAACTTCCCTACTAGTGATGATAGATGACGAAATCGTCAAAGATGACGTCACAAGGCCATTGTGACCAATAATTTTAAATGGAACCCTACGGCAAGCGACACCTCTTTTAAAATGTATCGAAAAAACCTATTCAATGATACTAATTTTGTTTGTGTTCATGGCAGTTTTGCCAACTCGCTTTTAAAAATGCAAAGCTGTGATGAATTAAATCAGTTAATACTAAAATTCAAAATAGTTGTCAAATAAGCTGACGTTTTTGTTAGTCTCCCTAATTCGACGTTTTTGTAATTGTCCAAGTTTTTGTACATTTAATAATTTGTGTATTGTTGAACGTTTAACTATTTTAGTAGCTTTTGGTACTTTTAATATTTTTGAACATTTTAATAATTTGTTAAACTTTTGTGAGCCGAACGTTTAAGTGCTTCAAGAAGCGAAATGGTACGTGCTTTAGGTGATGAAGTAGCAGCGATCCTAATTCTTGGTGAAACTGGACAAAATATTCATGCAGCAGAACGCATTTTTAATGAGCTGTTTCCCGATCGCCCCGTTTCGAGGACTCATTTAAGGGAGCTTCCTCGTAAGTTTGAAACAACGGGTAGTATTAATGATGCGAAACGATCTGGCAGACCACAAATTTCTGATGAGAAAAAAATTGATATACTGGCAGAAGTAATAGTTAATCCTACTTCTTCAACAACTCACGTTGCATCTACCTGTGAAGTCAGTCGAAGTACAGTACACAGGGTGTTGAAAAAAAAAACAAATTTCATCCATACAAATTGAAAATGTTCATCAACTCTCAGACGGCGACCCAGACCGAAGACTAGAATTTTGTGAAAATATGGAAACTAAAATTAACCAACAGCCAGACTATGTCAAAACAATTTGTTTTAGTGACGAAAATACTTTCTATCTAAATGGAAATGTGACACAGAATGTGAGGTATTGGAGTGACGCATATCCTCACCTGTTTCGTGAAACACATACCAGAAGGTGAATGTTTGGGCAGGTATCCTGGGAAACCACATCGTCTCTTTTTTAAATACCAATTTAACTGGTGAGGTTTATCTGGAGCTGTTGCAAAACGCAATAGAACCGTTAATCCTTGAAATTTTGGAAGATAATCCAGATGAATTCGGCAATTTGGAAATAACATTCCAACAGGATGATGCTCCTACACACTATTACGGTGCAGTAAGACGGTATTTGGATGAGGAGTATCGTGGTAGATGGATTGGACGACGAGGTTCAACGGAATGGCCAGCTCGATCACCGGACCTCACACCTTTGGATTTTTTTCTGTGGGGGTACTATAAATCGAAGGTTTACGCCACTGAACCTGACAATATTGACGTTTTAAAACAACGTATTGTTGCAAAATGTGAGGTTGTTTCCGCAGACACATTTGCAAAAGTACGAGAAGAGTTTAAAAATAGGATATTTCACTGTCAGGAAGTAAATGGAGGTCACTTTACTCACAATTTATTTAAGTAGATACTGATTCTTAAATCTGTAATTAATATCATACTGAATGGAATTTAAATTTTAATGTTTACTAATGAGCCATTAAAACTGCCATAAACACAAACAAAATTAGTATCATTGAATAGTTTTTTTCGATACCTTTTATAAGAGTTGTCGCTTGCCGTAGGGTTCCATTTAAAATTATTGGTCACAATGGCCTTGTGACGTCATCTTTGACGATTTCGTCATCTATCATCACTAGTAGGGAAGTTTACAACCTTTAATATTCAGTTTCCAAATTTCAATTGTTTATGTATAATCGTTCCAAAAATAAGAGGGGGAAGGGGACTTTTCGTCATCTATCATCACTAGTAGGGAAGTTTACAACCTTTAATTTTAATTAATATATATATATATATATATATATATATATTTACCATTGTCTTATTTGGATGTATACTAATAAATATCTTTACCCCATAGCGAAATTATAAAAAATACTAGATCTACCAAAAACCTAAATGTAATAATTCCCATTTTTTTTAAAACTCATACACAACAAACAATTTTCTATTTCGTTCCTAGATTTTACAATATACTCGATCGCAGTTTGAAAGAAAACCTCTCATTTAACAAATATAAAACTGATATAAAACAATTCATCAATTCTTAACTATCTAACACTACTGATGTTACTATGAAAAAAAAAGGCTTGCCTATATACTTGAGGGCAGAAGTAGGTAATGATCCTGATAATCACAAGCAGTTTCTGAGGTCTCCCCGTTTATTCACAAATCACTTAAAAATATTGTACTATACTTCAGATGAATAAACATTATTATTGTAGTGGCAACGGTCACAGTTGGGTAGTATAACAACATACACATAATAATGAGCCCTCGCTATTGCTGTGTAGTCGATTGCAAAAATAGTACCAAAAATAGTTGGTGTGAATTTTATACATTTCCAACGGCATCACATAAGCTGCAGCAAAGAGATAAGTGTTCTGTTCTCCACGATAGTTCAATCTCTAATTCCGGGACGTAAGGTTTTCATTCGATAAATATTTGAGATGTTGATCGCCTAGAAGTGGACACAAAAGTATAACCAAGTTCCGTGGGACAGTGTTGAGCCGGTGATAAAAAGCAAATATCGACTGAGTTCGGGAACGCCTGGACGGTGTTGTAAACTGATCGATCAGCCTTATGAACAGGGGACAGAGATACTTTTGATGTTATAGCATTAACAATATAATATAAGAAATATGTTATAGTCAAAATTATAAGGGTCCCCAAAAATGTTCAAATTTTTTTAACCAAATCGAGTTATAACATTTAATTAATAATTGAAATACATGAATTATGTTTTCACACTTCAACGATACATATAAAATTTAGTGTAAGGTGCCTGATTAAAGGGCAATCTTGATAGGATTGACAGGACAAAGTACCTCGCAGATGATTATTAGTGTTTTAATTTTCACGAACTGGTTTCGGTTACAAAAGCAATTGGCCTTACATGTGAACTAATGGTAATGCAGTTCAAGTATTAAGAGTAAACATCGTTACTTGTACTGTATAAGCAATACGCAATATTTTGTTGACTATTATACGTGTTAGAGAGTGTTGAACGTGTTTTTATTATTTAGGGACCGTTCAACGTTCTCACATCCTTGCAAGGGTAAAAGTGGGATCCCATATTCAGGTAAAATTGTAAACCTCATTCCTTTTCTGATTATTATATTATTTGAGAATTTTATTAAATAGTTTTGCATTGAATCTGATGTTATTTAGTGATTTCCCGTCAGGTTGAAGCAAGCCAGGGTTATATGGGTACTTTTTTTAATTTGTTAAACTAATTGGCTCCCTTACTTTTTTATGTTCTCAAGACCTTATGAACCTGCGACCTTAATAAACTAACGAGTAAGCACATAACTTGCCGTACCTCAAAGTACACAGAAGTAGCATTACTTTATGATATTCAAACTATCTATAACTTGACATGGATAACCTCCAAATGCGGTGAATTATCGTATCAATACAAATATTTTTCATCATTTACTTACTTTTTTCTTTGACAAAAAAAACTTCGATTCATCCGGAACTAGTAGTGAGCCCACAATTGTAACATAGTGAGTATTGGAAATAAAACAGGAAAACTTCAGCTATCGAGTCACTAGAGGGCATTACCAGTCTTGCACACAGCGAATACCTAACTTTCCTATCGTGTTATTCAACAAAAGTAAAGAAGTTTCTTATCTTGCGAAAATGTCATGGAAACAAACAACAATCTTAATAAAGTAGCTCACATTTTGTCAATTCCAAAACGTGCTCTGCAGAAAAAAAGGCAGGAACTGAACTTTCTAGGAAATTTAGAAATCACTAAGCACATAAAAAAGAATATATACCAAATTAATTATTTTATCGAATATTTAGTTGTGTACCTTTTTCTGGGGGGTTAGGGGGATGCTTTTATGCACTACACGGACTTGGATCAATCAACTCGTGCGCGTGTGGGATCCTTCCTCCTAGCGATGGCCTACCCACTGAAACCCCTCATTTGCTCTTTCTTGTGCCTGGAACCGTTTGACCGCCATCAGGACAAAGCGGCATACCCTCATATTGGTCGGTAATTTGTTTCCTTTCATAATGTCATCGGTCATCCAATGTAGGATGATATGTCATAAGGTTTCCTTGTTTTCAATTTGTAGCTTGTTGTTCTCTCTCCCGCTCTTCTTTCCCTCTTTGAGTTATTATTATTTTCATCATTTGTTTCAGTGCTCCGAAATTGGGCATGTATTCCAGTTGAATTCTTGTTTCTTCCCTTATTCTGTCCTATCTGTTGCAGGCGAATAATATGTGTTCTGGGTTGTACACATGCTGGCAGTATACGCATGCCAATTCTCTGGGTGTAGGCTCTGAATGATCCGTGTTCACTCATAGCTCAATAGTCTTGTTTTTCGGTGTTTTTTGCATCTGCAATTAGCGGACACCTGGGATCATTATTTTGGTGCATTGACCCTTTTCTGTGTTTGCTTCCCATCTTACTGCCATTCTATCAAGTTCATTTCTCTCGCTTTGGTTTTAATAGCGTCCTTTGTATCTTCGTATGCGTATTCGAATATATTATACTTCCTCTCTGTGACTAGGATATCTATGGGTATAATCCCAGTTATCACCTGAACGACTATCGATGAAACGATCTGCAACTCTAAGCAGGGCAACTGTCCAACATATTTTTATACTTCTTAACCCTGATGGCATCGTGCCAAGCAGGTGCACAATATAAAATAATGGATTGAGTTACCACATATAGTATTTTTCTCTGGTTGAACCCTGGACCTCTAATGTTATGCGTGATCTTCGCTATTGCGGTAGTTCTACTGCCCGTTTTAAATGTTCTCTTTAGTGATCTCGCCTCTCTAGGAATATTCCCAAGTATTTTATTAAACAACCCCCGAACATTACACCTATTGACAGTCACATGCCCGAGATCACCTTTCGCCAACGTACTATCAGAAAGATTTTGCTGGGTCTCAACACCAACAAAGCCTGTGGATCTGACGGAATCCCGCCGATTGTTCTCAAGAAATGTGCCCCCGAACTAACACCTGTTCTTTGCAAGTTGTTCAACCACTCTTACAATTTGGGGGTATTTCCGTCCAATTGGAAAATTGCAAGAGTACAGCCAGTCCCTAAAAAAGGCAAAAAGGCCCTACCTAGCAACTACAGACCTATCGCACTGCTATCTATTATTTCAAAGGTCATGGAAAAAGCCATCAACATCGAGCTCATGAAATATCTGGAAGACTCAGGAATTGTCAACGATAGGCAATATGGCTTCCGCCATCAGAGATCAACTGGTGACCTGCTCGCTTACGTCTCACATATATGGCAGCTATCTATTGAAAAGTATGGAGAAACTTTAGCTGTGGCATTAGATATCTCCAAGGCGTTCGATCGAGTTTGGCACCAGGGACTCCTCGCCAAGCTTCCGTCTTATGGCTTGCCCCCTCAGCTGTGTTCTCTGCTTGCTAGTTTTCTCTCAAACAGGTCTCTCAATGTAGTGGTCGATGGAGTTTCATCTGACACTCTACTCATAAATGCTGGTGTTCCGCAAGGATCTATTCTCGCACCAACACTATTTCTACTTCACATCAACGACCTGTTGAAAGCAACTTCATGTCAAGTACATAGCTTTGCCGATGATAGTACCCTCCATACCGCTTTCTCTTCCAGGGCCCCTATATCAGCCCGTGAAACCAGAAATGAACGAGGAAGAAATGTTAATAATATAAATATGGACTTAGCAACAATTCTCGAGTGGGGATCTAATAACTTGGTAGAATTCAATGCAAACAAAACACAAGCATGTCTTTTCTCTAGAAAGCCGATCTCACTGTGCCTAACATAACTTTGTCAGGAGTAACCATACCACTGAAGTCATCCATATCGATGCTTGGTATTACTATCAGCAATAACCTTTCCTGGGAAAATCACGTGAGGTCCATTGCCAAAAGTGCATCCCAAAACTTGGTTTTGTTTCGTGCCAAGAGCTATTTCACCCCACTCAGCTGCTTATGATCTATAAGGCACAGATCCGACCTGTCCTGGAATACTGTTCCCATATTTGGAGCGCGGCACCTAAACATATCCTGAGGCTATTGGATTCTGTCCAAAAAAGGGCAATTCGTCTCGTCGGTGATGCCTCGCTTACAAACTCGCTCACTTGTCTGGAACACCGTAGAAAAGTTGGCGATTTGTCTCTATTTTATAGATATTTTCATGGGCGATGCTCTTCTGAAATATCAACAATCGTTCCTGCTTTGGCAGTCTCTTCGAGACTAACCCGTCAAGTTCAGTCATCACACCCCTTCGTGGTCACTTTGGAGACCTGCAGAACATCACTTTCCAAAGACTCGTTCATCCAACGAACAGCGAGGCTTTGGAACTCATTGCCTAGAGAGGTGTTCCCCGAGGCATACAACCTCCAGAAATTTAAGGAGAACACCAACTCCTACCTTCTTTCCCTTGGTTCCCACGATGTTCTCTGAACATTACAGGATATCCCTTTTCGTGGGAACCAGAACATAAAAAAAAAAAAAAATATTTTTTGTGGGTGTTATGTCATGGTTTCATTATTTGAATTTGATTGTTTCTCGTATTTCTGCTTGTCGGTTTGGCCAAGATTATGCTTTTCGTTTTATCTTAAGATAGTTGCTTGATTTGCCTTTCTCACCAGTAGATGGCTACATCGTCAGCGAAGGCAATCGTTCCGATGTCTACTTCTTGTGGTATTCGTAGTATTCCGTCGTATAGTATGTTAGTGGCTCTGTGGTACCCAGATGTGATGTCCATGGAGTCATTACAAGATTTTATTTAACTTCACATTTGTATGTATGTATGTTCAGTTCAAATCTTGCAAGTGAATTTTAACCCACTTCTAGTTGTCCGATTAACCTGAAATTTGGCAGGTGTTCATAATTCCGATGACAATGCATTATGGAATTTTTGCTAGAGAAAAAACAATATGGCGGACGAGTTTCGTGATTATGGTTCTGTCATGCCCCATAATTACAGAAAAATTTTCATCCATAAGAGACAACACGATATTACTTGGTGTGAACGTTATGGCCAGAAAGTTCAATAGGAATAGATTCAAAAGTCAAATGCACGACACTTCATAGTTACGCATATCTAAAAAAGTTCTTGGTAAACAAAGTATAAATTCATAGTTGTTGACAGCTCGCCTAATCGCATTCCGGCTACGAAATATCATAAATCTTTTTTTTTTATATATATTTGTGACGACAGAAAAACGCTATAACTCATATGTTATGACAGCCCATTAATGTAACTCTACCGCGAAAGGCATAAATTTTTGTTTTTATACATTTTTTATGACATAAACAAGTCATTAATTATTGAGCCGCTGACAAGGTGAAGATAACTAGTGTGGGACCGTAATCCGCGTATGAATCATGGATAGGGTTGAATGGTATAAAAGCATGAGGAGCTCGCCATCAAAAGTCAGTCATTACATAGACGTTACTCCGGTAATATGTTCCTCTCAAAAGTGAGGTTAGATTTCATTCGATCACTATAGTGACATAAAGATATAGTTGTCATGCAGTGAACTTAAGTATCCATTAGGAGAAATTTTATTCAAGTTAATCCGAGTAATAACAGAAACCAAGTGAATTCACCAGTAAACCAGTATTTTTTCCAAAATCACCTATTGTTTATCAACGCTTCAAGAATGAGATGAGTCAACGAAAAACCTCAAATCGAAAGTTCATGACCTCATAGAAAACCGTATCCATACAACGATAATCTAATATACAGTGCGAAGTAAAAAATCAAATAAACATTTTTTAGCGGGATTAATCCAAATAATAATCAAATTAAACTAATTGCCGGTTAAAAAGCCTTCTCAAGTGAAAAGTGTTGACCATGATGATTTAGAGTAAGTTCATATGTGTTTTCTGTATTTATGTTTGGGCAAATTGAAAAATGTATGATGTGTATGTGTCTTTAGTTGTATCTCCATAATTTTATATTTCCCTAAGCTTTCAAAAGATAATTATTTCCAGTCGTTTTTGACAATTGATGTCCATCTATTTGAATTGTAGACAGTTTTGTCCTTACAAAAGCGTTGAATAGGAGTTTGAGTGGGTTGGGATAGACAAAGTCAGTGGAATTTCGCGTCACAAAGCCAAGAGTTTTGTAAACAGTTGAAACGATGTTACATGCGTGACACCTAAATCTCTGAAACTGGCACACTTCTTGAGACATGTGCCATTTATATTAGGGGTATTTTATGCGCGTGAAGGAAACAATATTGAATTTACCTATATTTAAGGAAAGTAAATTTAACTCACACCAACGTTGTAGCTTCATTAGATCACTTTGGAGTTGCAAGCTATCATTTAAGTTATCAATTCTTTTATATATCTTACAGTCATCAGCATATAGGAGGAGATTGCAGTTCAAGTTCAGGCCAATGTCATTTACAAAGATAATGAACAGCAGGGGGCCTAAGTCCGAGCCTTGTGGGACACCAGATGTAGCAATGATTTCTGTTGATCCGTGACCATGGTATTCCACTCTGAGCTTTCTGTTGGACAGATAAGAATAGAAAAAAAGGATAAAGTTTCGTGTAAGGCCAACGATTGAAAGTTTTTTGAGGAGAATAACATGATCAAGCCTATCAAACGCTTTGGAGAAATCAGTGTAAATGACATCCACCTGACCAGAATCATCTAGGTTGTCAGATATAAATTGGGTAATTTCCACCAAATTAGTGACTGTTGACCGGCCTGTGATGAAGCCATGCTGATAATCCGTAATTTGTGATTTAACATGAGTAGATAAAAACTCAAAGACCACTATTTCAAAAACTTTGCTGAAGTTGCTGAGAATAACGATGGGCCTATAATTCTCAGTTTAACTTTTATCACCTTTTTTGAATACGGGATATATTTTTGCATATTTCCAAATATCAGGAAAAGAGCATGTTGATAAAGCAAAATAAACATTCTGGTAAGGGGTTTTGCAAATATTATGGCACAGTCCTTCAGAAAGAACGACGGAATACAATCGGGTCCGGATGTCATTTTAGGTTTCAGTTTTTTTAAGGATTTCAATACGAGGTCTTCAGAAATATCAGGGATTGATAAAGACATTGGGAAGATCGTCTTCAACAGTGTTGAAAGGTGGCGAATTAATAAATGCCGACTGGAAAAAATTTAGCAAATTTGTCAATAATAGTATCGGGATCACATATGTCTTCTTGGCCTTGGTACTTCATTGAAGTAGAAATGCGAAATTCATTACGTATAGTATTAATATAGGACCAAACATTTGAGGGATTTTTATCTTAATTATTTTCAACATTTTTTGCAAAATTATTTCGTGCTGATGAAATCTCTCTCTTTACTTCACTGCGGATATCTTTAAACCTTTCCTAGAATGAAATATCACCGGTAGTTTTATATTTTTTGCTATTCAATTTTCTGATTATACTGCCCGTAAACCAATTGAGATGGGAAGAGTTTGTAGTGAGTTTCGTTGGAATATGTCCTAAGAAAATTCGATCCAGTAGACTGTGAAGTTCATCACAGGCATGATTGACGTTATCCAAATAGTCGAGGAAAGACCAATTTACATTCAGTAGCTCATCATATAGACTGGGAAAAGTTTGTTTACGAAAGTTATAGGTTAGAGATGACTTTTTTTCGAATTTTCTAGAAGGCTTTTCGAATTTCAAAATAATTTCAAGTGGTGGATGATGCCGGTCGATAGCTAGCAGGTTGAGAAACTCCAACTTCTGTACTACTCATTACTAAGTCTAAGACACGATCATAGTGATTAGTAAGGAAGTTATACTGTTTCAGGTACAAGAAGTTCATGAAGTTTACAAGGCAAGATATATTATTTGGATGAGAGGTATTATTCTCATACAGTGCTTCTCAAAAGTCCGCCCCCCCCCCTCTTATTTTTGGAACGATTATACATAAACAAGTGAAATTTGGAAACTGAATATTAAAGGTTGTAAACTTCCCTACTAGTTATGATAGATGACGACATCGTCAAAGATGACGTCACAAGGCCATTGTGACCAATAATTTTAAATGGAATCCTACGGCAAGCGACACCTCTTTTCAAAGGTATCGAAAAAACCTATTCAATGATACTAATTTTGTTTGTGTTTATGGCAGTTTTGGCAACTCGCTTTTAAAAAACGCAAAGCTGTGATGAATTAAATCAGTTAATACTAAAATTCCAAATTCAAGCTCCGCATCTGGATAGTTGTCAAATAAGCTGACGTTTTTGTTAGTCTCCCCTAATTCGACGTTTTTGTAATTGTCCAAGTTTTTGTACATTTAATAATTTGTGTATTGTTGATCGAACGTTTAACTGTTTTAGCAGCTTTTGGTATTTTTTATATTTTTGTACATTTTAATAATTTGTTAAACTGTTGTGAGCCGAACGTTTAAGTGCTTCAAGAAGCGAAATGGTACGTGCTTTAGGTGATAAAGTAGCAGCGATCCTAATTCTTGGTGAAACTGGACAAAATATTCATGCAGCAGAACGCATTTTTAATGAGAGGTTTCCCGATCGCCCCGTTTCGAGGACTTATTTGAGGGAGCTTCTTCGTAAGTTTAAAACAACGGGTAGTATTAATGATGCAAAACGATCTGGCAGAAGTAATAGTTAATCCTACTTCTTCAACAACTCACGTTGTATCTACCTGTGAAGTCAGTCGAAGTACAGTACACAGGGTGTTAAAAAAAACAAATTTCATCCATACAAATTAAAAATGGTTCATCAACTCTCAGACGACGACCCAAACCGAAGACTAGAATTTTGTGAAAATATGGAAACTAAAATTAACCAACAGCCAGACTATGCCAAAACAATTTTTTTTATTGACGAAAGTGCTTTCTATCTAAATGGAAATGTAAATACACAGAATGTGAGGTATTGGAGTGACGCAAATCCTCACCTGTTTCGTGAAACACATACCCAATTTCCCCAGAAGGTGAATGTTTGGGCAGGTATCCTGGGAAACCACATCGTTGGGCCTCTTTTTTAAATACTAATTTAACTGGTGAGGTTTATCTGGAGCTGTTGCAAAACGCAATAGAACCGTTAATCCTCCAAATTTTGGAAGATAATCCAGATGAATTCGGCAATTTGGAAATAACATTCCAACAGGATGATGCTCCTCCACACTATTACAGTGCAGTAAGACGGTATTTGGATGAGGAGTATCGTGGTAGATGAATTGGACGACGAGGTTCAACGGAATGACCAGCTCGATCACCGGACCTCATACCTTTGGATTTTTTTCTGTGGGGGTACCTTGAATCGAAGGTTTACGCCACTGAACCTGACAATATTGACGTTTTAAAACAACGTATTGTTCCAGAATGTGAGGCTGTTTCCGCAGACACATATAGGATATTTCACTTTCAGGAAGTAAATGGAGGTCACTTCGAGCAATTTTCTTAAGTAGATACTGATTCTTAAATCTGTAATTAATATCATACTGAATGGAATTTAAATTTTAATGTTTACTAATGAGCCATTAAAACTGCCATAAACACAAATAAAATTAGTATCATTGAATAAGTTTTTTCGATACCTTTTAAAAGAGGTGTCGCTTGCCGTAGGGTTCCATTTAAAGTTATTGGTCACAATGGCCTTGTGACGTCATCTTTGACGATTTCGTCATCTATCATCACTAGTAGGGAGTTTACAACCTTTAATATTCAGTTTCCAAATTTCACTTGTTTAATCGTTCCAAAAATAAGAGGGGGGGAGGGGACTTTTGAGAAGCACTGTATGTAATATACTCGGGAATGTTGAAGTCCCCAATTATTAATAAATTGCTAGAGTTTCCTAAATTGGCGTAGTTGCAAATGATATTGTTTCTTGTAAGACATATGATAAGTTCGGCGCTATATAAACGTTTATTACGTATACTGATGATTTTTCGTTATGAACTTTGACGCCAAGAACATCTACATTAGGAGCAATGTGCGATACACAACTATATATATACGGAGGACTGAACATATTTTATTACACCCTATATATACGGAGGACTGAAAATATTTTAGCAAACGGTCATGATCGAAGTTGAAAAATGCATGACCTACGTAAATCACTCAGCAAGCCATGTGAACGCTCAGGTATCATCCCGAATGTGGGACACCCCGTATATATTTTTATTCTTTGCAATACCATTTTCGTTCACTAAATGATTGTAAACATCCCAATCACAAAATACAGTTAGTTGTAACACATATAGACGACCTTGACGATGATTGTGTCAATATTGATTCGTTTTGGAATTAAAATGAATTATTATGCCTTGAGAATCTTTAGTTCTTTGTAAAATTTAACCTCGTGTGTCAATTCTAATGTAATTGTATATTTTGTTCGGCATGGAACAAATAATGCAGGTGCGGCTCGCGTGTTTGAATATTTTCAGAATGTTAATGATTTTGGGATGTCTCTAAATAGTTAGAATCATAATCGACTCGTACAACATTTTTATCAAGTTAACGTAGAATAACGTTTAGAAAGCGGTCAAGTACGAGTGTGGCTCGCCCATTTGGGGTTCCATATGATTTTACAAAATGGACTGCAGAAAGTATGAAATAGTTTTATTTTTCCCTCCCCGAAATCAACCTGCTGAAAATGTTTGGTTATATATTTCACTTTCAACATAATTTAGGCAAATTCGTTTCGTAAATTAATCTGACCGGGAATCGAAACCCAAGACACTCTTTCCTTGTTTGTGAACAGATTCACCCTGTACTATGCTTCGTATTCTGTTTACTTCTGTTAGTGCCTCATTATATCCTAATTGTTTACCCAAAAAACACAGGTCAGCAACTAAAAAGCTGTTTGATTATTTTCAACTAATTTCCATGAACTTTGGTGTGCTGAATACGAACAAAAATTTGAAATTATCATAGACGTCAGGATTTAACACAAAATGCAAAATTCTCTTCAAATTTACCAATTTTTTCTCAATTTTTGGTATTTTTTTATCTTAGGGTTATTAACTAAATTTAAATTCAAAATTACTATTAATTAATTAACATCAGATTTAAGATATACAATGCCAAAAAATAACATAACTTTCAAAGAATAGTATATTATGATACAAGTGTATAAGTGAGCCTTTAAAGCACGCGCAATGAGTTTGAGGGCACGACGCGTCATAACTTCAATAACAATGCTGAAAATGAATTTTGGATCAGCATAATGCTCCTTATATTTTTTGTTATTGGTGCCCCTTTTTACCCCTTTAAAGCACGCCTCAGCGTGTTTAAATCGAACTTTAAAAAACGCGCGTTTTTTAAAGATACCATGGCAACATCAACAAATCGAGAAACGTGAAGTCTAAATGACAAATTTTTGATTATTGATCTGACAGGAGTACCTTGTAACGTCAAATGAAATATTACTAACAACTCGTTCATTTATATGTGATACCTATTGCTCCTCCATCCATTTGATGAACTTTTCATATTCTTTTTTATATATATCACTGGATTCTGCCTCACTATTCAAAAAATCGATATTAGAATAATTCATTTTTGAGCTCTGGTGACAACAAATACTGATCTTTGATAACAAATTGCAAATGAATATCTGTTTTTCTCATTTCCATGACAACGAAAGGTATACTGATGTCACATCACGAATTCAACCATTTTGCATTATTCGTTCTTATTTCTATTTTTTGTAGTAATAATACCAGTATATATGATTTCAAAGTGCACCAATAAAAAAATAGCGTAAAGTATTCGTGGATAACTGGTCTTAAAACACTTGCTCTATTTCGAGCACTCCGGCAGCGCCGTCGTGCTCGAAAAATCCGCGATGTTTTAAATCCCTTTATCCACTTATACTTTAATATACTATTTGTTTATTGGTGCCTTTTACCCATTTAAAGCACGCCTCAGCGTGTTTAAATCGAACTTTAAAAAACGCGCGTTTTTTAAAGGTAACCATGACAACATCAACAAATCGAGAAACGTGAAGTCTAAATGACAAATTTTTGATTAGTGATCTGACAGGAGTACCTTGTAACGTCAGATAAAATATTACTAACAATTCGTTCATTTATATGTGCTCCTCCATCCATTTGATGAACTTTTCATATTCTTTTTTATATATATCACTGGATTTTCGCGGTATTAACCGCGATTCTGCCTCACTATTCAAAAAATCGATATTAGAATTATTCATTTTTGAGCTCTGGTGACAACAAATATTGATCTTTGGTAACAAATTGCAAATGAATGTTTTTCTCATTTCCATGACAACGAAAGGTATACTGATGTCACATCACGAATTCAACCTTCTTGCATTATTAGTTCTTATTTCTATTTTTTGTAGTAATAATACAAGTATATATGATTTCAAAGTGCACCAATAAAAAAAAATAACGTAAAGTATTCGTGGATAACTGGTCTTAAAACACTTGCTCTATTTCGAGCACTCCGGCAGCGCCGTCGTGCTCGAAAATCGGCGTGTTTTAAATCCTTTATCCACTTATACTTTAATATACTATTTTTTATTGGTGCTTTACCATTTAAAGCACGCCTCAGCGTGTTTAAATCGAACTTTAAAAACGCGCGTTTTTTAAAGGTAACCATGACAACATCAACAAATCGAGAAACGTGAAGTCTAAATGACAAATTTTGATTAGTGATCTGACAGGAGTACCTTGTAACGTCAGATAAAATATTACTAACAATTCGTTCATTTATATGTGCTCCTCTATCCATTTGATGAACTTTTCATATTCTTTTTTATATATATCACTGGATTTTCGCGGTATTAACCGCGATTCTGCCTCACTATTCAAAAAATCGATATTAGAATCATTCATTTTTGAGCTCTGGTGACAACAAATATTGATCTTTGGTAACAAATTGCAAATGAATGTTTTTCTCATTTCCATGACAACGAAAGGTATACTGATGTCACATCACGAATTCAACCTTCTTGCATTATTAGTTCTTATTTCTATTTTTTGTAGTAATAATACAAGTATATATGATTTCAAAGTGCACCAATAAAAAAAAATAACGTAAAGTATTCGTGGATAACTGGTCTTAAAAACACTTGCTCTATTTCGAGCACTCCGGCAGCGCCGTCGTGCTCGAAAAATCGCGCGTGTTTTAAATCCCTTTTTATCCACTTATACTTTAATATACTATTTTTTTATTGGTGCCCCTTTTTACCCATTTAAAGCACGCCTCAGCGTGTTTAAATCGAACTTTATAAAACGCGCGTTTTTTAAAGTTACCATGACAACATCAACAAATCGAGAAACGTGAAGTCTAAATGACAAATTTTTGATTATTGATCTGACAGGAGTACCTTGTAACGTCAAATAAAATATTACTAACAATTCGTTCATTTATATGTGCTCCTCCATCCATTTGATGAACTTTTCATATTCTTTTTTATATATACCACTGGATTTTCGCGGTATTAACCGCGATTCTGACTCACTATTCAAAAAATCGATATTAGAATAATTCATTTTTGAGCTCTGGTGACAACAAATATTGCTCTTTCATAACAAATTGCAAATGAATATCTGTTTTTCTCATTTCCATGACAACGAAAGGTATACTGATGTCACATCACGAATTCAACCTTCTTGCATTATTAGTTCTTATTTCTATTTTTTGTAGTAATGATACGATTCGATTCAAAATTTGTATGTGGGTGTTTTCAAGGTCGGAGATTATGAATTTTTTGCCAAAATTCTAAATCTAAAATGGCGGCTCCAAGATGGCGGACAAGTTTTGTGATTATGGTCAGATTCTATTCAAAATGTGTATGTTTTCAGAGTCGGAGATTATGAATTTTTGGTCAAAATTTAAATTAAAGGGGAATTTTTTTAGAGAAATAAAACAAAATGTCGCTCCAAGATGGCGGACGAGATTTGGGTTTATGGTCCGATTCGATTCAAAATTGGTACGTGGGGGTTTTCAGGGTCAAAAATTATGAATTTTTCTGCAAAATTCATAAAATCAAAATGGCGGCTCCAAGAAGGCCGATGATCTCTGTGTTTATGGTCCGATTCTATTCAAAATTGGTATCTGGGGGTTTTCGGGGTCGGAAATTATGAATTTTCTGTCAAACTTCACAAATCCAAGATGGTGGATGAGTTTTGTAATTATGGCCCGATTCGATTCAAAATTGGTATGTCGGGGTTTTTGGGGTCGGAGTTCATGAATTTAGTCGAATATTATTGATCTTAGTGAAAAAAAAAATTGAGATGGCAACTGCAAGATGGCGGATGAGTTAATCTTTAGATGGTCTCCTCATTGAAGGGCTAGATACCTCAGAACTAAGAGGAACAAAAAAGGCCTCATAATAACGATGCTTTAACAAAGATGCATAGATTAAGACGTACTAAAAAGCACAAAATAAAATAATTAATAAAAAAGCTTTTATTCAAATGCACTAAAAAGTTAAAAATAATTGCTTTGGATGTGTGACGTAGATTATTCCGTGAGTTATAGATTCAAAAGCTTGACGCTTTTGTATTCGAACTGAAAGCTTTGCGCGACAAGCTTTTGAATCTATAACTCACGGAATAACCTATACGTCACACATCCAAAGCAATTATTTTTTACTTTTCAGTGCATTTAAGTAAAAGCTTTTCTTTAAAAAGTTTTTTATTAATTATTTTTCCTTTAAAACACGGCGTGTTTAATCTTGAGATTTCGCACGCTTTTTAGTTCATAAAACAAGGATTATGATGCAGGTATGATAAAATAACTAATACAAAAACTTTTTAAAGACAAACTTTTATTTAAGCCGTGTACTAAAACGTATAAAATAAGTTTAAGTCATCGCTGACAATGATTTAATTATCTTTTGTTGAATTATTTGGTTTTAATAAGCTTTTGTCGCGCGAAGTGTTCATAAAAGTAGGCACCAATTAATTTGATTGGCAGTAATTGATTGGTAAGTAAGAACTTGTCAAAGTATTTCATTTTTACAAAGTATTCATAAAAGTAGGTACCTATTAATTTCATTGGACAATGATTGGTTGGTAAGTAACAACTTGTCAAAGTATTAATTTTATTACAATTCGCGCGACAAGCTTTTTAAAATCAAATAATTCAACAAAAAATTATTAAATTATTGTCAGCGATGGCAAACTTATTTTATACGTTTTAGTAAACGACTTAAATAAAAAATTGTCTTTAAAAAGGTTTTTTATTAGTTATTTTAGTTTTTGCTTTTTATTTAGTTCGCCTCAATCTGTTCATTTCTAATAGAGCATCGTTAGTACAAGGTCTCTTCCCTGTAAGTTTTGAGAAATCATGATCTCCGACCCCAAAAACTCCAACACACCAATTTTGAATAGAATCTGACCATAATCACAAAACTCGTCGCCAGCCTGAAGTCGCCATCTTGAATTTATAGATTTTGACAAATAATTCATAATCTCCGAACCTAAAAATCCCCACATACCAATTTTGACTAAAATATGACCATAATCCGAAAACTCGTCCTCCATCTTGAATTTATAAATTTTGACGAAAAATTCCAAAACTCCGGCGGCGGTTTTCGCGGTCGGGAAAACCGCCGCATACCAATTTTGAATCGAATTGGACCATAATCACAAAACTCGCCCTCCATCTTGGGGCCGCCATCTTGAATTTACACTACAACATAATGGAGGCCCGGAATTAATCTGACGGACGACAGACGAGGGATCTCCTCAACGGTTCACAGCAGCTACCTCGTGTTTGGGGTAATATGTACATATATAATTACATGTCCTGACTAACTGATTGACTGATATAGTTAAAATTTTGATATTCCATCCCTAAAGGGGTGAAAGATATGTGAGGAGGGGGGTGAAAGTGAATGTACAGTGGTTTTGAATTTAGAGTCATGGAAATTAGTATTTGGGCTCTTCTTCAAATGTGTTTCAGGGTTTTTGAAAATTCAACCCTAAAGGGGTGAAATGGGCGTTGAAAGTCTGTATAGTTAGTTTTAAAGTTAGGATCATGAAAATTGGTATTTGGGAGCCTTTGTTACAATAAAAAATACGTGTTTCGGTGTTTTTGGAAATTCAAACCCCAAAGGGGTGAAATGGAGGTTAATTTGGGATTGGAAGTTTGTATAGAAATTCCATAGTTTTCAAGTATTTTTTGAAATTCCGTCCCTAAAGGGGTGAGTGAATTTGTAATAGTCGTCACCAAAAATACAAAGTTTAACGCGGACGAAGTTGCTGGTACCAGCTAGTTATAATATATAACAGTTAATAGTTGAAATAAGGTGGGTAGGTAAGTATTTTGAAAGTAATCCAAATCAAGTAGGTAGCAATTGGTAGATTTTATCCACAAAAAATTAAAAAATAAAAACTTTTTAACAAAAAATCAAACCGACGAAATAAGAAACTGAAATCCAAAAAATAAAATGAACTTTTTTAGTCTTAATAACTAAGCTCCTAAAAGAAAGTAAGTAATTAATTTTGAGTCGGCGCCAAACAAACAACCAACGAAGATTATTGAATTACTTGAAAGAAATGATCAAAACAAAATAACATGAAAATGCAACGTGAAATCTCCAACGATAAACAATAACATTCCAAAAATGTATGCCTGTTCAGGTAGCTGTCTCGCTGATATTGACTTCGAGAACGTTCGGCAATTTCCGGCGAAGAGACGCGCCGTCGCCGCGCACCCCGCTGCCATCATTTTACGCTTTACGTAATTAATTTGCTTGTTTGTTTGGCGCCGACTCAAAATTAGTTACTTACATTAGTTTAGGAGCTTAGTTATCAAGACTAAAAAAGTACATTTTATTTTTCGCTTTTCAGTTCTTTTTTCGTCGGTATAATTTTTTGTTAAAAAGTTTTCAGACTTGAAACCTGTAAATTTCCACTACAAACTCGGAGTTATATATTTCCAACTTCAAACTGAAACTACCTATTCATAAGTTTGAGATTTCTAGTTTAAAGTTGGAAATTCAGAGTTTGAACTGGGAATTTCATTTTTCTGAAATCGCTCAAGAAGGCCTACTTTCTTTGCTAAGCAACGAACTTTCCCGGCCTAGGCGGTCAAAATCGGTCCCTACCGGGTTTTTATATATATATGTTAGACAGTAAATAAAAACATGCAAACAACCAACTCACATAAGAACTTTTATTGAATATATTATTACCCATATGGAACGTTTATTATAACTATTTTTGTATATTTATAGTTATGTTGCAGTTTGTACAATTATTAAACATAGGCTGAACTCTACATGGAAAGTCATTCTCTTTGTCACTTCCCCCTGTAAATGTATCTGTTATGTTACCTGAATAGTCAGCGACGTTATTGCTGTTTTCTTCTTCGGTAATAATAGTATTAGCAGATTTCTCTTTGTCACTTCCCCCTCTAAATATTGTATCTGCTATGTCTTTATTTGTAAAATATTCCTCTATATATCCTTCGGCAACGATTGAGGATTTCCATTCCCCATGCCTCTTTAAAGCAATTAAATCTGCCTCAGCATTAACCAAAATTGTCGCAGAGGACCGACGGAAACAATGTCCTGTGTATTCATGTGCATATGGCAAATTTAAAAATGTTGCGACAATTTGAAGCATTTTGCCAAACTGATATATTCCGACTATTCCGAAATAAGTAGTGAATCTCTGACTTTTGTCACAACAATAAACAAAGAGTGGTTGTCAAGGAAACGATTTCATAGGCAATAAGATGTTGAAAAGGGAAACATTCTCAATTGAATATTGATAGAAATATTTTTCTGTGAATTGAAAAATCACCGATAAAAATGAAGTTATTTTTTGTGAATGTCTAACAGAAAACAACTACTTCCCCGGCTGAAGCCACGCTGGACATTGAACTACATCTGATAGATATTCTGAAAAGTCCCTAACTCAGAAGAAAAAATCTGAAATTGAAAATTTGCATTTTCATTCAGATAGTTATTTGATTTTCTATTCCAGCCTTAATTAGGAACTCATAAAGATGAATGAGGCAAAGAAGAATGTTTTCCAAAAGAGAGTACTCACCAGAAATCATTCGTAACATTGACGCAAGAGAGACATCGCATTCGCTAGGTCTTCAATACATTTTTGGCGACGAAAATCTATTTCACGCTTCCACGATCAAATCAATCTATCATACCCCATGACACATGCTATAATGGTATGCATTCAGAAGAATCTAGAAAGTGGTTATAGGAAAAAACACATCTACATTCTATCTGACTGTCAAAGTGCTATCAAAGCACTCAACTCTATACAGATAAAGTCCAAACTGGTCTGGGACTGCCTCCAGAACCTCATCGAGCTGGCAAAACACAACAAGGTCACCTTGATGTGGGTGCCAGGTCATAGAGGCATTGAAGGCAACGTCAAAGCGGACCAGCTAGCTAGACAAGCATCTGAAACGCTATTCACAGGGCCAGAACCTGCACATGGGATTAGCAAAAACCGATGCAGGACCCTGATCGACGAGTGGATAAAAAGAAGACACCATTAATATTGGGATCAAACTGTCGGGCAAATACACAGCAAAGTCATGGTAGGGCATCCAAACCGGACCCTGACGGCTGACGAAGGCTCGTATAATAATAGGTCTGTTGACTGGACACTGCGGCCTAAGAAAACACCTAAACACCATGGGAGTACGCAGGGAAACCGTGGAGTGTAGGCTATGTGATGAAGAGGAGGAAACAGCCTCTCATATTATATTCGACTGTGACGCCCTAAGTAGTAGGCGACACAGAACCTTCGGAGAGATCAGCCCGGAAACAGGCATGAATCCGAAGAACCTTATCAACAGGCTTCTAAACCTAATTAAAGGCACAAACCTGTTTGAATGAGGAACCACTGACGACAGAGTGATACAATAGACCCCAGCTGGTCGCAGTGTCAAGGGAAGCTAAGTGCCAACCCTGTCTCTGGCTCGTCAGCTTTCAACCAACCAACCAACCATACCCCATGACAGGTTTTAATGTCAGAAAACACTAATTTCAAAGTGTCTCTCCAAAAGAAATGATTCAAACTTTTTCCATCTTTGCAAAGTGACATTGCTTCTTGAAAATGTGTTTCCCATTTCTTCCGGTCTTCCTGATGATCGTGGAAGCGTGAAATAGATTTTCGTCGACAAAAATGTATTGAAGACCTAGTGAATGCGATGTCTCTCTTGCGTCAATATTACGAATGATTTCTGGTGAGTACTCTCTTTTGGAAAACATTCTTCTTTGCCTCATTCATCTTTATGAGTCCTTAATTAAGGCTGGAATAGAAAATCAAATAACTATCTGAATGAAAATGCAAATTTTCAATTTCAGATTTTTTCTTTTGAGTTAGAGTCCTTTCAGAATATCTATCAGATGTAGTTCAATGTCCAGCGTGGCTTCAGTCGGGGAAGTAGTTGTTTTCTGTTAGACATTCAAAAAAAATAACTTAATTTTTATCGGTGATTTTTCAATTCACAGAAAAAACTTTCTACCAATATTCAATCCCTTTTCAACACGAATACCCCACAAGAGGTTATCTTGACGATGGAAGATAGTGACTAAAGTTTATCTTTCAGTCGCAGATGATTCCACATCTGATTTCATGAACATCCTGTTCATATTTTCAACAAAGCAATAAGATGGTAATAAAAAACTGTTATGCATTTATAAAAATTCCTTAATTAATGATAATGTTGATTGCGATTTCAGAAAAAATAGTATGTGTACCTCGTAGTAAAAGCACATTCCCAGACTTCAATGCTTGTTGGCCTCGCATAACGCCTCGGCCAACAATTTACATTGTCGAGCGGGAATGTATTGCTTATACACAATGTACTATTTCCAAATTGAAACTTGAAATTTCCAACTCAAAATTCGGAATTCTATTTTTTTGATTTCAAACTCTAAATTATCTACTCATCAGTCTGAATGTTCGAGTTTGCAGTTGGAAATTCCTAGTTTGAACAGGAAATTTAGCTTTCCGAGTTGACAGTTAAAACTTGTAAATTCAAAGAAAGTTTTCATTGGCCAAAAACAGATCCTGAGATGTGTTTTCGGAATATTTAATAGGAAAAAACAATTTTTAAATAATTTAATGTTGACACTTTCCTGTCCCTTCATTTTCAAAATGTGTGTTTTTAAAAATGAAGAATTTTTGGTAAGAAGTATAATGTCAAGTGCTGTTGGTCTTTAACTTTTTAATAATCTTCCAGACAAACTAAACGATATAACTGCAATGTCCTCTTCAAAATATAATTTGAAATGTTTTTTACTTGAGAAGTGTTTTTATAGTGTGAATGATTTTATAGAAATTTAGCATATGTGTGAAGCATTTCGGGTAATATTTTTCTATTTGTTTATTTTATTTATGTTATGGGGGGGGGCATAACGGAGACGTTGAGGGAAATAAACAATAAAAAAATAAACATAAAATATTTTTTAATGAACACTAATGACAACTCTTTGGTTACTTATTAATTTATCATTTGGCACCGAATTTGGTGAAGTAAGAAATCA
This sequence comes from Gonioctena quinquepunctata, assembly GCA_018342105.1. Taxonomy (NCBI): domain Eukaryota; kingdom Metazoa; phylum Arthropoda; class Insecta; order Coleoptera; family Chrysomelidae; genus Gonioctena; species Gonioctena quinquepunctata. Next base: position 87,308 of record JAFIRS010000428.1, on the reverse strand, counting down.
AATAATATTTTTAATTTCATGAAAACTCCATCGTGCCCCGGGGTAGGGGCAGTATGGGGTACCCAGTGCGGGGCAGTATGGGGTACACTATTTTATTTGTCACAGAATAAGCAGATGTGGATTTCTTCTTCTCCATAGCTGGCAGGCCACCCAATGCTCCGAAGACTTAAGTGTGGTTCGAGTCAACACAATAGATGCATAAGACATCCTCCTTAACATTTTCTCCATCAGAGCGAGCTTTTTGAGTCTTCTGTTTTTTTGAGTTTTTTTTTCAACCCGGGATCATTCGGATTTGAACACTTCTTCGTCCGTTTAAGTTGTTCGCGTTTTCCCACACAACGGGGTACCCCATTGTGCCCCATAGCCATGTCCCCGTTATGCCCCATGCCTAACAGAATTTTAAATAACGAACAAAAAAATGAATTCAAGGTCAGAGTGATTTTGCTCAAAACATCAATAGTTGATGCTAGTAGTAATGCACATTAAAAAAAAAACTATAGTAGTAATTAGATGAAATGTCGCCGGAAAAAAAAATTGGTCGTCAAAAATAAACGCGTGCACTCTGATCGCCGGTCACTGCCGCACTGAAGGCCGATGCGAAATGCCCTCTTATTGGCGAAAACAAAACAAGGCTAGTGTGCGTAGTTACTTGTATGTGTGGGCCCCGTCGTGCCTCGCGTCCCCGTTATGCTCCCCCCTCTCCTATGTCAATTTTATCTTGCGTATTTTTATCTATTTTACATTTTTATCTATTTATTGACAATTCCAAAACATGTAAACCATGTCGAAAAATGGTTGATTGATTGAATGTTTTCGCTTTCAGGATTTTGCGTCAAAACAAAGGAAGTAGGAACCGGTGTCAAAGTATTCGTGAATATCTGCAAAACTGATGCTATACCACCTCCGAAAGACATTTCTGTTAGAGAATTGCAAGAACTTCTGGACTCAGATGACCCAGGTGATTATAAAGTACCGATGAGCCTTGGAGACATCAGAACTGAACCCGATAAAAAAGGAGAAGTCGCCAAAGTCTGCGATGTAGCCATCCACCCCGACTTCTTCGAGAAAGTGGAGGAGTACGCCGAATTCAAAAGTTTTTTCCTTGCCATAGTTTTCCAAGGAATCGAGGATAAGTACAATTTGGCGTGCGAAGAGGAAAAAATTACCCTTATAAATCGCAAACACTTCGGAAAGTTGCAGGCGCACAGGATTCAACAGCGTGAAATTGCTCAGAAAATGGCGGAAGGCAGCCGGAAATCTTTGCTGGATGAAGTTGGAGGAAAAACTGAACAGAAGAAAGTTGTCATAGAGACGCTATCGAGTACAGAAAACGTTATGAGGGAGCCAAATTACAGGCTGTATAAAAAGAAGGATGGGCAGAATTGTATTTATGGAGAATTCCAGTTACCGGATGTGGCAAGTTATATATTTTTATTAAGTACTTGAAAATCATTACTTCACCATATTTTCGTTTCCATAATAAATATACGAATGTTTTATGCGAAAGGATGTTAAATAGTGATTTATGTTGCTAGTAGTCAAAAAAGTAATATACAGGGTGACCCCTAAAAATATACAGGGTTTCCATTTAAAGCGTGCAAACTTAAAGTAACCGTTTTAAAATGGATCGACCTACTTCTTTTTGGAAAATTGGTATCTGAGAGTTTTCGTGGTCGGAGATTAGGATTCTTTTGTCAAATTTGAAAAATTCAAGATGGCGGCTCCAAAATGGTGGACGAGTTTTGTGATTATGGTCTGATTCTATTCAAAATTGGTATGTCGGGGTTTTTGGGGTCGAATGTTATGATTCTTTTGTAAAAATTGAAAAATTCAAGATGGCGGCTTTAAAACGGCGGCCGAGTTTTGTGATTATGCTCTGATTCTATTCAAAATTGGTATGTGGGGGTATTTGGGGTCGGAGATTATGAATTCATAAATTCAAGATGGTGGACAAGTTTTGTGATTATGGACCGTTTCTATTAAAATTGGTATGTTGGGGTTTTTGGGGTCGAATATTATGATTCTTTTGTCAAAATTGAAAAATTCAAGATGGCGGCTCCAAAATGGTGGACGAGTTTTGTGATTAGGGTCTGATTCTATTCAAAATTGGTGTGTGGGGGTTTTTGGGGTCGAATATTATGATTCTTTTGTAAAAATTGAAAAATTCAAGATGGCGGCTTTGAAATGGCGACAAAGTTTTGTGATTATGGACTGATTCTATTCAAAATTGGTATGTGGGGGTTTTTGAGGTCGAATATTATGATTATTTTGTAAAAATTGAAAAGTTCAAGATGGCGGCTTTAAAATGGCGGCCGAGTTTTGTGATTATGGTCTGATTCTATTCAAAATTGGTATGTGGGGGTTTTTGGGGTCGAATATTATGATTCTTTTGAAAAATTGAAAAATTCAAGGTGGCGGTTCTAAAATGGCGGCCGAGTTTTGTGATTATGGTCTGATTCTATTCAAAATTGGTATGTGGGGGTTTTTGGGGTCGGAGATCATGATTACCTAATTTGATAAGATTATTCCATTTTTTAATTTGCAAAATATAATAAAATAATACCTAGTTTAAATTTTTTTTTATAAATAAACCACACTAAAAAGTATGAAATAAATAATAGTTTAAAAAACCAAAAACCACGCTTTCATAGAAAACCAGACTAAAAAAATAGAAAATAAGAAAAAAAAAATGTTATTCAAAAAAAAGCGTGGGGTGCATGGTATCAATAATTATATAGTACATTACACACCTAGGGCAGTAAAGTAAGAAATGTCTCAGATCACAGGTAATTGTTGGCCAAGGCGATACCATGCACCCCACCCTTTTTTTGAAATAATTTTTTTTTCATATTTTCTATTTTTTTTTTCTGATTTTCTATAAAAGCGTGTTTTTTAGTTTTTTAAACTATTATTTTTTTATCAGTATTGACTACTTTGTCATTATTGCACCCAAGAAACAATTTCAATTTTTTTTAAGTTAATTGCATTCTTTTTTGTCTAATAAATATATTCTGTTTTTGACACATTCCTAGTTCTTCTGTATTTGTATTTAGTGTATCTATTCTTAATTTCCTTTTCAGAGAGGGTGTGTTCCGTAATAATAAAGAAGTATAACAAATATTGAGCTTGTTGATGAAAGTGACTTTTTATTAAGCTCTTCTTCTGGATGGGAATATTCTTTGAATTGAAATCCTGAACTAACATGACTTAACGATATTCAAAATTAGAAGGACTTCAAAAGCTTTCTTAGCTATACAAAAATTTATTCAGTTGAAATTGTTGTTTAAAATTAGTAAAACAAGTCAAGAGATAATAATCAATAAGTACCACTCTCATGATTCTCTCTGGTGGAAGACTAGAACGAATTGTCCTTTTTTTTCTAAAAATCTATTGAAACCCCTTACAGTTTGTAAGCTTAAATTTAGAAACATATAATTTCTGAGGACGGTTATAGTTTCGGGGGTAGCGTATGAATTGAGGTTTTATTTTAATATCTGACAAATACTTAAGGGACTAATTTGTGACCTTTTTCTACATATACGGAGAATTCTTATTCATCTGGGAGTGCATAAGAATTACTCTTCACTATCTTAACTAATTAAACATTGTTCTCAGGTCATATATTTGTCGATGCAGAAAATCCTTCATAACAATCATATTTTATTTTCATGAACTTCCGAATAGACTCCTTCTTAACATTTTATGTTGCTCCCTGACTATCTCTCTGTCATTCGGACCGAAGTCTAAACGGAAAATGGTTATAAATAGCCCTTACTATGATTTCCCAAAGAGGTTGCCCATTTGAAACAAACTAATATATATTTCTGTATACTGTGATTTTCGGCGGATTTTCAATAGAAAGAATCTGTGTTTAAATAGTCAACGTGCATTTTGCTACATTATTGATTTTTCAGATTTCCTCAAAGGAACTAACTCTAGATATCGGTGAAGATAGAATCCTTCTGGAGTCCAAAGCGAGAAGTTATTTACTGGACATTTTTGTACCGTACATTGTGAAGCAGAAAAGTTGTAGTTCCTCGTTCAACAAAAGTACCAAAGTAGGTTGATAAATAAAGAAAATCATCGGGTACTAACATACATTTTTATTTTTCAGGTTTTAACAGTAACAATGCCTTTGGTAGGAGGTTGAACATGATTGAAATTGTATCGCTGAAAGATCAAAGATATATTAACTTGAAAATTGCGTTTTTTTATTGTATAATTATAAGTAGTTATCTTATTAGAAAACTAAAATGGCGCAAAACCTTGTACTGAGGTGGTAATAATTATATTGAGCAAAAAAGTGTTCCAGCTCAAATAAGTTTAGGTACATAAAAATTGTGAAGAGATACGTGCCGAAGTTTCCTAATATATCTCAATAAATTTATAAAATCAATACTTGATACATTTTCCAAGTATGTACTGTATAAAGATCTCAAACATATTTTTTTTTATAGGTAGAACGTTACATATTTTTTTGATGAAATTCAGTAATATGGAGGATGATAAAAGGAGTAAAGGAACTTCGTTCTTGACGGGGGTCCCCCGACCGCACACGTTTTTTTGTTTTTGATAAAATTCGAATTGCTTTATCGCTTATTTAATTGTATTGGTTGAGACCAAAGTACCCAGACTTTGTAAATTTGTTGGAATTATCATCTTCAGCACATACTTAGGGACTGACCAAGAAAATCGTGAAACATCAAAGCTGATACTGATCCAGCCAATAACTCTTTCACTATGCAAAACGAATAGATCCGAAATTTAAAAGTGTGCTCATAGTGCTGCGAGTTTTTAATTATCTTGTGTGAGAGTTGAATATATCCCTTAAAAATTGAATTGAATATATCCCTTAAAAAAAACTAATGGGTGTATATCATGTCGAATATCCATGAGAAAACAACTACTTTCCTGGCTTATACCTCGACAAACATTGGATTTAAAAAAGTAGAATTCAGGGACAACATTTCTTTTTTGATAATTGCAAAATTTCGCTTTTTTATTGTTCCCTTCCCTAGAGGATTTATTGTTTTTCTTTTCGTGAAAAAAAACCCATTTGCTTGATAAACCAGTTCTAATGAATATTTTGATGTTTCACAAACCTTGGCCGATACTTATTCTTAGCAAATCCTTTTAAAATGATCACAAAGAGAAATTGACTAGTTAACTGTTGAATATATGGAAAAGTACAAACTACTTCTACGGGAAAAATATAACTGGAATTCGATTGACTTGGAATACTCTACCAATGTTGAAGAATCGACAGAGAAGTGTTGTGACTTTGATGATTGAATCTGTAATGCGAAATCTACCAATCAATGGCAATCACAATTCCAAAACTGAAGCCCCTATAATTTTGAATTTTGACAGTCGATCAAAACTATGTTAACAAATATAAAATTTGGATCAAAATCTATGAACTTGAAAATATAGATTTTGTTAAAACAGGCAAAACTTTGTGGGAAAGACAATATTTTGCGGAAAAATGCATACTTTAGCGGAAAAATGTAAAAATTGCAAGATTTCGCGGGAGTAGGTAATTAATTTTTTTTATTTACAAGCTTTATATTAGTTTCACTTGTATGTTTGTAACCGACTCCTTTGGGCGCGATTTTGACCCACTTCCAGACTTCCGAATGATTTGAAATTTGGCAGGTGTACATAATTCCGGTGACAATGCATTAAGAAATTTTTGTGTAAAAAAAAATGGCGGATTCAATATGGCGTACAAGTTTTGTGATTATGGTCCGATTCGCTTCAAAATTGGTATCTGAGGGTTTTTGTGGTCGGAAATCATGATTCTTTTGTAAAAATTGAAAAATTCAAGATGGCGGCTTTAAAATGGCGGCCGAATTTTGTGAATATGGTCTGATTCTATTCAAAATTGGTATGTAGGGGTTTTTGGGGTCAAATATTAGGATTCTTTTGTAAAAATTGAAAAATTCAAGATGGCGGCTTTAAAATGGCGGCCGAGTTTTGTGATTATGGTCTGATTCTATTCAAAATTGGTATGTGGGGGTTTTTGGGGTCGGAGATTTTGATTATAAGCTTATTCCATTTTTTAATTTGTAAAAAAATAATCGTTTGAAAAAACTAAAAAACACGCTTTTATAAAAAACCAGACTAAAAAAATAGAAAATAAGAAACACATTTTTTTACAAAAAACAATTTTACCAAACAATTTTTTTTACAGGGTATTGTTGGCCGAGGCGATACCATGCACCCCACGCTTTTTTTTAAATAAAATAATTTTTTTTCCTATTTTCCATTTTTTTAGTTTGGTTTTCTATAAAACCGTGTTTTTTAGTTTTTTTGAACTATTATTTATTAAACAGTAAAAATGAAAATGTTTGGATTAAAATGCAAGATTTTGTCGAAGATATTTTGCAGGATGATATAAGGTTTTTCGGGAATAATGCAATTTTAATCAGAAAAAAAATTGCATTTTTGCATTAAAATGCATGATTTTGCCGAAAAATTTAAAATCTAGCAGAAAAATACAAGATTTCTTGGAAAGATACAAGATTTCGAGCGGATATGCAAAATTTTGCCGGAAATTTTCTTATTTTGCAGGATAATGTGAGATTTCGCAATTTTTTTCGTGGAAAAAACAATTTAGGATGTAAACTCTAGAGGGAGAACGCAATATTTTGAGTAAAATAGAATATTTCGCAGAAAAATGCAATATTTCATAGAAAAATGCAAACTGTCTAAGAAAAATTTCGGAGGAAAATTTGCAGGAAAGTGAAAACAATTATTTGCACAGGTACTCGATAAAAGAGAAGAAAAAAATATCAAAAAGTAAGATGAAAGATACATAGAAATTTTTTCTTTTTAATGAAAATCGCCATGTTTTTCTTGAATCAAGACTTCCACGTTGAAACGTCATTACATTTTTTATAGAAGCACCACTACTCTTTCAACAAATATATTCAATTTGAACTTATTCATATAAAAAAAATATTCCGGTTTAGAAAAGTAATACTACCAGGTAAATATTATTAAAAGTGTATTATAGAAAGGCCTCAACTGTCTACTTCTATTCAAAGTGTAGAATTTGATATGACTTTTAAAAAATGCCAATTTTACCAATCAAATTTCCGTGAAGAAAGTCGGCCGTTCGATTCTCAAAAACCTAAAGAGCTGCGGAAGTAGATAAACCGTATTAAACCCGATCATCGCGCAATACATATATTTATAGCACAACTCGACAAACGTCTTGTGCTTATTCTGAAGAGTATTTTCCGACCTCTTCAGCCCGTCCACGTCCTCTTTCAACAAGGTACAAAGGGAATGCCATGCGATTTTTTTGCAAGCTTTCTTCGTGAGTAAAACAAAGATGAAACCGATGATAGTCCTCAATAACATACATCCTAGCATGGTGTACGAGGGCCACATTATCACATAAGGCGCTACGAGTTCTGTCGGGGTCATCGATCCCATTTGGTAGTTGAGCCACGCCCCAATGTGGAGTCCAACGCAGACTGATAAGATCATCGTCGTATCACCTCTGTAAAAAAATATAAGGTCATTTCAGTTGAATAGACTTTCAAATTATTTGAAAAACTCCACCGCTGAAACTTTATTAAACAGAAGAAACAGTTATATTTTGGATATTGTCCTTTTTATTTAGTACAGCAAAAATTGCATAAAATTCCCAATGATTCATAGGTAAAAACAAACCTTGAAGGACACAGAGAAATCCGAAATCGTTCTCATTGTGGCACAGACAGATTTTTTTAATTATGAGGTAATAACCTGGAATTTTAGATGTTATTCGTTATAGAAACATTAAAAATATCATTTTGTGTATTTTTACAGTTTTTGAATTGTGCCATTTTTACACGCTTTATATTAGCTTCACTTGTATGTTTGTAACCGACTCCTTTGGACTTGATTTTCACCCACTTCCAGACGTCCGAATGATTTGAAATTTGGCAGGTGTACATAATTCCGGTGGCAATGCATTAAGAAATTTTTGTGTGGAAAAAAAACAAAATGGCGGCTCCAATATGGCGGACGAGTTTTGTGATTATGGTCCGATTCGCTTCAAAATTGGAATGTGGGGGTTTTTGGAGTCGATAATTATGATTCTTTCGTGAAAATTGAAAAATTCAAGATGGCGGCTCCAAAATGGTGGACGAGTTTTGTGATTATGGTCCGATTCTATTCAAAATTGGTATGTGGGGGTTTTTGGAGTCGAATATTATGATTCTTCCGTGAAAATTGAAAAATTCAAGATGACGGCTCCAAAATGGTGGACGAGTTTTGTGATTATGGTCCGATTCTATTCAAAATTGGTATGTGGGGGTTTTTGGAGTCGAATATTATGATTCTTTCGTGAAAATTGAAAAATTCAAGATGGCGGCTCCAAAATGGTGGACGAGTTTGTATTATGGTCCGATTCTATTCAAAATTGGTATGTGGGGGTTTTTGAAGTCGAATATTATGATTCTTTCGTGAAAATTGAAAAATTCAAGATGGCGGCTCCAAAATGGTGGACGGGTTTTGTGATTATGGTCCGATTCTATTCAAAATTGCTATGTGGGGGTTTTTGGAGTTGAATATTATGATTCTTTCGTGAAAATCGAAAAATTCAAGATAGTGGCTCTAAAATGGTGGTCGAGTTTTGTGATTATGGTCCGATTTTATTCAAAATTGGAATGTGGGGGTTTTTGGATTCGATAATTATGATTCTTCCGTGAAAATTGAAAAATTCAAGATGGCGGCTCACTGTATATATTGACAACGTTAAAATCTTTGAATGACTTCTAAAATCGAGATTTGACTATCAATACAGCTGTACGCATTAATGATTTGGAAAATAATTACAGTTACTAATAGTAATCACGGAATTAATAGTAGATTAGAACAAATAATAGTTTAAAAAAATTAAAAGAACACGCTTTTATAAATAAACCAAACTAAAAAGTAGAAAATAATTAATAGTTTAAAAAAACGAAAAAACACGCTTTTTATAAAAAACCGAACTAAAAAATAAATGAATAATAGTTTTAAAAAACTAAAAAACACGCTTTTATAGAAAACCAAACTAAAAAACTAGAAAATAAATTTTTATAAATTTGAATAAAAAATAGTGTACACAATTTTCATAAATATAAATTAATAATAATGTGGATACGAAAAAAAATTATTGTATTTCAAAAAAAGCGTGGGGTGCTCAATCTAAATCTTAAAAAGCACCCCACGCTTTTTTTTAAATAAAATAATTGTTTTTCTTATTTAAATTATTATTAATTTATGTTAATTAACATTTTTTACACTATTCTTAATTCAAATTTATTAAAATTTATTTTCTATTTTTTTAGTTTGGTTTTCTATAAAAGCGTGTTTTTTAGTTTTTTAAAACTATTGTTTATTAATTTTTTAGTTCAGTTTTTTATAAAAAGCGTGTTTTTTAGTTTTTTTAAACTATTATTTTTAAGACTACCAATTACTCAAAATAAGAAACGTTATAGTGATATTTGAAAGTAACCTAAATCATTGAATATTTCATTTATAGTGGAAAAAATCAATGTTTGTTCTTCAGAAAAGTAATTAAAGTAATAAGCATATTTTCTGAGATATCTTTGAATATAATTCTATAATTTTTCACATTTTTTCAAAACCTATATCAACATAACATCAAAAATGGAGGTATAGATTTAGCTCGTGATGCTTGTTAGGCATGTTCCAAAGTAGAATTTTTAGTGGACCGACATGTAGGGGCCACGATTCTGGAAAAATTTGAGGTGTTTGACCACAACTACTGCCACGTAATATACACGGTTCTACCAAAATGGTGAACACTTTTTTGGTTGCCGCTACGTTCCGATCTACATTCCTAGATCTCAGATAGCCATATTGCAACCTCCTTGTGGTCACCTGGTAAAAACGTTAAACAACTGACTGCTCTGTCTTGCTGCATAGTTTATAAAATGTTCCCTATTCTTCCATTTTGCCTGATTCATTTCTAACACACGATCGATTATGAGAATAATAATATATAACATACAAACAAGTAAGTAAGTATATTGAATTTGGATTATGATCGGGATAAAATCAAAACAATTGAAAGTTCAATATGCTATATGGGTGTTGTGGAAAGTTGTGAGCACGTGCCATCTGAATACTCTTTATTTAAGGAAAACATCATAATTTTGGAAATAACTCGCTTGTTCTAAAAATTACGTAGTCATCTGTAAAAAGATATACTCAAAATTTGAAATAAAATAAAAAACCATGGAAAATTCCATTTTATGGTCCGATCCTATTCAAATTTGGTATGTGGAGGTTTTCGGAGTCAGAGATTATGAATTTTTCCTCAAAATTCATAAATTTAGGATGGCGGACGAGTTTTGTAATTATGGTTCGATTCTATTCGAAATTGGTATGTGGGGGTTTTCGGAGTTAAAGATGATTTTTTGTCAAAATTCATGAAATCAAAATGGCTGCTCCAAGATGCTGAACAAGTTCTGTGATAATGGACCGTTTCTATTCAAAATTTGTATGTCGGGGTTTTTGGGTCGGAGATTATGAAATTAGTCGAAGATTATTGATTTTTTTGTCAGAATTCATAAATTGAAGATGGCAGACGAGTTAATCTTTAGATGGTCTCCTCATTGAAGAACTAGATAGTTCAGAACTTACAGGAAAAAGGCCTCATAATGACGATACATTAACAAAAATGCATAGATTAAGGCGTACTTACTGAAAACCACAAAATAAAAAAATTAATAAAAAAAAACTTTTATTTATTCAAATGCGCTAAAAAGTTAAAAATAATTGCTTTGGATGTGCAACGTAGGTTATCCCGTGAGTTATAGATTCAAAAGCTTATCGCTTTTGTATTCGAACTGAAAACTTTGCGCAACAAGCTCTTGAACCTATAACTCACAGAATAACCTACGTTGCACATCCAAAGCAATTATATTTTACTTTTTAGCCCATTTGAATAAAAGTTTGTCTTTAAGAAGGTTTTTTTATTAATTATTTTATTATTTTTCAAATTTTATATGAATATAATGATCCCAACTTTCGTCACAGGTGTTTAGAATAGGTCAGGTCTATCTATGAAAATATACCTTGTTGGTGTCCATTTCCCGCTGTTGGGATAGTATACGATCATCAAGATGGATGAAACCAGCAGCAAAAGTGGAGCTGTAGGACTTGTGAGCAAATAGTTATCCAGGTAGTCGACCCATGGCACCAAAGCACACATGATGAACACTGCTAACGCCAAACCTACAATGATATCCTGGAAAATGAATCTGCCACGTAATTGATGTCATATTTTTCGATTAGGGAAGAGGAAGGTATCATTACAAAGATTAGGCGGCGACCGTTATTGGTAACATAAAAAATGTAGGCCTACATATTGCCATTGGGTTTCCTAGTCAAGGCTATGCCGAAGTTACTAATTCAATTGATTTGTTTGAAAATATGAACAGGATGTTCATAAAATCAAATGATGATTCCATCTGTTTTCTGTTAGACATTCACAAAAAATAACTTCATTATTATCGTGTATTTTTTAATTCAGAGAAAAATAGTTCTATTCAATAGAGAATGTTTCCCTTTTCAACTTGCTAATTCAAAATGTGGAAAAACACTAATTCAATGATGCCCTAACTATCACATAATAATATATCATAAAAATTAGTCAGAAAATTATTTCTGTATTTATATAAACAAAACATAAATAATTAATAAGTTTGTTGGCTCCCATGAAAAGTGGCTTCATTTTACATATGACGTTTTGAAATTACAGGTGATTCAAGAAAGCATATTAAGTTTCATTTACAAAACCCTCTTTTTAAACGGTTTTATTTAGCTTGCCTTGTTTGTGACTAGTGTGGGTCAAATCTAGTGATTGAAATTTTACCCCCTTCCTGTTGACCGATTGATCTGAAATTTGGTACACACTTCATTTCTGCAGACAATACAATTATGTGTATTCAGTACTATTGTAAATCCAAGATGGCCGCCGCCACAAAAAGGCGGATTACATATTTTTTTACAACCCCCTCAATATGGATATCAAATGAAAGGGTTTGACTAGTAGAATACAGTACACCATGAAAAAATTCTAAATCCGAAACAAAATGGTGGATCATAGAGTTTAGACAGTCAATACATTAAAACTGAAATCTAGGTATCTAATCAAAACAAAGGACTTTGTCAACTTAGAATCGTGATTCAAGCATGAATCCCCAAGTCAAGATTTCGTATCGTGTCGAGGACTGTGTGGCTAGAAATGATACATCGCTTGCGGTACACCATCCAAGTTAAGGTAAAAGGTTAAAGCGCGCCGAGGACTGTATGGCATTAAGGTGGATAAAAATGATATGACGTTAGCGTATTCTCCTCAAGACTTGGGCATACAGTTTCCAGCAAAGTTCAATTATGGGCCGACTGAAAGAAGAAAGTTGCCCTTAATTTTGTCATGGGCTTCCACTGTCCACAAAATGCAAGTCAGTACTGTAGACCATGCAGTTGTGTATTTAGGATCGAAATTGTTTGAGGACGGACAAGCTTACGTGGTACTGAGTCGACTAAAGTCTTTGGAAAGATGTATTGAGGAGTTAGATTGCAAAAAAACTGACAGGAAAGAAACCTTGTAATAATGAGGCACTAAATGAACTAAAGAGAATGAGAAATATTAAGTAACTAAATAAAAAACTTGAAAATAAAATAAGTTAATTTTTTTTAAGTTAAACGTTTTATTGTTAAGAAACATAATAATGATGCAGATAATGTACTAAAAGCTAAAAAATAATTAGGTAGGTACCAGGTACCAGTCATCTCACCACTCTCCTCATCAATATAGGGGGTTGATCAAACTAAAATAAAATCGTGGGGCGCGCCGAATTTCTATCATCTACAGTCAACCGCTCATATCATTATATGCTTTGGATGCATCTTCTCAATAGACAATTCATGCAAAATGTGTGTAAAAGTAAATCCATCACTATCATCGTACGACATCACAGAACGATCATTTACATATTTATTTTAGTCTGTTCAATGCCCTGTATTGATGAGGAGAGTAGTGTGAGATAGATAGATAGACCTGGTACCTACCTAATTAGGTTTTAGCTTTTAGTACATTATCTACATCATTATTGTGTTTCTTTACAATAAAACTGTTTAACTTGAAAAAAATATTTTTACTTATTTTATTTGGATACCTAGTCAGTCTTTAAATATGGTATAAGTTTGAATCTTTATCTTTCTTATCCATATCAATATCAGTTGAACCAACAGAATGCCATGGTGATTCAGAACTTGAATGAATGTGTTATTTGAAGAGACATAAAGCTAGTATTTCCTCGGTTAATGAACGTGTTTCAATTTTTTGCCGAGATAACACTTCAACCTTTAATTATTTATCGTTGAAATAGTTTTTTTCTAATTTTGAGATTCAAAGTGACCCTTTTTAAAACTCGTTGACGTTATCAAATGTTTTACTTTTCGTCACCAGTTGCGAAAAGTAAATTTTTTCGCAACTGGTGATGAAATAGTATATTACATTACTAGTGCGGAAAGTGACATTTTTCACACGAGTGGGAAATATTGTGGCACGAGGCGTAAGCCGAGTGCGGCAATCACACGAGTGTGAAAAATCACTTTCGCGCGAGTAATGTACGCTATTTTTCCTACGACCACCTATTTTATTAAACAATATGTAAATATTAGATCGTGTATATTGAGTTGCCTGACTAATCTTACGTTTTATATGTGACAGTCTATCTTTGAATATTGTTTCTATAAAAAGTGCCCATGAATTTAGAATTACTTTTATAGTGAAATAAAAAATTAACGATAATTAACGTTTATTTGAAAAAATTACAATAAGTAAGTACTTATTAGATACAACTGGGGAACAAATTGAATTATTTGGAACCATAAAAATTAAAAGTAAATTGGTTGATTTGTTGAAAATATAAACAGGATGTTCATAAAATCAGATGTGGAATCATCTGCGACTGAAAGATAAACTTTAGTCACTATCTTCCATCGTCAAGATAACCTCTTGTCGGGTATTCATGTTGAAAAGGGAAACATTCTCAATTGAATATTGATAGAAAGATTTTTCTGTGAATTGGAAAATTCACGATTAAAATGAAGTTATTTTTTGTGAATGTCTAACAGAAAACAACTACTTCCCCGGTTATTGTTACAATTTGTAAATTGTAACGGTGTTTGCGAAAGATTCATTTCAATATTTTCTCGGATGCTGCTTGTAATTATTGTGCTCATCGAAGAAGTTAAGGGTTTTAAATTTATGTTTTCTAATTTGACTGATTGAGCATCAGTGTCTTCCGAAGTTCTACGCACAGCGCTGACAATTTTAGTGGCGGTGTTCATTCTGTTGGTGTGAGAATTAATAATTACATCTGTAAATCTTACAGGATTGACGGGTTTGACGGCTTATTGACAGCCGTGCGGAAAGTTACTTACCGCACTCGAAAGTACTTTCCGCTCGCGTGAGAATAAAGGTCACTTTCCATGGGAGTAGAGAGTGCGATATGTGTTACTTTCCTATGTGGTCGTAGGAAAAGTAAATTTCACCACCAGTTGCAAAAAATACAGGAATAAAATTAAAATAAAAGGCTAAACTACTTGAAGTACTTCTTCACTGTTATTATATTCTCTGTACATATTATGAAGATTAAATTTTATTCGAATTCAATACATAATATGTATGGTAAAAACTAATTATAAATATTAATGACATAATTTGAATAATTGGTGATATTGACCCTAGCTGACAACGTAGTTTTCTATGTATCATTAATTTCAGTTTTATCCATGGAAGTCTCTCCAAAAATGAGAATACGCTTTTAACGTACTAAAAAGTAAAAAATAATTTTAATATTCAAAGGCTCTGCCAAAAAGTGTGGGGTGCTTTGTCGAAATCATTTAAAATAGTCCAAGATCCCAGAGCCGGCAAACCTACATCATTTTAGCAAAGCTGAAATTTTGAGTATGAGTAGTGTGATATGTACTTGAGAACATATGCGTACTTGCTAGCTTGAAAGCAGGGCCCTTTTACAGGTAGCAGGTACATAAAAAAACTTTCTTACTTACTTTAAAGTATGGTAATGCGTTTGACAATTAATATCATCCAGTTAGCCGAGCGGTCTAAGGCACGAGATTTAAGCTCCTGGAGGGTTCGAATCCCCACGCCTGCCGATTTTTTTATTTTTCACTTTGAAATTGAGAAATGATTTGTTTTTTTTATTTGAATATTTATTGTCGTTGAATATAAAAATTATTTTTTAATTTTCGAGTGCGTTAAAAACGTGTTCTTCAGTTTTTTAAATATATATATTTTTTATATTTCTAACTTGAATTGAAAAGGATCACATTATATCAAATTGAGAAAAAATGTTGTGTGAAACATGTTGGAAAACACCATTTTTCATAACTCGCTTTCTTTTAATTTAAATTAGTTCATTACGAAAAATAGTGCTTTTCCCAACTAGTTGCACAAATAATTATTCCTTAGTTATTGAACATTTTAATTTTTTGCCGAGATAACATTTTATTTAACCTTCACTTATATATAATGATTCGACTGTGGTGATAAAAAAGTTGGGTTTTCATATTGTAAATAGAAATTAGTATTAACCAGCAAGAAAGAAAACACATTTTTTTCTAAAAATAGGTATTCAATTAAATTTCATGGGTTTATCTAACAGTCGTGTAAATATTGACTATTTTCCTTACATGAAAATAACGGTGAGGCATTTAAATCTTTTGTTTCAGAAAATAATATGAAACACAGTCTGCTACAAAATCTTTTAAAATCCTAGGAAATTGAAATTTTGCACAGTAATAGATTGTAATTATTACCTGAATAAAAATTCGGCGAGTGAAAGTGTTGACCAAGCGTTGAGGGTTCCGTACTGTACTATTTGTTACTATAAACAATAGTCGAATCAATAAAAGTACTCTTAACTTGAAGATCATTTATTCAATACCGCCCGATACAGGCCGGTACGCTCGATATCGACCGCTACAATAAAACAAGGTTTTTTATGTTGGGCACTCTCACAAGTGTGTGTATACAGAGTGGATATAAATAAATGCTAATATATAACACCTCTTCCCTTATATATATTTTTTTGTTTGTTTGTAATCAACTTATTCTAATTAACATCAATTCCTAATCTATCTGGTTGTTTTATACGGCTCCGACGCCTCAATGTCTTTGGTGAAAAACTTCCCATATTTTTGTTTTCACTATTCACCGTTTTACCATGTACAATTTCACTATTTACAGTTTCACTATTTACAGGATTATTATTTACAATGTTTTCCTCACTTAAACTAGATCGTGGAATGATTGAAAGTGGTTCCCTTTTTTCTTCATTGGAATATTTGACTCTCATTTGATTTTTGTGCCTTTTCCATTTCATTCCACAATTTGTTCTTACATTATACGTTTTTGTGCCCCGAACATCTGTGACAACCCTTGAACTCCAATGAGGCGTACCTGATCTGAAATCTCTACCCATACGGATCGCTTTTCCTTAAAGTACACATCTCTTCCTTTTATAATATTTTTCTGATAATTTTGTTTGTTGTGAACTACTTGTGTAACTGAAGGCATTATTAAATCTAATTTTGAGCGTAAAGCCGACCCATCAATAATTTGCTAGGTTTTTCCCCTGTCGTTGTATGGGGTGTATTTCGATATTGAAAAAGGAAACGATTTATAATCAAATGTATATCTGAATGCGAATCATCATTTTTTGCTTTAAGAATAGCATTTTTCATTATTTTTACTCCACTTTCTCCTAGTCCATTTGTGGCAGGATGGTAGGGAGCTCCAGTTGAATGTTTTATGCCACTAACCGATAAAAAAATTTGAAACTCCTCAGAAGTGAAAGTTTTTGCGTTATCCGTGCAAAGCTCATACGGTAACCCGAATCTGGAAAATATTTCCCTGAAAATTTTAATAGTTGTCGTAGCTGTTATATTGCTGACTTCCACACACTCGATCCATTTTGAAGTCGCGTGCAACCTCGTCCATGGTTCCTTAGGCCAATCCCAAACCGATAAGGAAGCTTTTGGTGGATTACTGGAATACACTGAACAAGAGTTACACATCCTTGCTGTATTTTCAATTTCACTATCCATCGATGGCCACCACACATATGATCGGGCCAACGACTTCATTTTGACAATACCCATATGTGTGCTGTGTAATTCCTGTAATATGTATTTCCTGAATTTTTCAGGAATAATTAAACGATATCCCCACATGGCACAGTCCTGTTCTACAGTAATTTCGTTTTTCGTAGAAAGTACGGTTTCAATTTATCAGAAGGACAAAAAACAGGCCAACCGCCCCGAACATAAAAAACTATTTTACCTAGAATGGGATCCGTTGAAGTTTCTCTTTTTATCGCTTTAAAATCGATCGGTAACTTTGATTCTTCCACGTATTGAATGTACGAAATGTTCGTATTTGAATTTAACGAAGTTGGTTCGTTAGGATCCTTTCCTTCATTTATGAAAGATGATCTAGATAAAAAATCAGCCGTATTATTTTCAGACTTAACATATCGTATATCATACGTAAAAGCTGATAGTATATGGGCCCATCTTTGCAATCGGTTTGCTGCAAAAATTGGTAGGCCTTTTTATTTCCAAAATAGCTAACAAAGGTTTATGATCTGTATATAAATAAAATGTTTTCCGTATAGGTATTGGAAAAATTTTTTACGCCAAATATTATCGCTAGGCCTCTTTTTCGATCTGAGAATAACCTATTTCCGCAGAATTGAGCAACCGCGAGGCAAAAGCGATTGGTTTTTCTGAATTGTCGTCGAATATATGACTCAAAGTCGCACCTAAAGCAAATTGAGAAGCATCCACCGTTAACTTAATTTGTTTTTTCGGATCGTAATGTGCCAATACTGATGACGACAACAACATTTTTTAGCTTTTTCGAAACTTCGCTTACACTCTGAAGACCAAAACCACGTAGAATTTTTCTTCAGTAAACTATAAAGAGGTTTCATTATTTCGGAAGCATTCGGAATGAACTTACAATAAAAATTTACCATTCCTAAAAACGATTTTAACTCGGTTACGGTTTTAGGAACTAGAACCTGCTTGATAGCTGAAACTCTCTCATCCGAAGTATGTAAGCCTTCTTTATCAATTGTGTGACCTAAATATTTGACAGAATTTTGAAAAAATGAGCATTTTTCCTGTTTGACCTTGAGCCCACATTCCTGGAGGGCTTCAAAACTTTTCGAGCGTTGAAATGTAATTCATCATTTTCGGCGGTTATCAAAATATCGTCCAGGAAACATACCACTCCTGGTATAACAATCATTTGCTCCATGATATTTTGAAATAAAGATGGGGCTGAGGTTATACCATATGGTAGCCTTGTATAAGAAAAAAGACCCTTATGGGTACTCACAGTTACCAGTTTTCTAGATTTTTCCGTCAGTACCACTTGTTGGTATGCCTCCGAAAGATCAATTTTTGAAAACTTCCTACCCCCCTGCAATTGAGAAAATAAATATTCAATGCGTGGCAAAGGATAATGGATTGTTTCCAAACTTGGATTCAAGGTTATCTTGAAATCGCCACATATTCTAATTCCGCCATTGGGTTTCAATATGGGAACTATCGGAGTAGCCCATTCAGAAAACTCCGAAGGTATTAAAATTTTGTTATTTACCAAACGTTCAATTTCTTTTTCAATTTTCGGTTTTAGTGCCAATGGTACAGGTCTAGCTTTATAAAATTTTGGAACAGTACCCTCCTTGACCTTCAGGGTGATTTCAAATTTATTAAATGTTCCTAAACCTCCATCAAAAACATCTCTATATTTTTTATACAAGGTATCAATATTCATAGAAAATTTTCCGCCATTACAATAATTTTTTGTATGATGAACATTTTCTACACCAAAATCATCTTCTGCACAAGACACATATTTGATTTTGCCTATACCTAAATTTAACATTTTTAAGCCATTTCTTCCGATTAGTGGTGGTCCTCCATTTTTAATAACATAAGTTTTGAGAATGAAATCCTTTTCTTCAATTTTGATATTCAAATTTAGAAAACCTACAGGTTCGAAAGTGAGACCTACATAATCTTTTAAAGCCAAATCATTTCTGAAAATTATTTTGTCTTGAAAATGTTTCAAATAAAGTTTTTCAGAAATTGCAGCATGAGCAAATCCAGAGTCGGCTTCAAAGCTTATCGGAATATTTTCTACCAATAATTTTACAAAAGTTGGTTTTACATTGCCATTCAAATCCGTTTCAGAGTCCAAACAACGAATATTAAAAATGGAATCATCTGCAATTTCATTTTCTTGTGTTACAGACAAAAAATGTTGGGGCGTTTTTCTGCACACAGGTGCTAAATGACCCTTCACTCCACATTTGTGGCATATACAATTTTTATAACTACACTCGCTATACAGATGGTTTTTCCTTCCGCACACTGAGCACTTAGTAGTTTGTGGTTTGCTTACCATTTGAGTCCGTCCCTGATTCTTACCAACATTGTACGAAGAAGGACTTTGTTTTCTGAAGGACTCGAGCGATGAGCAGGCGCTGTACCTTCCCTCGTTGGCGATGGAAATTCACCCGGGTTCCGTCTTGATGTTGACAACTCCCAAACTCGCCCTGGTGCTGTGCTCCTTCAACGCTGATTCCTTGGATAATGCTAATTTCACCATTTTTTCAGCTTTACCGTAGAATTGAGCGTCTTCTTCAAATAATCGGTCCATGATTTTCACATCATTGATGCCAATTACGAATACATCTCGCATAACCGTTTCAAGTTAGTTTCCAAACTCACAATTCGAAGCAAGCTTTTTGATTTTTGCTTCCCAGTCCAAGCGCTTTCATTTGCTTCGGCTCTTGCGGTGTAAAACTTCAACCGTTCAGCAAAGTAAGACTTTACGAGCCAAATGATCTGCTAACAAATTACTCACTTCCTCGAAAGCTTTGCTTTCGGAAGATGAGGAACACAGGTTTCTTATCAATATGTAACAATTTTCGAGAGCGTATTTAAAAGAATTGCTTTTTACGTTCCTCCTCCGTTATTTTATTTGCAATAAAACTGCTTAAGTCTCTCAGAAATACTGAAAAGTCGGAATTCCTCGGATCAAAGGTATTTAGTGAACCCAATAGTCCGACAAACTGTTGAGTTTCCGGCATTTTTAAAGTCTTTCGAAAATTTACTGAATTTCAGTACCAATTGCACTATGTTGCACTTGCACGTGAGTTAACAAAGATAATCGCTCGTCGCCACTGTACTATTTGTTACTATAAACAATAGTCGAATCAATAAAAGTACTCTTAACTTGAAGATCATTTATTCAATACCGCCCGATACAGGCCGGTACGCTCGATATCGACCGCTACAATAAAACAAGGTTTTTTATGTTGGGCACTCTCACAAGTGTGTGTATACAGAGTGGATATAAATAAATGCTAATATATAACACGTACCATTGCTGGTTTTATTAAAAACAAGGATCATATGATTCAAAACGTATTCTCATTGATTTATTCGAAAATATGAACAGGGTGTTCATAAAATCAGATGTGAAAACATCTACGACTGAAAGGAAATTTTTTGTCATTATATTCCATTGTTCAAGATGAACTCTTTGAAGGTATCCCTGTTGAAAAAGGAAACATTCACAATTTAATTTAGATTTTTCTGGAAATTGAAAAATCTACATTATCTTTTGTGATATCGAACAGAAAACAACTACTTTCCTGGAGAAGAATATCCGACTCAAATATAAGAAATTATGTCTTTCAGATTTGAGTCCACAATTTTTTAAGGAATTTTTGTCAAGAAGAACAATAATTTGAATTGAGTGCAATGAAGCACAGATAGAAATATGAATATAAAATATAACTATAAAGTTGTTGACTTTTTAGAGGTGTATTTTTGTTTTGATGAAAAAATATAGGGATTTCATTATTGTATTCGAAATTTTTGTTGATTCGAAGTTGAAAGTTCAGATTTGATAATCAGTAATATCGATTGCAATGAGCAGCGACTGAATAACGCAAAATATAAAACTTCTTCGAAATATAAACTGCATGGTGTACCATTCATTCTTGTGGGGTTATCAAATTTTTTCTGTTGGATTATTATACCCTATACCTAAACGGAAAAACTTCAATAGAATGAGCCAACGACGGTGATCGCTTAAGAAACAAAACCATTCCAGAAAGTGTCGATTTGAAGTTGCACACAAATAATGTACTTACCAAAACTGTGTGCATTCCAAGATACAACCTGCTCATGCATATCAAAGAACACCACAATATCGCTATACATAGGCCAATCGGAACACTATACTGGTATCTACTCAAAGTGAACATGAAAAATGAAAAAGGCATCGAAACTGCAACCATGGCGTGTGTCGAAGGCATGCCATATTCCAGAGCCCACTTGTTTTGGAGCTGTACTACAGGAAATCCAGGTCTTGGCCATCGTAACATATCTTTGACACCCTGCCCTGAAAAAAAGGTTTATTTGCGATTGTCAGAAACTTATCTGTAATTCGGTGAGAATATAAACAGTCACAGAAAAATTATAGTGTTCTTTTCATCATGTTATTAACTAAGAATATAAATAGTCGCTGAAAAATTATAGTGTTCTTTTTACCTATGTACATAACAGCAGACCAAACTAGCACAACCCGTCTACCTACTGCTCCATCGATGTTCCAGAACCAGAATGGTATGAAAGAAGCATAGAATGTTTCATCCCCTAGAGATGTTCCAAATAGAAAAAGGTAGTACCAGAATCGATTTTCAATTACGTATCTATTGTTATCACGTTCATTTGTTTTGCGTGTACTACCATCATTACTGAATTCCGTCTTCACTCCGAAATAATTTTGAATCCTTGCCACCAGAATGGGATCTTTCAAATAATCCATTTTTGAATTTTATGTCACTGCGGGTTCTATTTACAATTTGAATATGACATTTTACTAGACTAGCACATGTTTTTATACCGCAGTGCAGCTGTAATTTCAGTTCAGATATCACGCATTGGATTATGGACAATCTTGTGATTGTTTATAACATATTTAAATATTTTTACAGAAGTTGCGTTCGGATATTCCACTACGGAACAAACTCAATTATTTTCTGTCCGAGCACATTCCATTTGGATTTCGGAGTGGAATAGGTTTAAAGTTTAAATGTACCTACATTCTAATCGTCACATAGGAAGATCTCCCGTGAGCCATGAGTACATCACATAGACAAATTATGAGTAGCAGAATGCCGTCATCGCATTCATTGTCATATCCTTAGATCATATATGCTACTCTATGATCTAAAGGCAAAGATTATTGTTCTACTCTACTCTTTGCTAAAGGCCCCCCACAGTCGATGAGATCGGTATCGCTACGTGATACCGTAGTGGCGATACAAATTTCATCGTGTGTGTGGTTGTATCAGTATCACCGCCTCAATCACTGTCGTGAAACGGCGATACCACATGCGTGCGAATGACGATCTTAGAGGTCTGACAAGTTTCCGTCAAATTAAAAACTGATAGCAATTAACTCAATTTTACTCTCAG
Organism: Gonioctena quinquepunctata; assembly: GCA_018342105.1. NCBI lineage: Eukaryota > Metazoa > Arthropoda > Insecta > Coleoptera > Chrysomelidae > Gonioctena > Gonioctena quinquepunctata. The sequence goes on along the minus strand of JAFIRS010000428.1, from coordinate 64,697 downwards.
CTATATTTTTTATAATTCATTGTGATCGATGAAATATCGGTAATGAGAATCAGCCATTTTTACTAGAAGAGGTCAGAAAATGTATTTCACACAAGTTCTCACCATTCAAATAGGAAACACGCATATGCCCCTTTTCCAAAATATTTTCATTTGCACATGAAGATTACCACCCAGAAAGTTCAGCAACATACTTAGAAAAATAATCTTTATTAGCATCAGCTCTCAATTATAAATAGTATAAATAAAATAGTAGTATAAATGTATAAATAAAATAGTATAGTATAAATAAAATAGCATAAATAAAGTACAGAACACATAAAATACAATGCACGAACAAGTTAAATTAGCAGTATAAAATCGAAATAATACAAGAAGAGATATTACAATGATGGGTTATAAACCTTTTATATATTTTACACACTGGCTTTTGAATTCTCTAAATGACGAGTATTCTTTCAATTCTCTTGGTAATGAGTTGTAAAGCTGTAAGCCTTTGATGAACACTGTGTTTGTAGCAGCATTAGCAATATTAATATAGAAATCATTGGAAGCATGTGATCTGGTATTGTGATTATGTATTTCTTGGAGATAAGTTATTTCTTCAGTTAGATAGGTTGGTAAGCATCCTGACTTGAGTTTATACACAAACTTTAGCATATTATAAGCAGCTCTCTGTCGAACATTCAATAAATTCAAGGATTCCAACATGTAAGCTATTGATGTTCGTTTTCTACATAATAGAATGGCTCTCATAGCACGATTTTGTACTTTTTGTAATGTATCAATTTGTTCATTATTCATCAGGTATATGAATGTTCCACAGAAATCAAGATGAGGAGATATTATGGTTTTATATATAGTTAACTTAGTAAAAGATGATACCTTATTATTCAATCTATATAGGAAATTAATTTTTCTTGCCATTTTCTTCTTAATATACTCACAATGTGATTTAAGATTCAGTTCATTATCTATCATTTTTAATCAATAAATGGTGGCTGGATGTTACATTTTTCAATTTGTTCAAGTTATATTTATTTGAAATTACCATGTATTTGGTTTTATTTATGTTTAATTTCAAACCATTGTCATTCAGCCATATGGACAAATTTCTCAAATCTTGATTTATTAATGATATAGTACTCTGAATATCCTCTACATCTCCTTCGCAGTAGATCATAGTATCATCCGCAAACAATTTTATTTTGCAATTTTGAACATTTGAAATGGGAAATACATTCAAGGTTTTCCATAATTCAAAATTGAAAAGGCAAATTTTTTCATCACATTCAAAAACGTACCCCTGCGCCTCTGATGGACGTATGCAACGTTACTCCACACAGTTCAAACTTTTACCGCTAGTTGCTTCGAACTGTCTCCTATAATTGAATCTGTCTTCGTTTATATGTTGTACTCTCTCTCTAGCTTTATGGTCCTTGCGTCCTGTTGGCGCATTTGATCAGTTATATGTTGTACTAATATATTTATTATCAAAGTATTTTCAATTGTTTCTGAAACATCACATTTAAAAGTGAGGTTGAATATATGTTTGGTCGTGAGGAATAGTATTGTCAATTGACATATACGTAAAAAGTCCTGAAATCCACCATATCTTCTCAAGTTTACCAGTCCATGACTCTGACCTACTAGCGGTACCATCATTTCAGCATGGAATGGGCTGTCCATGTCTGACGTCACAAAAGGGGGGAACTTACAAACCTTTCCATCGAATATGCAAATGCATGTTGAATGCCCATGAGGAATTTTTCTTTTTCAGTCATTTGTGAGTGTGTTATACATAATAATGGTGGATATACTAATATTTTGTTGAAGTAAGACCAAATTTAAAAATTTTCATGATATTTTGTGGAGAGATAGGAATTATAACATACTTATGGCTTATTTAAATGAGTTGAGATTATGTCACACTTTTGTTTTGATTGTTATTCTGTATGTTTTGCTTGAATATTCCGTTTTATTTTCATAATTCTAGCTTAGAATGACTTCTGAACACGTTTTGAAGCTTTCATGTCACCAAAAGAATTACATATCGTGATTTTCAATACAACCAAAGAGCAATGGGGACAACATTGCCACAAATCTAAGTTAATGAGGATTTTCCGAAAATATTTTGAATTTAAATGCTAACCCTGAATTTTCAGTAACACCAACGTAAAGTGAATGATCATATCGACGCCCTAGGTGAACACCCACATAATAATTTATGTCGGTGAACGTGATGGATTGTTCGGTTGTTCAACTTCCGTATGCTCGTGTTAGATTACGAAAATAAAATCCTCATGAGAAATGAAGGGATGTTACGAGTTGAAGAGAGATAAATCAACATGAAGTTGGTGCTAGAGAGTATACGAACAAACCAAAATATTGATATAATTTCAAGGTTGTTAATTTTATAAACCTCTTCAGTCTTCACATCTCCCAAATTAATTAAAATTTTTACATCACTATTCTGTTCAGAAACAACGAATATTTTCATACGGCCTCCATTTTCGTTTATTTGCACCTGACAATGCCCAAGTGAGTTGGAACTACAATAAAAATAATACGTATTTCTCCATTATTTTACTTTATACATTTTAGTTGTTATTAATAGCCATCATAAGTGTTTACGAACTGAATTGCTAGTTATATATTTCTTTTTCATACTTCAGCATCCTGCGGTATTCATAAATGCAAATATTTTCAGGAATTTTGGACGGGAGCACCCATTTTTGAACAAAAGTTTTACTTCATAAGGTAAAATAGGTAGCAGAAGAAGGAAATACAACCCCAGGGGAGCAATGACGAAGCCGCCTAATGAAAATTTACCCACAGTCAAACTGGTCGTAGTCGGAGACGGAGGTGTGGGAAAAAGTGCCATTACCATACAGTTCTTTCAGAAATTATTCGTGACTGATTATGATCCTACCATAGAAGATAGTTACATGCAGCATGTTGAAGTTGATGGCCAGTGGTGTATGCTTGACGGTAATCGATTGTTGGCGATATGCGGCTCTTTGAATTTTGGCAGTGCACTGTTTTTTTTATCATGTTTCTCGATTGTTTGTAAGCGCAAAACATGAGAACGGCTGGACCGTTTTGGCTTTTTTTTTTGTTCGTATTAACCCGAGGATGGTTCATATGGAAAAAAAATATAGGAAAGCTGCCTGGAAATTGGAAAATTTGGGTGGCTGGACCGATTTGTATATTTTTTTTCGGGAAAAAGAGAAAACTGGGTAATATGAAAACTAGAAAACGAAATAACTGGAAAATGGGATAACAGGAGAAATCGATAATGGGAAAACAGGATAATGGGAAATCGGGATAACGAAAAAACGGGATAACTGGAAAATAGGATAACTAGGTAACGGGATAAAGGGAAAACGGGATAAGGGGAAGCAGGCAGAGTCAAAGGCATAACCTAGATGGAACAACACAAGAACATAGGAAAAACTAAATTATATGCAGACGAGAGTTTTCAGGATTTTTTTTTATGGAATATAGAAATTTGGACAGGACGTTTGTCGGGACAGCTATTCAAAATAAAATAATGAAGATTGTTTACGAAAAAGATAGGTTGTATCCAATTGCTTTACTGTACAATGAAAAGATCTTAAATATTAGAGGTCTATTTATTTATTCAATTTGTTATCACCTACAAAAACAAGAGTCTCTGAAAAACCCTATATGTCATAGTCATGGAACTAGAACGGTGTCTAAAATGTACATTAAAGTCCCCAAGCCAAACAGTGAGTTCTTCAAAAATTGTGTAAACTATTGTAACGAACCTAGGCCGGACCTGTCGCCTCACACGTTGCCGTCGACAACGATGAGATCATCCCCGGAGAAATTCGAGAACCATCCCGTCGCTCTGCCGCGAAAAACAACGGTCAATATTGGAAGCAATTGGAACATGCGGGACGCCAACTGGAAGAATTCGAAACATCGAGAATGCTGTATCGGAGATAAATAGACAGCCCTCAAGAGGGAGTGGATAGTCTGAAGGAGCCCATACGATCGAGCTATTCAGTGGCGTAGTAATACAAATTAAGTTGTAGATTAAGTGTTAAATAAATTAGTTAAACCAAGTTAAGTTTATTTACGTTACAATTGGTGTCGGAAGTGAGATTTGGAAAATAAACAAGTGATCGTGGAGTGGATAGTCAGAAAAATAAATTGATAGACCTTTTGTACGCCAAAATAGACAGTGGCCCGGTTTTCGGAAGTGGACAATTGTGCGTGGGAATATAAACTGATACACTGTTCGTGAAACAGAAAATAGACAGTGGCCCGGTTTTGCTGAAGTGGACAATTGTGCTGGGAATATAAACTGATACACTCTTCGTGAAACAGACAATAGACTGGTGGCCCGTGGAAAAGAATTGCGAAGTGAATTTTTAACAAACTGATAAACTTTTTGTGAAACAGACTGATACCTCGTCAAAGACAAAATGTGTTCAAGGAAAGTGCTTCTGGATTTGAAGGTAGCGAATTGAAACAGGAATTGGAGGAAAGGAACTGGAAACAACGGGTAAAAAGCAAGTACTCCAGGAAAGACTTGCAGAAGGACTTATACAAGAAGGTGAGGACCCCAAAACATTTTTATTCGAAGTTCCCGGAGGTGATTTGAGTCCGATAATAGAATCCTTGAAAGAGAAGCTTGAAGAAAATTCAAGAAGCCTGGAAGAGAATGCTAGAAATCTGGAAGAGAAGCTGCAACAAAATTCTATAAATCTGGAAGAGAAGCTTTCTAAAAATCTGGAAGAGAAGCTTCAAGAAAATTCTAGAAATCTGGAAGAAAAGCTTCTAGAAAATTCAAGAAGCCTGGAAGAGAAGTTCCTGGAAAACACAGAAGGTCTAAAAAAAGAATTGTGTGGTGTGGCTAAATTTCTAGAAGAAAGAATGGGAACCTTAAAAAGAAGGTTAAAATAGGGTTTGTGTGTTGTTGACCCTCCACAGAGATGGTTAACGAAAACGCAATGCTGGACTTGAGTTTGAACTTGGATAAAGTTCAAGAGGGTATAAAAGATGTCAAGGTCATTTCTGAAATAGGAAGCTTTCCATGAAGCCTCAATTCGACGGAAAAACTCCATGGGAAAATTACCGCCGGCAGTTTGAAGCAGCGGCCAAAGCAAACGGATGGAATGCAGGGGAAAGAGCTGTAGCACTGACACTTGCATTACGTGGAGAAGCGACAAATATTCTACAAACTCTCACCGCCCAAGAACAGGAGGACTATGATCAGCTGATTAAACAGAGAATGGACGACATCCACGAACGAGTCCGGTTGAACATCCAGAGTGCCAGCGATAAAATGAAGAAGACCTATGACATCAAGGCCGACGCTGGAGGATTTAAGGTTGATGACCTGGTTTGGCTGTACAACCCCAAACGTCGTCGTGGACTATCACCAAAGTTGCGGAACTCGTGGGAAGGCCCGTATAAAATCGTGAAAAGGATAAACGACCTTGTGTACCGAATCCATAAGCCACCCGAGGGAAACCAAGGGTCGTCCATTTCAACAGGTTGGCCCTTACGCTGGAAACCATGACCAAGTTCGCACCCTCAAGCCACCGGAGGATGATATGGCGTTCGAGAAGTTTATGTCCTTGTATTCAAACGGGCAGAAAGTTCTACATGGGGTTACTAGAGAGGAGTCACGAGACCTTTCGAGGTGCCTGCTGACTACGCACTAGCGCACTGTGTGGCAGAAGATCTTCGAATGTCCAGGGGCATCGCCGTAGTGTTCTCCAAGAAATTTGGTCAACTCCAAACACTGCGGGGGCAGAATCCAGAAGTTGGTGGGGTGCTACAGTTGAAGAAAGGCCAGAGAAACATCTACCTAGTTACCAAGAGGCATTCCCAAGATAAACCGTCCTATGAAGATGTCTGGAAGAGTCTCACCAAACTAAGAGATACTATGGTGGACCAGAATCTGGTGGATCTAGCAATTCCAAAATTATCCTGTGGTATTGATGGGTTGGACTGGAGAGTCATAAGAAGTATGCTGGAGGCGATATTCAGATCCAGCGGCGTCAAGATTTTGGTTTGCTGTAACCCTCTTCCACGACCGATCATGAAGACCGTGGAGTGTTACTTCCATCGAACTTCACGGTGCAGATATGGGAGTCATGCAGATATCGTCACACTCCAAGGATGAAATTTCGGACGAAATGTCTTTAAGAAGGGGCAATGTAACGAACCTAGGCCGGACCTGTCGCCTCACACGTTGCCGTCGACAACGATGAGATCATCCCCGGAGAAATTCGAGAACCATCCCGTCGCTCTGCCGCGAAAAACAACGGTCAATATTGGAAGCAATTGGAACATGCGGGACGCCAACTGGAAGAATTCGAAACATCGAGAATGCTGTATCGGAGATAAATAGACAGCCCTCAAGAGGGAGTGGATAGTCTGAAGGAGCCCATACGATCGAGCTATTCAGTGGCGTAGTAATATAAATTAAGTTGTAGATTAAGTGTTAAATAAATTAGTTAAACCAAGTTAAGTTTATTTACGTTACACTATTTAGTACCAAAATGTTGTAATACCATTAGAAATTAAACTATTACCGAAACATAAATTCAGCAAGAAATGCAAAATACATATCTTTCAAAATTATGAAAATTTGTATAATCTTCTCTTAGCATATTTTTTTTTATATTTAGGTACCTACTATACTATATCCATGACGCATACAGGTGCTTTCACCTAGGTGTCAGAACCATAAATATAAGTTATGTAAGATACTAGTTTTTAACAATGAGATCTATGAACTTTTAGTAACATTTGTGAATATATTGTGAGTTTATTTGTACAGTGAAAATTGAGGTTATTTTTAAATGTTTGAATACAAAATAAATAATCTTTGGGGAAAACACCTTCTGAACACAAATCCGAAGTCAATATGTGGCATTCTAAAAAACTTTCCGAGATACGAGCTTCCAGAAGTACATAAGGCCACTGGAAACCCTCACCATTCGTCCTTCTTTTAACAAAAACACCACACACACACAGACACCCTTATTCACGTGTTTTTTGCACTTTTTTGTACCAAAAACTGCCGTTTTCTAAAATATCCACTTTTCTTCAGAATGTAAATATATTCTTACTTTTACCCACCAGAAGCATAGTAATTTTTATATTTACGATGTTGATTGCCTTAACTCGACGGTCAAAAGCTACAATAGCTGCATTTTGTTGCCCCTCCCAATTTCTAGTTATAGTCCAAGACATGCCTTTGGCGTGGATGTTTCTGCATGACTCCATCCGGTCTGCACAAAAATGAACCCGGTCAATATCTTACGTGAAAGAAGGGAACACAACCTCACCTAACTTGGCTAACCTTGCTATCAAAGTTGAATGCAAGCCAACCAACCTTATGAAGTAACGCTCCGCTCACGGACACTTCGTTAGTGGTGACTTTTCTTGATTTTTCCGAATTATTATTGGGGCACAATAGTGATAATCAGTCACTATATGCAAGTACATGCTACATCACAGACGTCGACTAATGGACAATACTTTTCCAACTAATTGAATAGAATAAATTGAATAATTTCTTCAAAATACATAACTGCCAAGATTTTTTTTTTCAAGCTTTTAGAGAAATTAACTATCACATAGACCAAAAATTTCGGTGATACGCGAATTCTCCCCAAACTGCATTTCTACCAATATTTGTATTATGTTTATGAATGTGGTTATAATAATCAAGGTCTCTATTGAATACATAAAACAAAACTACAACTATGGTGAAAATACCGTGGTTTTCCTCTACCATATCAGTCCTGTGTGCAATATATAATCATTCTTCTATTTTGTGGAATTTTCTTTCATTTTCAGTTCTCGACACTGCTGGTCAAGAAGAATTCAGTGCAATGAGAGAACAGTATATGAGAAAAGGTGATGGATTTTTGTTGGTTTATTCAGTGACTGACAAAAATAGTTATGAAAATATCATTCATTTCCATACACAGATTCTTCGAGTCAAAGACAGGTAAAAATATAAAATTTCACCCTTTACCGTTATGGAAAAATTTTATTTGATACAAGCAGAAATTTTGCGAAAATATGTTATTTTAATTATTATTTATTTAATTTAACTACTTTTATAGTCGATTCATTTTGGACTCATCTTGAAGAAACTATAAGTTTTTTACATTTTTCCTTTTCAAAATATAGGAAACAAACCTTAAAATATTCAACTTTTAAACGTGTTATAATGTTGTAGGGATACTTATCCAATGTTGCTAGTGGCTAACAAAGTTGATCTTGTTCATCTGAGAAAGATAACAGAGGAACAAGGCAGAGACTTAGCGCACAAGTTGGGCATTCCGTATATAGAAACCAGTGCAAAAGATCCTCCTCTCAATATTGACGCCACATTTCATGAGGTAAGATTGAATACATATTTTTACGAATCTGGGGTTTGTGTCTATTAAAAATTTACACTCCACAAAGACAAACAATAATGCACTCTGACAATTAAATAAATCAATCACTGTTCACTACTAAAATATTGTGCATAACACAAAATATAAAAACTTTTTAACAAAAAATTAAACCGACGAAAAAATCAACAGAAAAGCAGAAAATAAAATAAACCTTCTTAGTCTAAATGAAAATTGAGCTCCTAAACTGATGTAAGTAACTGATTTTGAGTCGGCGCCAAACATACAATTATCGAAGACCATTATCTATGAAAGAAGTCATCAAACGCAGCCGTACATCCTCGCTGCCATCATTTTACGCTTCACCTAATTCAATTGCTAGTTTGTTTGGCGCCGACTCAAAATCAGTTACTTACTTTAGTTTAGGAGCTCAATTATCATTTAGACTAAGAAGGTTTATTTTATTTTTTGCTTTTCAGTTGATTTTTTCGTCGGTTTAATTTTTTGTTAAAAAGTTTTTATTTTTTACTTTTCAGTTCCGTATTTCGTCGGTTTAATTTTTTGTTAAATAGTTTTTATTTTTCAATTTTTTGCGGCTAAAATTTACCAATTACTACCTAAAAGGTAGTAATTACTACCTACTTGTTTTTTGATTACTTCCAAAATACTTACTTACCCATCTTACTTCAACTATTACCAGCTAAATTATCTACTTTTACTATTTGTTGTAATATAAATTATTTTCGTTGTTCTGATTAGTTTATTTCATTACTTTGTATATCATTCCATCCTCTCATAAAATATACTGATTTTGACGGAACAAGAATAATGTCAGTAGCGATCTGTCATTGTCAACTACATATGTGTGTGCTAATGTTCACTAGTGAAAAATCAATTATCCCCTATTTTTCTACTCGTAAGGGTGGCTAATTCCTTTCGAAATCCAAATATAAGGTATACCCTATCTATTAAAAAAAGAATCATCCAAATCGAAGAACCCAGTACAAAGTTATGCCTGATAGAATCGGTTAACGGACCAGAATTCGAGGGTACCCTTAGGGGTGGATTTCATCTTTTAAATTCAAATGGGACCAAAGTCGAAGTACACCCTATCCACTGAAAAAAGAATTATCGGAATCGGACGCCTCAGTAAAAAGTTATGCGTGATCATACATAAAAAAATATGATGGAAAAACATAAAATATACGGGTCGAATAGAGAATCTCCTCCTTTTTGGTTTCGTCGGTTAAAAATAACAAACATTTGAGTTATGATAAAACTTTTGAATTCTCCGTAGTTTACAATAAAAAGAATAATCTTTATATAATATGAATCTACAGAGCTCCTAGTCGTGATAAAAACACATTCCACAACTTCATAGTAGCAGGTTACTTGAATATGAACTTTTCAGACAAAATATCAATAGAATTCCATGAATTGAACAACCTATGCATCTCATTCAATCTTACTATGCATGAAAAACAACTCACTCACATCTCAGTATTCATTTAGCACGATTGACTATGTTTCCTCAAACTTTAAGGACTGGTGTGAAGACCGCTGCCGTTTTTTAGATAGCTGCCAAATGACCAGTGGCGTCGGATATTTTTTTTTACTTCGTAAAATTAAGAAAAAATTGCATAAACAATTCTATTGATTCATTAAGTATCCAACGATACTTGACACTGCATAGTTCACTTCGACATACCATGAGTGGAGAGAAAGAGCAGCTTTCTTGAGAATATACACTTTGGGATATCATTTGACTTTTTCAGGTATTTTGTAAACATCATTGTACATTATTAATAAGCAACAATTCACCAGAAAAATTGTCTGGTTAGTAATTTCTGTCCGACGGCGGTAGTTGTCTTATCGTAATTTTGAAAAATATGTTTTAGGCATACGAAATATTTAGCCTACTCCATACTTATGGAGTGACTAGGAGACACAACAATAAACATCTATGAATATGAACGACTCGTAAGCCGTCCGACGGTGGGAGTTGTCGAATCGAAATTTTGAAAAACATGTTTTAGGCATACCATACTTATGGAGGGACGACAATAAACATCTTCTATGAATATGAACGAATCGCAAGCCGTCCAATGATGTGAGTTGTCGTTCAGAAATTTAGAAAAATATGTTTTAGGCATACCGAAATATTTAGCCAACTCCATACTTATGGAGTGACTAGGAGACACAACGGTGGGAGTTGTCGAATCAAAATTTTGATAAACATGTTTTAGGCATATTGAAATATTTAGCCAACTCCATACTTATGGAGTGACTAGGAGACACAACAATAATCAAAATCAGAATATATTTATTAAACAAAAAAGAATACAATTCAATTTGAGAAAATTGAAATAGTCTCTTGGATGCAATAGTGTCAAAAACAACATTTGCTAGTACTAAAATTAAAGATAAAAATTTTAAAGTAATTGCTGATAAAATGAATACAAGTACAAACACAAATTCAAACAATACCATATATATATATATATATATATATATATATATATATATAATGTTTGGTTTTAAAAGATTAAAAAGAGTTAATTTCACATTCATACAGAGAGATTCCATTTGTTATACTCCAAAAATTCATTTATTGTGTATGGTTCAATCAATACCAAGTATTGGAATACACTTTTTGTTTTTTGTGAACATTTTTATGTCTTTTGTTCTTTTAGATTGTTAGGCAAACTATTAAAGAATTTTAAATACGCATAGGTGGGGCTCGCTTCTGTAAGGCTAAGCCTGTGTATTGGGAAATTTAGATCTTGTTTTCTTGTATGGTGTTCATGTTTGGGCAAATATTGAGTGAAATAGTGAAAATGTTTATGCATGAATTTTAGGCACTCAAATACATAAATTCCTGGTAGTGTGAGTAGGTTGGATCTCCTAAAAAGCCCCCTACAAGATTTCCTACAATTTTGGCCCAGGATTTGTCTCAGTATGCACTTTTACAGAATAAAAGGATCTCCATGAGTTCCAGCTTTTCCCCAAAACAGTATACCATAGCGCAGTGCTGAGTAGAAGGTGGCATAGTAAACTGATACCAGAGCTTTTTGGTGTAGGTACTGTTTTAGCACTCGGAAGCTGTAGCATGTACTGCTGAGCCTGCCCGAAAGTTTGTTGATATAAACATTTTTTATGCAAGCCGTCCGATGATGGGAGTTGTTGAATCGAAATTTAGAAAAATATGTTTTAGGCATACCGAAATATTTAGCCAACTCCATACTCATGGAGTGACTAGCAGGCACAACAAAAAACATCTTTTATGAATATCAACGACTCGCAAAGTGTCCGACGATGGGAGTTGTCGAATTGAAATTTAGAAAAATGTGTTTTAGGCATAACAAAATATTTAGCCGACTCCATACTCATGGAGTAACTAGGAGAGACAACAATGAACATCCACTATGAATATGAACGACTGGCAAGTCATCCAACGGTGTGAGTTGTGGTTTCAAAATTTTGAAAAATCTGATTTCAGAATACCGAAATATTTAACCAACTCCATACTCATGGAGTAACTAGGAGACACATCTCTGCTACCAATAATATCAAAAATATTTGAAAAATGTATAGCTCTGAAAATTGCACATCATTTTGAGAACTATACCATCTTCACATACTGCCAGTATGGATTCCGAAAAGGTAGAAACACTGAAATTGCAATACTAGATCTCAGCAACAAAATAACAACTTTTGAAAAACTAGAGTATACAGAAATAACCTTTTGTGATCACATAAAATTCTCTTGAAAAAATTAAAAATATATAATTTTTCTGACAACAGTATAAAGCTGATCAACTCATACTTAGAAAATCGATATCAGACTGTAAAAGTGGGTAATACTCTATCAACAAGAAAAAAAATCACAACTGGTGTACCGCAAGGATCAATCTTGGGACCTCTCTTATTCATAATTTTCATAAATGATCTACCATATAGGGAGAAACTGATATCATATATTTTATATGCAGACGATACTACAGTCCAAATAAATGCTAAAACTCTAGACGAGGTACTTACATTTTGCCTGAAACATATTTTTAAAAATTTCGATTTGTCAACTCCCACCATTGGACGGCTTGTGAGTCGTTCATATTCATAGACGTTTATTGTTGTGTCTTCTAGTCACTCCATGAGTATGGAGTTGGCTAAATATTTAGAAAGCCTAAAACATATTTTTCAAAATTTCGATTTGACAACTTTTAACGTCGAACGGCTTGCGAGTCGTTCATATTCATTGAATATGGTCATTGTAGTGTCTTTTAGTCACTCTATGAGTATGGAGTTGGCTAAATATTTGGGTATGCCCAAAACATATTTTTCAAAATTTCGATTCGACAACTCCCACCGTCGGATGGCTTGCGAGTTGTTCATAATGATAGAAAATGTTTATGGTTTTTATCTCCTAGTTACTCCATAAGTATTAAGTTGGCTAAATATTTTGGTGTGCCTGATACATACTTTTAAAAATGTCTATCCGACAACTCCCACCGTCAGACGGCTTGCGAGTCGTTTATTTTCATAGATATTTATTATCTTCTAGTCACTCCATGAGTATGGAGTTGACTAAATATTTCGGTAAGCCTAAAACATATTTTCCAAAATTTTGATTAGAATAGAATAGAAATTTATTAACCATTCAGGTACAGGTAGTACATATGGCACGTCATAAAGTGATTGTCATAAATAAATAGATAATATAAATATTATGGTGAAATAAATAAGTACTGTACAAAAAACATATAAATTAAAAAAAAACATATATAGGAATAGCAATAGATGGAGGTAAACATTTACCAACAGGAAGGCACTATTCAAACCTAATATACAGATAGTTGGTTATCATCCAAGTATTCATGTATGCTATAAAAACATTTATTCACAAGAAGTTTTTTTACCTCGGCTTTGAATTTAAGTTGACCAGGAATTTGCTTGATTTTCAGTGGGAATTTATTATATAATTTTATTGCATTATAATGTGGTGATCTCTCATATGCTAGTGTTCGATGTGTAGGTATTTGAGATTTTTTCTTGCGTATATCAGACACTTAAAAATATATATACAGGAAGCGCTTTGGATTTGATTCTGAATCATAATTGGTTTACAGCTATCTAAATATCCAACTTTAAAAATCAATCTTACGATTTTCTTTTGAATTACAAAAACTCTTGGGAAATTTGTTGCTCTACCCCAACCAGAGAATGTTTTGAGATATGTGTGAGTATGCTAAGGCATAACAAATGGTCAACAAGCCAGCTGTGTCAAGACAATACTTCATTTGAGAGACTGCAAAGTGAGAGCTATTAACTTTTTTACAGACACTGTCTATGTGATCATCCCAGGTGAGCTGACTATCTATTTGCAATCCCAAAAACTTCACTTTCTCTGATAAATTGATATCCACATCACTCTTTATCGGATTGGGAATTGGGCGTCTAAGATAGAAGTTCACTGTCATCGTTTTATCTACATTGAGTACTAATGAATTAAGTTGGCACCAGGATCCAAATTCATCAACAACTTTAAAAACTTCCGCTTTCAATAAAAATAGTGAAGAGTAGAGGTCCCAGGACAGAGCCCTGAGGGATTCGACAACTCCCACCGTCGGACGGCTTCAGAGTTGTTCATATTCATAGAATATGTTCATTGTTGTGTGTCCTAGTCACTCCATGAGTATGGAGTTGGCTAAATATTTCGGTATGCCCACAACATATTTTTCTAAATTTCGAATCGACAACTCCCACCATCGGACGGCTTGAGAGTCGTTCATATTCATAGAAGATGGTCATTGTAGTTTCTTCCATAGTCACTCCATGAGTATGGAGTTGGCTAAATATTTCGGTATGCTTAACAACATGTTTTTCAAAATTTCTATACGAAAACTCCCACCATCGGACAACTTGCGAGTCGTTCATATTCATAGGAGATGTTCATTCTTGTGTGTCCTTATCACTCCATGAGTATGGAGTTGCCTAAATATTTCGGTAAGCCTAAAACGTATTTCCCAAAATTTCGATTTGACAACTCCCTCCGTCAGACGGCTTGCGAGTCTTTCATATTCATAGAAGATGTTTATTGTTATGTATCTTAGTCACTCCATAAGTATGGAGTAGGCTAAATATTTAGGTATGCCTAAAACATATTTTTCAAAATTTCGATAGGACAGCTATTGCCGTCGGATAGCAATTACTAACCAGACAATTTTTCTGGTGAATTTTAGCTTATTCATAATGTACAAAGATCATGTTTACAAAATACCTGAAAAAGTCAAATATTATCCCAAAGTGTCACACTTTATATTCAAGAAAGCTGCTCCTGGTATGTCGAAGAGAACTATGTGTCAAGTGTTTCCGGATACTTAATGAATCGATAGAATTGATTTGTTGAAAATATAAACAGGATGTTTCCCTTTTCGATAGAATTGGTTATGCAATTTTCTCCTATTTTTCCGAAGTAAAAAAAAACATCCGACGCCACTGGTCATTCGGCAGCTATCTGAAAAACGGCAGCTAGAAAATGGCAGCGGTCTTCATACCAGTACTTTAAGGACTCTGATGTAATTACTCCAGTTATTCCTGCAGGTCTCTCAGACCATGAAGCAGTTTTTTTTCTTTTGGCATAGACACCCTCAAAAAGCAGAAAAAAATATGGTAGAATCTACATTAAGAAAAATTATGAAAATTTAAAAAAACGTGAAAAAATCCATTGGAGAAATATTTTTAACTGGACTGATGCATTAACGTCATTCCACACTCAACTAATTGAAATTTTCAATGATTGCTTTCCAGTGCGAATAATGAAAGAATCCCATGGATAACCAACAGTATCTGAATCTCAGCAAATAATCTAAGATCAATGCACGCAATGTGAAAATATACCAATAGTGACTTTTTCTTTGCCCATTTCATTAAATACAGGAACCAGAACTGTAGTAGTCAATTGTGGCAAGGAAATATACTACAAATCAAGACAATGTATCAAGAGAGCATGGGCAACTAGTCAATGACTTGAGAGGAAAATCCAATTCATAATTTTTAATTAAATAAAGAATAAGAAATCTGCCCCAGTGTAGATGAAATTTCCGCCAACATATTTGAAAATTTACCAGACACTGCTTTAAAAGTTTTAGTAGAGTGTATAAATAATTCATTTGAATCAGGTTCTTTCCCCCTTTTTTTAAAGCCACTATATTTCCAGTTCCTAAAGGGGGAGAAACTGACGATCCAATATCGCTACTCTATACCCTTTCAAAACTTATAGAAAAACGTAAAAAAGAAAATCTAAGAAAACAGTTTTATCTCAGCATCAGTTTGGATTCCAAGAATCCAAAAGCACAACCTAAGTAATTTTTTTCATTTCTCGAGAAACTTTCTATGAGTTTAAATGAAATGAGGCATTTACGGCAGTATTTTGTGATTTTTCAAAGGTATTCGATTGTGTAGATCAAAATGTAATATTTTAAAAGTTATATCTTCATGGGTTTAGAGGGGTTGCCTTTAATTGGTTTGAATCATATCTTTTTGGCAGAAAACACGGTGTTAAAATTTCCAATTAAAGTTCATGCTACTCTGATATCAGATCAGGAGTACCTCATCTAGTACTAGGCTCTGTTATTACCTAAATGATTTAGCATGTCTATCTATCACAGGAAAATTCACATTATTTGCAGACGATATCACCCTTTTATGGCTTGGAAAAAATGTGGGCAGTCTAAAAACTATCATATCCCTAGATCTACATGAGGTCATATCTTGGTGTAGTTCAAACTCCCTCTGCTTCGATATAAAGAAAACAAATATTTTAACCTTCAAGTGTGAATCATTCCCAGCAAACATGTTACGCGTGGGCCTCTAGAGGCACTTTAAAAACAGCCGACAGACAACATAAGCGGGCCATAACCATGATACGTCGTCGACCCGGCTAGTCCGTGTCGCGACGGCCACCAGTAGGCCTCCAGACTAACACCCGCTTTAATACATAGCGGGACTTCAGCGGGTAGACAGAGTTAAGGTGCATGGTACAGATTATGGTGCAATTACGAGTATCCTACTAATCAACCGCGTCATTCCACTATTGGGATTTCAGTGAAAACAAAATGGCCCATATAAGCGCCTAAGAACAATCTAGCATTATATTTTTGAAAACAGTGAAATTAGGTCAGGAAGATAGGTCATTATTATACACAATAAATTCACCAAACATTCAGAATCGACAGATTCATGGACTAGATATATATACAATTCACTGTTTTCACTCTCTGAAGCCACTAATTGTAGAGGATTTCTGAAACTGTAGAGCCAGATTGTTCCTATTTACCTAAACAGACAACTTTTTCTCCATTTCAACCATTTTTATTGTATCTCAAATGGTTTCCCAGATATTGCATTTCAAACTGGCCTGAAAAAATATTTCACCGAATAGATAGAATGACAATACACAAATCTGAAAAAATTCTTATCTCTCGTCACTGTGATTATTTTTGATGACCATATGACACAATGACAATGACATAGACAAGAGTTCTATACTGGACAATTACCACACAAAAAAGAAAATACGTGATTTGACATCCTACACGAAATCAGCAGTAGGGCCAACTGCCAATGTGATATTCAGTAATGCCAATGTTGCATTTTAATTACAAAGTTCGCAGCGGAACGGCGCGTAATGCCACATACTGTGTCAAAACGACATCGGCGCGATTATCGCAAATCTTTAACGGGCAATTTCTGGCTAAATTCAAAACATCCATAATAAATATGCGTATGTTCAGCCAAAAAGGCAAAACTGATATCATTCTGATTATTTACCGACATCGTTGTGCCGCTGCCGACATCTGACCGCAGTCAACAGCAAAGGCCCGTCTATTTACCGCTCATTCATGTTTGCTGGGTTAAACCTAAATCTTGGTCAACATCCTCCTGCAGGGACTTATACAAACCTTTTATAATTCTAACTTTTCCGGATATTTTCATTTTTGAAATATGATCGCAACTCCTCTTACCATAAACTTAAAATGATAAATTGTAATGATTACCACATAAATCCCTACAAATATAACGGCTAATTCACCTTCTTACTTGAGACTAAAACTATGTAACAAACTGCTGGAATCATTGAAAACTACTGATAGAATGCAAGTTTTCAAAAACACCCTCAAATAGATTTTTATTAGAGCATATTTTTTCATAATATTAACGACTTACAGACAAAAGAAATTGTCAGAAAACTCTGGGGAGATTCTTATAGAAATTTAAACCTCAAAGATTTCCTAAACATAAAACATTTCAAAACACTATATTTCTCCCTAATAGAGTCGTTACTATCATTCACCATTCGCATAGCATGTTTCAAAAAACAAAAGTTCGAATGCAAATACTAAACCGTAAAACAAGCAAGGGCAGAGCCCTGCACAACTTGTCACTCCTTAAATCCAAATTTAAGGCAAATGACCACAACAAAATTTCTGCCATACTATGGCCCACGAAAACTAAAACAAGAGCTCTGCCGAACTCATGTTTCCAGCTCCACTAAGTAAAAAATGTTATTATCCATGTTTTTTGTATAAACATTTTGTCCATGAATAAGATGAGGGATCCCCCATCGAAACGTCGGAAATAAAAACAAAACCAAGAAAATTTTGTTCCAAAAATATTTTGTCTGAACCCCAATATCCCAAGAAGAAAACACAAACATAAGAAAAACAGGTTAAAAAATCTCAACGTAAATATATATATAGAAAGCATCAAATTATAGATAGTGACACCTATAATCTGTGTGTTGAAGCTTAGACCTGTTATCGTGGAATTTTAATGACACGAAATTTCGTGCACATTAATAGGTCACCAACAGATGTCAGCATAGGCCAATCCACGACACCTATAGTCGTACTCCTAGTGCGTTCAAAGTAACGCAATACAAATAACGAGAATAAGAGAAATTTGTTACGAATCCAAGAGAGCCCACCATCCGTCAACAGCTGTTTCATGGTTTCCCAATCATCAGGACGGCTTATGGTCTCTTTCAAATTCGTATCAAATATCTCATCGTGTTAATACCTACCGGCAAGTACAAAAATGTGAAAAGCATCAAATTATAGATAGTGACACCTATAATCTGTGTGTTGAAGCTTAGACCTGTTATCGTGCAATTTTAATGACACGAAATTTCGTGAACATTAATAGGTCACCAACAGATGTCAGCATAGGCCAATCCACGACACCAATAGTCATACTCTTAGTGCGTTCAGAGTAACGCAATACAAATAACGAGAATAAGAGAAATTTGTTACGAATCCAAGATAGCCCACCATCTGCCAACAGCTGTTTTATGGTTTCCCAATCATCAGGACGGCTTGTGGTCTCTTTCAAATTTGTATCAAATATCTCATCGTGTTAATACCTTCTATTATAGGCATACAGGGTGTTCCTTATTGAATAACCACACACCTGTCCACCTTTTGTTATAACCATACTGAGTGTTATAAGTCTATTGACCAATAACGGAACAGCATCCCAGAGCGGCTTGAGATTTTGTTTCACACAGTATGTAATGAAGCGGGGGGACTTAATTTGACAGTACAATGACCAATCTCAGGTTGTTTCGAAATGATAATACAATCAGGACTTGTAATAATATATATGTATTTTCTAAAATATAAAAACAACTATTGATACACCTGGTATAATTTACTGAGAAAATGTATAGAAAGTCAAAAATGGAATGGAATGAACCATAACTTAAAATGAGAAACAAATATAGGATGACAATTAAAATAACTGTTCTTCAGTTATTTTAACAATTGATAATATTTTTACTTTTATCCAATCAATAATTTCTATTACTATGAAATCAATAATGAAATATTTTCTTATTACCCTATACATATATACCTTGCCAAATAAACAGTTTTATGTCTTACCCTCACTGAAGAGCCACTGACTTAATTATTCCGTTTTATTACCGAATTATATTACGCGTTCACTTGTTGTACTATGATTATTTAGCTTCTTGATAAATATTAATTCCATTCATTGGGTTATTACTGAGATGATTTCTGATGGTTACACTTTCACTGGGATTCTGCATATGTTTGAGTTATTGGCAACTTTAGATAAACTTTACAAAGTCTACGCTTTTTTTTCTTTATAGTGAAGGAGGAATTCCTCTGTATTTAATGTTCGTTCGACTACTGGATTCTGAATGAATTGTCTCTCTGTTAGGGATAATCTTATATATATCTATATATATATATATATATATATATATATATATAGCATTTGGTATTCAAACGATACCGCAAGAAAACAATAAAATATAATTTATGTGTCGGCAAGTACCCCGTCTCGGCTTTGAGTTGACACGCCGCCATGATATATCACCACGCCTATTATCGCTTCCAAAAGACCGCGGGTCATTCATCTGTCGCGACGCACTTTTAGTTATGATTGTCTGAAAATATGGTTGGATATTCGTTAGATGTGCCGACGCAAGTGATAGGAGAAGTGTCGACTTTATGAGTAATTACATTATTTTACTATAAATGCGGCCGCCTTTGATTTCTAACGAAAATTGATTTATTTAATGGCATTATTCAGTTAAGGGTATCGCATATGGCTATATTGGAAATACTTGATATAGTGTGCTCATGACACTACCGGCAAGTACAAAAATGTGAAAAGCATCAAATTATAGATAGTGACACCTATAATCTGTGTGTTGAAGCTTAGACCTGTTATCGTGCAATTTTAATGACACGAAATTTCGTGCACATTAATAGGTCACCAACAGATGTCAGCATAGGCCAAATCCACAACACCAATAGTCGTACTCCTAGTGCGTTCTGAGTAACGCAAAACAAATAATGAGAATAAGAGAAATTTGTTACGAATCAAAGAGATCCCACCATCTGCCAACGGTAGGTATTAACACGATGAGATATTTGATACGAATTTGAAAGAGACCACCACAAGTTGTCCTGATGATTGGGAAACCATGAAACAGCTGTTGGCGGATGGTGGGCTCTCTTGGATTCGTAATTTCTCTCATTCTCGTTATATATATATATATATATATATATATATATATATATATATATATATATATATATATATATATATATATATATATATATATATATATATATATATATATATATATATATATATAAACACAAAATTATAGAGGTGACACCTATAATATGTGTTGTCATTTTCTCTCTCTCTCTCTCTCTCTCTCTATATATATATATATATATATATATATATATATATATATTTATTTGGATATCTCGGAAACGGCTCTAAGGATTTGGATGAAATTTTGTATTTGGATAGGGTTTTGCTTTTTAAGTTTATCTATATATGCGTCTATCTATATATAGAAAAAACGCGATTTTACCCAAAAAAAAAAATTAATACTAATTGATATGTACAGCGCCATCTCGTAAATTTTTAAGGTACTTGCATTATTGCTATTGGATGGTACCTCTAAACCTTGTGAGATATGTTTTTCTTTGGTTAGACCGCTCCGAAAAAACACGATTTTACGGAAAAAAAAACACCAAGCAAAGCTCGGTCGCCCAGGTACTTATTACTTTATGTACTTACAAATGCTAAGAATCAGTTTCTGTAGCATTTATTATGAGAGATTTTTTTATTGATTTTCCATGCCATGTTTTGATAATGAAAATGTCGTGAAGAAGCCACAAGGACGTGAATCCACGTATTGCTAAAGCCCTAGTGGAGTAAAGATCAATGTGCCTTGATTTTTCAGGTGGTGAGAATAATCCGAAACCAACCCCCAAAACGATAACGAAAAACGAAAAAAGAAGAAATTCCAAATATTGGGCAAATGCGTTATAATATAGATTTATATTATGTTGAAATGTTTTTAAAGCTTTTTTATATTATCTGTTATATTCAGCCAATATGTATACAGCTTTAACTTTATGAAGTGTTCAGTGTTACATGTCATGTGCCACTAAAAGTGACGATTTTTATTGTTTTAGTGGTATGTAGAATCAACAAAATTCATCTGAACCCACCAGAGATGAATGAGTACATTTTTAAGTAACTAGCCTGGCATCCCATAATTCACTTTGAAAAGTTCGGTGTTGGTACCCATTCAAACTTACCCCAACTTTTTTTTAGTCCGTGATAATTGAGGATCATGCTTTTGACACTTCCAGTGTATTGGCTCTATTAGCTCTGTAAACACAAATTGTGGTACTAGGAAGCGAAAATCAACTCGTTAGGGTCATATTATTGGCATCAAAATAATCAACTCCCTGTAATTCAACCACTATCTTTTACACTTTGGGTTGACGATGCCTGTGTATAAATTTGGACAGCATTTGAAATTGTCTTATGTGTACCAATCTTTGATTACGGAAAATAGAGTGGCATTTTTGAATTTTGGCAATATTTCAATGCAACCGTGTTGCTTTTACATACTAACTACATATATTATACTCTGACAATGTCAATAATTTTAGAATTTTAACAGAAGAAACCCCACTGGCAGAAATATGTGAAAACCTAGTAAAAAATAAATGTTAACAAATATTTGTAATCGAATGCCAAAATATTTTTGTAGATTGAAATATTACATCTACACTTTTTTTTATAAAGCCAATATTGCTCATATTCAGATTTATTTTATTATAAGATAACGATTAGGATATTTCGAATATTGAATCACAAATATTGGAGTCAATTTTTTGGAACTGACTTTAGTTTTTACTACAATCCTTTTTTTAGAGGAACATTTGTTGAATTCGGCAGCAAAATAACAAATTAACTGGCCTAAATCTCACTAAAATGTTGGAGGGTTTTTGAGGATTTGAAGAAATCTGTGATCAATGTTTTAATTTGTGAAAAATGAATGTTTTTGAAAAAAAAATCAGCCTGGTGGAAACAGCAGCACATTATTTGTTGTGTGCCATGATAATGTTGGAATGAACTATCCTGGTTCTAGAGAAAATGCAAAAAAATGACTAGAATATATTATAATTCATTTGATGAGAGTTTATATTGAGTCAATTGCGACAGTATAAGCCCCGTGATTATCATTCTATAAAATAGAAGAAAAATGTGATCAATTGTTAATTTTTACGAACAACTAATAGTACTGATTAATTTCCAAAGAACTTATTTTTTCATTATAGTAGATTATTCGTTTTCCACCATCTTTGAAATTGGTTATAATACCTGTCAATTTTTACTGACTACATTTACAAAGTTCACTATTGGAGAAGAGTGGAAAATGAAGATTCTACTATCTGTGCAATTTTTATGCAATATTTTGTTATGTGTACTTGTATTTATATTTTATGTCATGTGATTATTAAATGATGGAAAATTAAAATTGTTTGATTTTTTTAACAGTTGTGTGTGTGTGTGTGTGTGTAATTTGCACTATTTAACAAGAATAATAAAATAATTTGATGTAGAGAGAAGATTCTGTTGCTGAATGGAACATTAAAAGAAAATTCACAATAACTTTCTCTGTATTTAAAATTTTATTTTTGTTCTGTTCAAGCCTATCACTAGATATATGCAAAAATGGAAAATCTTTCCAACTATATATAGTTCCCAGAAATTGATGGCATTCTTTCAACCCTTTTACATAAGGCAAAAGAAACGTTTGCCATATATAATCAAACTTCCAAAATCGTTCAAACCTGTTGGATTATTTCACCAAGTGATTTTATTTTGATAAATTTATATTTTGTTATAAAAAAAAATTATGTTGATAATAAAATTACGTTTTTGCTGAAGTCAATTTTTCATCTTGCTACTTTTGCCTTTCTATATTGAGTACTCTGTAACAGATTATCCAAAAGGTTATGGGCCCAGAGTACCTTGTTTTACGTTATTGAGGAAAGGTATAAGTAATTGGCGACTTTTCAAAAGAGAAATCGCACTATATATATATATATATATATATATATATATATATATATATATATATATATAGAAGAATTGACAGTGACGTTTTTGAAAATGGCTCAAGTTGAGAATTTGATGGAACTAACTTCCAGTTATGGAAATTCAGTGTTTCTATCGTATTGAGGGCCAGTGATTTGATGGAAGTAGTCACTGGGGAGAAGCCTATAATATCTGCTACCAATGCCGAAGATATTAAAAAGTGGGAGAAGAAAGACAACCACGCCATGGTCATATTTCTATCATCCATCAATGAGAATCAATTATCGTACTTAGTTAATTGCCAAACTGCTGGGGAAATATGGAAGAAACTGATTATGGTTCACGAGCAAAAGACAGAAGTTTCAAAACATATAATTTAAGGTAAATATCTAGTTACATCACACATGCAGTCTGAATATGGGGAATAAAATACTTTTCTTACGTGTTTTTGCCTCCTGAACACGAATCCGGAAGGAAAATGCGGCGGTCTCATACCGTTTTCGAGTTACAGCACTTAAAAAAAAAACTAACCTCATTTTCAAGCACAGTTTTCTCGCACGAAAATCACTCAAAATGCCTCATTCTCTTTACCAGCATAAACAATACACCCTAAATCACTTATTTTCGCCACAACTTTGCACAAAATATCGTCGTTTTTACCGAAAAAATCCTCCTTCTTACACAGTTGCAAATGAACAATTTTCGTTCCTTTGACAGAAGACATTTAGAATGACTTCTGTCAAAGAAGGAGGCATTTTGAGTGATTTTTGGGCGAGAAAACGGTGCTTGAAAATGAGGTTAGTTTTTTTTTAATTGCTGTAACTCGGGAACGGTATGAGACCGCCGCATTTTTCTTCCGGATTGGTGTTCAGGAGGCAAACACACGTAAGAATAGTATTTGCCCCATATTCAGAGTGCATGTGTGATGTAACTAGATATTTACCAAATAAACTCTGCCAGATCTTATCGGAAGACTTTTAAATGAAGAACAGAAAATGTCGGCGTCAGATGTCAATGAGGACAATTTGACTCTTCAAATCAAATCTATAAAAAACCATACAAATCAAAAATATTCTACAAGAAAACAGAATATCCAAGATCTCAAACAAAAAACTGAATGCGGATGTTGCAAACAAATAGGCCATTGGTGGAAAGAATGTCCCATCAGAAAAGCAAAGAAATCTGAACATGTGAATTCCAAAAGTGATTCTACTCGTAGAAATGGCAGAGAAGCACTCATTGTGGCTTACCCAGTAGTATCGAAAATTGGGTGGACAATGAAGATGATATTTGGTTGGCTGATAGTGGTGCAAGTGTGCATATGTCATTCAGAAAAGAATGGTTCCACAGTTTGAAACCGATAAACGATAGAGTCACTGTTAGAATTGCAGATGACAAAGTTGTGAAGCAGCAGCAATCGGAGAAATCAAGGTGAAAGCTAATCTCGAAGGTGTTTGGAAAGACAAAGTTATTACAGATGTACTTTATATACCTGAATTAAGAAGGAATCTCTTATCTGTGGGCAAAATTACAGATAAAGGTTTTGTGATGACGGCCAACAGTGACCGATGCGAATTTCGCAATTCTGATGGTGAACTATCTTGCGTGGGTGTGAGACGAGGCAACATGTTCAAAATGCTATTCAAAGTTGATGAAATTGAATATAATACAATAACAACAAATACTCTGAAACTTTGGCATGAAAGATTGGGACATATCAATTTGAAGTATGTCAAAGACACTATAAAAAGCGGTGCAGTTGAAGGAGCATGCATTACAGATGAATCAGAGTTTGTTTGCGAAGCCTGCAGCCTAGGCAAGCAGAATCGAAGGAGTTTTTGTTCAATCGAATCGCCCCAGAGCACAGAAGCCCGGAGAATTCATACACTCAGATGTTTTCGGTCCCTCCAATATAGTATCTCCAAGCGGATCACGATATTTCCTGTTATTCAAAGACGATTGTACTGGATTCAGGACAATCTACTTTTTACAACATAAATCTGAAGTCTTTCAAAAATTTGTTGAGTTTGAAACACTTGTGAAAAGGCAGACTGGGAATTTGATTAAAGTTTTTCGCTGTGATAATGGCACGGAGTTCATAAATGAAAACATGCGAACATTTTTCCATGAAAAAGGTATAATTTGTGAAACATCGGCACCTTATGCACATGAGCAAAATGGAAGATCCGAAAGGGATATTAAAACTATTGTAGATAGTGCTCGTTCTATGTTGTATTCGAGGAAGTTTGGAACTATGGGCAGAAGCTGTGAATACTTCTGTATATGTAAATTTTTTTGGGAAATTTGACTCATGGATTCTTGTTATAGGTATAATTTCCTACAAAAAAGCCCATTGCGTCGAGTTTGTAACTTCAATGGGTTCGACGAAAAATGTCATTTAAGCTGAACTTTCATAAAAATAGCAGTAAATCGCGTTTATTTGCTAAAGATAGAAAGAAGATGTAAATATAGGGGGGCTTATGCCCTACAATTTTGCTCCGAAATATTTTTCCTAGCTCTCATAGTTTAGCTGTTAAAGCCACTTAAAACTTGAAATTAACGAAAAAATCATTTTTTTTTTCAATAAAAACTATTTTATGAAATCCAAGTTGAAAAATTGAATGAAAAATTTGTTTGTCATTGTATTTTTTGAAATTTCATGGCGGCAGAAATGTTTTGAATCAGTAATTTTACAGGTATTACTACCACATTTTCTTTCTATCTTCAATAGTTTAGCAAATAAACGCGATTTACTGCTATTTTTATGAAAATTCAGCTTAAATGACATTTTTCGTCGAACCCGTTAGAGTATCAAACTCGACGCGATGGGCTTTTTTGTAGGAAATTATACCTTTAACAAGAATCCATGAGTCAAAATTCCCGAATTTTTTTTTTTCTGTTTGAGCGGAAGGAAAAACGTATGAAAAATCATTTTTTAATGTTATTTTAATGGATGAAATTCAAAATTCTCTAGCAGAGGGTTGAAATTTGAATTAAGGGTTCGCAATATGCTCAGGAATTTAATTTTTCTATAAATCACAAGATTTTCAGGCGGGACTTGAAGAAAAAAAATGTTGCCCAAAAATGAAGCACCCTAATATATATATATATATATATATATATATATATATATATATATATATATATATATATATCTTTATATATATATATATATAATTCTACTGTACGTGTGGGGCACTGAACTCCTCCTAAACAGCTGGACCGATTTGAATGAAAATGTTAAGGGTGGTCCACCCCTTAATTATTTTTTATTTTTTGGAAAAAAAAATTGTTTTTATTTTTTTATGATACAGCATTCATTCAAAAATACATACAACCCTAAATTTTCACCCTTCTACGATCAACCCCTATTTTTTTGGCAAGATTTTTATTTTGTCATGACTTAGAATAAAAAAATTCATATTACTCCTAATTTTCACCCTTCTACGATCAACCCCTATTTTTTTTGTTATTTTATAGAAAAAACGGGATAACAGGAAAACGGGATAACGCGAATAACGGGATAACGAATAAACGGGAAAACGGGATGACAGGATGAGGGGATAAGGGAAAAACGGGATGAAGAAAAAATGGGATAACAGGAAAACGGGATAACTGGATAACGGGATGACAGGATAAGGGGATAACGGGATAAAGAAAAAAAGGGGTAACAGGAAAATGGGATAATGGGAAAACGAGATAACGGGACAACAGGAAGCGGAAGGAGTCAAAACCATAATCTTGATAGAACAACATAAAGGAAAACATAGAAAAAAAGAAATACTACGCGGACGAGAGTTTTCGGGAAAAACATTTTAGGGAACATAGAAATTTGGACAGGACAACGTCTGTCGGGTCCGCTAGTATATATATATATATATATATATATATATATATATACAGATTGGCCACTGTAAATGAAGGAAAAGTAGGAAAAAGTTGGTTTTCGTAAAATATTAGCTTCTAAAAGAAACTTGGATTATATAACTGAAAAATGCTTTCACAACTGACAAATCTATCAACTCCTAAACTTACAGGGTGACTTCTAAATTTAACTAGGTTTGCAGATGTTACACTCCTCCGTCCTTGAGTGTTTACTTATAATAGCAAACTATAGATTTAGGCGGTTGAGTGCTTTGATCTGTCTGTTAAATCTACTCAAAATTGTTGGTGAAGTTATCTTGATCTGATAATTTTCAGTATAACTATTTAGATACATTCTAATTTGTAATATATCAGCTTATAAAAGAAACTTGGATTATATAACTGGAAAATGCTTTAATCACAACTGATAAATCTATCAACTGCTATACTTACAGGGTGCCTACTAAATTTAACTAGGTTTACAGATGTTACAGTTATCATCCACATACAAATGTACAGAGCAATGTTCACTAAGTGGGCAGTGTACATTGTGAATATTAAGGGACCCATTATAGATCCCTGGGGAACTCCAGATTCCAGAGTAAGATAACAAATATCGACTTTTTCTTGTCTATTGTATGCAATAGTGATATCGTACCATCTGATAGCCCTAAATAGTGAAAATGGTTGACAACAAATATGGTTCATGGTATCAAACTGAAATGAAGCAATATCAACGATGTGCATAAGCTCTGATCTTTAGCACTGAGAACATAGTCGAAACTGTATAGAAGAGCATTTGTGCAGCTGTAACCCTTCCGAAATCCATATTGAATTGTTGTTGATAAGGAATACTCAGACGAATGCCTCCGCAATTGTATATCTATAGTTCTAGAATTTTTGAGATAATAGGATTCTCAATCCCCTCAAATCTCTATATTCGATAAGGTAGTTTTATTAAGTACAATTCTAACAATTGCTCTTCTCCACGCTTTTGGAATTATACTTTCTGATTGGTAACAATGAACAGTATATGTAATGAAAGGTATAATATATGCTCAGCATATTTAGATGAGCATGCAATTGGTATCATAAGAATCCAATATTGGTTTGATTAACTTTCTGGATTCAGGTAGTAAATGATTCAATTTATCAGGTGGCATTTTATTATTTCTGAATATTCTCCACATTTCCTTTTCATTGATCCCATTGAACTGTTGTGTTGAAGACAGGCCTACAGGTTTTTGAAGAGTCGACATAAGTCACATCTTCTGAAGACTATTGGTGAAATTCCGCCGGATCCTGTAGCTTTAACGTTCTGCTTTATCTTATACATGTTTATATACAGTGCTTTTCTTTAATGTCCCCCCTTTTATTTTTTGAACGGGTCAACTCAAAAAATTGAAACTTGGGATAATGAAATTGATAATGAGTATGAGTTTCCCGGAAAATGTGAGGGTTGGTGTCACTCCAATAACGGCAATTTTGTCTGTGAACCTTGCCGTTGAGATAAAATGTTGATTCGTCACTGAAACAAATATTGTGGAGATAGGTAGGATGCCTTGCAATGGTTGCCGTCATAATTTCGCAGAATTCTGTTCTTCGATCAGGGTCATCTTCAGTTAACTGGTGTACCATTTTGATTTTGTATGGATGATACTTATTCCTCTTCAAAAGTCTCCACACAGTAGAAGGACACACCTCACAAACATTCACGACGGAGGAAGTAGACTGTTGAGGATTTACTATCATCTCATCAATTATTGTAACTTGCTGTTCTTCCGGAATGGACGGATGACCTGGGGGCTTTTTGTTCTGTACACTACCGGTAGTTGTAAATTTGGTTACAAGTTCCCTTAAATATTTTCTACAGATAGGAGGATTCTGGAAATGATCATTAAACATCCTTTCAGTTTCGTGAAAGTTACGCGTCGCACCGTAAATAAAAATCGCTTCGATTTTTTCTTCCAATGGACGAGAATTGACCATTTTAGAGATAGTTCACGTGGTATCTATTTACTAGTAAAACCGAAAACTAAATGAGAATATTTTAACTGAACAATGATGTTCGTTGTCGTACTGACATTTCTTGTCATGTTTTGTTTAAACAAAAAATAACCTATCAAACCTTATCGGGTTGTTGGGATTGCCATATGGCAGAGAAAAACAAATATTTGTGTGTGAAGTATTTGCTGGCAGCAATGAAAAAGTAAACTCTTTAAGGTTTATCCAAGCTTTCGGAAAGGTTTATTTCCATCATCCGGGAGACTACAATAGATAAAAAAAACAATAGTAATACATATTCAAGCGCGAAACATTATGCTACTTACAACTTTGTTGAGGTTGGTTTCAATGATGTTAAACATATTCATCTAACATAGTGATACAAAAGAAAAAAAAAACGTAGATCAAGGAACAAAACGATGTTCAAAGTTACTACAACCACATTAGCGTTGTTTAAAATTATATAAATATAAATGTGTACTCTATGTGGTGTGACAAGTGAAACTGACAGGTTATTAGGAATGAATTTCGCAATTATATTAGAGCCAACGACACCTGGCGGGTGTCACTTGGAAATAGTGACAGTGGTGCCAACCAGGTGGCGGTAATGTTAAAAAGAACTATTATTCTATATTACATTGTTGTCAATTTTGATTGATATCTAAAGACAATAAATAAGAGATCTCACTCAAATGGTTGATATCTGTTTTTTTTTTCATATCTATTTAATATTACATTGTTGTCAATTTTGATTGATATCTAAAGACAATAAATAGGAGTAGATCTCACTCATTTTCATTTCAACCAATGCAATTCGGGTTGGAATGTATCTGCTTCACACCAATCATTTGTAAAGTAACCTCTTTGCTTTGCACGTTTATTCATAAGATGTCATCCAACGTCCGTCGAAGCATTAGCCAGGGAAGTAGCTATATTTTTATGGCTATTTGACCCACTTCACTAACCTCCTATAATTTGGGGTTGGTTCTCAGTGAGATTCCCTGATTGATCAGGACATCTCTGGGCACATGCAGAAACTCACTGGACTATGTGTTACAGATTTCTGCCTCCAGCTTCGGAGTGTCTATATGGGTATGCTTGCGCTTGATCTGAGGTGGTGCTACCAGTCGGACTTCTCCGCCTGATAGTTCTCGCCTCAGACATGGCAGTGAAGTACAGATATTTGAATCAATCGATTTGGGCTTGCAGACATTAGTTGTCTGCATGACCTACCCTGTACTGATGTGGGGCAAGAACCCCGAAGCCGGTATACAGAGGGTCAACCCGAATGACATTGGTTGGAATGTGTCTGCTTCACAGCAAGCATTTGCAAAGTAACCTCTCAATAGAAAGGCTTTGCACGTTTATTCATGAGATGTCATCCAACGCCTGTCGAGGCATTAGCCAGGGAAGTAGTTGTTTTCTTATGGAAATTTGACCCATTTCACTAACCCCCTATAATTTGGAGTTGGGTCACAGTGAGATTCCCTGATTAATCAGGACATCTCTGGCTGGGCACACATACAGTGTCACACATAAAGTTCGCAACATATGAAAGTTTTTTTATTATTAGATATAATGAAAATTTGACTTCGCAGTTAGTTTGTGCTTGAAAAATGAGTAAAAAACAGACTCTTTCCTTTTGTCATGTGCTACTCTAAACCTGTCAAATATGACATTTTTTTCGAAAATTTCGAAAAATGCCAAGGAAGAAAGTTGCTCATTTTACAATTTTATACCTTTGCTCCAAATTTGGACTCTCTACTGTTACGGGGACACAAAAGTAGCCGATTTGGAAACCAAATCAGTCTTCCTACCAAGGAAGGTATTCGAGGTGTTACAACCGAAAATTGACGAGTTCAAACCTCGAGAATATTCAATCATCATAAAACCATCCACGACGAAGATACCAGTCTTTGAATTCATCAAAAACTAGACCATTCATCATCAGCATCAACAAAAACTAAGGTCCCATCCACCACGACGACGACGACAACTGGGACGGCTGTATTCGATTCCATTAAATCAAGGTGAGAGAGAGAGAAAAAACTACATCTGTATTTTGTTTGTGAAAAAGCATTCATTCTTCTCGTTTTTTTTAAATAACCATGAATTCTGAACAAATTGCAGCTCTCAGCGATGAGATGATTATTAAATACAGGGAGGCTCAAAAACTTCTCAAACAAAAATCCAGTCCAATGGAACGCGAATCATGGCTAAAACATTTAACTTATAGTATTCGGCTTTGTACAAAGGGTATCAAAATTTCTGCCAACAGTTCCATCGGAATATTGAGAAAATTGGAAACAAATTTGGGGCATTTAAAAACATGTCGTAATTTCATTAAACATTTAGGGGTGGAGGGTCAGGGGTTGACTGTCAGAAAAAATCTAAAAGCCGAGTTGTTTGGGAAGATTTAAAATCGACGTTCCGGGACGAGTTCGTACAGGGGTAATCATAAATTTGACACACAAAGATACCATTCAATTTTTCAAAGACGCCTTCAGCCTTTTCAAACGTAGAATCAATAACATGTTGAAAACATTCCCCATACTAAAGGTTAATACTTGTTTTTGCGGGGAATTCGTCAGAATGGGCTTGGATGAGGAAAAACTCGATTTAAAATATCTCAATACTGAAAACGCAGTGATTGATAGGGGAACAGATTAACAGGGGTGGTTCCAGGAATTTGTTGTAGATAAATTGGGCAATAAGTTGGAGGAATTTTGTGGGAAAGAAAGCGGGTGGGCATTACAAAAAATCATAAATCTGGAAGTAAATATCAACCAATCAGGTTTAGGTAAAGGGGGCACATCTTTCATTGAACTTCCACAAGCCATTGCAACGAAAAAGGCTTGTATTAACGTGCGAAATACCGACGATAACAATTGTTTCGGATGGGCAGTCGTGTCAGCTCTGTATCCCGTTGAAAAGATGCACAGCGTACATCAAAATACCCTCATTGGTCAACCGTTCTGAATATGGAGGAGTTGGAATTTCCCATAACTCTCGGCCAAATATCAAAATTCGAAAAACTCAACGGTATTTCGGTAAATGTTTATATTTTGGAGTTGGTTAAATCATCAGCGAAAAACGATGACGGACATACATTTTTCACAACTGTACCGACGAGACTTACAAAAGAAAAATTGGCTCGACATGTCAACCTACTCATGATTCAAAATAAATATTCAGTTAAATTAAATGATTACGAGGCACCACCGGAAATTGACGAAGACGAACAGACAGACATTAAATTCCACTATTGCTGGATTAAAGACCTTTCTCGATTGGTTGGCTCACAAATCAGTAAAGAAAAAATCAAGAAATATATTTGTGATAGGTGTTTAAATTATTTTCGTAGTCTGGAGAAATTAGACAATCATACTGTTGATTGTGAAAAAGCCAATCATTACAAAATTTCCTTCCCAAAATATGACCATGTCGAGTTCAAGGACTTTGTACACAAAGAAATGGTTCCATTCGTGATATATGCCGATTTTGAATCGATTTTGGAACCGTTCACTGATGATGAAACCAAGTCCAAAACAGCGAAATACCAAAAACATATTCCCTATAGCGCAGGCCTATATTTCAAATGCAATTATGATGACACTTTGTCATATTACGATAGCCATCGAGGTTTGGATTCGATGGAATGGTTCGCAGAACAATTGAAAACCATAGCCCAATTCGTTGAGGGAAAAATTTTAAAAATCGTCCCCATGTCTGTCAATCCCGTAAGAACGGCAGCGGATTCAACTTGTCATATTTGCGAGAAACCTTTTCAAAAAGAAAATACCCACATTGGCCTGTTACCAGAAATAAAAATAAATGCACCTCCAGAAATTCTACTTTGTTGTTGCAAAGTTCATCTAGTTTTTTCATTTCATTGTGAAACTGATTCGAATTTTCAATGTATGGACGTTAATATGTCAGTAATCGAATGAACGAATTTCTTTTCATTTTTATTACACCCGTATTTCTTTTTTTAACAGATTTGTATCCCGTTAGCTGCAGATGAGTCAGAAATATTTTGATGTAGTTTACACCCAACAGTGTGACTGTTGGATGTAAACTGTTTGATGTAATTTTCGAGCAAATAATAATTTTTCGCAACGTTTTTTGAATTAATTTCATAAATCTCATATTCTTTGTTTTCACCATTAGATGTGTATAAAACAGTAAACCAAAATAATTATAACCAAATTCACAACAAAACATCGTAACATTCATTGATTTATCCCGATGATCTTATAAAGAACCCGAATTCATCATTCAGTAGGCCGTCCTTCCCGTTATATAGTCCTTTCATTCACAGACTTTGTGGCATTTTTAATAAATAGGGGATTTATGTTGACACTCCCGAAAGGTATTCTCTAAATGTTCTTTGTTTTGCAAATGGTCTGTGCTTATAACCCCATAGAAAAAAGTCCATTGGAGATAAGTCCGGTGATCTTGGTGGCCAATAATATTTCCAATGTCGTCCTATCACTTTTCCCCTAAACATCTGACTGAGACACTGTTTCACTTCTACCGTTTGGTGGATCGGTTTCAACAACGCTCGAACATACATTGAGTTGTTCTTCTTCATTTACCTTATTGGATCATGTGGTTTCTTGAAACGGTTGTCCACAGAGCCAGTTCCTTTGAATGTTTTCAATATCCTTCCCACGGTACTAAAGTGAATATTTCATCCTGGATGCCGGTGATTGAAAATACAAGCAACATCTCGATATGGCACATTCTCACCACATAAAAGAACGATTTCCACTTTGTCTTGTGTGGATAACATTGTACATAAAACTTATTTGTGAATTATAAATGTACGAAAATCTGTACACAATACCACTCGATTTATTAAACGCAATAATTTGACATTAACCAAAACAAAAAATTTGTTTCAAAAGCCTACTAAGGGAAAATTTTATTTCGATTCGATCAATTGTACTATTTTCTTCCCGAGATGTTGCATTAGTCTTGTATTGTTTAAAATCACGAAATGGTATATCATATTTAGTACAAATCTCTAGAACGAAAGTCTTCTGAATAGTTATGAAACTGTAGGTCATTGTCATTTTTACAGAAAAGTATAATATTTCGGGTTTGTTTGTAACTGAATTATTGGTCAGAAAAATAATCAAACTGGATAGAAATCTATTAAAAAAAGAAATACGAGTGTAATAAGAATGAAGAGAAATTCGTTTATTCGATTATTGACATATTAACGTCCATACATTGAAAATCCGAATCAGTTTCACAATGAAATGAAAAAACTAGATGAACTTTGCAACAACAAAGACGAATTTCTGGAAGTATATTTATTTTTTTTCTGGTAACAGGCCAATGTGGATATTTTCTGGGGAAGATATGACATTGAAGGCTCGTATTCATCAAAATTATGAAATTTGAATCATGTTTCGTTCGAATCGGTAGAGCGAAAGAATCGAAAAATTAAAAAAATTTGAAGTGACAGTAGAGAGTCCAAATTTGGAGCAAAGGTATAAAATTGGAAACTGAGCAACTTTTTTCTTTGGCATTTTTCGAAATTTCCAAAAATAACTGATTTTCCAAAAAAATGACAAATTTGACAGGTTTAGAGTAGCACATGACAAAAGGAAAGAGGCTGTTTTCCACTCATTTTTCAAGCACAAACTAACTGCGAAGTCAAATTTTAATTATATCTATTAATAAAAAAACTTCCATATGTTGCGAACTTTATGTGTGACACTCTATATATATATATATATATATATATTGGTCGCTTGGGACATGGTTTTTTATGTATATATGAGGACAAGTACTGTGGACTTGTCCTCATATATACATAAAAAACCATGTCCCAAGCGACCAATGAAGAACAAATTATAGACGATAATTTTCAAAGTCCCACGGAATTCAAAAGTAGAATTCGAAAACTGGAACCCATTAATGGGCTTAAATATGAAAAAACTGGCTTATTGACATTGGAAATGATGTATAATCATGTCATTTTGATACGCTAGGAAAAAAACACCCTGTACCAAGCACCAGTCCATGGAATCAAATTTGATTGCCACACACAACAACCATGCGCCCCTGTCGCTAATGAGCTTTATCCACTTTCCATCGCGTACAGCGGGGTGACTTCGGTTCCCGCGGCTTTTCGCTCGGGAAAACTTCAATCGATATCAGTCTGTTCTGAGCTTGCCGCCAGAGCATTTCCCGATCCCGCTTTTCCACGATTGCGCAGTGCGTTGTTATACTAAGGATAATGAGGAAAACAGTAGCGGTGGTTGGACCATGCGTTTTGAGACAATAGTGGGCTAGTAGTGGCGTTTTTGTGAATGGATGAAGTGTCAGTGTTCGTGTTTTGGAGGCAAGCGCGATGTAGAATAAAAAAATCGCAGAGAGGAATACACACACACCTTCCATTGTTCTGCTGAGGATATAACCATTTCCGGGTATGTATTCGTCCGTGAATTTATCTCCCTTCGAAAAGGTGATAATTGCCGTTTGGTGAATACGCCGGGATTATTGAATGAGACCGAAAAAGCGAGGGTGTGAGAATTGTGTTGATTTTTAGTGTTTCCCTCAGAAAATGGTAAAACGAAGCATTTATGCCTGTCTGTCTATTTGTCATAGCCTTCTGATTTCTGAACAGTTTGATCCAGGGTCGATGATATGTATGGAAACGGTCGAGTATCTCCTAAAGTAAGATAGCTAGCGAAAAATGTTAAGACACAAAAGTTTTAGGGTTTTTCGAAATATATTACAATAAAGTATACAGGATCAGTCAAAAATTCATGACGAAACAAAGTTGCTTTTTCTTCAATGGAACACCCTGTATATTATTCCATATTTCAATTCTTCTCAAAATTCTAAATAAAATTGATATAGCACATCATATCCCAAATTTAACCGTTTTCAAAATATCGAATTTTGAAAATAACTTTCTTATAATTATACAATAGTTATTTGTGCAACCAGTTGGGAAAAGCACTATTTTTCGTAATGAGCGAATTTCTGCAGAACGAGCGAAGCGAGTTCCGCAAAAAAAGCGAGGTACGAAAAATAGGGTTTCCCAACTAGACCAGGGCTAAAGCCTTTAAAAATGATAAAAAGTGAAAAAAAAAATAGTAGGATGAAACCCATTGCAAAAGGAAGAGAATATAATAAAAATGAAAGGAAAAATAATTTACGAGCGATCTGAGGTCGGGAAGTGGAAGGGGGTGGGTTTTTAAGGGCAAAAAACGGTTAATCTCGATTTTCGGCAAAACTACAAGTCCTATGGAAATAATGGCAGAGTTGTAGGTAATAAAAAGATCTACAACTTTTGTATTTACACTTTTTTCACATAACCTCAAAATGTATATGAAAAATTGAAATAACCAAGTTTTTGGTATTTTATTTTTATCTTTCACAAAAAAAAAAAAAATCCACGAAATTCGGTGAAACCTTACCGTTTTATGTCCAAACACACTAATTTATTTGATTTGAAATATTTATTTTTTTACCTTATTTTGACTTAATATCGAAAAACCACCCTAATTTTCAATCGAAAATTCTCGCGTCAAAATATCAGCTTTTTTTTAAAAGTCGGTGGGCTCTTTATTTGTTGAAATCTCTACTTTCTGATGGTGAAAAAAAATACATTACTATGGTAAATGTTCTCAGAAAATGCAAAGAAACGAAAAAAACTCGAATCCGAAATTTAATAAGACATCTACAATATTTTGAGAAAGTTGTAGAATCTTCTTTAAATTATATGCGTAGATGCCTATTTATTGCTATTTTAAGATAACTTATATACCTGAGTGACCTACGGAAAATTTTAGCCCATCAAAAGGCATTTCATAGAGAAGTGGGGAAGGGGCTAGGAGGGTCTGGGCCTTACTACCTGTTATTTCTTTGCATTTTCTGAGAACATTTACAATAGTAATGTATATTTTTCTTACACTATCAGAAAGTGGAGAATCAACGAACAAAAATCCCACCGACTTTTTTTAAAAAGCTGCTATTTCGACGAGAGAATTTTCGATTGAAAATTAGGTTGGTTTTTCAATATTAAGTCAAAATAAGGTGAAAAAATAAATATTTCAAATCAAATAAATTACAGTGTGTTTGGGACATGAAAAGGTAAGTTTTCACCAAATTTCGCGGAAAATTTTTTTTTAGTAAAAGATAAAAATAAAAAACCATAAACTTGGTTATTTCAATTTTTCACATACATTTTGAGGTAATGTGAAGAAGGTGTGGATACAAAAGTTGTAGATCTTTTTGTTACCTACAACTTTGCCATTAAACTTTTTTTCCATAGGACTTGTAGTTTTGCCGAAAATCGAGATTAACCGTTTTTTACCCTTGAAAACTCACCCCCTTCCACTTCCCTACCTCAGATCGCCCGTAAATTATTTTTCCTTTCACTTTTGTTATATCCTCTTCCTTTTCCAAAACGTTTCATCCTACTATTATTTTTTTTTTGTTTCAGAAATTATCGACCCTGGTCTAAAAGTGTTTCACACAATATTTTTTCTAATTTTGATATGTGATCCTTTTTAATTCAAGTTAAAAATATAAAAAATATATATTTAAAAAAAACTGACAAACACGCTTTTAACGCACTAAAAATTAAAAAATAATTTTAATATTCAACGACTATGCCGAAAAGCATGGGGTGCTTTTTGGTTACGTATCTTTGAGAAACATAATACTTTTAGAGTCTGATCCCAGAGCCGGTAAACCACCTCATTGTTAGCAAAGCTGAAATTTTAAGAATGAATAGTGTGATATGTAGTTGAGAACGTATGCGTAGTTGCTAGCTTGGCCCTTTTACAGGTATTAGGTACAAAAGTACATAAAACACTTTCTCACTTACGTTGAAGTATGGTAATGCGTTTGGCAATTAATATCGTCCAGTTAGCCGAGCGGTCTAAGGCGCGAGATCTAAGCTCTGGATCTCAAAAGTTTGGGAGAGTTTGAATCCCCACGCCTGACGATTTTTTTTATTTTTCACTTTGAAATTGAGAAATGATTTAGTTTTGGAATGAATATTCAAATAAAAAAAACATTTCTCAATTTCGATGGGAAAAATAAAAAAAAAAAAAATTTCAGGCGTGGGTATTCGAACCCTCGCCAATTTTTTATATCTGAGCTTGAATCTTGCGCCTCAGACCGCTTGGCCAACTGGACGATATTAATTGTCAAACGCATTACCATACTTCAACGTAAGTGAGAAAGTTTTTTACTTTTTAGTGCGTTAAAAGCGTGTTCTCATACTTGGAGAGACGTCCATGGAAAAAACGGAAATTAATGCTACATAGAAAACTACTTTGTCATCTGGGATCAATATCACCAATTGTTCAAATTATGTTATTAATATGTATTTATAAAATTTAATCTTCGTGTACAGAGAATATAATAACAATGGAGAAGTACTTCAAGTAGTTTAGCTTCAAAATTATAACAATTTTTTTTTATTGGTGCCCCATTTCACCCATTCAAAGCACGCCTCAGCGTGTTTAAATCGAACTTAAAAAAACGCGCGTTTTTTAAAGTTACCATGGCAACATGAACAAATCGAGAAACGTGAAGTCTAAATGACAAATTTTTGATTATTGATCTGACAGGAGTACCTTGTAACGTCAAATAAAATATTACTAACAACTCGTTCATTTATATGTGATACCTCTTGCTCCTCCATCCATTTGATGAACTTTTCATATTCTTTTTTATATACATCATTGGATTTTTGCGGTATTAACCGCGATTCTGCCTCACTATTCAAAAAATCGATATTAGAATAATTCATTTTTGAGCTCTGGTGACAACAAGTATTGATCTTTGATGACAAATTGCAAATGAATATCTGTTTTTCTCATTTCCATGGCAACGAAAGGTATACTGATGTCACATCACGAATTCAACCTTTTGCATTATTAGTTCTTATTTCTATTTTTTGTAGTAATAATACCAGTATATATGATTTCAAAGTGCACCGCGCCGTCGTGCTTGAAAAATCACGTGTGTTTTAAAGCCCTTTTTATTCACTTATACTTTAATATACTATTATTCCTGAATTTTTTGCAACTCGTGGTGAAATTTACTTATCATCACCAGTTGCAAAATATTTTACTTTGCGCAACTGGTGATGAAAAGTAAAACATTTGATAACGTCAACGAGTTTTGAAAAGTGTCACTTTAAATGTCAATATTAGAAAATAGTATATTAAAGTATAAGTGGATAAAAAGGGCTTTAAAACACGCGCGATTTTTCGAGCACGACGGCGCAGCCGGAGTGCTCGAAATAGAGCAAGTGTTTTTAAGACCAGTTATCCACGAATACTTTACGTTATTTTTTTTTATTGGTGCACTTTGAAATCATATATACTGGTATTATTACTGCAAAAAATAGAAATATGAACTAATAATGCAAGAAGGTTGAATTCGTGATGTGACATCAGTATACCTTTCGTTGTCATGGAAATGAGAAAAACATTCATTTGCAATTTGTTACCAAAGATCAATATTTGTTGTCACCAGAGCTCAACAATGAATGATTCTAATATCGATGTTTTGAATAGTGAGGCAGAATCGCAGTTAATACCGCGAAAATCCAGTGATATATATGAAAAAAATATGAAAAGTTCATCAAATGGATGGAGGAGCACATATAAATGAACGAATTGTGAGTAATATTCTATTTGACGTTACAAGGTACTCTTGTCAGATCAATATAATAAAAAATTTGTCATTTAGACTTCACGTTTCTCGATTTGTTGATGTTGTCATGGTTACCTTTAAAAAACGCGCGTTTTTTAAAGTTCGATTTAAACACGCTGAGGCGTGCTTTAAATGGGTAAAAAAGGGCACCAATAAAAAAATAGTATATTAAAGTATAAGTGGATAAAAAGGGCTTTAAAACACGCGCGATTTTTCGAGCACGACGGCGCAGCCGGAGTGCTCGAAATAGAGCAAGTGTTTTTAAGACCCGTTATCCACGAATACTTTACGTTATTTTTTTTTATTGGTGCACTTTGACCCATATATACTGGTATTATTACTACAAAAAATAGAAATAAGAACTAATAATGCAAGAAGGTTGAATTCGTGATGTGACATCAGTATACCTTTTTTCATGGAAATGAGAAA
The DNA here is from genome assembly GCA_018342105.1 of Gonioctena quinquepunctata. Taxonomy (NCBI): domain Eukaryota; kingdom Metazoa; phylum Arthropoda; class Insecta; order Coleoptera; family Chrysomelidae; genus Gonioctena; species Gonioctena quinquepunctata. Next base: position 24,354 of record JAFIRS010000428.1, on the reverse strand, counting down.
AACATTCATTTGCAATTTGTTACCACAGATCAATATTTGTTGTCACCAGAGCTCAAAAATGAATTATTCTAATATCGATTTTTTGAATAGTGAGGCAGAATCGCGGTTAATACCGCGAAAATCCAGTGATATATATATATATATATATATATATATATATATATATATATATAAAAAAGAATATGAAAAGTTCATCAAATGGATGTAGGAGCACATATAAATGAACGAATTGTGAGTAATATTTTATTTGACGTTACAAGGTACTCCTGTCAGATCAATAATCAAAAATTTGTTATTTAGACTTCACGTTTCTCGATTTGTTGATGTTGTCATGGTTATCTTTAAAAAACGCGCGTTTTTTAAAGTTCGATTTAAACACGCTGAGGCGTGCTTTAAATGGGTAAAAAGGGGCACCAATAAAAAAAAACATATTTAAGTCTATTAAGTTTATAATCAATCAAGTTACCTTTGAAAGTTTCTAGCTCCATAACAACGCCGCATCGTTCTTTTGTCTCACAGTGATGATCTTGACAACACATGTCAAAAAAATACATTCAGTGTGAATAATTTTCGCGCAAAAATGGCACGTTTAAGTGAAACCGAGCGTATTGGAATTTTAATGATCATAGGATATGGTGATTAGAAGTCGAAGTTGTTACCAAGTAGTGGATATTTTTAATGAATTGTATTCTAAATCAACCGTTTCAAAAACATTGCAGCGTTTTCATGAAACTGGATGTGTCAAAGTTCGACAAAAAAGTGGAAGACCAGTAAGCCTTACAAATGAAGGAAATTCTTTGAATGTCATGTTAGATGTGGTGGAAAATCCAATAAATTCGACACAGCAAAAATCATAACATGAGTCGATATTCCATTCAGAAAATTCGCAAACTGCGAAAATTCCATCCATATAAAATTCATTTGTCACAAGAATTAGGTGAAGACGATTTTGATCGTAGAATCGAGTTCTGTGAAGTTATTATGGATGAATTAAACGAAAATGTCAACGTTGTCAACCACATATTGTTTTCTGACGAATCTACATTTTGTTTAAACGGGCATCTGTAGGTATTGGTCAGACCAAAATCCACATTGGATGGAGGAAGTTCACACTCAACGACCACACAAAAAGTGAATGTTTGATGTGGCAATATTGGTGGACACGTCATAGGACCCTATTTTATGAACGGAAATTTGAACTCTGAACGATATTTATTACTTTTGCAAGAGCATATTATTCCAGAGCTTGGACGATTATTCCCGAACAATAACAATCCCAATTTGCCGACAGAACAAATATGGTTTCAACAAAATGGGGCTCTTCCACATTTTGGACGTGTGGTACGGGCATATCTAGATGAAACTTTTCCTGATAACGGGATTGGACGCAGGGGGCAATTGAATGGCCAGATAGGTCTCCCAATATGACCCCACTTGACTTTTTTCTGTGGTTACATAAAAAATAGGCCGCAAAATATCGAAGAGTTGCAAGAAAGGATAAGGCATGCAATTTCCACCATTCCTCTAAATATGATTTTAGATTCACTACAAAATTTTGTTCAGCGAATTCATTACTGCCAGGAGGTAAATGGTAAACACTTTTAGCACCTTATTAAATAGAATTCAAAGAAAATTTTTGTTGTTTATTAAAACTTGTTTTCTCTCTTTTTTCTGGCATAACTATTGTTTTTATAAAATTTAAAATATCCAGGAAATTCATTAAAAAATACATTTTTTCGTTTTATGCATTTTTATCAACCCTGAACAATTGTGCTTTTTTATTTTCTCTAAAAAATTAATAATAAAAATTTTGTCATATCCATAATATTCCACCTTGTGTATGTTTCATAATAAATATCCATCATTTCGGACTTTTGAGAGTAATAACAAGTTATTTTGAAAATTCGATATCTCGAACACGGTTAAATTTAGGATATGATGTGCTATATCAATTTTATTTAGAATTTTGAGAAGAATTGAAATATGTAATAATATACGAAGAAAAATAAACTTTGTTTCGTCATGACTTTTTGACTGATCCTGACTTGATTTTTCTTTGTTGTAATAGATTTTAAAAAACCCTAAAACTTTTGTATCTTACTTTAGGGGTTAACCGACCGTTTCCATATATATCAGCGACCCTGTATATCCACATTTAATGTGACAAGTAATATCTGGCTAGCTGGAGGAGATTCAGGAAAATGTTTTCCACAAGAGTTCCAGAAATTTGAAATAAACACGGTGTTCTATGTAGGTGCTATACACGAAAATAATGTTTTTTAATAGAACAGGATAAATAACGCGAGAAATCTTCGAGTGATAGTACCCGCGACCATATAGGTAGATGTAATGGCCACCAAAAAATACAAAAAACAGTACCTGAAAGCGATACAAATTGAATGCCAACAATAACTTTCTTGCAAACTCCAACAATTACCCAAGAAATAGCTGGCGATTGAATAACTTTGGAAAATCCAAAAACCAAGCTAATGAAAAACACCAAATAAAAAATTTAATAATTAACCAACGAAAAAAAATTAAATATACGCGTCGACTAGAGAACCTCCTCCTTTTTAACCGACGAAACCAAAAAGGGGGAGGTTTTCTATTCGACCCGTATATTTTATGTTTTTCCATCATATTTTTTTATGTATGATCACGCATAACTTTTTACTGAGGCGTCCGATTCCGATAATTTTTTCAGTGGATAGGGTGTACTTCGAATTTGGTCCCATTTGAATTTAAAAGATGAAATCCACAAGGGAAATGAAGGATATTGATCACTCACCCTCTGAATTCTGGTCCGTTAACCGATTCTATCAGGCATAACTTTGTACTGGGTTCTTCGATTTGGATGATTCCGTTTTCAATAGATAGGGTATACCTTATATTTGGATTTCGAAAGGAATTAGCCGCCACCCTTACGGGTAGAAAAATAGGGGATAATTGATTTTTCACTAGTGAACATTGGCACACACATACCTAGTTGACAATGACAGATCGCTACTGACATTATTCTTGTTCCGTCAAAATCAGTATATTTCATGAGAGGATGGAATGATATACAAAGTGATGAAATAAACTAACCAGAACAACGAAAATAATTTATATTACAACAAATAGTAAAAGTAGATAATCATATTATTTAACTGGTAATAGTTGAAGTAAGGTGGGTAGTAATTATAATAAAGCACGAAAAATTGAAAAATAAAAACTTTTTAACAAAAAATTAAACCGACGAAATACGGAACTGAAAAGTAAAAAATAAAAACTTTTTAACAAAAAATTAAACCGACGAAAAAATCAACTGAAAAGCAAAAAACAAAATAAACCTTCTTAGTCTAAATGATAATTGAGCTCCTAAACTAATGTAAGTAACTGATTTTGAGTCGGCGCCAAACAAACTAGCAATTGAATTAGGTGAAGCATAAAATGATGGCAGCGAGATGCACGGCTGCGTTTTGATGACTTCTTTCATAGATAATGATCTTCGATAATTGTTTGTTTGGCGCCGACTCAAAATCAGTTACTTACATTAGTTTAGGAGCTCAATTATCATTTAGACTAAGAAGGTCTATTTTATTTTTTGCTTTTCAGTTGACTTTTTCGTCGGTTTGATTTTTTGTTAAAAAGTTTTCATTGGTTTCGTCGGTTAAAAAACGGAGGAGGTTCTCTAGTCGACGCGTATATTTTTTTATGTATGATCACGCATAACTTTTCACAAAGTAGTTCAATTTCTATGATTCGTTTTTTATTGGATAGGGTATACTTCAAAGTTGGTCCCATTTGAATTTGAAAAAAACTGTCACCCTTAAGGGTAGAAAAATAGGGGATATTTATTGTTCATCCACTGATTCTTTACCCGTTAACTGATTCTACCACTCATAACTTACCTGGAGTCAATTGAGTAGATAGTTATCAGTTGATTTTAGCTACAAAAAAGTGAAAAATCAAAACTTTTTAACAAAAAATTAAACCGACAAAAAATCAACTGAAAAACAAAAAATAAAATAAACCTTCTTAGTCTTAATGATAACTGAGCTCCTAAACTAATGTGAGTATAGTTTAACCGAATCAAAAAGTCACTTCGCTTACACGAGCGTATATGCGAAGTAACGGAACGAAAAATTATGTGTACTATTCGTAAACATTCTCCGTCGCCGAACGGAAGATCAAAAGAGCCGACAGTCAACGTGGGTTTGGGTGACAGCTGTCTAGTTCTACACCAGATTCTCCTGAGCCAATCAAAACGGACCGCAAGCCAATAATAATGCTTGTAGGTGTGTCCATACGTTGGAGGCCAATAAAACTAATAAATCACAATTTATATTAGTGTTTGAAGAGGTCTGGATAAATGAAAGCCAGTAGCGTCTCTGGTCTGGGATCGAAATAGGTTTTGAAATATTCAATAGCTCTGTTGTGTTTTGTTGGAAAATATGGCTTTTTTTCGACCATAGGATATTGAAATCATGATGATCCGATTGCCTATTAATACATACCTCCTCGCTTAAGGCATACTTTTTTATTTCAACTTATTTTTGAAATATTCAAATATCTAAATAAAATTATTTATCTCCGCCTCTGCTGCTCAAAGAATACCGCTTCAAGATTGCGAAACTTGTCTTTCATGCTTCTGCAATTGTAAATGGTTTAACTGTAACTAATTTTGAGTCGACGCCAAACAAACAATCAACGAAGATCATTATATTACTTTGAAGAAGTAATCAAAACGTCGCCGTGCAATCCGCTGCCATCATTTAACGCTTTACCTAATTCAATTGCTAGTTTGTTTGGCGCCGACTCGAAATTAGTTACTCACATTGGTTTGGGAGCTCAGTTATCATTGAGACTAAAGTGCCTTTACACATGCAACTGACGGTCAGCCCTGATGGTCAGTTAGTGCCATTGAATAAATTGGTTGTTTCACATGTAGCGCACATTTAGTGCGTTCCACTAAGCGCTCACAATGATCAAAATATACCTTCAGCCGTTCCACATGACGACCACGGTCTTATGGTCGTGGCACAGTTTATAGCTAAAGAAGCAGTTAGCTCACTTGGCCCAAATGCATGTTCCAAGGTAACATCCACTCCAGGGAAAGAATTCAGGATGCGCAAAAGTCTGTACGCGATTATCGCTCTTCGAAGTATACGAAAAATGTCAGTATTAGTAACACAGTAACACGCGGAATGCGCGAGGGATAAAAATCAGAGTTGCGCAGTGTACAAACGGGAACACAAAGATCAAAGTGCCGACGCCAAGTGAGCTTACTGTTTCTTTAGCTATATACTGTGGTCGTGGCGAAAACGTCACTTATGACGTCATTAATTTCGCTCACGCCGAGCCAACAACGACCCATCTCAAGAGGTGGGTCGACGTGAGCGTTTTGAGAAACTGAAAGCTTTTTTGAATAAGGCATGACACACTCGACGTACAGCTCTTACAGCAGTAGCTCGTCCTACGTTAAATCTGTCACAGACTGATCTATGATAAAAATGAATGAAAGGGTTTAATTTTATACTTGTGAATTATGGTACATAACACTAAAATAGTTAATTTGAAAAAAATTGACCTATAAGAATCTGTTGTGGCCATTTTCCAAAGAGCTATCATCAATTGATGACGAGAAGGAATTGTAGGACATCCGGGAACACGTCGAACTAAATCTTCTTGTATCAGCTCATGTAAATAATTGAATGTACATCTTGAAAGTCTAAAGAGATCAATAAAGAATTATATTAGTAAAATTTTCAAAATCTACAGTGTATTAAGTGACAAAAAATAATTTACCTGAAATGACTTTTGAATTCTTCATCTGAATAACGAGTAATTACATTATCGTAATCAATAATACGTGGTCTAAGTTTTCGTTTTTCACGATTATATTTTTGCTAAATTGCATTCCATTCTTCATCTGAGCTGGACGAACTAGTACTTTGTGAAGCATTATTTCGACGCACCAACAAATTTCCGACTGTCGCCGTAAAAGGCATTTTTATTATATACGAACATTAATTAGTTAAATACTCCTCTAAAATTAAAGCAATATGTTTTTTTTTTAATAAATCTAGTTAACCAATAATTAATAAAACTTAATGATACCACTTACAAATTGAAACATAACCTCATCAACCTTTTGTTTTTTTAGACGCGCCATTTGTATTATTTAAATGAACGCTCAAAACGCTCCAAAATCCATTCCACTTGAGTTTATGATTGTGACGCCCAGAACCAAGTAGAACGGCGAAAATCGTGGTCGTGAGCGTGATCGTTGTGAGTGCTTAGTGGAACGCACTCATATTGTCTTGTCTTGTTTTTTATGGTTTATCCAATACTGGATAATATACCAGTAATCGGGGGCTATAGCCACAAATTCGACCCCCCTTCAGTGGGCAAACGGGATTGTCTCACTCGAAATGATACCACGAATGCCCAAAACTTTCACAATAATTAATAACTTTTGCAATGCACGTGGAACGGCTGTACAAAAACTGACATTAACCTGACTTTCTGCCCGCGTGGGAGACGTCCGTCCACCACGACACCAGAAAGTCGAAATCCACGCACTCATATTGTCAGTCGTGCAACTCGTACGCTGGAGCATCAGCCTACAGCCTACAGCGGATGGTCCGCATTGAGTGCGTTCCACTAAGCGCTCACAACGATCACGCTCACGACCTCGGTTTTTCCCGTTCCACTTGCTTGCGAGCGTTGCAATCGAAAACTCAAGTGGAATGGACTGGAGCGTTTACCTTTCATGTAAACATTACAAATGGCTCAAAAATAAGTCAGAAGCTTGAAAAGGTTACGTTTTAATTTATTTATATTTTAATAATTTACTTTTAAATATAATCAAAATGTCTTTTAGTTGGATATTTGTTGATGCAGCGTAATAATGATTCAGAAACTACTTCTAGTTCCGATGGAGAGTGAAATGCAATTTTACCAAATCGCGATCGTGAGAAGCGAAAACTTAGGCCATGTATTATTAATTATGAAAGTGTAATTGATCGTTATTCAGATGAAGAATATTTACTTGTAGTCGCACGTTGAGCATCTGCGGGAGAAACATAAGTTTCCACTAAAATATTTCTCTCCGGGTCAAACAAGGTGATTTTTTCTGTCGCCATCTTTAACTTTTCAAAATTGCGCCGAATTTCTCAAAACTTCCACCTCGACCTAGCTCTTCAGATGGGTCTTTGTGGGCTCGGCATGAGCGAAAATAATGACGTCAATAGTGACGTTTTCGCCACGACATAACGACCGTGGTCGTCATGTGGAACGGCTGAAGGAACATTTGGATCGTTGTGAGCGCTTAGTGGAACGCACTCATTGTGTTTATGAGGCTTTACACAGCCGTGCGTACCGACAGTACGCAGTGTTGCCGTGAGTGCACTAAGGTAGGTGCGGTGAATATGCCCATGTTAAGCGAAATCCTTGATGAAAATTAAAAATGCAAAATATTCTATTCGGTTTTTTATAGAAAGCGTACCTTTAAGACCAAAGAAGTGATGTTTGGACAGTAATGGATGATTTTATCTTTAATATTTTTTTTTATATTGGTCTTACTGGCCATATTACCAACCCTGTCGTTAATATGCCCATGGCATGTTCCTAATGTGCCCAATGATTGATTTTATCAAGAGCAAAACAACATATTTATATGGCAAGTATATTTATTTGGAAAAACAAATTGAATGATGACAAAAAAACTAAACAAACCCAAAATTCTAATTTAACTGAAAAATTGAACTTGAAACTTTACACCGGTAGGTAGACATCACTTAGTACTGAGAGTACAAAAAGTAATTATCAAAATAATAACAAAGCCTATTTTAACAATATATAAATTATTCTTAAACTAAGGAAACTCTTTAAAAAACAGAACAAAAAAACCCTAATATCTCTGCCATAGGGCATATTAACTCCCCTTAACGATGAGCGTATTAGCGACAGAAACAGAAAATGCATCTTAAAAGTTGCTAATGGTAATTTATTAGAATTTTTATTGAAGGTAGTACACTGAAACAATGGTAAAAAGGCGTATTTTAAAATGCTGCACTTACAGTTATTGTAAACAAACATACACAATATTTACACTCTATTAAAGCACGTTTTATTTTTATAATCGATAGCGCCGAAAACGTATGTCTTCCCTCCAACCTCTCTGGAGAGACTAACAAACACAGATTCGGCTCGTAGTGCTGTAAGTAGGAAATATTGAAGTGTTGACCGCCCTCTATTAGCAAATAAGCTAAACTTTTCAAAATTGCACCGGATGAGCATATTACCAGCATGGGCATATTCACCGCAACTACCTTAGTATCCGTTCGAGGAAAGTAGCACGTGTGAAAAGAAAATGGCGATACAGAAATATTAATCAGTTTGATTGAGAAAAAACGATGTATCTGGGATACATCACATGAGATTTATGGAAATAGGAATGCGAAACTACTTTGCGATTTGCAATGTAGCTGACATTCGAAAATAGTTAGAAAAACTTTGTTAGTTTCTTCTTAGGTCAGAATACAAGGTGACAAATGCGCCTTTCAAATGTATTTCCATACAAATGGGATGCACCCACTTAGTTCTATTTTTACGTTTTTCCTTCGTGTTATTATTTTTTTATGCACAAAACGGCAACCACGCGTTGATCAAATGTTTGCGGATACATTCTACATACTGATCAGACGTTTTCATGTGAAATGTATTCTCACATGATGCTGACCATCTGGCCTGACCATCAGACCTGACCGTCAGTTGCATGTGTAACGGCACTAAAAAGGTTTATTTTATTTTTTGCTTTGCACTTGATTTTTTCGTCGGTTTAATTTTTTGTTAATTTCTTTTCTAAAGTAAACCAAAATCACTTCACTATGATTTTCACAAAAAATTGGTTTACAAAACTTACGACGTGTTTCGCTATACTATAGCTTTTTCAAGTGGAGATAAACTGAATTACAATTATTGGAGTTCGATATAAATAGTTGGATATTAGGTAATTCGGTAATTATTGGACAATATTTTTTAAATGACCAGATTAATTCGAATAATTCGCCCCTTTTAAATATGTTTACTAGAAATTGAATAATATTTCGTCCAATAGTCACTTAATTACCTAATATCCAACTGACTACCTGCTCCTATTATTTAGTTTATCTGCACTTGCAAAAGCTATAGTATAACGAAACAAGAGTCGTGAGTTTTGTAAACAATTTTTTTGTGAAAATCGTAATGAAGTGTTTTTAGTTTACTTTAATTATGGATTTTCATCAAGTTTCGGCCGCGTCTATTCAAAACTTCTTTTCTGATATTGCTCCTAAGAAACAATTTTTTTATACAAGACAGAAGTCTGTAACACATCGGTAGCCAGCTTTGAATTAAAAAGGAAAAACGTTTTATTCCTCATAGACCAGGGCTGAAGCCTTTGAAAATGGTAAAAAGTGAAAAAAAATAATAGTGGGATGAAACCCATTGGAAAAGAAAAAAATATAACAGAAATGAAGGGAAAAATACGGGCGATCTGAGGTCGGGAAGTGGAAGGGGGTGAGTTTTTAAGGGTGAAAAACGGTTTATCTCGATTTCCGGCAAAACTACGAGTTCTATGGAAAAAAGTTGGGAGGCAAAGTTGTAGGTAATAAAAAAATCTAGAACTTTTGTATTCACACTTTTTTCACATATCCTCAAAATTTATGCAAAAAATTCAAATAACCAAGTTTTTGGTTTTTTATTTTTATCTTTCCCAAAAAAAATATTTTCTTCACGAAATTTGTGAAAACTTACCTTTTCATGTCCCAAACACACTGTAATTTTTTTATTTAAAATATTTATTTTTTCACCTTATTTTGACTTAATATCGAAAAAGCACCCCAATTTTCAATCAAAAATTCTCCCGTCAAAATATCAGCTTTTTTAAAAAGCTCGGTGGGGTTTTTGTTCGTTAAAATCTCTACTTTCTGATGGTATGAAAAAAAAACATTATTATCGTAAATGTTCTCAGAAAATGCAAAGAAACGTAAAGTTAATATTTAATAAGACATCTACAATATTTTGAGAACGTTGTAGAATCTTCTTTAAATTATATGCGTAGATGCCTATTTATTGCTATTTGAAGATAACTTATATACCTGAGTGACCTACGGAAAATTTTAGCCCATCAAAAGGTATTTCATAGAGAAGTGGGGAAGGGGGTAGGAGGGTCTGGGCCTTACTACCTGTTATTTCTTTGCATTTTCTGTGAACATTTACCATAGTAATGTGTATTTTTTTTATACCATCACAAAGTAGAGATTTTAACGAACAAAAAGCCCACCGACTTCTTTGAAACAGCTGATATTTTGACGGGAGAATTTTCGATTGAAAATTAGGTTGCTTTTTCGATATTAAGTCAAAATAAGGTGGAAAAATAAATATTTTAAATTAAAAAAATCACAGTGTGTTTGGGACATAGAAAGGTAAGTTTTCATCAAATTTCGCGAATAAAAAAGTTTTTTTGTAAAAGATAAAAATAAAAAACCAAAAACTTGGTAATTTGAATTTTTGACATACATTTTGAGGTTATGTGAAAAAAGTGTGAATAAAAAAGTTGTAGATCTTTTTATTACCTACAACTTTGCTATTTAACTTTTTTCCATAGGACTTGTAGTTTTGCCGGAAATAAACCGTTTTTCACCCTTAAAAACTCGCCCCCTTCCAATTCAGATCGCCCGTAAATTATTTTTCCTTTCATTTTTGTTATATTCTCTTCCATTTCCAATGGGTTTCATCCTACTATTTTTTTTTTCATTTTAAAAATTATCGACCCTGGTCTATCAAGACAGCTGACTACAAATACCTATACAATAGGTGTATGTTGGTCGAACATCCATCAAAAAACAACTACTTCCCTGGCTAATGCCTCGACGAACGTTGGATTACATCTGATGGGAAATCGTGCAAAGTCCTACAAAATACTTATTCACAAGTATTGAACAAATGTGTTTTTTTGTGGAGGAACAACGTTTCTTGACACGTTTTTGGGTAACCTTCCACAGTCTGAAAATGAAAATATAATCAGGAAATCTATACAAGTGTAGAAAGGGCAAACTGATTAGTTCACCCCGATAAGTTATTGCGTTCACCAAATTATATTTCCTATAGAAAAATGATTCAATTAGTCAATAACTTGCCGTTTTCTGAATTTGCCTATCAAAAATTTTTTTTTTTTAAATTCAAAAGATACTTCTCTATATAGTTTTTGCTTGACTTGTATAGATTTTCCTGATTATATTTTCATTTTCAGACTGTGGAAGGTTACCCAAAAACATGCCAAGAAACTTATTCACAGTTTACTACTAAAATGTACCGCGTACCTCATTGCACTAAATGAAAATTCACCTTGAACTCTCTAAAATGCATTACTACTACTACCAGCGGTACGCACGACCTTATACAGAGTGTTTCTCAATAACATTTGAGAAAAAAACTTCATATGAACATATGTCCTAAAGGTCTTAACTTTCAAACTACAAGGTGCTGAAGTTTTAAGATTTTTTTACAAGCTTTTATTTAGTTTCACTTGTTATTTCGTTCGTTCATTAGTTAGGGTCAAATCTTGCAAGTGAATTTTGACCGAATTCTAGTTGTCCGATAAATTTGAAATTTGGCAGGTCTTCATAATTCCGGTGACAATGCATTATGGAGTTTTTGTTACAGAAAAAAAAATGGCGGCTCCAAAATGACGGAGGAGATTTGTAATTATGGTCCGATTTGATTCAAAATTGGGATGTGGGGGTTTTCGGAGTCGGAGATTATGAATTTTTTGTTAAAATTCATGAATTCATGATGACGGTTCCAAGATGGCGAACGAGTTTTGTGATTATGGTCCGATTCGATTCAAAATTGGTATGCGGGGGTTTTCGGGGTCGGAGATTATGAATTTTTTGTGAAAATTCATGAACTCAAGATGACGGATCCAAGATGGTGAGCGAGTTTTGTGATTATGGTCCGATTCGATTCAAAATTGATATGAGGGGGTTTTCGTAGTCGGAAATTATGAAATGTTTGTCAAAATTCAAAAACTCAAGATGGCGGCCCCATGATGGAGGACGAGTTTTCTGATTATGGTCATATTTCATTCAAACTAGGTATGTTAGGGTTTTCAGGTTCGGAAATTATGAATTTTTTGTCAAAATCTATGAATTCAAGATAACCACTTCAGGATAGTGGACGAATTTTGTGATTATGGTTAGATTCTATTCAAAATTGGTGTGTGGGAGTTTTTGGGGTCGGAAATCATGATTCATTTCAGCTCAAAACTTAGAGGGAAGAGACCTTGTAATAACCTTGCACTTCAGTGCTCTGGCGCGCGAATGTTTAAACCAAAATTACAATAATCGCTGAATAGGTCGCGTAGGACCACAGGCATGGCCACCTAGGTCTCCGGACCACAATAGTTTAGATTATTTCCTGTGGGGTCATCTTTAAACATTGGTTTACATCACACCAATTCATACTGAAGTGCAGTTGAGAAACCGCATCATAGTTTCTTGCGAAACTATTAGAAACAGTTCCTTCATTTTCTAAAGAGTACGTGAGTCCATGGAAAGAAGAGCAGAGGCATGCATATTTGTAGGAGGTTCACATTTTGAACATCTGATTAATTTATTTCTTTGTGCGTACATTCCAAAATGTATTTAGATTACTTTGATATTATTATTTTACTGTTTAAAAAATATTCTCTTCAATAAAATTTTGTTTAAAGTTACATAAATTGTTTTTTGCTCGTAAGTGGTACGTACGTCAAACGAAAAAAAATCAGGAAACCAGATTTGCTCAGAAAGAAATGAGGATTTCAAAAATGTTTTTTTTTAAGAGAAATCAATGGCGTATCACTCTTCTCTTTAAAATGAAAACCATCACGGACTCCTTGGGAAATTCCGATAAGTGCTTAGCAGTTTTCTTAGACTTGGCTTAGGCCTTCGATACGGTATCACATGAAGACCTAATGGACAAACCATATAGGTACGGTATTCGTGGGCCAACATTAAACAAAGCGTCAAAATTGACAATGAACTTAGTTCTTTAAATGAAATCACAGTTGGTGTCCCACACAGTTCTGGGGCTGATCTTATTTCTAGTATATATAAACAGTATCGGTTGTATAAAATCTATTGATAACCTCATTTCATATGCAGACGACACGGCGATAATTTTTTCTGGCAGCAAGTACATCAAAAAACATCAAATGGCTTGAAGGATATCCAGATATGGCTAAGCTATGATCTCCTCAGTTTAAATCTGAATAAAACCGAATTCGTTTGCTTCACACTTCTTAAAAACGATCAACCAACCGAAAATATCCTAAAAATACATACCTCTAAATGTCCACAGAGAAAACAATCTGATTGCCCTTCGATAAAAAAAGAATCAAAGATAAAATATCTTGGTGTAGTTCTCGATCAGCATATGATATGGGACGAACATGCTCTATATGTTACAAAGCGACTCCGCCAGCTTACTTACAAAATGTACAACTTAGGAGAAATCCTAAACATAAAAAATTTGATGACGGTATTCAGATCCTTGGCAGAATCAGTTATTAGGTATCGTATCTCCGTATGGGGTGCTATATTTGACTGCAACCTGCAGTCTCCAAGCCATGCAATATACAATAATAAAAATTATTCTTCGAAAAAAAAAAGCTTTACTCAACAGAATAGCTCTATAAAAAAACTGAATTATATAAATAAATTATAATATATATATATATATATATATATATATATATATTTACCACTGTCTTATTTGGATGTATTCTAATAATTATCTTTACCATAGCGAAAATATAAAAAATATTAGATCTACCGAAAACCTAATGTAATAATTCCCATTTAAAAAAAAACTCATACATAACGAACAATTTTCGGTCCTAAATTTTACAATATACTCGATCGCAGTTTGAGAGAAAACCTCTCATTTAACAAATATAAAACTGATATAAAACAATTCATCAATCTTAACTATCTAACACTACTGAAGTTACTATGAAAAAAAAGGCTTACCTTAATATGTATTCACGTGTGTATGTATATGAGTATACAGGGTGTCGCTGGACTTCCTCTTTTCCTCTCGGGAATATATAGATGGGGTCAAAATATCACCAGTACTTCATATAACTTTTGTTCCTAAAAGCCTTCGTTACCAAGTTACGGGCCCTCAAAGTTACAAAATGAAAAATGTTTTTCTTTGATAACTTTCGAAGTGAATATTCAAAATCATCTTAATTTTGGTGATTGACTGAACAAATGAATTCCTTCGATGAGCTCTCATGCAGGAGTCAGTTGTTTTGATACAAAGTCAGGAACGGACTACCCCCGATGGTCCACACCCCAAAACTTTGAAATGACAGATAATTTTTCAATAGTTTTCAACAAAATAAGGTAACGTAGACAATTTTCTGAATGAAAGTACTCGTGTGGAAAGTCGATCGGAGCAACGATGATTAATAAAAATGCAATTTTACTCGACGACATCAAACCCGATCGTCCACCATTATTTGAAATGAAAAATTTTCACAGTAGAAATACTAATGCTAACGTTAATTCAACAACATTTATAACAGGGATAATACAAAATATGCTGAAATAAAGTCGTAAACAGAAAGCACAGTACCTAGTTGAAAGTTTCATTCACAATGTAGATATTTTTTCAAATGAAATATCAAGTTATGTAGATTCGTGGTGTTTTTGAACTAACAAGCTACTCCACTATGAAATATCGAATTCAGTCCATGTTTTGTATGTACGCGTGGAATAAGCACGTTTCGTGTTGTGTTATCTGAACCTCATGAAACTCAATATTTGGATGTTGCAAATTCGTATTCACAGCTTAAATGTTGAGGAGTTTCACTGATAAGTATAATTTCATGGGAGAAAATCTTCAACTCGAAGATAAATTTAGCTGAAAAACCGCCCATCGGAAGACATAACTAATAAAAAGCAAACGAATAAACTACAAAAACGGCTGCACATGAATATGTGAAAAATATCCGGTGAATAAATTTATGTTCCATTTCTTCCACAGATGTTGACAAAGACACCTTGTAGAAAGAAATAAAATTAGTGTGGATAAAAAATGACAACTGGAATACGATTTTGTTTTGTTGAGTGGTGCGTTGTCATTGTATTATCAATATTTTAATGGGACAGTTTGAAGTGTTTTGATATGGCCGAACAGTTTACATTCAACGAATATGCAGATATGCATGCATTGTATGGACGAGCATTTGGTAATGCTGCAGAAGCCCGTCGTCTGTATGCCGAGCATTTTCCCAATCGAACGTTTCCGGCAAGAGAAACGTTCGAACGTGTCGATCGCAGCTTGAGGGAGACAGGTATGTCTTATGGATAATTAATTGGAGCCTGTTGTTTCATTTTGATATAATTGTAGGTTCAGTTTTGCCAAAACTAGGTGGTGAGGGCGCTCCTAGGGCTGTGCGTACCGTTGTATTGGAGGAAAATATTTTGGAAGCTGTCGCTGATGATCCTTCAATGAGCATCAGAAACCTATCAGAACAGTTCCATACATCCAAGTCCACTATCCATAGAATAATTAGGGAACAACTGCTTCACCCATATCACATCCAGAAGGTAGGTACATGCCATGACACCTGAAGATTTTCCAGCACGACTGGAATATGCCAATTGGTTCCTGGATAAGCAAAGAGAGGATATGACTTCTATTACTCGAGTTTTATTCACTGATGGAGCAGGTTTCAGTAGAGATGGAGTAATCAACTCTCATAATCTCCACATATGGGCCGAAGAAAATCCCCATGGGATATTGCATACCAAACACCAACGGAAATTCAACGTGTATGTTTGGGCTGGTATCATAGGAAACCATCTTATAGGACCATTCTTTCTACATGACCGATTGAATGGAGAACGTTATGGAGTTCATTCAGAAAGATTTGAATGGACTTTTGGAACATGTTCCATTGCAATCCCGAAGAGATATGTGGTTTATGCACGATGGCGCTCCTCCTCATATTAGTTTGATTGTGCCAAATTTTCCCCAATAGATGGATTGGTAGAGGTGGGCCATATTCATGGCCACCGCGGTCTCCGGATTGAAATCCATTGGATTTCTTTCTGTGGGGCATCTAAGAAGCCTCGTTTACGCTACATCTATTCACACCAGAGATGCCTTGTTGAATAGAATTATATTACATTGTGAAGCCATTCGAAACGATCCTGGCATGCTATTTCAGGTGCAGAGAGGGTGTTTGCGCCGACTAAGAAAATGTATTGAGAGAGACGGGGGTCATATCGAGCAGTTTTTGTAGCGGATTTTGCATTTCTGTCTGCTCTTGAGGCTTGCGATTGATTATTTACACCATGAGTTTTGTAAGGTAAACGTGTTTGCATGATGAACATTTCTTATGTAAATTGTACCTATCATTTCTATTTTCATTACAAATTAATCTCTTCGAATAATGGTAGACATCTCAGGTTGGATGTCGTCGAACAAAAATGCATTTTTATTAAAAATCGTTGCTCCGATCGATTCAGGAAATTGTCCAGGTAACCTTGTTTTGTTAAAACATATTGATAAATCCCAGTCAAAATGGACCTAAGAATAACCTCCATAAATATCGGCATGTTATTAAGAAACACCCTGTATATATCGTCCCTAGCGCCCAGAAGCTTCGGGAATCTGTTTGTCGGTTCGTGGAAACATCGATATCATTCGATAGAAAAGCCCAGTGTGACGTCGACCAGTCAGTCGACACCATGTTTGCTTACGGATGTGAAGTCATGCACAACCACAAAATACACTGAGAAAAATGTAACTCGGTTCTGTTTCTGACCAGGTGGTATGCATTTCAAGCTCCTGAATTCGATTCTGCAAACGGAAAAACTCTACAATGCCGTTTAAAAATTTTTTTTTTTCAACATCACCCCCAAAACTCACCCCCGACGGAGCGACAAATGATTTCATATATCAGGTGCTATGTAATTGAACCTCCTGAATTTGATTCTGCAAACGAAAAAACTCTACAGTGTCGTTTGAATGTATATAAATTTTTTTCAACATTTTCATCCCGATTGCACACATTTTCATTTCGATTACACCCCCGGCCCTTCTTACATTTATTAACCCACAGAAGTTGATCATGCAGTGGAATAAGCCATACATTGTCATTTTAACGAGAAACAGAGCCGAGTTAAATTTTTCTCAGTATATTTTGGGGTTGTGGATAACTTCACACCCGTTGTTTTCTCTGGATATCCCCAACCGTTACATCGTCTGGCTTCTGATAATCACGCAGTGGCGTACTGTACTTATTTTCGTAACAATATAGTAAACAGACAATAGACAAGTTTAGATGATGGACGCAGACTACCCAATACTTGCAAACTTCTACTTTTCTGCCAGACCCTCAGTTTCCTCGAAGGAGTAGACAGACATACCTTAGAGTTTAGAGGGAACTAGTGCTCCAAAATGGGAGCCGAAGCATCAAAATGATCAAATTTCAAGGCGCAATTCAACCCGAACTTCAGAATACGGAAACCTCCCCGAGTATTATATATATTTATGAATTCAAGCTAAAATTCGATCCAAATATACAACTCATATTTCATTTTCAACGCAAAACGTTTTGTCGACACGTGATCTCTTGCCATGGGGAGAATTGATGTTACCTAACGTCTGACGTTCATACACACAACTCCCGAGGGGGTGGTTATCATCGTCCGCCATCAGTGACAACCCTTAGGGCTCGTCTTCTGATACGACTTCCCCCCTTTCTAATTTATATCTCTCCGCGGGATACACTAAAGATAATAGATATTTTACGATTAATGTTCACTCATCTTGAGAGAAAATGGTGATTCCACTAACACTCTCTGGATTCATGCCGCAGGGTAGTGGGAATGATGGAATTAATTTTAATAATTTTGCATTTTTCTGTTGATATGTTTCATAATTGAATTAGACGAAAGTATTTCCGTAATTTTTTTGTAATTTTCTAATTCAACTATTCCGTTGTATAAGCCAGTATTCAAGTTAATAAAATCCCCAAAATATAAACAAAAAAATCTACAACCCTTTACGAAAAGATGTCATTTTGTAATAGAATACCCTCAGCGAAAACGTGATTTCCGTCGTAAGTGAGAGGAATTCTCATAACGTTAACTTTCGTTTCTAGTGACAAAAGTTAAATTTATATTTTCAATCATTTTCCGCCCTCGTATATAATGTTTTGATTACTTTAAATTATTAATAAACAAAGACAGGAATCATTTCTATAATTAGAATGCATTTTTTTACTTTTGTTTAATTAAAAAGCAAAATAGTATCGTAAAAATACCGTGAGATTTAAAAATAATTTATATCTAGTTGCCTGGTTTCATTAGTTTGACGTTCCTCGTTAATTGTTTAGACTTGTCAGTTTGCACTGAAAGCATTGTTAGTTTTTTAAGTTATCATGATTTCTGATTCGGAAAGTGATTTAGATTTTCCAAATACACCACCAGAAATAGCAAATCAAGCTGAGGAAACCTCTTTAGATTTATTACCAGTAAAATATAAAAAGAGATATGAAGAAATATATGCAAAATTCATGGATTGGAAAGTTGATAATCACGTAAATTCATTTTCGGAAACTGTGCTGCTTGCGTATTTTGGATGGTGGTCAAAAAAATGTAAGTGTGGATTTATGCAGCACAAAATAACAAATATCAAAAAACAAATATCACGTAACAAATATCAAATAACAAGTAGTGAAAATGTTACCATTTGTGCACACCAAATTAACAATAAGCAATAAATGGTACGCAGGCGCACTAGTCAGTTTCAAGCCATTTGAAATTTGAATGAACCATCGTCGAATTCCATTTCAAAATAATATATTTGTTCCAAACAAAACCCTTGATAAAAGCAAACACAAAAAATAAATAATATCGTTTGTTTTGACAGAAGTTAAGTTTCTTCACTGAACAGGCCAATCAACGGTCACCTGCGTACTTGTTGCGCACAATAAGAAAATCACGTTCAATTAACGTAGAAAGTTAAAGTTGGCCAACTTCTTATTTGTTATTTGTTAATTGATATTTGATACTTGGCTGCATAAACAGTGTCATTGAGAAATAAGAAATTCAACTTATATTTGTTATTTGATATTTGTTATTTTCCACACTAAGTCATCGACGTTATGGTCTATGTATTCGATGTTGAGAACCACTTTATCGATTAAAAATAATATCGATATCAGTAAATATCCCAAGTTACGTTCTTTTTTTAAACGAAAATCTGATGGTTTTAAAAGTCAAAAGTCTAAAAAAAAAATTCCAATGAGATACACACTTTCTCAAAGAATGCATCCGACTACAAATACTTAATACTTTATTATTGCGACAAATTCTTAATGATATTAATATTAACGTTTGTAGGTAGCCTCAATTTTTGGAATTTTGGGGGCTGCCAGAGGAATTGCAAGATTTGACAGTAAATGATGTAAAAGATACCAGCAGTATACTATTAGTTACAATACGTAATATAAAAACAAAAGTACCTCGTTCCTTCCACATTTCTGGGTTCTACGAGATTTCTAAAATATATATGAACCTCCGTCCACTAGATATGGACAAAATAAATTCAAGATTCTTTATTAACTACCAGAACGGAAAGTGTACTAGACAGGTTGTGGAAATAAATAAATTCAGTAAATTTCCTATGCAAATAGCTCAATATTTAAACTTGCCTGATCCCCAAAAATATACTGGGCATTGTTTGTGTAGAACTTCCGCAACGCTATTAGTGGTTGCAGGAGGTGATTTACTTCAATTAAAAAAGCATGGAGGCTGGAAATCTAGTAACGTTGCGGAGGAATGTTGATCAATCAGTTAGCAGCAAAAATCAAATACAAACCAAAATTTTACAATCCATACAAAATACAACGCTATCCAATTACGGTGCATCTTCATCTGGAGTGACATCAGTTAACAACATAACAGATGTGGCATCGTCTACCTCAATACATAAGAATCTTGATTATAATACTACTATAATTTTGAATAATTGCTCGAATATAACAATTAACCAATATTTAAATCATAAGTAATGTTTAAAGAAATTCTGTTATTCTTAATTTAAAATAAAATATTTGTTCATCGTTCTTTTTTAGCATATTATTATGATATAAACAGGGATGTAGAAAAAGTATAGTGTTTCACTCGTCGAAAACATTTTTTGAAGCTCGTGAAAATTACCAGCCTCGGCTGGTAAACTGTTCTCTCCCTTCAAAAATGTTACTTTCGTCACTCGTAAAACAATATACAATTTTTCGGCGGTTTTGTCGTGTCATTAAAACATTTTTGAATTTTTCCTCCCTTACAGTTATTATATTGTACAACTGGCATAGAATTATAGAATTTTTCACGAGAATGAAAAATGATGTATGAGCCAAAGGCCATAATCCGTAAATAGTTTTGAAATTGAACATTTTTAGGAACCATCTTCGAGAGTATTTATTATTTTCAAGTTAACATATTTTCATATAACAAAAATGCCATCCTTAGCCTCTGTGCCCTCCAGGGTTCCTACCATTTTCTTTATATGATCCTGTCAATTGATAGCTCAACAGATAATCATTTTTTTTCTCTAAAGAAACATGATTCAATTAGTAAAACTAGTATCATCCGTGTCTGCCTAAGATAGTCGAAAAATGATAATGATTATTCTCCTCTTGGTTAATGCTTATGCAGTTTTTTTCTGGGCCAAGGGCCAAGGAAGGAAACAATTTTAAGAAAACTTCATACTTGCACGTTCACGGCTCTGGCGATTTGGATGAAATTGTGTAATTAGATAGGATTGTCCTTTTTAAGCTTATTTATATAGGCGTCTTTTCTGAAAAAAGGCGATTTTACACAAACAAAATATATTTATTACGAATCGATATGTATAGCGACATCTCGTAAATTTTTTGAGTACTTGCATTGTTGCTAATCCACCCTACTGGTACCTCTAAACTTTGCGAGATGGCGCTATATGACATTGTCCGAATACGAATGTTGGAGTTTTTCTTTGGTTAGTCCAAGGAACTCATGCGGTTTATTTAAAATGTGTATTTGTAGCCAAGCTGGGCAGTAGGTTAGGTAAGATTGCAAAATATGCATATGTGATTCGTATCTAAATAAGCATCTTCTCATAAAATTCACTATGGAAACCGAAGCTGACAACTCACTCCCTTTCCTAGATGTCCTCATCACAAAAACCAACTACCACTAATTTTGATCAGCTCTTGTTCTTGGACTCCTACCTTGGCCATGTGATCAGTGATTTTCTTATTTTCAGTATCTAACCCACATTTTACTGGACCGGCCCCCCTAGTGGTCAAGTAATGTAATCGAGGGAAATATCCGTTTTGAGGTCCCCCGAAACGATTGAGACCATTTCCAGAGTGAAGTCTGTCTGTCTGTCTCTGTGTGTGTGTGTGTGTGGGTGTGAGTGTGTGTGTCTGTAATCTTCCACGATAACTGCCGAACTGAAATTTGGTATGAAGATACAGTCTCTGCCCCAAATGAGACCATTAGTTATTGGCGTCATCTGTCAAACGGAAGTGTCACTATTACAAAATGACAGAAACTGTAGTGCCCGGACTTGCGATGTGTTATTTCAAAGCCCTCGAAAAACTGTATCCAGAACAGTCAAAATTATTTCACCAACTGACATCTGTCAAAATCTATCTGATGGATTGGAACTAAATTTGGCAGGGAGCAACACAATAGAAAAATCAAAATAAGTCTGTAGTTGGAGATTCCCACCGTTTCCCAGTTTGGCGCTACAAATGTTTAATTTTTCTCCTGGGCGTTACCATCGGATACGGCCGCTCACCCGGGTATTGACTAGAACGACCCGCGTGTGGTGCAGGACCGCTCAATTGAATGGAGTCAAATATCTCACTTTTAAATTCTTAGCGGTTGTGTTCCGAATTGTCTCGACAGAATAATCTTTGTAATTTTAACATTTACATTTCCGCATGTTCACAGCCCAGTCTTTCAAACTTTCTATTTCGGTAGTTGGAGTATCCCGCTGTATAGTGGAGTGTCGTTAGTCGTAAAAAGTGAAAAACGTCGAACGAGAACACCAGTAAATACATTTTTATGGCGTTTTTTGCATTTTACTGCTAAAACCCAATAATAAAATGTTTATTAATTAGAATTTGCCGATCTTTGCTTATTTCATAGCTTATTGAAAAATTCAAGAAATAATTGTAAATTATCGACTTATCTGAAGTAACTGCAATAATTTTAATGATTTGGATAAAAAAGTATCATTATTCATGATTTTAGAATTGGTAAATATAAATTCAAGGTTGAAAATTGCAAATTTAAAAGGAAAGTAACCAAAATGGTGACCAGAAACATTGTAATAAAAAAACGTTATTATTCATATAAACATATTTATTTATGAATAACATAATTACCATTACTCTAATGAAAAGTATACTAATTATCTCCTAAAATTGAAGAAGCGTTTAATCAACTATCACCACTGCACTCCAAACAAGCTGCACTGCAATTCAATCCATATTTCCTGCATCCACAAGCAGCTCCGCATCCTGTCTTACATGTACAAAAAATACTTTTCAGTAGGTTTTCAGGGGCTGGCGGTTGATTCATTATTATTGGTCTCAACGTCTCTCGGTCATGTTTCCATCCCCACTCTATGGGCGAAATATCATACCCCAACCATAATTGCACCTGTAAGTTAAGTACACTCTCTCCAAATGCTCGGAGACTGCAACTGGGCCCTTATTCTCGATAAGTGAACTTTTTTGCGTATACGCAATAACACGAATGGTCGATTTGCGAGTACTTGATTGAAATGGTATTCTTGACAACCATTCGTGTTACAGTTCCTGAAAGTGCGAATGGAACATCTTACACCACTGTTATATTCCACGAACCAATGAAAATGGTTGGTAAAATCATCGTTCTGTGGATTTTCCCTCGTTTTTTAGATATTGTAACGTAAATAAACTTAACTTGGTTTTAATAATTTATTTCACACTTAATCTACAACTTAATTTATATTACTACGCCACTGTATAGCTCGATGGTATGGGCTCGTTCAGACTGTTCTACTCCACTTGAGGTTTGCCTATTTATCTCCGATACAGCATTCTCGATGTTTCGAATTCTTTCAGTTGGCGACCGGCGTGTTCCAATTGTTTCCAATATTGACCGTTGTTTTCCGCGGCAGAGCGACTGGATGGTTCTCGAATATCTCCGGGGATGATCTCATCGCTGTCGACGGCAACGCGCGAGGCGACAGGTCCGGCCTAGGTTCGTTACATTGCCCCCTTCTTAAAGACATTTCGTCCCGAAATTTCATCCTTGGAGTGTGACGATATCTGCATGACTCCCCATATCTGCACCGTGAAGTTCGATGGAAGTAACACTCCACGGTCTTCATGATCGGTCGTGGAAGAGGGTTACAGCAAACCAAAATCTTGACGCCGCTGGATCTGAATATCGCCTCCAGCATACTTCTTATGACTCTCCAGTCCAACCCATCAATACCACAGGACAATTTTGGAATTGCTAGATCCACCAGATTCTGGTCCACCATAGTATCTCTTAGTTTGGTGAGACTCTTCCAGACATCTTCATAGGACGGTTTATCTTGGAATGCCTCTTGGTAACTAGGTAGTAGATGTTTCTCTGGCCTTTCTTTAACTGTGGCACCCCACCAACTTCTGGATTCTGCCCCCGCAGTGTTTGGAGTTGACCAAATTTCTTGAAGAACACTACGGCGATGCCCCTGGACATTCGAAGATCTTCTGCCACACGTGCGCTAGTGCATAGTCAGCAGGCCCCTCGAAAAGGTCTCGTGACTCCTCTCTAGTAACCCCATGTAGAACTTTCTGCCCGTTTGAATACAAGGACATAAACTTCTCGAACGTCATATCATCCTCCGGTGGCTTGAGGGTGCGAACTTGGTCATGGTTTCCAGCGTAAGGGCCAACCTGTTGAAATGGACGACCCTTGGTTTCCCTCGGGTGGCTTATGGATTCGGTACACAAGGTCGTTTATCCTTTTCACGATTTTATACGGGCCTTCCACGAGTTCCGCAACTTTGGTGATAGTCCACGACGACGTTTGGGGTTGTACAGCCAAACCAGGTCATCAACCTTAAATCCTCCTGCGTCGGCCTTGATGTCATAGGTCTTCTTCATTTTATCGCTGGCACTCTGGATGTTCAACCGGACTCGTTCGTGGATGTCGTCCATTCTCTGCCGAAGTTTGCTGACGTAGTCCTCTCCCGCAGTGTCTTGTCCTGGCGGTATCCCAAACTTCAGGTCAC